>CM028922.1:9635000-10835000 GCA_016801845.1 Polydactylus sextarius
ATATATATATATATATATATATATATATATATATATATATATATATATATATATATATATATATATATATGTGTGTGTGTGTGTGTGTGTGTACATCTTGGTTGTCATTTGTGAAATTGTGAAATTTAACATGCGAAAAACAGTACAGTGCGAACAGGTGTTTTCCTCTGGACCTACTTTCTGTTGAAGAAATTGTTCTTGTGGAAACTGCCAGCAGCACTCTGCTGTTCACTGGATAATGCAGAGTAATGGCAGCAGCTGTTTCCAGGAGAGAGACATTGCTGTTGAATTTATTAAATGTATTTTTTTTTATGGGACTATGAGCACCATGAACAAAAGTCTGTTCACCTCCACTGTACTGAGGTGGGGGCATAAATCATAGAAGGAGATATCTCAACAACTGTTTGAGTGTGATGATTAACTTTTGCCAGCTACTTCAAACTAACAACGTTGGTGGCGAACAGCTAGCGGCTGCTGCTGGTGAGTAAATCAAACGCACCTTTCCTAAAAGCGGTCTATTTAAACTTCAGATGCCCCGCCCACCGCCCCGCTCGTTAGGGAAAAGGTGAAAACTCTGAGGTAACTCACCTGTTACTGCTGCTGCTGCCGCTAGTCTTTTTGTGGCTGTATGTCTTCAAACAACGGCAAACAAAGTGGACTTTACTGCTTTGTGGACGCGTGGTGTGAAAAAAAATAAGGATTTATTATCAGCCGCTGTTAGACCCTCCACATCAACCAGGTAAGCAGCTAGCTTAAATGCTACATGTGGCTATATTGGGTGGATGCTAACTGTGTTCAGTCACTGCATTAGCTTGAGCTTGTTTTGTGTGTGTGTGTGTGTGTGTGTTTGCTGATATTTTTGAAATGTCACAGTATTAAAAGAAGTATAATTAATTAAAAATAAATAAATAAATGCTGAATTTAATTTAGCCAGACCTGCTGTCAAACTGTCATGGCAAACTTTATATGTGACAGATAACATCCTGAAAATTATTGCTTCTTGCTATCATGACAAATTGAAAATATTTGCCAGGAAAAATACCCATAATGCCTTGTGCCTGTGTGTGGTGTTAGTATTAATACCAGTTTTGAATTGGTGCAGGCTGGCAATGGTTGCAGGCTGAGCTGTTTCCTCTTCATTGTGGTCTGGTAAATTACGGTGCGTTTGTGCTGTTGTCTTATGCAGCCATGAAATACATGAGTTTTGAGGGTTGTTAGTGTTGGTTTTGATTTATTATCTGTAATGCTGACTGTGGTTTCTGCTCCAAACTATGTCCGATTGCTGTGTTTGTTTTTATCCATCAGAGTTAATAACAGGTTATGGTATCAATTTTGTTCAGGAGGAAAATGGAGAATATCTTGCTCTCACTACTTCATCATTGGACACATTTCCTCAGTGGAGGTTTGTCCACAAATTTCCACTATAGTTAGTGACTCAAAATCTGCAAAATAATTCAAAATGACCTGGTTTTCACCATTAGATTAATCACTGTGCATTTTGGAAATTGAATGGCTTTGCAGTAGAATAAGATCTGAATGGCATGAATTTCAGTCTAGCTGTTTTTTCTCTGCTTCCTCATTAAAATGATCACTCTGGCTGATCATTCGATCATCTGTAATCATCTTGCATGATAACATTTGTCCGCAGGACTTTAATGTACAAAAGTAACTTTCCTGAACTGCTGAATCAAGGGACTATCTGTTTAGTTTACAAAATCCTGCCACTCAGCTAGCTAGCAGGTATGTTTACCTGAGGCCAGGCCCTAAACTGTAGGGTTATTAAGGGAAATGTGAAAACTGATTGGGTGGAACTCAGGTGGAAAACCAGCCTTTCTATTTATTCCCAGCGATAATGGCTGAATTATTCATCCTGTGTGATGATTAATTAAAAAAGGCCCCAGGTCCTGTGGCAGGTACCAGGCTGCCGAGGCACACACTGACATTCCCATGTGATGTGCCGACTGTGTCTGCCTCCGCCTGCCCTTCTCCTGCTTTTCTCTGCACGTCTTCAGGGAAGGTGCCCTCACACACATTACATACCCATGCACCCAACTCTTTAACCTAATTCACAAATACATGGGGTGAAAGACTAGGTCCTGGTAATCGTACGTAAAAGTAGATGAGGGGGGTCAGGTCGTTTTTCATGGCTCTATTTAGCCTCTTTGGAATCTATATTTCATCAAGTTCTAACTTGGAAATGGAAATGTTGGATTCATGTATTGTGTTGTATTGTGAACTGTATTTATGTCACATAACACTCTTGGAAAGGTTTGGTGCATCTTTACATCTTAAACATCTTAGCTTTAAAAATCAGCGACACAAATGGATAATGCAGCTGCAGCTTTCAGTGTTATTCTGTTGTGGTATAATTTTATGCAGTAGGGATGTGTACTGTGAAAATGTTGTTTCCTTCACCTTCTTTTTACCCAGCACCCTCCATCTGATGTTACTGTGGGATGTTTTTTACTAAGGGATCAGGTGGTCATAAGGGGTCACGTTTGGTGATGAAGATAACCAAGATGACCGAGGTTAAACAAGGAGGGTCATGGTTCAAAGGATGTGTCAAGTATAAAAGGGAACCTCAGCCTTAGAGAAAGCAGACTAGTTACTGGTCATTCTTGTTGTGTAACTAGTTCCCCGTCATCAAATGAACGGTACCGTGTGCACTGAGTTGCCTTTAAGTAATTTTGACCATAATATATTCTTTTAAATACTGTGTTAGTTGAACATAGTTTTGTGGAGAAACCATGTAGTAAACATCACAGCAGAGCTCTAACCAACCATTGCTATGTCTGTTTTGCTACTAGGTTTACATCTACACAGTAATTTATTTCATTAGTTAGAATCTAATAATACATTTCTTTTAATTTTGAAAATAAATGGCAACAACAAAAAAAAACTGTATTATCTCAGAGCTCAAATCAGACATGGATGTTCAGAGTTACAGAGTGATAACTTAAGTGATTACAGTTTGGTTGATGTGGCAGGAATAGTTTTTGTTTGCTTCAGCATAATGTTTTCTGTGTGCAAACGCAAAAGAAGGATCTTTATTACAGCTGTTAAAAGCCAGCCGTTTGTCTGAGATAGTTGTTGTAACGTGCTCTGGTTTGTGTGATACATTGTGTCCCACTGTAACCGGTGGCTGGTTGCTGCCAGATTCAGGTACGCGGCGGCTGTTGCTTTCTCCGTCCTCGTGTGGGCAGCTGGCAGTGGGCAGGACATGCCCTGTGGCGGTGCCAGAGGAGGGCCAGGAGGGCTGAGGTCTGGGCCTGCTCTCGCCTCTGCTTGGGCCCCGCTAATGGAATGGGGCTGTGTCGCCCATATGGCACTTGTGTGAAGAAGTGGGAGCTCTGGAGGTTGACATGTGGAGTCACCAGGCAGTCTCCCGTTAGATATTAAACAGGACAGGGCCAGACCTACATGATCACCACACCACCTAGTATTATGGATGTGCTCGCTGACCAACACAGCTGTACCAGAGGCTTTCATTGTCCCTCAAAGCACCATACTGCTTACTTTTTTTTTTTTATTTACTTAACTACAAATTGGGAATATTTCTGTTTGTTTTTATTGCCAACCATTTATTAACTCACTATAGGGTTTTAAAATTGATTCAATTCTTTCCCCGGCAGCATTTGGTTTCTGTTTTGCAACAATATGGAAAACAGCTCTCAGATTTGAAGTTTATATTGTAGTTACTCAGTAATTCAGCTGAGAGCAGGGACTGCTTAAAAAAAATCCTCCCTTGTCGGTGAATGCTGACATGCAAAACACACTGTGTTTAGATGCTTATTGCAGGAAAAACAAAACTGTGAGAATAATATGATTATGGACATTTCTTCAAATGTGTTTCCAGTAGTCTGTCAAATAACAATGTTTTGCTGTTGAGTAACACTAAACAGTGGATTTTGTCATCGTGTGTGCTGATCCACTGCAGTACCCAGACTCTGATAAAATAATTACTAATTAATTAGGCCAGCAATTACTCAACAGCTTCACAGTTCCTGTACAAGAGGCACCTGTGGCAAGACTATCGCAATTGAGACATGAACACAATCCTTTACTCAAAAAAAAAAAAAACATGTTCTTAGTGATTATTTCAGGCAAGTCAATAGTCTGAACTAGTTATTTTTCATGCTGTAACTTGAACTTAAAGAAATAGCATAGCATTGGTGATAGTGGGCAAAGATAGGCTATTCACAGCACATTTATCTGGAGGGAGCTCAACTTTATTTAGAAACTTCCCTCTTCATTAACAGCAGTTACTCTGAGAAGGTCTCACTTTTGTTTCTGCGGAGCTGTACAACAACAACAACAAAAAAAACAGTCCAGGTTAATGAGCCAGCAACTTGGAGAACGTCCTCTACTTGGAGGTCAAGGAAAATCTGGTTTGCCAGGACGTACGCAGTGATAGCTCCATGTAAAGGAGCCGGCCAGATAGGCTGTGTGTAGGCAATGAGGTGGACAGGGGGAGAGCGGTGTAGCCCACCAGCCCTCTCTGGCACCGGACCGACCTGGCTCCTCTCTGATCTGCGTGGGACCAGGTGAAAGAGAGCCACATGGGATGGGAGGCAAGGGGAAATGTGTGTTGGACTGGTCTGTGGTGTTAATAAATGTGTTCACATATTCTGTATACTGAGATAATGCTTACCCTCTAGAATAACTCTGTGCTCCTTGCTGACTGTACCACACAGGCTGATGCAAACTGAACTAAAATTACCACTTCAGGGTGACACTGGCAATTTGTACTGCAGACCTAAAAAGGGAGAAATAGCGAGGGTAATTACAGTCAGCGGAAAAATACAGTTTGACGTTGCCCTGCCCTGGTTTTCCTGCTAATACTCCATTAAAAAGTGAGGCCAGACTTTTAAAACAGGTCACTCTTTCTAACCCTCCCTCCCATCTCTATTTCTTCCACCTCTCTCCTCCTCCTCCATCTTCTCCTTCCACCAACCACCTCTCTGGATCTGGAACAAAAGCCACCTCCGCTGCCGCCACCTCCCCTCCCCATCTCCTGCTTCTCCATTTTATTGGTGACAGCTGCCGCGAAACAAACTCGCGGAGCGAGAGAAATGATGTGTCAGTGGAAGGTCCTTTAGCCCGCGCTGCTAATCTGTCACACGCCGTTTGTTGTTTACTGTTTCCTCCTGCTTGCCGACTGGCCGGCAGCGTGCGCCGCGCAGTAATGGCGACAGATGCTGACCCGCAGAAGTGTGAATCTTGCCGATTTCTCCCTGCTGTCAACCTGTAAATTACAGCTATCGGGAGTAATTAGACCCGATAAAACCCTTCCAAGCCTCACCCCCTTTGACACACATACAAACACACACACACACACACACACTCTGGCCTGTCAGTGACCTGTGTAGGTGCCATTTTGAGAAAGAACACTACAGACCCTAAGTTATTCTGTACAAAGTATCGTTTTAATTGTATAGTTTTGACTTTACAATGTTGCTTTAAAAATAAAAAAACTAGAAGCTAATATATTTTCATCACAGAGGTGTAAAATATTTGAGGACTTTTCTCCAGTTTAAAGATTTTGTCTTTTTGGGTCAAAGTCTCATCTTTCCCCAAAACACTTCATGACTTTGAGGACTCTAAGATGGATGCTGGCAGCAGCTCTGAAGTTGCAGAGGTGAGCCTGTCCACAGCGAACTACCTTGAATGAATCTGCAGAAATTGCCAGTCGTCCTCTACTTATCCTCAGTGAGGTTTTGCAGGGTCAGTGGGGTCCTGGGCACAACCAGAGAAGTCAGCATCAGGGCCACCTCTTCTTGCCCTGGCATCCATGTTCGGCCTGCAACCACCACGGCGGCCACCACTGCCAAGCATGCTCTTAAAAGCAAGGCCCGTGCCCCTTTAAGTAACTTGCGCGATACCAAAGGTCACACAGCCGGGTCTTGTCATCCTCTCCCCTACTCTCTGCCCTCCTCCTCCACCTCCTTCTCCAGCCTTCAGTGCCCACTTCCTGACCATCGGAGCCAATCACTTTCCACCCCTCACCACCTCCGCCGCCAATGCCGAGCGGCAATCTGTCACCCGGGCACTAGGAGATGCCACCCTGCCGGCCGCCTTCCGTACACTGCGGTAATGGCTTCTGGCAGCCCTAGAAAGATAAGTAACCAGCAAAAAGGCAGGAGAGAGGGATGAAGAGGGAGGGAGGGCCCAGGGCCAGAGAGGAGAGGACCCTCTCTCACATCCAAGCTGCCCCCATCTCGCCACTGTTCGACCCTCCTCTCCCCCTTTCGCCTCACCCCGCTTTGGCCTGGTCGCTTTGCACGATACTTCAGTGAATAAATGAGTCGTTTTAATCCGACTGACAAGCTGGCATTGCCCAGCCCTGCCCTCCATCTGTACTGGCGGCCAGCACAGCAGCAGGCCCCAGGCAGCCCGATGTGCCAATCCAACACACAGCTTATCCTGGCTGTAGCTTCAGGGACAGAAGGGTTAGAGCTCTATGCGGCTGCTACCCTCTCCACCAAAAGAGCTATTTATATAAGAAAGGGATTAGCCAGTGGAGGCTTTGATGAACTGGAAAAAAATTATGAATATGCTCCCTTCTTGCTCAAGTGCACATTTTAAGTCATTGCTTTTTTAAATGGAAACTGTAGTTTGTTTTTTTGTTTTGTGCTTTTGCATGTGATTAAAATAATTGCGTGTGAGTATTGCGTTTTATTTTATACCCGTTCTCAGAGCAACTATTTATTTTTTATAGGGCAGGCATGAGTTTGGTAAAACAGTCACGAGATGATTTAGCTCTACCCGTATTTGCACTCGTCTTCGCAACAGCTGAGCGTGTTCGCTTGGTGACAAACGCTTAACTGAAAGCAAAACTAGCCTCATTTCCATCTGTCGCCACCACTGAGGGGTTAATTTTGCCCTGTCATCCCTGGCACAGCGAGAGGCCAAATGCACTATCACTCACGCCGTCCGCTGTCCCGACCGAAAAACCCAGAGGGAGAGAAAAAACTTGGCCACAGGAGGTGCTAAACCCTCTGCTCCATTTCCTCTCTCCACAAGCTCCTCTCTCCACTCTCTCACTTGGCCATGTGTCACCTCCAAGTCGATTGGGAAGGGACCTGGTAACATTTGAGTGCCCAATTAAGCGCAGGGGCTCAGTCCGCGCCCCCCTCTGGGTTCCGTTCAGGCACGTCACCGATGAACAGGCTGCCATCTTTTCTGTGAACCACACACACTTACATACAACGTATACACATCCTCCTCCCACCCGCTCATTCTTTTTCATGCTTACTTCCCCCGTCTGTTCTGCCTCTTTTTCACACAAACACACTCTCCTCCCTGGTTAAAGATCCCCCACAGATCTGATTGCAGCTTATCTTTGGAACAGGAGGTTATGACTGTTTGATCCATGGCCGCTGAACCCGTTGCCAGTTATACACCGGGGCCTGGATGCTGCTTATTAACGGGAGGGGTCCTCCCACTGCGGCGCTGAGGATCTGAGAGCTCAGTGTTTTGCTGCTTTTGGTGGAAGATTAAGCACTGTTTTCTTAAATTAGCCTGGAAAACATGAAGCATAAACATAAAAGGAAATATTCTTTATCCGCAAGGTCAACTAGGCGCTCATTATTACCCAGATTGAATAATTACTGAACTTAAGAAGTGTAGAAAAATAAAACAACAACTTGGAGTTAGCGCAGTCAGGCCTTTTGAAGTGTTAAAGGACTGCTTATTCCCTTAACTGGAGTGAAAGAGCATTGCTGGATAATTTAGGTTACAGGCTCGGCAGTGACAGCTGGGCAGCATTGAAAGCCAACCAAATCGACATAAATCACAGACTTTTTTTTCAATAAGTAGGTTAATATCTCAGAATGGTGTTTAATGTTTTATTCAGCGCCGAGGCAGGGACAGTGTAAAGGGACGGCAAGTGTTTTTGAATGCAAATGGGAAGCAGAGGGCTGGGCAGGATTTGGCATCTCCCTGCGGTTGCCTCCGAGCACACCGGCCCTGTTAAAGAGTGCAGGAATGATTCTCGCCCCTCTCGAGCCCTCTCCATATTAAACAAGTGCTTTGTAAGTGTACCGTCATTACTATTCATCACAAATAAATACTTAAGCACTGAGAGCTTAGCACCCCGCTGCTTTACAGTTATCCATTATTTCTGTCACCTGGTTGTCCTTTTTCTGTCTCCTCCCCTCTTTGCCTCTCTTTCCATTTCGTGACTGAATGTTGCGGTGCCCTTCAACTCAGTAGTGTGCTGGGAGCGAGCTGGTGGCTAGTGCCCATGTGCCAAGCCTCCCTGCTTTGTGTCCCATATTCCCTGCCCTCACCTGAGGCCTTGCCCCAACAGGAGAGCAGGGCCAGAGGCTTTATTGTGCTTCCCAAGACGATGCCCTTCTACTGTGTTCAACACTTTTCACCTCCGCGCTCTTTTTTTTTTTTTCCCGCTCTCTTTTCGCACAAACAAAACAAACACACCCACACAATCGCCCCTCAAGTTCAAACACGCACCAAGTCCACTCCTGCCCCAGACATGGGGGCAAAAGTCCACTGCACCCCGTCCTCTACGGTGGGTTTTTGGAAGGTGATACAATCCTTTTTCCTCTGCCACGGTGCTTAGCGGGCTGGCTGGCTCCGGTGCAACGCGGCGTGCGCTGGCGTGGACTGAGCCTGGGCCAGTGTGCTCAGAAGCTGATGAATTGCAGGCGAGATGCGGGGCGGCAGCCGGCGAGGAGCTCCGGCGAGCGGCCGTCATGCGCTATCACCGTCTGCTTGTGTGATGGGGGAAATCGGAGAGACAGCGCTGACAACTTAATTTAACACCAGATCTGGAGGAAGCCAGAGTGCCACTGCGCTCTGGATAATTGATAACTCTGCCACCCCACCATACCTCGCCTCACCTTGCGCCCACTACACCTCAGCTCATCATCTACCCAGATCCGTGGTGGACACTTTACTGTACACATTTTAGAGCTTGTTAGGTTGATTTGCTCCATAGAAACGTTTTTCACGGCAGAAGCGAGGGTGTAAAAAGTGAAAATTATGTGTCTCAGTGGTGTACTCGGTTTATATTTTCTTTTATATTCCTTGCAGAATTGTGTATTTTTTTTTTTTTTTTTTTTTAATACTAGTACTAGTACTTAAAAAATATAAACATCCTCTCCTATAAAAACCCTGTTCCTTTAACAAAACAGTGGCAGCCACAGAAACTTTTCCAACTTCAAATAAAGATTGAATCAACAAAATAATGATGTTAATCAGGAAAGAGCTGATGAAATACTCAGTAATCATGACCGAGACCTGCTGCGTTTTAGTTGACAATACTTTGGGCCACATGCGCCAGCCCTCAGAAAGTACTGAGGTTTAAAAACCCAGCTCCGGCTTCCAGGCTTTTCGGGCTTTGATCTGTGTTCACCCTCCAAAAAAATGGCAATTTCAGTTTGGTAGGACACTCTGTCTCTTCGTCGTCCTGACTTACGAATGACTATGATGCTGAAATATCTCCTTGGGCTGTGGTGCTGCGGCACTGCAGGGGGATCGCGCTGCCTGGATCTCCTTCACAGGCTGTTGGAGTCTGGCGAGCAGGAGCCTGGTTGACTGGTAATGCCTATTAATTACTAATACAAACTGCTAATTAGCAGACCAAACACTGGCATCTGTACAGTTTGTTTTCCCTGCAGCGATGATATTGAGTTCTAACACAAAGAGGCAATAAACCTGAGCTGCCTGACGCACGTCAGAATCAAAGGGGACTTGCTGTTAAGCACAGTTAATGCCAGGATCATGTACCAGAGGTCGAATAAACGGCAAAAGCAACTTTCATAAGGATGAGACGGTACATGGCCTGCTGTCAGATCAGCGCACGACAGAGGTGGAAAGTAACTAAGTACTTTTATTTAAGCGTACTGCTCCACCCATTAGATTTGTCTCACACTGAATTTTAGAGGGAAATATTGTAGCTACATCACAACAGCAAATTTTACAAATAACACAAGAACTGCTGCACCAACTGGCATCGAGCCGCATTACAGGCGGCAACATTTTACCGTTTATACTCAGGAAACTTTTTTTTTTTTTTTTAAATCCAAAAAAAGGCTTTGTGAAACTTTTCTATTTCTCAGATGAAATGAAAACTTGATGACAAAACTTAGTTATCATACAGGGAATAGTAATTAAACATTTCTAACAATACACAGCCCCAGTTTTCTTGTAAGAATCTTTAAATCACCTCGGGATACGTGTATAAATTATCACACTTGCATATTCGGCTCCTTAGTGCGTCACCCCCCACCCCCCACCCTTCAGGCCCCATCCAGTTTTTTCAAGCCAAGAAGAGATACCACTCCACCCTTGCCACCCCCACCCCCCCGCGCTTCACACGCACACAAAAAATAAATGAGTAATCGGCCACAAAGTGTCAGCCAGCCTTAATCCCCTTTTAATTTCCTTGTGGGGCCTGCGCCAGGGCTCTGGCTGCAGCATGAAGGTGGCCGCTGGTGGCAGGATGGCCACGGTGACAGGCAGGCATGCAACACAGGCCTGGGGGTCTTTACTGGGATCCAAGCAAAGAAAATACAATAACCACACACTGCCACCACTGTTTGCCTTACACTTGAGCAGGATTTAGGTTTCCCAAGCACTCTGTCACAAGTATGTGTGGGCACACACACACACCCACACACCCAAGACTGTCATGCCACCAAATTGTACTACATACAGTATGCATACTCTTCGTCTTCCTCTGCTTACCTCATGAGGGGGGCGCACACACAAACACACCTACATGCATACATTAAACATGCGCTCAAGCTCTCAAGCACACCCCTGGTAATACCGCTACGCTAGATGAGGTTATTTATATCTTAATTTATACAGGTTGGTCTCAGCGTAGGGGTCGTCGCCACACAGCTGCCCAATCTCTGGCAATCCCACAATGCCAAGAGTATTATCTCCTTTTGAACAGCAATTTATTTTCTTCCCTCCGCACTGTTATTCAAAAGTAAAGGTCTTTTCATTAAAATGTATGCTTTCTCAATGCATCCGCAATCGGAAAAGGGCAGGACGGCTAACGGCATTCGCTCCCCGTTCACGTAATGAAAGGCTCTAAAGGAGGGAACGAGGTACAGGCTGGAGAAGACGGCGCTCGTCTTTGTTACACGTTTGCCCAAGAGGTGGGTTCAGTGGAACAAAATGGAGAGGGTTAACGTTATTCTGGCAGATGAAGGAATTTATCATGACATTTACACACAGCAGGGATTTTCTCTGCAGGAGCACCCTCATAACACTTGACTACACAGCATATGAGCAGTGGCATATGTATTAAGTGTACAAAATATTAAAAGTGCGTCTTTGTTCCAGGAAGCTCATACTTGGAGGAGGCCAGATTGCACTATTAATGATATAATCTGCTAAATTTGGAGCATTCGCCATTAAGAGATGTGTGTGAAATAGTCAACAAAAGGGATTCTGTGTTTAGGTTTATCAGCTGGTTGGTTGATTGCAGTTCACATGTCATTGACAATTTATAAGAACTTGCGAATTTTCTGTTAATTTAAAAGCACAAAGTTTGACCACTAGAGAGCAGTCACATTGACATATGTTTCAGATATTAAATGTTCTGTTTGGCACAAAACATACATTGAATGTCTTTGGGTTTTAGTGATTGTGAAAGGTTAAGATATTATACATTCATTGGTTCCACCTTCAGTTGTGACAGTATGAAGATGACGCTGAGGTTTAAGACAATGTGATGAGCATGATTCACTGTTTTACTGTGAAAAATAATCAGCAGATTAATTTTTTATTAAAGTAGTCATTACTTTCGGCATTTATTAAATAAAAAAAAAAGTATTTTAATTGTAATTAAATGAATGAATTGGATTTAAATTGCACAAAAAGAAAGACACACTGTTTGTTGTTTTTTATTTTTGTTCTTTTTCTTTTTTCACTTTCTTTGATGTTTTATACATTAACTACCAGATCAGTCCATAATTAAATGAATCATTAGTTGCAGCCTTATGTGAATGTTTCCCCCTCTTTCCTTCTCTTAAATTTATATTAAAGCATCTGCTACTTCGCTCGATTATAAATGACTCTGTGTAAGCGGAAAAGAGAATATTCAAAGTGTCTCTGCTGTCTGTCTATAAGGGTTTTTCTAATCGTCAATTCTCATAGCAAAGGTCTTTATGGCAACATAAGGGGTTAGCCTAGATTTTCAGTCCAGTCTCATTTAAGGCTAATTCCTGAGTGGGTCTTGGTGTTTGATCCCATTGCCCATCTGAAGTAATTAAAGGGTTATTAGTAAACAGATATTCACGCTCGCTCACTCTTGCCAACTGTTTCATGCCATCTGCTGCCGGCGCACGTGCTTTGACATTGGAAATATGCTGCTGAACCGACACGGGTGTTTCAACGCATAGGGAATGAACCAAGCTTTCATCAAGTCTAAACACAGTCAAACAGTGTCATCTTTTGTGTTTGTGTGTGTGTGTGTGTGTGTGTGTGTGTGTGTGTGTGTGTGTGACAGTGCATGCATGTGTGTGTGTATGGGAGAGAGAGAGAAAGTCAGAGAGAAGAGTAGGAAATTATAAACCCACTTGTGCTATTTTAAACCTGCTTGTAAATTTCAATCCCTTTTAACTGGCTCTACTTTTGATACCAGCCGACCACTATTCTTATATTTCATCTCCGCAGCCCTCTCCTCTTCTTCTCCTCCTCCTCTCTCTCTGTCTTCCTCTCTCCCTCTCCCTCTCTCTCCCTCTCCCTCCTCTGGCTCCAGCTCTGTCCTCCTGTCTGTTTTTATCCTTTTTTTATTTTCAGTAATATAGAAGGGATTAACCCTGCTGGCCCCTGGGTGGTTACTGTTTCATTTTATTCTTATTAAAATCTTAAGAGCCTGCTTTATTATTCCTGTTTGATACTACCTCAATAATCCTCTGCCTGCCTGTGTGTGTGTGTGTGTGTGTGTGTGTGTGTGTGTGTGTGTGTGTGTGTGTGTGTGTGTGCAGCCACAGACCAATAGGTGAGCCGTATGATGGATTTGGGCTGTGATGGTTTGGCTGGCAGGAAGACCAAGACACATTACACAAATTTTAATCATGCGTGTGCAAAATCTAGACGCGCAAACACAATGCTCTGTTGGGCGTGATCATTCCGCACATTTAAGACTTTAATATATCGAGAGAAGCATCATAAAACGACACGTTGTACATTTCAACTCATTGTCTCGTGTTTTTTTTCTGTAATATGTTCTGACAGACGGGTTTTTTTTTTTCCCCCCCATCTGTGTTGAGATGGCTATTACCGCTGATGGGTCTCTAGTGTTTGCTGTGATCTTTCTCGCAGCGAACTGCATTGATTTTGTGAAACCTCTGATAAATCTCAGACAGGAACTAGACAGGAGTGTTGTCACAGCAAAGCTTCCCCGGATCACGCCGTGATTTTTCCCGCAGCTTTCACTGACCTGGGGAGGTTTATTTAGAGAAGCAGTATAGAGTGGCACTGTTAGGTGCTGTGTGTTAGTGTTTCATTACATCTACTGCTAAACATTTGAAAGTAAACCTCTGCTGAACATTAGTTGAAGGATGGGAGGTGGTGCTGATCAAATCCATTTAGGATTTTCCTTTTTTTTCTTTTTTTAATTTTAGTGGCATATACATGAGTCGAGAAAAACGTAGCAGCTCTTGCTCTCTGTGTTTTCAGAGCCATGTATGAGCAAGAAAATGATGGATAAAGAGAGAATAAATCAAGCTTTGATTTCATCCTGCGAGAGGAATAGGTGACGTTAACCTATCATTTAGTATGCTTTTCGAGAGCATCTGTCCAAGTCCAGCTGTAAGCTTTTCAACCTGGAGACCAATCATCTGTTCATTAAAAGTGTGATACTGTTCAAGTGTCTCTGCAGGCAGCCGGGAGCACAGAGGATTACACTATCGACTTAGCGAAAGGTCAACATTATTTGATTTTCTCAAAGGTTACTATTTATACCTATTTATTGACTGTCATTTTCTCATAACATACTTGAGTGCGCGGGAACGGCGCATATATTCATTTTCTTGTCTTTGTCCTCCCGTTCGAGAGTCTGCAAAAATGTGTGCATTCTAATTTTTCTCATTTACGATGCATTAAATTCAGATGAGAGGATTGTTGGGGACAAAGCTGATCACGCTGTGCAGGATGAATCAGAAATTGAACCAAAGTGTTTCATTAAGAGCTGTTGGCTGGCTGCTAAGACAACACGGGGGTGTAATCCCCTCTTTTCACTCCCTCTCGCTTTCCTGTACTTTTTCTTTTTTTTTTCTTCTTTTTTTCCTCTTATAATCATTTTTCATCTCCCTCTGTCTTACCCTCATCTTCTACAGGTGCATATTTTGACTTTTCAGTCTCTCTCCTCCAAAAAAAACTAACTCTTCCTCATTCTTTCCTCACTTTTAGCTTCTTTTTCCACTTATTTTTCCCTCTCTTTCTCCAAGGCTTGTGAGAGCCACCTCCTCCTTGCAAACAGAGACATAACCAACCCCCCCCTCCCTCCCTCCTCTCTCTCTCTTGCCTGTGCTCCAGGGTCACGCCGTCAAAATGACTCTTTTTATTACAGTTCATAAACAGCGGCTCCCCCGGCGGCCCCGGGAAATTTCACATAAACTTTGATCAAACAGACGTTAGCCTCGCTGGTCCTCAACCACCTCTCTCCACGCGTGAAAATAGCTCCGCTCAATCACAGGCAGAGAAAACACGCCGAAAACAGTGCAAATAGCAAGGCAGTCACTGATATATCAAGTCATTATTGACCAGAACACCTGGGGAATAAATCTCATATAAAAACAATAAGTTACTCTTTGCCTTATTTTTTTTTTTTTTGCCCCCTCCCTCCTCTATCCTCTACTCTTTTAGCGGAGGCGGAAATGTAAGGCTGTGCACTGGCAGTAAACTTTGTGGCTTAAAATTAATAGCTTCGCGGGGAGCTCAGGTGAGCGATCCGGAATGATAAAATAATAATCTAAAATAATAATAAAAAAAAAAGAAAAAAAGTCAGCAGTTGATTTAACCGTGCGTGCGTACGTAGACGTGGGAGCTGTACAGCAGTTCTCTGTAGCTTTTTTCCGCCGGCTTCATCATCCTCTCTGTCTTGTTTAGTGGAGGTGTCAGACCAGTTTTTCTCAGAGCTGAGGGGCTCACCACGCTCCCTTGTCGGTAATCATGGCCGAGGTTCGCTCTAATGGAGATGAGCAGCGGCAGAGCAGAGCAACACACTGGTTGCTGTTTATCTGTCCCTTTCAGGATGGAGTTGTTACAGTTTGCCCACACACACACACAGGGCAAAGGTCAGCTCTTTTTCTTTTTTTTTTTCCTCAGGTAACTGAATGCAAAGATTTTATCTTTATTTTCAAATATTTGAAATGTCACCAAACGTTACAGATTCGTTACAGATTGATGACACTGTATGTTTCTCTGTTTATAAAGCAACAGCAGTTTTACTGTTTATATCCCGTGTAAATTGTGATCATTTATCTTTAGTTTAGATATTTACGCGACTGTCCAACATTTCAGCGCGTATCGTACTTTTCTGACGGCGGCTCATGTTAAAAGTGTCACTTTTTGTTCTATTTTTATGCCGTTTTTTTTTCCCCCTGCACATCCAGAGTGTCGTTCTACAGTCAGTCAGTGCTGATCGTGTCTGTGTGTGCGTGTGTGTGTGTGTGTGTGCGTGCGTGTGTGTCACTTTTCCATAGGACCTGCAGTAGAACATGATGCAGCTGAGCTATAGTTACTCCTCTGTATTGTCAAGAGTGTGTGTCTGCCTCCTCACCACACTCAACTGCAGCCGTCGCTCTGCCTGGGTCCCTCGTATCAGCCGGTCTATCTTCTTCCTCCTCCTCCTCCTCCCTCTATCACCCCCCGCTGACTCCTCACCTTTCCCTCCATTGCATCTTAAGACTCAACCTCCCCTTTCTTTAATACTCTTTTTAGCCACGCCAATTACTCTATCTCTGCGAGCCCCCCCAATCTTTCTCCTTTACCTTTTCCTCTCCCCCCGACTCCCTTTCCTGCTAATCCTCTCCCAGGCCTAATTGAAGGGGACAGCAGCTCTGCGGGGTCACACGCTGTTAAAACGGAGAGCCCGGGTTCAGAGTGACACGTCTCTCCAGCCCGATCAGCTTGCCATACATACATATATATATGAATTCACACATACATACACACACACACACACACACACACACACACACACACACACATATATATATATATATATATATACTCACGCACATATATATATATATATATAAATATACACACCCAGACCCAGACAGTGTTATTTTCTGCACCTTCTTTCCATTTTTTTCCCTTCTTCTCCTCTTTCTCCTCCACAGGTCAGAATTCAACCTGGAAGCCAGAAGCAGTCTACAAATTGTCAGAGAGAAGCCCAGAAGAAGAAATGGAGGCTCGGTACCTCTAGTTCATTATGACTTAGGATGTGAGTTAGGCAGCAGTATGTGTTGACATTGTCATTGTTATCACGGGAACATCTGTGTACGGCCTGTCAGAGGTGTGTGCGCGTACTGTGTGTGTGTGTGTGTGAGACCGTGCTCAAAGCGAGGAGGACATGTTTGTGTGCATACACATCCTGTAGACGCATGTGCTCTCCCCGTGCATGTTTTTTTTTCCCTCTCCCTGTTTTCATGTGTCCATGTGGAGGCTGATGGTTCCAGGTTTGGATGGCGGTGTCTTGGCACCCGTGGGTCTGCTGAGACCTGCCTCTGCGCGGGATCAAGGGGTGCAGGGGGCTGCTGCCGCGCCCAGCCAGTCTGACTGCACGCCAGCTGCAATCCCTAATGCCTCAGCCACATCTTTGGCAGGCTGCTCCCCTGCCCTTTTCCTCCCCACTCTTCATCTTGGCAAAACTGGAAGCTCTTTGCTTTTACACTAGAAACTATTTTATTTCCTGCGTCTTTCCCCCCGTCACTCCTGAAGATATGTGACATACATTAATGCCATTAGATGATCGTGTTTCACTGGTGAGCGCATAATTAGATGTGTTTTCATCTCATCCTTGAAATCTGCACGTCGATACTTATAATTGCATAATATATTAGATGACAACAGGCGAGATGGAGTTGCAGATTATAAATCGCGCCGCGGTGCTGTGCAGAAATGTGTTTGATGTGTCGGATTTTTATAGGGAGCCTGTTCATCTTTGTACTTGTGTCAATGTTTACAAATATGTTAGAAATATTTTGCACGGCTCACGGTGTTTGTCCTTTACCGCGTGTTAGAGGATGTTGATATTCTTAGGAAAAAGTGTTACGAGAGCAGTCAGGAAAAGTTGATTCCCATAAACAGGCTAACTTGAGACATCTGTTGTGAGAAGCACTTGAATCACTATTTACTGTTTTGCAAATTTCCACCGCACATCACAACCTGTGTTTTTCTCTCTCTCTTTTTTTTTTTTATCATTCTGTGGCAAGTGGGAGAATTTGTTGTGTTTTCTTGGGGTGTTATTATGGTTGAGTTTTTGGGGACTGTCAAAGGGACGCGGCGCAGCACAGTTAAACTGGGACTCTCAGTACCCATCAGGGCCCTGTGAGTCTCTGTGAAGACGACACCACAGAAGGCGCCTTCCTGAGAAAGCGTCACATCCAGTTAGCAGACACCCGGCGCGCTAAAGAGGTTAAACTGCTGCGCCTGGCACAGCCAATTGTATTGATAACCGTTTGAAGCTGGTTTTCTCTCCTACCTGGCATCATGCTTCACACACGTTATTCAGCTTGCCACTCCAGACAAACTTCAAACCTGGGAGAGTGTGTTTTCCTCCACTCAGGTGTATAAAGGTGTGGGTGTCGGTGTGTGTGAGTGAGTGTGTGTGTGTGTGTGCAGAGCCAGGGGCCCTTGCTGCTGTTTGTTTGTGCTGCCTCCATTCTATAAACCAGCTCTCTGATCTTCCCGACAACATGCCTCCAAATTCCTCTGCCGTTCCTGCGCCATGTAAATATATCGGTGTCAGTTTGTCTGATGATGAAATGAGTATTAGGATCCAGAGCAAGGCAGGGAAACCACACCGCTTCTTTTGCGATTAAAGCCATCCTCCCGGCAGTGTGAGATCTCCAGCTTCCGCGCGCGTTAGAGAATAAAGTTTCTGCGAGCAGAAAAGTATCGTAGCGCATCTTGTGTTTCCTCTTGACTTCCTCGTCTCTTCCTCTACTTTTTGCTTTACCGCTCTCTGCTGTCTTTTTCCCCCCTTCTCACACTCCACCAGTCTTTCCTTATTGCCTTGTTAGCCCGAGGTCCTCGCCTTGGCCTGGAGTTATGGCTCTGTCGGGCAGCTGCTCGGCCAGCCCTGGGGGTCCTCAGAGGCAAATGGCATGTCAAGGAGTGGTCACTGAGGTAGATTGTCTTCCCTACAGTCAGCCTCACCGCCACCGATATCACTTGTCCAATTAGAGGCTTTTTTGCCCCCCTTTAAGTCCCCAGCCCATCCACTCTTGATTGATTCTCCAACATCTCTGGCCCCGAGACGAACACACCTGACACCCCGCAAGAGCACAGGTGCACAGAAATACCAAACAAGCTCAAACGCACTGACAAAATACAAATAATTTATCATCTTCTTGTCTCTACATGTTTGTTACCAAATGGTTTAACAATGACGGTAATTGTTATTACTTATTAAGCAAAAAATTACCCACATTTTTATTAGTTTCATCTCTTTATGTGTGAAGATTTGCTGCGTCTTTATTGCTAATTTGAATATTTTTGGCTTTTTGACAAAACAGGCAGTATGAAGAAGTCACCTTGGACAGGCAAAACTGGCATTGTGTTAATGTGTTTACTCCCAGCGGTAAACTAACACCGATGGCTTTGGTGTGTCAATAGGGTAGAGCCTCTTACAGGCACACGAGTATGCTCACAGAGCTATATTAATAATCTAACACCTGCCTCTGCTTTGATAATGACAATACTTCTGTGAAATCTCTTACATGTAAATCAAGCCCAGGCTGTGTTGTTATTCCTGCCTTTGCTGATTGAATCGATTGTCGCGCGCTTGCTCGCTCGTCTGTAGGCTGCGAGCAACATCAATCATTTCCCCTCTGCCAGAAACTACAGTCGCGCTCCCTTGACGTTTCTGTAACTTTCCCATAATTTTTCCGGCAGCGGGACTCAGAGCGCTCCACGTAGCCAATTTGGTGAAAAAGAAAAAAAAAAAAAAAATCAACAGTTGGGATGAATTTGGTAAAAAATGTTGACATGTTTAATCAAATAAGAATATTTAGATGTCAGTGTTTTATCTGTTTAATGCTGCACCGCCTGGATTATACTCACGTTCATGACAGGTATAGTTAATCAAAAGTTTTACATATTGACAATTCAAAATGTCCATGAAGATTTTTTAGTGATTAGACCAACGATTTCAATCATGTACCAAGCAAATGTGTGAAGCATTCAGTGTTTTTATGATTGTTAACCTAAAATAATTCGGTTCTCGAACTGATTGTTGGTTAAAACAAAAAAAATTCAAACTGTCTTAGTTACATAATAAAAAGTTTTTGCCTGATTCCTTTTGTTAATTTAATGGTTTCATGAATGAACCATTGTAGGTGCAGCTTTTGTCCCTCACTTTATTTACCAGCCAATAATTCCACTGTATGAATTTGACTGTTTCCGCTTTTTCTTCTATTAACCTTGTTTCCACACGCAACTCACATGCAACAATGACCCCGCCGGCCACCGGCTCTCGCTGTTATTTATTTATTTATTTATTTATTCATTCATTTTTGACCACACGGTCCCCTTCTAACTCGGCCACCTCCTCTTCCTCACCCTAACCAATGCACAGAGAGGGAGGGAGGAAGGGCCTAATTCAAACATGCCTGGTCCTGCTCTGCTCTCTGCCCTCCACCAGGAGACTGAGTGTGAGAGAGCTGCCAGACATCACACAGAAGCACCGTTAAAAATACATGTATACCACTCCTCATTATTTATTGATGGCCTCTCCTCCCTTTATGTTTATGAGGTGAGAGGCCCCCCAGTGGCCCTGGTCAGTGACCCCGAGGGTCCGCAGAGGTGTCCAAGAAACTGCCTGTTCCCTCTAATTTAGCTCGCTTTCAAATGAGACGAGCTCGTGGACACTCCACCATGTGTAAGCTGTATGCAGGGATCACTTATAAATAGTAAATCGCAGCTATGTTGAAAACTGTGTATAGTTTCAAGAAAAAAAACCTGCTCCTTCTACAGAGTTTGGAGAGTTGGTTTTATTATGAGGCTGTTGACCTTGGATGTATATTGGGATTAAATGTATTTTTAAATGGTCTAACCGTCAGCGTGATGTAATTCTTTCCTCATATTCAGGGTTTTGTAACCATCTCTGTGTATAAAAGTACAAAAATTACAAAAAAAAAAAAAAAAAAACACGTCAATTAAGATGCAAAGGTGAAATTCTGCTAATTGTCAAGCAGCTGCTTTTATTATTCTAAATCACAAGAAAGCGGTCAGAGCAACCGCAGGCATCAAACAGTGTGTATCCTCACACACATTTTCCAGACTGTGTAGTCCTCTTGTGTTGCTCTTGCTGAATTTATCATGTTGTGTCTACCACAGATGAATAACTTTGCATTTTCATTCTGAGAGAAGCTGTAAAAAAAAAAAAAAAAAAAAAATCGACTGGCTTTGCTTTGCCCAGTCAGTTCCTCCTTGGGTGTTGTCTTGTCTGGAAGTCGCCGACCAGATCAGTGTGAGATTTACTTGCTGCTTGATGTTGTCGTCTGCTCCCAGAGGCATTTCCAGGGCCGGTTGGCTGGTGGAGGTCAGGGCCTCAGGGTTTTTTCTTTCTTTTTTTTTTCTGCCATGTTGACTGCCCTAGTGACTGCTCAGAGAGCATTGTGGCAGGCGGCAGAGCCTGTCGTAACACAAAAAGATATTGATTGAATAATCTCTGTGTCATCTGATAGTAATGTGGCTTACATCAGCCCCCTGCTGCGAGCTACACAGCCTCCTCCCCTTCCTCGGGAAAAATGATCGTATCATGAATTTCCTTGTTAATAAATGAGTTGTTGCTCTTTTGGTATATTCTTAACTTCACACTGTGTTTTGAAATTAGATATATACAAAATATATTTATCTCTTGTTTATCTACAAGATTCATCTATCATTTGAATCATTTATCACTCTGTGTTTATATTGACCCTTGAAAATTTAAATCTGCCTTTTATTTGACTGATCAAAAAAAAAAAATCATTAAACAATAAAGTTTCTCTCTGTCTAAACACACGTCACCAGTAGCTGAGGTTGCAGAAGCCCAACTTTCCAACGTTGAGCCAAAACTCAAATTGGTCGCGGTTCGTGGGTGATAATGGCTTCTTTGTTTTCTTTGTAAAACCGTGTTGTTGTTTTCATGGCTTGTTGTTGTACGTCAGTGTTTTTTTGATCGTATCTGTCGCTCACAGCCGCTCGTTTTTTCATTCACTGATATGACACTTCCTCATCTAAATATTTCATACTTTTCATGTGGGGCGAAGCTCATTTGTATTAACAACAAATTCAACACCGAGCCTGTTAAAATACTTTAAACGCATCAAATAGAAAACCATGTATTTCTCAATCTCAAACAGACGGCACATGATTGATATCAGCTGCTGAAATTTAGGCTTCACTTGATACCAATTGAGAAATAATGGACATTTACAACTTTAGCTACAATATTTCTCATTTGACCAAAGAAGTAGCAACAGCAAAATGAGCATAAGAAAAATAAAATCTTAATTTATAAACACTTTAACATTTAATTCTCTCAGCTATGCTATGCTTTTATTTCTTACCATTTTGTTAGCTTAGTTAGCCCGCCCGCTAGTTAGCCTAAACTTTAGTTGGCGATGATAGCTAGCTAAGCTATGTCAGTTAAATTACTACATTTAGATGTGTTTTTTGGTAATGTTCTAGTTAGTTGGAAGTGGTTTTGTTGCTTGAAAAACTTTCCCGAAGCAGCTGTTAATTTTAATCAATGTTAATTAATTTTTTTTTTTGACGTTTTTAGGGGGGTGCCAGCGATGGGTCGTCTTCTAGCTGTCACACAGAGGCTAATTTCAGTCGGTCAGCGTGGATATTCGCCGTCCTCTGCAGTCCAGGAGGAGAGTGTGAAAGAACGCTGGGGTTTTAAGTGAAGTGGGCCTGTGTGTGGTGGTGAAGCAGCAGCAGCTCCACCTCTTTTCTTCCCTATTCCTTCCCTCTATCCCCCCTTCTCTTCTCTCCTCTCCTCTCTTGCCTCCCTCCCTAACCCTCCTTCTGATCCGAGAGGAAAGCTTTCATTATTTGCTGAGATTGGGCTGTCAATCCCCGCGCCCCTGACCCAAGTTTGTAGTTCTTCCCCGTCATATTGGGGAAATGATTAGTAGGGTTATCTCCCCTCCACTCTGCGAAGCTTTCATTCCTCCTCGCGGCCCCCCGTACCTCCAGGCAAGGAGGGGATCTCTAACCGGCAGGGCTGCTGCTCTCCTTTCACTGCTCACAATCTCCCGCTTTTACACTTGCTGATACTTCATCATGTAGCCTACTTCATCTCTCTAAATGTCTCTGTTCATTGCTGAGTCAGATTCATTTTACCCTCTCCTCTTTTCCTCCCCTGCTTTATTTTCTGCTGTTGGTCCATAAAATTTTGGTTCTGTGTATATTTCAGATAATTTTTTACAACCTTTTTGAAATGAAATATATTTGGGTAAATGCTGACTTTGTCTGGGTCAGTGTAGCCTACCTACAATTTGTCCTACTTTTTTTTTTCTCCCCTCCCCTTTCCGCCTGCAGCTCACACACACTAAACACAGTAAATATAAACCGAACTTCTAGTGGACGCAACTGTAGCCTGTATTTACATTTTCACCATATACGATTGAAGCATCATGTGATCCTATTTGAAACACGCTGCCATATTTCTCAGAAGAAACACAAACACTCCTTGAGCCTATTTGCTATGTCTCATTTCTCTTTTCTGTTTTTTTTTTTTTGCCCAAAAATAAAAATATATATTTTAATCATTTTCCATGTTTTTCAAACTTTTTATTGTCCTGTTAGAAAACAGAGAAAACAAGCCCTTGTGTATAGATGTTGAAGACAAAAAAAAAATCCTAACTTTCTCCCTTTTTTTTTTTTTTTTTTGAGAACCAAAGTCAAACACTTTGTTTGGAGAATCACACATGAGGGTCTGTGTGTAATAAAGCGCCTTTGCTTTATTTTGAAAGTCGCCTGTGTGGCTTCAAGGCTCAATTTAAAACAAAAAAAAAAAAGCCCCACATTACATACATACATACATGTATGTAAGTATGGAAGATATAGAGGCTACAGGCATGTGGGAATAAATGGATGTAATTTTCCTCTCTGACTAACAGCAGATATAATAGCTCATATAAAGCCACATTTCGCAGATTAGTTCTTTTCGTTTATGGCTATTGTTGGTGGGAGGAAAAAAAACCCCGGCAAAATAGGCCATGCGTTTCTTGAACATTTTTAATTGATCTATTTTTCATCCTCCCCCGCGGATTTTTTTTTTTTTTTTTTTTTTTTTTAACAAAACGCTGGCAGTGTGTTGCAACAATCTTAATGCAAACTGCAGATTTGCTTCATTGGTCCACTGAAAGGAATTAAAGCAAATATTAAAAAAGAAAGAAAGAACTCACACCACGAGCACAATGCAAATTACGCTTTGATTCACTCTTAATTCAAATCAAAAGGTTGATTTTTTTGTTCAGTTTATTTTTTTTTTTTTGTCTTTTGAATTATTATCATTATTGTTATTAGGAGTCCATGGGATTAAGCAGAGTCACTGATCCTCTGGGTCTAAGCCTTTTTTTCTTTTTTTCTTTCTTTTTTTTTTTTTTTTTTTTTTTTTGTCTGTCGGGAGCTCAACGAGACTCCATCCGCACTTCATTAACCCTGAGCCGGGGACAATCCACGGTAAGAGCCGGGGGATTTACCACCAGCCTTTCACATGCAAAGAAAAGGGAGAGAGAGAGAAAGAGGAAAAAAAAAACCCTCCGAGCCCATCCAACAAGACACACGGGGGCTTTTCCTTATATAATCAGCTGTGCACTTTGCAAGAATAACCCCCTTTTCATAAAAAGGGTCGTCGTTATCTGAATCGGTCACGGATCCTCATGATGGGACTATAATGATCTTTTGGCAAGCTGGGAGGTGTTTGATTCTTTTTTTTTTTTATCCTTTTTTTGGCTTCCCTTTCCTTTTCACTTTCCCGGTCGTCAGAAGCCGGCGGCTTGGTCCACTGTATTTTTAATGCAATTTTACGCATCATAAATGCGGCAGTTACCAGGCCGTCAGTCTGATATTTCACGGCGTGGTCAACCACTAAGTGGAGGCCCCAGATAACAGGTGCCATGCGTGGATGACAGCAGGGGGAGCTGGCTATCAAACCCATTATCGACTTTCAATTAAAACCTATTAAAGTCTTTTGTCTAATCGTTAACATCCTACACGCCAAGTCTTGTCCGTCAGCCTGAACTCCTTTAACCCCCAACGCGCCACGCACGGCCGGATAACTTTTGAGTCCACATAGACTTGGAGGAGGTGGGGGAGAGGGGGGTGATGGAGGTCGGTGGTTAGGTGGTTGGGTGAAATTTGTATGGAGGAGGAGGGAGGAGAGGGAGGCAGAGAAAGACGGGGGGAGGGAGTTGCGGTGGAGCCGCTGACCAGCTGTCCCCACGCTGATCCCCGGTCTGCAGTCAGCTCCAGCCCGGTCACCAGCTGTTGGAGCCGTTTGGCAGAGGAGCGCACATCCAGCACCCTCAAGGAAAAGAAGGATGGAAACAATCAATTTCCAAATGGGATCATTTAGGGCACTTAAACAATTGCGCACATAACATTAATATTTCATCTCCTGCATTGTTTATGGAAAACGAATCGGAGTTGCTGCTGTTAATTTAGGAAAGTGGGAATGGTGAAGGCGGGAGGGAGGGAGGGGGGGAGCAGGACAGGGGCTCCATTTTGGACAGAACACCCTTCTGCTTTGTTGGCCCTTCTCTAAAGACATTAGCTGGAATTGATCTTTGATTGCACTTTTGAACGAGTGTGCGTCCCTCTGTGCGTAAAGGGGAAGGAGGGAGGGAGTAGCCGCGTGCGTGTACCGCGTGCGCGCGCGCTTCACTATTAATTTCTAGTTAAACTTTCCCCTCCGTGTACCTTTCAATCAAAAACCGTTCATGTGTTTATAGAATTAGAAAATAAATAAATAAATAAAAGGTAGAAATCAAATCTAATAAGAAGCCAAAAAAGAGAGCGATATTTCTTTTTACAATTAACACCCGAATAACATTAACATTTTGTTCAAATTGAACTTAGATGTAAAATAAATAAATAAATAAATGAAGAATCTTCCTCCAAATCTTCGCTCTTCTTCCGAAAAGGTTAAGAAAACGGATGTTAAAGCACTTGCTCCACTGATGACACTCTTATTAACTTTTTTTTTTTTATCACGCCCCTCATCTCAACATTAAACAAATTAAATCAACGACACTAAACCAAACAGAGAAGGAAAAGTCGTTTGACAGACATGTTCAAATTCATTCAGACACATTTCTCTCTAATAGAAAACCCGCGACTCCTAAAAAAAAAAAATCAGTGTTTATTTTCTAGCTGCTTAAATTAAAGCTTCAGCAGCCACATCTTCCTCAACCTTTGCTCGTTGACACTAACATGTGTTCATATCACTTTATAATAAAAAGTCCTGGTGGTTTAAAAGCAGTGGGCAGCCTTAAAAAACAGCAGTCATGCCTTTTATTTTGAAAAATCTGTGTTTCTGATTTTTTTTTTTTAAATTTCTTTACGTGAAGCGATCTGATAAACCCTCTTATTTTGAAATTTTTACGCCAAATTAAAACACAAATCATGTTAACGGTTTAAAAATATATTGTGATACAACCTCAAACTGGAGTTTCAAAATAAAACGTTTTTTTTAAAAAAAACGATCCAACAAAATGAGCCATTTTAAATATCACATCCAAACCTCTGCTGCTTTTTTTTTCATCAGGTGGAAAAAATAATCGCCCCCCCCCCTTTTTTTTTTTTTTTTTAAAGAATCACCCCCACGTGTTGATTCCACTTTCCCCAACCCCCCTCGTGGCATTTTCCGTTTCACACATACTCACGCGCAGCCACGTGATTAAAATGAAAGACTTTTATTTTCCACATTTATAAAAGTAATTCTCTTTTACATCAAATCCCCCCTGTTTTTTTTTTTTTTTTTGTTTGTCCAACTTTTTGCTGTGAACTTCACCAAAAAAAAAAAAAAAAAAAAAATGAACTTCACGAAATAAGGGGAGAGAGAGAGAGAGTTTGGAGGAAAGCTACATGAAAGGAAAAATAAAATAAAATAAAATAGAAATAAACATTTTTTTTTCTTTTTAAAAACGATTCCAGGAAATATACAAGAACCACTCCACAAGTTTGATATCTGCAATATACATTTTTTTTTTCACCAAAAAGGAGAGTAGAACAGTTAAGGGTTATCACGGCGTCATATGAAATAACATAAGTAATAATGCACAACGTCTGTTCATCAAATACATCTATAGCAAATCAACAGGCAGTTACACCTGCACGTGGATCTGAATCCACTCGGTTTATTTATCGAAAAAAAAAAAAAAAAAAGAAAAAAAAAAAAAAAAAATTGAACATCACTGAGGTGATTGCTTCCCCCGGTTAAACTGTTTATTTTTTATTTATTTTTATTTTTTTATAAATTACTTGACATTTTCACTCATTTCGCTAAAACTTCAACTAAGAAAAAAGACTTTATATAGATTCATTTCTTTCCGTAGCTCTCGTCTGTCTTTGTTTTGCCTAAATGTGGGTCCAGGCAGGTAGTCCATCCTTTTTCTCAAGACAATATGTTTTTTTTTTTGTTTGTTTGTTTGTTTTTTTCTTAATTTATGTTATTTTTTTTTTGTTTTGTTTTATTTTTTGTTTTATTATTCTGACTCGTTCACCTGTATAGTTTCTGCTGGCTAATCTAGCCTATTATGTTAAACTGGATCACCGTGGTCTGGAAAAGACACACTAATAGATCAAAACCAAACAAAAACAAAACAAACAACAACAACAAACAAACAAAAAAAGGTTTCTTTAAAATCAGTCTCTTTTGAATAAAATGCAAAATATTCTTATTTACAGGTTTATGTCTGCTGATCATCTTGACAATCAGTGAGAAATTTACAAAAAAGAAAAAAAAAGACTAATTATTCCTTTGGATCCCCAAACTAAATTATAGCCTATTAAAATTACATGGATAATAATAATAATAATGATAATAATAATAATAATTGGGGTTTATTGGTAAAAGTGCCTCCAACAATTTCATCTGTTGTTTGGAAAAACACTAAAAAATACTGAAAGTGGGGTCAAATAAATACATAACTTAGATACTTTGATTTATATTGAAAAATAAATTAATTATAAATAAAGGTCATGCCCCCCAACCAAAAAAAAAAAAAAAGGAAAAAACAAAATCAAAATCCTTCCACACAGACAGTTTGAGTTTGAGTCACGGAGCTCCGTCCCCAGGGTTCAGCCTAAATGTTTGTTGTTGTTTAGTTTTTTGTTTGTTTGTTTGTTTTCTATAAAGGCTGAGCAGTTTGTTTTTCTCGTCTTCGTCACGTTTCAATCTTTTTCCGTCTTTTGTTTTGATTTCTTCTAATGAGTCCCAAGCTGCCAAGGTCGGCGTTCAAGAAGTAGAAGAAGAAATGTAGTAGTGGTGGAGGTGGAGGTGGAGGGCGGCTCACCGCTGCTGAGCCGGCCGGGGTAGGACGCCGGACATTGGGGGCAGAGGAGGTGGCGGAGGCGGCGGCTCGCTGCCCCCCTGCAGGCCGTGGAGCAGGATCCGAGGGACCAGCGGTCTCTGCAGGGCCGGCGGAGGCGCCGAGGGGCCTCTGTACAGGTAGAGAGCCGCTCCGGGGTCCAGGTTGGACACCAGGCTCTGCGGGTAGAAATACGGGGACGGGAACATCCTCTGCAGGGCGGAGTAGTTTCCAGCTTCCGCCAACAGCTCCAGTCCCACCGCCGTCTGCCTCTTCCACTTTGTCCTGAGATCAAATTTTGAAAAAAAAAAAAAAAAAAAAACGCTCTTTTAGTCTTTACAACATGAACAACTATAAATGTAGTGAGTGTGTTTGGATTTGACACAACAAAATAACTCCCATCTGTTTACCTGTGCTCCAATTAGAAGTCAGGAACAGACCAACATCTGTTTGTTTTGTTTTTCTCTTTCTTTTTAAATCACCAAAATCTCCAACCTGCCACTTGTATTCACACCCAAGGATGTCTGTTAGGTTGCCAGTTTGCACTCCACGCAGGTGAATAATTCATAATAAAGATAATTGAGTAGATATAGTGGTTTGTTTGAATTATTGATATGCACACATGCAACGATGCATTATTCATACTCCAAAGTGTTGTGTTTTTATATTTATTTATGTCATTTAGCTGCGAGAGAGTCGGAGCTGTAGACACATAAATGCTGAAAGTAATTCAAGCGAAAACTGCAGAAAACATGTTTTTACACAAACGTAGACGGTTTCTCTTACAATGTGCGTGGACCTGTGACTGTTTACAAGGTTACTGTGGGTCTGTGTTACATTACAGCGGATGCGACCTTCAAAATAAAAGTATTGTTGTTGTTGCACCAACGTAGTAAAAAAGCCAAAGAAATAATAAGCCAAGACTGACAAAACAAAACAAATAGGATCAGTGTGGGTGGAAGGAAAAATGTACCTCTGTGATTTGATGTAGTTTTTATTTATTTATTTTTTCAAATTTTCAAAGAAAATAAAATCAAAATTAAATCAAAGTAGATAAAAACTAAAGTCACTCTATCAAATCAATTAATTAATTAACTTTAACAATTAACTTCTGTAAATTGTATTGTATAATATTAAATTAAAGTGACACAAATGAAATAAATCAAAATGTTAATTGATTGAAAATGTTTAAAAAAATGGTTTAAGTAACTTTTAAATATATAATAGTAGTTTGGTTTGTTGTTTTTGTTGTTGAATGGGGAAAAAAACTGAACATGTGCCTTTGGGCTCAGGGAAACTTTCTGACGTTTCATGGAAAAAAAACCGATTAATCTCTTAATGAAGAAAAGCGGCAAATTAATCAATAATTAATAGGATGGTTAGTGGCAGTTCTCGTGCACTGACTCATATGTTAAATAGACTCATGCCACCTTTAGGGTGATGGTGAAAGGCAAACATGGCGTCCCTGGGTCCATCTAGTAATGAGTCAGCCGTGAGAACCACCCTCCTCTTCTTCCTCCTCCTCCCCCCGTCCCTCCCTACTAACTCCCCCCTCTCAATGAAGGACTATCAGTTGTCTTTACCTCCGGTTCTGGTACCAGGTCTTGACCTGTGTGTCGGTGAGGTTGAGGGAGGCAGCCAGCTCCATGCGGTCCTGGACGCTCAGATACTTCTGGCGCTCGAAGCTGCGCTCCAGCTGAGCCAGCTGGTGGTCTGTGAAGGCCGTCCGGGCCTTCCTGGGCTTCTTCAGCCGGACCTGAGAACTGTCTCTACTGCTGGAGATCTCCCTGTCCCCCTCCTCTTTCACTGGAGGACGAGAAAAAAAAAGCAAGAGTTAAAACCAGAACCAAATGTCTCTTATACTGTTCAATGTAACGATACATCCATGTTTGCGGAAATAAATCTGTGCAGCAGCATCACAGACTCTGAAACACCTACAACAACTGTCAGTGTAGATGAAGTAGAAATATATTTAAAACAGTGACATGTTCAGGGTTTGTGTTCACTTTAATCTGAGCTTTGTTTTAGGAGAAAATCGTAAAAGATGAAATGAACTTTGAACTTAATTTCAGTCATTTAGTGTGTTTATTAATTAATTGATTTATTTATTTTTAAAGGACAAAAATTTCGGCAGCATGTCCTGTGTGAGAGGTGTTGTAAAAAATATATATTAAATATCTGATTGGTTAAATGTAATATTATTATTATTGTTAATAATAATAATACGTGCTATTTAAAAAAACAGAACAAATATAGGGTTTAATTTTGCATTATAACTACACTGCTATTTAATTGTTTTAAAATCTATTTTAACAACTTTTTTCCCTCTAAGTTTTATTTTGAAATAAATTTGATATATATATATTTTAATTCCTGGTTTGAACATCGCAGTAGTGAATCCACTTCGCTTCAGTTTTGTTTTGATGATAAAAAAAAAAAAGTGACATTGACATTTATTGTAAGAAATGCTAAAATGTTATTTTTTAAAAAACGTCTGATTTTTATCAAAACGCTCGGGTTTTTATAGATTTTTGTATCCGCGCTATAAAAGAAGTGACCTTTGTTCCGCTGCAGTCAGACACTGTTGCCTATGGGCTGTTTGATTTGCTCCTAAATTGTTATGAAAAGCTCTTCCAATATTCGCACCTCCAATCTGATATTTCCCCCCGTCACTACACCCACAGTCTTTGTTCTTTTTTTATGTGTGGTGTCACTGATATATACACTCCTTCAATTCTCTGGGAAAGAAAAGAAAAGAAAAGAAAAAAGAAGAGTGGTGGTGGTGGTGGGTTGGGGGTGGTAGTGGTGGCGAGTGAGGCGAGAGATCCTGCTAGTTGAATAGTTGAGTCGTCTCAAGACCCAAGAAGCACAATAATCCGCCTAATTGAGCCACAAGGGAGGGACGAGCCTTTCAACCGCGACCGCAGAAACTTCACAGGACCGTGGAAATGAGTGGAAATCAGGAGCCGGGCGGCCTATCCGCGCTTACAAATCTGATTAGCGCCGGGGACAAATTGCATCAAATCCCTGAAATATTATAGAGAAAAGGAGGCGGACTCGCGGAAATCAAAGCTGCCGTACAAAAGGCAGCTCTGAGGGCCCCGCGGCTCCTTCAATCAATCAGCGTGTCGATGAGCATCTCCATCCGATGCTGTGACACACGCGGGCGCACGCACGCGCACTCTGAATTTTTGTCGAGCAAATTGATGACGTGAGGCCGTATCGATAGCTCAGAGGAAAAAGTGAATGAAGATTAGTTGAGTCCCATTAAGTGAATGAAGAGAAATAAATTTAATAATGATAATAATATAATTATTGTTATTATTAATAATTATAGTCTAATGATAATGTGATTTTTATTTATTTATTGTTGTTGTAAGATTTTCCACTGTAGCCTACAGCGGTAGTTTCCTTTCCAGGCACTGCTTCATTAAACTGTCAGTGGAGGTGACATGTCTGTTATGGCTGACATGATTGGAAACAGAGAGGCCCTTGATGGTATTTATCTGGAGGCGACCCTGTCATCTCTCCCATTCCTGCCTCCATGACATCAACAGATGCTTTCTGGATATTCTGCTAATGCAAAAGAGCTTGAAACGCGCCGTGTCACGCATATATGGCATGGCACGGCACGCACGTGCTGCAAACCCCGGGTAGTTTTATGTGTATTAAGTTCATAAAAATAAAAGTAATCTGGTCGATTTTTAACTTTAATTTTAATTTAATTTATTGGGACATTGATGTTTTTTTTATTATTATTATTTATTACATCGAATCTTATATTACTGTTTGTTTTGGTAAAATATTCAGTTATTGTTATTATTATATATATTTTTAAATATTATTTCCAGTATAAATCAATCTGAAAATATCTATATTTACTGAGTTGGTTAGTTTAGTATTTCTTCAAGTATATTTTATTATAATTGTTTTACTCATCAGACAATTTTCTCAAAAAATGTATTTCACGCCAAACTCCTATTTTTCTATGCTGCTCTTCAAATTTTCTACCAGACCCCACAATGGCCTCTTTTTATTTCATTTATTTATTATATTATAATTATTTAATAAGGTTTGTCCAAATTAGAATTTGTTTCAAAGGCAGCGAAAGATTGACCAAGAGCAGACAAACAGAAGCTGAGCAGCATACAGAAAAGTGAAAAGGTGAAATATGAAGAGAAGTAAAAGTCGCCCCAAAGGAAGAAAGCTCCACACACACCTAACAGAATTATAAATAAGTTGACTTTTTTATATACATGAGGCAGAAGTCCAGTATGAGACCAGAAGCCCAAATCACTTTCACCTCCAATCTCATCATCTTCAAACGCGGATCAGCTCCTTCACTGTTTCTACAGGCGCATACTTTTCTGTTCCTTACCTTTATATTCACTGTCTGACGATGAGTTGCTGTGGATTTTCTCCATAAAGTCGTCCGCTATCTTCGAGGCCAGCCTCCCCGCCTCCTGAGTCGGCTGTCCATTGCTGGAGTAGGGCGCGCACGCGGCCAGAGGCTTACAGTCCGCGAGAATGTCTCTGATGAGGAACGACGAGGTCACGGTCCTCTGCTGCGACCCCGCGGAGATCTGAGCGTGCTGGAGGTGCGGCGGAAGGCCGACGCCGTGACCTTGCCTCTGGGCCACCTCCTCCACGCACTCCCTCCTCGGCGACGGAGGCGACGAACAGCCGCTCTCCACGTCTGATCTCGGGCTGAACTCCAGAGGCGAGCGGCACTCCCCCACCAGGCTGTCCCCTTTGGACACCGGACTTCCAGGCCTGTGGGACAACAGCGAGTCGATGCCAAAACTGGACCCGTTGGCGGACGCCTCCATTGTCTTGATCGCGGCCTCCTCAAACTACCATTTGGTATTCAGGACAAGTTTTATTTTAGGGAGGAGGAGGTAGGAAGAGGAAGAGAGGAGGGGGGGTGGTTGAAGTCTCAGTTGATCCAGCAGAGGAGAACGAACCCCCCTCCCCGCACCAACAAAAAATGTTTTTTGGTACGCTAGGAATAAAGATAATTCATCCGCTATTTCCAGTTTCCCAACTGGTTCTTTATAGAGAAAAATATCTCCAGTCTAAGTTGCGTTAAAACAATCGTCCACGCATCCGATGTTCTGGTTTTAGTCAAGTCTAAAAAGATGAGTCCTCCTGAAATCGATGCAGCCGCTGAAGTAACAATCGATTCTTCTCCTCTCTCTTTTTTGTGTTTCCTTCAGGATCAACTCCTTCTGATGTGAGTTCTCAAAAAAAAAAAAAAAAAAAACTCGCCGGGAAGAAAGATGATGAAGCAGTAGCTATTGGTGAAATGATCTCACCTGCAGGAAAGAAGAAGAAGAAGAAGAAGGGGGAAAAAAAAGAACGACTGAAAAGACGCAGAGGTAAAGAAGTGTTGGAGCAACAGCCGAGCCGCGTTTTCAGCACCATGGACAGGTACGACACGCGTCAGACCTGAGAGAGGAGCGGAGCAAAAATGTTGCGGCCACACAGGCGACGCACGAAAACTGCTCGCATTCTTTTAAGTGGAACAACAAAACCTTTAAAAAACAGGAAGCGGAGAGCGAGAGAGGAAGAAAGAGGAGTGTGCGTATGTGTGTTTGCGTGTGTATGTGTGTGTGTGAGAGAGAGAGAGAAGAGTCCGAGAGCTGCTGCAGCAGCAGAAGAAGAAGAAGAAGAAGGAAGAGGCGGAAGCCGCGGATGATGCGATACGCGCCGCAGAAGCGATAAAAAAAGGGGGAGAGGTAAACTGGGTTAAATAGTCACAACTGGCAAGTAGGGCCTAAAAGAACGAGATGTGATGGGGGTGGGAGGGAATCCCAAAAAAATTGAACTTGAGGAAAAGTCAGGAGCTAGGTTTTAAGAGCGCCTCGTCCACGTGAGTCCCCTGTGACAAGCCTTCATTGGCTGAAGGGTGCTGGAAGTGGACCTCCCTACACGCCCACTCACTCTTCCTCCCTCCCACCCATCCACCCACCCACCCATCTCTCTCCTCTCCTGGCTCATCCTCACTTTGATAAAAGACACACTGAATTCATCAGGAGACTCAGATCCAACTGTTTACAGGCAATTTTCACACTGTTTGCTTTCATTACATCATTGATGAGGCTTATAATGGGGTTATTATGTGGAGCGGCTCCGCGTTTTTCTTCTCCATTCCTTTTCTTTGACTCGATTTGTTTCCCACCTCCACAGCTCTTCTTTCACATAGATTTTTTCCCCCTCAACGTAATTTTTATTGTCATCACTAATTTTAACATTTGATTTGTTTTATTACTTTTTACCGGATTATTTGATATAACACTGGTTTCAAGTCTAAATCTTGACAAACGATGAAATTACATTTCGAACGTATTATTGTTATATTAATAATAATAATATAACAATTATTATTATTATGTGATGGAGATTTTTTGTTATTTTTACAGACCGTTTTTTTTTTTTTTTATTGCTGTTGTTGCTGCCCATTATTACCCTTTTTTAGTCTAATATTTTTATTTTTAGTCGCTATATATTTAACCTTTATGTTTGTTTAAACTTTTCAGCTTAAACTTTACAGACACGTCTTGGACACCATGACAACATATTTCCGTGTTTCTTTTTAAGGATGAAAATATAATGATTAAAAAAAAAAACATCGAACAAAAACACGTCTCGCCGGCAAAGAGTCGCCATTTAAAAGCATAATAACGCTGTTATAGTGCTTTGTAATTATATACAATAGTCTGAACAGCGTGACGCAAAACTTCAAGGCGCGTGATTTGCCATTGTGCGCACTTTTCACCCTAACGCGCGTGAAATGCCATTGTGTGCACTTTTAGCTCCATCCTACACAACAGTTTGCCCTGCGCGACGGCCTCGACAGCCCCTAATAATCTAACTAACCCCCCTCTCATCATCATCGACACCCCCCCCTCCAAACACACACACACACACACACACACACCTCCTCCTCCTCCCCCTTCCTCCTCCTCCTCCACCCCATGTGACCACCAGATTGGAGGCGCGCGTCGGTCTCAGACACCGGCAGGTTAGTGAATCCGCTCCCGGCTCCCATGGGGTCCCATCACGGCTGCAAGCTGTCACATATGAGGCGGGGACAACACAGATATAAGGCAACACACACCCACCCTGACTTAGCTGTTTCTTTCTCCTCTGCTGGTGCATGAAAAGCAGCAGTGGTTTGATGCTTTCTCTCACAGTTTTTTTTGTCTTCCTGTCTTTATCCTCACTGTGCTGCATGTCCACAGCCCCCAGCGCTGTTGTAGTAACAAAAACACTGTACAGTGCATGTATATAGAGCAGTATATAATATTATATATTACACCATATCTTGGTTGAACTGATTTGACCTTTGAAACTTAGTTTAATTAGTACTTTGATTTTAATGTATCACTTTATTTATTAAGCAAACTATTGTGAGTCTGTCTTTATTTTAACTGTATTTTTTTGGGGAAAAATAATTATATGAATAAAAATTCAGTGGCTAGATTTATGTGATGGATTTTCAATTCTTTTATAATTCGTAGGTAGATGAAAAATACTTTAAAACATTGAAATAAATAAAAAAATGCTAATTATTAATTTGGAAGAATGAAAATACCTCATAGAAAGCTTACTACTTTATTATATTTACATTATACACATTATGGCTGTAATTCAGGATCATTTTCATTATAGCTAATTATATATATATATGTGTGTGTGTGTGTGTGTGTGTGTATAATTACATAATCTTTAAACAGTAAAGTGTGAAAAAGAACGTTTTCAGAATCAGATTAAATCTTCATATGTCTTGTTCTGTCTGACCAACAGTTCAAAACCCCAGAAAAAAAAAAAACTATTTTTTTTTAATAATATCAAATGAAAAAGAGCAGAGAATCCTGACATCTGAGAAGCCAGAACAAGAAAAGCGTTAACATATTTGCTCTTTAAAAGGACTTGTTTGAAATTTTGATGATAAAAATGATAATAGTTTCAATACCAAAAAGTCTGGTGTGTTAAAATGGGAAAAAAAATGTAGGCCTTTGGTTAGTTTATAAATACTTAAAAGGCTGAGAAATTTCTTGTTGGCAGAAGACAGTAACAGCTAGGCAGCTAGACTCTCTCCTCTCTCTCTCTCTCTCTCTCTCTCTCTCTCTCTCTCTCTGTGTGTGTGTGTGTGTGTGTGTGTGTGTGTGTGTGTGTGTGTGTGTGTGTGTGTGTGTGTGTGTGTGTGTGTGTGTGTGTGTGTGTGTGTGGTAGTGTAGTGTAGTGTAATGATCTGGCTCATGCTGCTGCTGATTTTGGACAAGTGTCCCTCTGGTCAAGTGATTTTTTTTTTTTCTCCCAGAAAGTGGTCAGAATTTGAGAGCCAGTGCAACTGTTACCACAGTGATGAAATACACACACACTCTCTCTCTCTCTCTCCCTCTCTCACTCATACACATTAAGATGACGTTATTGATCCGTGTTAAAAAGAGGAAACAGGAATGTTTCCAGGAAGTGATCAGTGCTCTCTCTCTCTCTCTCTCTCTCTCTCTCCATCTGTTTTCATCAGATGGTGAAATAATACTTTATCATTGATCCACACTAAACAGCCTCACACCTTTCACCCACATTTTTTTTTTACTTAAACAAACTTGACACCATTGTGCAGTTTCAGTAAAACATAGCATCGTCGTACCTGATGGTTTTGTAGTTTAAATTAATTCTGAGTTTTAAAACTGAAATATTTTATTATTACTATCGCTCTTTGAGTGTTTGTAAAGATATCAATAGTATAAAATATAAAATAAGATAAACTGGCACCAGGTGATTTTTCATAGCAATAGCCCATACTGACCTGTCAGTGATAATAATCTATCTGTGGACATGCATTATTGGGATTCTGTCTATAAGCTTTACTACTAATAATGCCTGCTGGGCCTCCTCAGCTACCTGTGCTTTTGTGGGAGGGAGGTAAAAAAAAAAAAAAGAAGAAGAAAACATTGTGTTACATTTTATTTACTTGCCCAATTGAGCAGACATGTTAAATATATATCTAGATATGTTTTGTAAAAATGTGTGTCGCCTTTGAATAAACTTTGGCATCTCTATCGTTTTGGAACAGCGAGTAAAGCATGTCTTTCGAGGGGGGATATATGTAAAAAGGTGACTCCTCTCAACAAACAAACAGCATTAAAAAAAAAAGGTGAAGAGAGAGAAAAAAAAAAAAAAAAAAAAAAAAGGCACTTGCTTGTGGAGCTGGTGCTGCACCCCGGACCAGTCAGGGATGCAAATGATGCACCTTAACGCCATCAGGTACTGGAGTTGACAGAAAATAATGAGAACCCGCTGAATCTTTTATAAGGTTAACACTCACATTTCCCAGTCAGCTGTCACACAAGAAAGAATTTAGCACATGCATGCGGGCGAAATGAACCTTCATCGTCTCATTAATGCTGACAGGGCCCTGGACCGGCAGCTCCCAGCGCCAGCGCCGCCACCACCTTCGTTTTGTGTCGGTAATTTGCAACGGAGACAGACCCCCTTCTCCTGGAGAGAAACGGGAAAGGAGGAGGTGGAAGAGGTGGAAGAGGAGGAAGAGGAGGAGGAGGAGGGAGATATTACGGAGGAGAGCGAGAGTGAGAGGGAAAGAGGGGAATGGTAGAGGATCGTGGAGCGAGTGCAGAAGAAAAGAGGGGAGGGAAGGTGGGCCTGGGGGGGAGGGTGGAAAGATGGCTAGCGCGGCAGGAGTCTGATTCTCCCCTAATTGGAAGCATTGGGCATTGTCAACGGAGGATTTTCAGCTGCTCACTGACAGGTAGAGCCGTCAGAATGATAGCCCACTTGTCAGCGCAAAAGACCAATAAAAACAAACCACTTTTGATTTAATTGGAGGCCTAACCATGGTATGTGTGTGTGTGGTAGAAGATGTGTGTGTGTGTTGCCTGCGGGGCCAGGGCCATGGGGAGGTGGGAGGGAGGAGTGACGATGAGTGGGGGCATTTGTGTCTGTGTGTGTGAAGGAAATCATCACTCTAACCATCAATGTGTTCACCCCTGCCTCCATCTTTTGCCATCACTCCTCGTCCTCGCTCTCATCCGGCAGCTTCAGGGGGCGAGTGGTCACCGGCCGCCTGTGGTGAGAGGGTTTCAGGAGAGGCAGGTTTTGATTTTGTCCCTGGAGGCCTCACTGAGCAGCAACATCAGAACAAAACAAAAAACAAGAGTTTCTCTATCATTTTTATTCATCCCCCTTATCCTTATCCTTCTTCTTCCTCTATCAACAGACTTGGGTTGTTGCCACAGATGCCAGCTTTTTTAAAAACAGGATGAGAAATGTTTGACATTTCTTGTTCTCCTCTGTCGACTGAGGCTCATATGACCAGAGGAAACACTGAATCACAAACTTCTCTCTCCATCACAGCAAATGTCACAGCGAGGTAACTTTATGTGTTTCAGGTTTGTGTCCATTGTTTAATGATAAATCTGGAAGACACTGGTGCAAATGAAGTTCATAGCACCAAATCACTTTTCCACATCACATCTGAAGCTTTTCATGCCCTTTATCAGTTTTGAAGTTTCTCTCTTTGTGTCAATTTCAACAACAGCAACAAGTCACTATAATCTGTAACTTTTTTTTTTTTTTTTTTTTTTACACAAAATGGCCAAAAGTATGTGGTTTACAACAACCGAGTTTCCTGGTTTAAAACAATTTGTTCCAATGAAAGAAATTCTTAATGTTACAATATACAACTACCTCCACTGCACCAATGTTTTTTTTTTTTTTTTCCACTTAGGTGTGAAAGTACTTCACCGTCCTGCACAGAGCCCTGACGTAATCCACACCCAGCACTTTTGGGATGTACTAGAACACCAACCGTGACCAGATTTCATCAACCAACATCAGTCTTTGACTTAGTTAAAGATTTTGTGGCTGAATTGGAGCAAATCTCTGCAACTGGATCATAAAAAAAGACATGGAAAGTTGTCGTATCGGTAGATTCATGCTCAAAAATCATGTACAGTTTGAATTTTTTAGGCTTCCGTAGACTTTTGGCCTCGTAATACATTATTTTTGTTGTTTCGCTAATTTACTACTGTGATGTTTTTCACGTTGCTCGTTGCCTCAGAGGAGACGATCATCTGTAGCTCATTAACTCCCCAAATCTGGATTCCCATGGGGCTGTTTACACTTCAGTAAATATTTAGATTTATGGTGTTATAATGTGGGTGAATTGAAGTGTCAACCAAATGACATGTGTTCATGACATGTCTCCGTCTGTCAATGACGTTACTTTCCTGATTGGGTCAATGTTAAACACTTGATTTGGAAGAATGAAGCATATTGAAATCATAGTTTTCCATTGTGCCACCTTCAGGGGACAAAGTCACCTAATACAACACTAAGTAATACTACATTTATTCTGTGATTAAAATGTGTTCAATGTTAGAACACTGTCACATAAACACAAATCACAAAGATCATAATTAATTAATAGTTACAATAATGACGATGCCAGATTTGACACAGCCAACCACCGTGTGTCTGTTTTCTAATTGTAGGTCCACGCGTGCATCTGAATATGCACCCACTCCACCCGTCCTCGTCGGCCCGGCGTGCGTGCCCCCTGCAGCCCAGTGTTTTATTATTCTTGACAGAGTTCAACGAACACATCTGGTCAGAGGATAAGAGGCGATGGAGGGATGGTGCCAAGAGGCGGAGAGGTGAGTGAGGAGCCAATGGAGAGGGGTGTGGGGAGGCGGAGGACAAGGACCTACAACCATCCATCATACCTGTCCCTCATGAGGAATGCCAGCTCCTTCAAACTAAGGCCAACCCCACTTTATCTGACCTTTGACTCCCCCGGGGCTAAAAAGTGAAGTCCATTAGAGCTGTGAAATGGAGGAGACTTGGCTTTAAGTGATTTTAATTAGTTTCCTTAGAGCTGTGTTGATATTTTAGTTAGTTGTTAAGTTTTAACTGAGTATTTTCATCATAGTTCCCAGTGTGAGGCTGTTTTCTCATATGAATTATGACTACAAGGTGGAGGCTTGGTGACATTGTTATACAGATTCCCAGGTAGAACACAAGAGACTGCTGCTTGTTTTCTGTTTGGTTCCCACAGCCAACAACTGATTTCTACTTTCACATAGAAGTTTTAATTTTAAACATGGCAAGGAAAAAAATAATTGAACTTAATCCTAAATAATTTACAAATTATTTAGAGAAATTAGTTCAATTTGCGAGTTTTATTACATTATAGTTATTAATCCCAGTTTCACTCTGTGACTTCAAACTATTTTGGGGTTAGTTTGTTTGCCAGGAGTTACAAAGACAGTTTGTATCAGTTCTGTATAAGTTGATGGTTGACCATTGTGGGATTTGTGGGAAAGAGTTTGTCCTCAAACAAAAAGTATGAACGTCCTTCTTGTTCAATGAAAAGTTTCAGCATCATTTTTGGGTCGTTGGTCGCGCTTTGGGAAGGTTATTACTCCAACAACATCTGGAGAAGCTTGTAAAAAAAAAGTTCAGTTTGGAAGGCAGCATGTTTTGTAGTTTAACATGAAGGACTTATTGGAAACAACAAAACAGCACCAAGATGATCTTTTTTAAAATTCTTTTTTTGACCAATTTAATAATACTTTTTGGTCTTTCCTTAAGTAAAGTATTGTCTGCTTTGTAGACTTTTATTATTAGATTATGATCATAAATTAGATGTGGGAGCCATTAAATGTTTCCTATTTTTGGCATCATAAATGACTCATATTCAGCGGTTTTAAAATAGTACATTTTTACTTACTCACTCACGAGTTAGTCAGCGAGTTGCGTCAGGATTTGTCATCGTTCCGAACGTCTTTCTCTGAGGTGAAGTGGACTCTTGTTTAACATCTACGGTGCACTTCAGCAGCCAAACCACTGCTTGATAACATTCGTTTTTTTCCCCAGCAAGGTGTCATGGTTCAATGTTAACCTGTCATGTAGACCCACCCTCCCCCCCTGAGTGATGGCGTATTGGTGGGCTCACATTGGGTAGGGGGTCCCCTACAGCTGCCACAGGGAGACGCACACAAGCTGGTGGACAGTGTGGAGACCTCACCTCCAGTTCTCCAGGAGTGGGAGTAGGAGTGGGAGTGGGGGCGGCGGGACACATGGGTCCAGGTTCGCCTCCGACACTCTACCCTGCTAAGGTAGTCAGAAACGGGTCAGACTGGGCCCCTGGCCTTCTTCCTCTTTGCGGGGAGGTGGAGGTATTGAGGAGGCCGGGCTTACGTCCATGAATCACATTGTGAGTGTCACTCAGGACACACACACAAGCACAACATAGGAGAGTAATTAAACTGACACTGGACAGGACACTGTTAATAGTGTCTTCCTCAAGGAGACAATTGGCTCCTCTTAACCAACACAACCGACTATTTCTTACAGTTTATAAAATGTAAGCTTGTCACAAGTTCCCAGAGCCTAACACGAATTTTGATTGATTCATTATCTTTTGATTCATTTAACTAAATAATTTATTAGAGCTGCTTTCTAGCTTGTTCTTATTCTCAATTATATTTAAACCCAACTAGAAAAAAAAGTGGGGCCTGTTCCAGATTTGACACACACACACACACACACACACACACTAGGTGGCTGATGGTAGGGGGGCACCAGCATTCGTCCTGCCCTAAAACTCCCTGCTTCCTAATTTGGCCAATATGCAGGTAATGTGTGGGGTCGCAACATCTCAATTATCACACCTCCTGTCAGCGGCTCCCAATCCTCTGCTCACCGCTACCTTCCCCTCCAACGTGCCTTCACCCCCAACCCTCACCCCTCCCGCCGTGACTTTTATTGCTTCATTAGTATGCTCCACATGCTCCGGCGCACACCCACGCTCCACGAGCATTCAAACCCTAACAACTTTTGGCAGATCAGTGCGTGATGAGGGGATGATGAGGGAGTCTTTCTACTAAAAGCCCACCTACCTGGCGCTGTGGCCCATTTTTGTCCAAGTGTGAGCCCGACCAGGGTAAAGCTAAAAGTAAATCAAAACAGCTGGATGAGCTGTTGTGAAGCCTTTTGCGGACGTCACATTTATAAATAAACAGCAGACGTGTTGACCCGTGTCATGCTGGGTACCATTTAAGTTTTTTGATTTTTCTAACAATAACTTAATTTGAGGAATATGTTTCCCTACAACTTTCCCTCTTTATCTTTTTGTAACTTAACAGAATACCGACTCACTGATGTGCTCATTTTTAAGTTTTAGTGCGGACTTAAAAGTTTCCAAAAATACCAGATTTTTTCGGCTGAATTTTAAGTAAATATGTATTAAAAAGTGTGTATAGCTGGAAGAAGCTGATAAAGAATACTAAATATACCACTGTCAGACAGTTAGTGTTAAATTGGATGATTTAAACTTAAAAAAAGCGATTAAATAAGATGTTAAAAAGCACTAACTAGGGTTTTAGAGAGTTTTATTTTGTTTTTATTTCTTAAGGATTTAGACCAAGGAACATCTGATGAAAGAAAAAGTAACCAAGATGTACCATCTCCTTTTACTTGACAGTTTTTGACACTCGGTGCCATGGACACATTGTGATTGCAACTCAAAAAAAAGTAATGAGGATCAGTACTCGTCCCCACACCTGACATGGATCACTCACTTTGAGCACCTGCTCTCCTGCAGCAATGTCTGAATCTGAGTAAAATACCTTTTGGGATGCACGTGAGCATGTTATATGTCCTGTCACAGCTATCCATCCTGCAGCTAAGCAGATATGTCCAAGGTGTGTTTAGAGAGCACGTGTGCAAGTGTGTATGTGTGTTGGTATTGGTGGTGTTGATGGAGGGGGGTGGTGGGTGTGTGTGGGGGGGGTGTACATCGTGGAGAATAAGACCCCAGAAAATGCTCATTAGAGTTGACCTTGGCACTTGGAGCCGGCGTTTGATGGATCGGGTACAGGGCCAAACAAGCCCCTGGGGAGCCATGATCTTATCTCTTATTGTACACACACAGTCACACCATCACCCCCCACCACCCCCTCCACACCCCTACCCCACTCACCACCCCCTCCTCCCACCCCACCCTCGCTGACCCTGCCCTCCCTCCCTATTTCCCCGCTCACTCACACTCCTCTGCTCTACACGCATCAGAGGCAGAATAAATCTGTGTCTGACAACACAGGAAAAAAAAGAGAGAGAGGAGAGGAGAGGATGAGTGGGGAGGGAGACGGGGGCCTCAGGGAGTAAAGGTAGTGCTTGAAGAGAGAGAGAGAGCGGGTGGGAGGGGAGGGTTGGGGGGGGGGGCAGCAGAAGAGCAGAAAAGAAGAGAGGGGGTGGCAGGAGAGAGAAAAAACACACAGAGGGCCGAGGAAAACCAATAGCTCACTGAGGTGTCATTACCTACATAAGTCAGGTGTGTGTATGTGTGTGTTTAAAATAACTGCGAGGCACGTGAAGTGTTAAAGGGAAACTGAGGAAATTGGCTGAGTTGTGGGGGGTGGGATGGGGTTGGGTGGGTGGGTGGGGGGGGTTGAGGATGAGTGGATGATGAGCCTGAGATGAAATATGAGACTCTCAGGTGTCTCTGTAGCATGTTCATGGTTTGTTCTGTTCCTCTTACCTGTCCTGTGTTGCCACCCTCATGTCTCCCCTCTCTGCTCCCAACCAGGGGACACACCAAACACACAAAGAGACATGAGGCAACATCCACCTCCAGGATAGCAAAGTTTCTCCCCCACCACCCGGCATCCAGCATATTCACAGGGGTAGCATCACAGACTTGTGGGCTCTTTGTGTTCTTCTTCTTCTGCTGCTGCGCTGCGGGGAGAAAGTGACACTCTGAAGTCTTAATTGAGGTTTACCCGGTGTTTTTTCCTCAGTGTTGTTGTGCGTTAAAGTGTGGTTAAACTTTATAATCAAGCCTACAGGGTTTAGAGTGTGAAGCGGTGAAAAGCGAGGAGCGTGTGATGACATTACAAACACATTTGTTTACCGGGCTGCTAGCAGCAGCAGCAGCATCAGCAGTAGTAGCAGTAGAAGAATCAGCAGCAGCAGCAGCAGCAGCAGCAGCTAGCTTTCTACCTGCACCTGCACAACAATAACAACAAAACTCTGCCACATTTTCCCTGTCAGTCAACAGCCCTCTAAACAAACCTCTGAGTGTTCCCAGAAAAGGAATTTGAGTGGAATGCAACTATTTACTGAATCTTTGGGCATGTTTGAATGGCTCCCTCTATTTTCTCTTTGCTCTCCACCCCCCCCCCCACCCCGCTCCTGTCTGTCAGTCTGTCTTTGCAGAGATCTGGGAGGGACTGAGAGACTGATGTCTCAGCTCCTCCAGGATCCCACCAGGAACGCCTTTTGACAGTTGCAGGAGCAGAAGGATACAGCGCAAAGATGTTGCTGTAATTGCACCTGGTTGCGTCATGAAAAAGTAATAATTTGCTGTCAAGGACGTCAAGGTGTCAGCGTTCGGCAGGAGTTGATAAGGTATTGACTGCCTCCAGAGTGCTCACTCACTCACTCTCACTCATACTCCTTTATAAAGTTGACTCCCAGAGAAAGAGGGAGACAGCAGAGGTTGGGGAACAGGGGAAAGAAAGAGGGGAAGTAAAAGAGAAAGGGTGGGGGATAAAAAGGACGAAAGGGAGAAATGAGCGCCGAAAAAATGGGCTAAAGACAGTCAATCTGCATGCTCTGAGCTCCGAGACATTAATTGCACTCTATTTGCCACTTCGCGAACCCTGTTCATTTATAATACATGCACAGATTGCGTTAAATTATACATTAGCGATCAACAGGCTAAAGCAGCGTGGCATGCTCCCTGTAAGTTGAATAATACACAATTACCACCTGGCTCACTCCTTTATTCACTTTGATTGCTGTCACGCGGGTCATGACTGGCCGCTGACTGACACTTAAATGTAGAGGAGGGAAAAAAAAGTGTGACTGTGACTTCTTGTTGCGGGTTGGACCCTGCCAAACCCCCACAAATCTCGATCTTAGAGTGAAAACAAAGCCTCGCGGGAAGGCCCGACCTCCTCTGCTGAAGAGTCGACATGTCTGCTGAACATTTGTTCGCCTTTGTGTCGAGTTGAGTTGAGGTTAAGGCTCCTGAAATCAAACAGTGGAGTGTGTAACATGATACACAAATGAGAGAGCATATACAGGAATACCTTACCTTTTTCACTGTAGCATTCTCTTATCTAAAAAAAAAAAACGTAAAAGTACCAGTGTCATACTTTTATTTCTTAGTTTGCTTTACGTTATTTCATATTGTTGCATGACAACAGATCGGACCACGTCTACTCCAGTAAGATAAAAAATACTTGTCTTAAATCTTAAATTTGAGCTCCAGTTGTTTTCACGAAGATCGTTTTGATATTTTCGACTACCACCTGCACCAATGATGTCACCTCTGCGTCAAGACATACCAGTAATGAATTGCTTCCAGCTAAAATTAGCGTTGTTTTACAAAGTTCACCCACCTTCCATTCCCTCTGCAGACTTTGCACACCTCAACATCCAGGATCTTATCCAAACTTTATACGGTTTCCACTCGTGTTTTGGATTTTTCAGTTCATATTTCACTGCATATAGAAGTTTTTGTCCATGTTTGTTTTAGTGTAAGAACACAAAGCTCCCTTGCTTGACTTTTACGGTTGTCCACCAAAAAAATCCAGTTGTTATTGATCATTCATCTGGCATTTATGCTCCTTCTTGATTGTAAAAGACTAAAACATCTGTGCAAGTTAGTGGAACCAATCTTTTTGCCCAAGCTTGTCTTCTACCTTTTACCCGCGGCAAATGCAGTCTGCAGTCTTGCAGCTTGTGGGAAGAAATAGGAGGACAGAGGCAGAAACTTAAGGAGAAACTGAGCTACATCGGTGAAATCACCCATTTACTAAGCTGAACAGCCAGCCGGAGAGCTCTTCACTGTGCTTACAGACATTTGCAAGTGAATCCTAAATTGCCACAAATTCCTCAGTGGAGATGATAATATTTTGTACGGGAATACGTTTAGCTTGCAACTTTGCCTGGCAAACCACAAATGTATTTTTTGGTTTTTCAGTAGGGTTAGGGTTAGGGTACAATTTGATTTGATTTGGATCTTTGCTGTGAATTTCTGCATGTACGGTCACCAGTCCAGATTTGGCTGCTGATAAGTGCCAACGCTGCTGGATACAAGACAAAAAACTCCAGTGACATCTAGCCACAAAGTATGCGCTCAGTGATGCTCAATGGGCAACTGTCGCTTAGACATGTCAGGGACGCTTGAACAGCAGTCATTAATACGTGCTGGCATGTTGACTGCTGCCTACTACTGGGATCAAATCTGCAGCCTTTATTTAGAGGACAATCTCTCACTCAAACCAGTTTTTGGTCCCAGCTGATGTCTGGCCTGCTGCTCCATCTTTGATCAGGGAAAGACGCTGTGAAGTGGGATGAAGCCCCAGGCTCCAGCTTTAATATCCCACTTCCTTTCGTCTACTCTTCTCTTGATGTCGTCCACCCATTTCATCGTCATATGGAGCCGAAGAGCATTGGTGATGGCATGTTTGACAGTTATAACCTCCTACATGGTGTCCACATGTTTGAGGAGAAAGACACCTGCTTCAAGTCTTTACTGCTTGCTTCTTGAATGTGGCACCACAGCTTAGTCAGAGGGGAATGCCCTGCGCTTCAAAGCTAGGATGACATATGCAAAAACCCTTTTTGAGTGTAAAGCGAAAAAGCCACCAATACAGCAATTCAGTGGATATCTGTCTTCATTGTTGCTTAATGAACCGTCAATGGAGCTGCTTGGAGCAGCTTATAGACTTCTCATTGTTGCAGAGGGGCTCCCGGGGTTGATAGATTCAGCATTAGGGGTCAGGATTTATGGAGCTGGAGGCACAATCCTTGGGATCTTTCCCAGAGATCTAAAAGCTGGTTAATCAGCTCTCCTTCATGATCTCCCTGTCTGTTCATCTTCCCATGGACGAGTTCTATCAGTCTTTTTACCACCAGGCTCCTTGCGATTTTCTCTGCCTTTCTTCTCCTATGTTTGTGTTTGGGATTTGCCCAAGTGGCCCCAGATCAGCTGACCTGACCCCAGCTTGGCGGAGAATGGTCCGGGTCTTAGCTGCAGCCTCTCTTACATTTTAATCACAGCTCCCTGGTCTTCTGTCACTGCCACACACACACACACAGGAACACACACTGAACTTTTTTTCTGTTTATTTTTTCCACTAGGTAAAATTATCAGCCCAGTAGACGCTATGATGGTTCTCTTTAACCTGTACTTTTAAACTGCGGCGAAGATAAACTCATCTCTTGCAGCGTCTCGTGTAATTAAGCCCGCTGTCTTTATTTCTCTTGGATCACCTTGCATTAAAAATTTCCCCCTGGATATCAAGTCCCCCCCACCCCTCCATCCCTCCTTCCCTTCCTCTTTCCAACTGCATCCCCCCTTCCTGCGTAGTTTGTCAGCTGAAGTGATTGCCTCCCTCCCCAGCCCCCTCAGTGGCATTTAGCTATTCTCATTTGCATGTACATGCCCTCGCTGTGCGGCCTGTGGGATGGCGAGATTGATCAGCAATGCCACGCCGTGTTTTATTACATGTCAGTCGGAAGGCTAGTTACCAAACGGCATGGGCACGCAAGTGTGCGAGCACATGCGAAGCGTGTATACCAGTGAGTAAATATGTTATGACGTTTTTGTTTTTTTGGTTTTTTCACGAAGCACACGTGTGGTTACGAACACACACACACGGAGCATCGTACGTCACCTCCAGATTTTGACACTTTACAAACATATGTGCATATGTGCACACTTGAGACCTGGTTAAAAAGGTATGGAAAACACACACATCAGTTTGGACTCTGCACCTCGTGGGAGTTGTTTCGGCTATATTCTTGCGCGGTGAAGCAGGCGTTTTCACGGTGGTGTTAGTAGTAGCCTAAGCCTTCATCTCCTCATATTACATACTGAGCTGACAGATATTAATATGCAAAATAGTAGGATGCTGAACAAAATGCTGATAATTAAGCGAAGATGTTCTGGGTAGAATCGCGCTTAAGAGCGTGCACGTGGGACCAAGCACATGGTAAGCCATATGCCTCTGCGCAGTTATCACTATCCTTCGGGGTAGGGGGGTTGGGGCCTATTTCCGCACAGGCACTGTACAAATGGAGCCTGGGAGATTTGAACTATATCCTTATCATACTATTATAGAGTCATCACAGGAGAAAGATGCCTCCCTCGATCACGGTTTGTTGACAATCAAGACGTTTCTGTCTTAAACTGTGACAGAGAGGTCAAAGGTCGGCAGGATCTCCTCAGTCTGACATCACTGGTGTCACTATATCAAAATTGGACGTTATATTATATTTCACAAAGACGTACCTCCCTCCCTTACTCACCAGCTCTTTCTTCCCTCCCCTTCTCTTCTTCCTTCCCCCGGCTGATCTCCCTCTCCGTCCCCAGAGGGGGTGAGGGAAGTGGGGAGGATTTTCGTGCTGCCGGGGGCGACAGGCTCTCTGTGCCATCCACTTACACAAACGGCAGGATCAGCGCTCCACACAAGAATAATTAGAAGATAATGGGTAGTAATGCGGCCCGATCTGTCCCGATTATCTCCTGGCACCGACCAGCACAGCGCCATCTGGTGCCAGATCTCGGGGCAGCGGCTGCTCTGCCACATGAAAAGTAGGTGGGCTTAGACTTAATCTCACACCCCATTCTGTTATTGACTGTCTGTATGGTGCTGTATTCAAAAGTGAGTGAGTGTGTGTGTGTGTATGTGTGAGAGAGAGAGTGCGAGTGCATGTGTGTCAGTCTCTGTCTGCCCCTCCGAGATGGTCGATATATATCACAGAAGGAAAAAGTGGGATTGCATTTATATTACATGTATAGATGACAGCCGGTGTTGCTGAGTGTCTTGGTGATCGACAGTAAAGCAGAGTGTTGTTGAGAGCCCGGTGTGAGTTTCTGCAGAGCTGTTACATGGACAAGTGTCTGTCATGCTGGGCTCTCTCTCAGCTTAACTCCCACCCTGCGTCTTCTTAAACAGCCTCTCTCCCACAGCTCCAAGCCAATTCAATATGACAGTCCATTGTACGGCCAGTGTGGCCCGAGGTTTAGTGCGTTAAGGCTCTTTGTGCTTTGTGTTTACAGATGCTTTACGTCTCTGGCAAGATTCAAAAACCTCTCGCCTGCCCCCCCACACCTTTGCACAAACCAAACGGCCTAATTCTCGTAATGCTGCGACTATTGTGTGTTTGATTGAACACAGGCTTTATCAAATTATCCCATCACGTATTTCACACACAGCCGGTGCCATTTAGGAGAAGCAGTGTTTTTTTTTTGTTTTTTTTTTTTTTAAACACAGTGACACTGGATTGACTCATGCCTCCTCAACCTACAAGTTGCTCTACATCAGTATTTTCTTAAAAGTAGCCAGTTAGCCACAGACTTTTTCAGCAGCTTGAAAATGACAGACGTCACTTTTTTTGTCTGACATCGTGATGATTTGCCACTTTTCACCATTTTGTGTCAATGAAATGTGAATATCTGGAGTTTTACAGTCAGTTTGTCAGTCAATTTGGAATCACCTTAGGCTGTAGAAAATAGTGATGTTATTTTATTTATTTTTACAACATTTTATTCTCTAAACAAATAGTAAAACTATAATAAAATAAATAATAACATGGGAAAATAATATTATATATATGTCTGTAGTTATTCTCCTCAACTTGGCAATTTGAAATACTTTTTTTTTTAGAATATTATTAATATTTAAATGTAATTTAATTTCATGAAACAATCCTATAAATCTTATAAATTAAATTATTTAGATTATTTATTTTATAACTTTAAATGTATATACGTATGCAATTAACTCCTGAATGTATATGTATAGATTATATATGCATACCGGGCATCTCTTTGTAAAAAAAAAAGAAAAAAAAAAAAAAAATTATAGTTATAAATTATGCAATATTACAGAAATGTATTCTTAACTTATGTAATCTATGAGTTGAAAGATCCATTTTCTCTATACGCATATTGCACTTATACTGTATATAAAATATTATTAATTATACAATGACTTTTTCATTAATTCAGTTTTTAGAGTTTAATTAATCAAGTTTAAAGTCTAAATCGATAATTGTCAACATAAGGCCATTTTTAGCTTGTATAAAAGACCTTGATCAGCAGATGACACGTGTTCAGTCGTCATTTAATTCTACATTTTTAACTTTTGTCCGAACACAAAAAGTATTTCGCCTGTCTTGACTGAAAAGTTGAAGCTTATCGAATTACGACCGTTTTTAAAATTGGAATATTATATTATATTATATATATATATTATATATAATATATATATTATATATTATTATATTATATATTATGGACTTTGCCTCAGCAAGTATTTCTTACTTTTTTTTTTACCTGGTTTTAGGACGTAGAACGCCCAGGTCGCCTCCTCTCGTGGTGTAATCCCTTTTCCACATCGCATGAGGAAAAGTGTCCTTGGGCAAGACAGCGCACTGTCGGTGTGATGAAGAATCCCTGCGTATAGAGGTGCAGTACAAAAAACATGAATGTGACTTGTCGTTGTTAAGACTTTAGAAACGCTATATAAGACGTCCAGTTGCCTCTTCAGGTCGTAGTGATAGAAGAGACAATCTCTTTTTGCAGTTTTTATACCTACAATTCGAACTGTTCAGAGTTTAACCCTAACTCAACAACAGTAGTTGTACAACAACTACTGCCCCTCCAGCCCCCTTCCTTTTTTATTTTATTCCACTTCTGTCCCTACCCTCAAACTGTCCCTCTAATTTGCTCTCCATACGCAACCTATGCTGTTTATTGAGATGCTAGCTCTCTTTATGAGCACCTAATCCCGGGGCAGGGGGGATAATTTATGAAGCATTTACATGAAGAAGCCCAGCTAATTGGAAGCATGTGTCTGGGTAAGCCTCTCCACTGCAGACACACTGCAGATGAGCAGGCCTGGATTCTCACTGCTTGTAATCTTACATCATAATCTTTATTTTATTTCAAAATAATAATAATAAAAAAATTGCTGGCTGTGGCCCCTGAAGCCTGTGCTGTAGTGGTGCCATATGTCAGAGAGGCCAAGCTATCAGCGCAGAGAGTGTGTAAAGCCGTCTTTTGTTTGCCTGCACACGTACGAAGGCAGTGTTCTTCTCAGGCTAACTGCCCCATCAGCAGAGAAATGAGCCGTCGGAGAAGCACTCAGCGCTGCCTCTCAAGGCTTGACCCCCACTCTGGCGTGTCCAGTGGGAGGTCAAAGGTCAGGTAGGCAGGTCTTTGCCAGCCAACCAAGAGGGCACTGGCCATTTTGATGTCAGATGACACCTGGATTCTCCTGTTCACGCTACCCTAGTATCCATGGCCCTATTCTCTCCAAACCCAGCATCCCTTTAAAAAAAATGGAAAAAAACACCCCCATCCTCATTTACATCAGGTCGTTTGTTATGACTTTATGATTATATATGGGGCTTTGTCTGGCTGTGCATGTACCTTCACCACTCCCAGCTGGTCCCCATTAATAACAGGGCCCCGGTGTAGACAGAGCAGGAGAGACGGAGGAGCTTGTTAGCGTCATAGCCGAGCGCAGGGGCTCAGCATGTGAGAGTGGAAGGGCCGACAGGACAGGAGGGAGATGCGCAGTACACGTACACACACACAAACACACACACACAACAAACATACACGCATAGTCACCTGGAGTACCCTCTTCCACTCCAACCACAAATTTGAAGTACATGACATGATGTCCAGCATTTGTCCTAGCAATTGCACAAAGCCATCATGGCGCATTTGTGTGGAACTGCATGTGTAAATGTGTCAGTCTGCTTGTGTTTGCACGCGCGCGTGTGTTTGTGGGCCACTGGGCATGTGTTCGGGTGAAAGCATAATGAGGCTGACTGGACGGAATGGGCCGCCATGCAGACAGGCTCCATTGTGGGTCCCAAACGGCAGCAGAAGCCCCTAAAATCTGCGTCCCTGATCTACGCTCCAGGAGTCGGCTGGGAATAAAGGCGTGGAAATAGGATTTATTTAGCACGCCTCATCAAAAGGGAATTAGCAGGGTTTGGGGAGGGAAGACGGGGCTCTGTTTAGAGCTAGGATGAATGGCAGGATCATCTCTGTAATCCCAGACCCCCCACCACCCACCCACCCTCTCCTCTTCTCCTCCTGCACCCAAGAAAAAGAATAGAATCACCCACATTAGCTCTAAAGGTGCCTTCTGCAGCCTCATCCTGAACCTCAAACCAGAGATCCTAAAATAAAAGAAAAAAAAAAGAAAATCAGTTTGTCAGATCTTGGCAGGTGAGGTTAAAGCACAGCACCTGGATGCTTTCTTCCCCTCTCTCCTCCGCTCATTTCTATCTTTTAATTCCTCCTCTCCCTTCAAAACATGGCCGCGGAGCTGTCAGACTCGATGATAGCGAGGCTGACGGCAGAGAGCTGGCGCGCCAACATGCAACAAACAACGAGCGAGCGTGTAAACTAAAGCAAACAAAGCCCCTCTCCGCTCCTCCAAAGGCAGGATCCCTCCCACCTGCCACCCTGCGCCGCTGATGAAACATACAGTAACAGAGAACAGCCATTAAATGGGCGAGCAGTGTAAAAAAAAAAAAAACATACACACACACAAAACAAAAACGACTTGTACAATGTGAGGGGGGTTTGTTGTGGCACATCATGCTCTCAGTCACACGCACGAGCTTGTTCATTATCATCCCTGCTCGTATTTGCCCCCCCACCCCACCCCCCCGACACACACACATGCACACACACTCCTCAACTGCTTCCAGACATGGCGGCTGGGTGAGCGGTTGAGGTGGGGTGTGAAGGGGGGAGGTATTTGTTACCTGAGAAAAGGTGACAGGCTAAAGGGTGCTTGACTGGCAAATCTCTGTCGATGAGGCAATAAACTCCACTTTTGCTCAGGTTCCAGACAAATCTCATCAACATTCCTCTCAGTATTTATATAATCACGTTTAGAGGGATGTATCAATAATTGACAGGGAGCTCAATATCCAGAAGTTGGGCCGAATGAGGTGTAACGATTCATTTTTAAAGTGTCACAGAAAGGAAAAAAACAAAAAAACAAACTGCATCTGAAGTATTTGCTGCTGGCGAGCTGTAAATGTTTCCTGGTCAATCTCTTAATTTCTCCTGTTAAAAAACTGCCAAGCCACCAAAGGCTTAAATGAGGCTAAAGTCCACACATTTAGACAAATGAAGTTTTAATTGTGGTAAAGTATGCAACAGTATTAATCTACATTCCCTGCTCCCATGGGCTCATCTTGTTCCCACTTTGCTTCTCCCTCCTCCTCCTCCTCCACCTCCTCCTCTTCGTCTCAGGAGCAGGGCTGATATAATGGGTTTGGCTAGAATAAGCAATGGTACCGTGGCCGTATATATCTCAGCGCCTGGGTAATTCCAGCTCACTTTATGTGTCCTCGAGGCTGCGTTGGGCCCCGGCAGACCCATAGCTCCTTTATGTAACACCCAGGAGAATCTGCCCCCTGCACAGGTACAGGCCTTGGAGAAACAAACACCATCAGTAACCTGTCTGCTGTACAACGAGGCTTGCCAGGGCCCACCTTCACCCCTCCTCCTCCTCCTCCAATCCATCCGTCCTCCTCTTTTCTCTTCTCCCTCTCTTTCTGCACCCCGCAACCTAATCATCACCGGCCCCCATTCCCATGATTTATCGCTCCACGCGCTGCTGAAAACCAATAGATCAGGCTTGCGGCGGGGGGCCTGGGAGGCGGAGAGGGACATGGGGATGGGGACGGTGGCAGAGGGGCGGGGATGGGAGGAGGAGGGAACCTGGAGAAAAACCCACCTATGATGAAGTGCTCTGTGACGCAGAGGAAAAGCAACAGCAACATCACAGCTCACAGTCGGAGTCCTGCCGTCCCTCTGAGCGCATTCCTCTTCCTTCCTTTTCTCCATCTCTGTGCAGCAGCCTCTCTCTCTCCAGTGTCCTCCTCTGTGTCTCAGTTATTCTTCCTCACTTTTTTATTTTTTTATCCCCCTCCCTTGTTAAAGCCCTCACTGTTACTGAATTTCACCATTAGCACAGACATAATTTCCTCAATTAGTTTGGATCAGCAGCCTGCGCTCGGTAAGTCGCTGATGTGGAACAGGGACGTAACCAGGATTTTAGAAATACCGAAGTGATGAATGTAAGTTTTCCCTAATGAACCACCCACCACCTGAAAAATGAGGCTCAAAAACAAAACGAAAAAGCAGGCCGTTGTTTTTTTTTTCGTGATTTATTGGCTCTTTGTTTAAAACTGATCAAGTTTCATTATATCATGCATAAAACTACACTAAATCTGAAAAGAAAAAGACCTCGGTGTCCTCAGTGGCAGCTACAGCCCCCGATAAGTGTGGACATGTGGACAAATCGGCGGTTGTCAGCTGTTAGACGTAAAACTGCATCATCAAGGTGAGCGACCGCTGACCCTGGCACAAGCTCAACCAAGTGTCTGCCAAAGAAAGAGGCCTGTAAAATCTGTTCATGTGTTTATCCTCTGCTGATTCTTCCCAACACTTTTTATACGGTGATGGTTGTAGATAGTGTATTCCATAGTTACAGTTCAGTTCAATTAAAATAGCTTTAATTTATTGCAATATCCAGATGTGACACTTTCAGGAACAAACTTGCAAAAGGTTGTGCTTTTTGTTCACATCAAATGTTCGACAATTCAACAAGAACGACCATGTTTCTTCTCGAAATCCAAATTAGTTTGTCTGAAGGTGTAAAAATTGGCTTGTGAGTTTCTCTCCGTCCTACAAACTCAAGGACACATCAAATTGCTTTATTTTGTTCAACCAGCAACGCGAAAATAAATTCAATTTACAATGACATACACTAGCAAGTCTCACACAAAAGTAAAAAAAAGTAAATAATTGCAATTAATAATTGTATTTTTGACATATGACAACATTGCCGATGTTACAGCTTCATATATATATATATATATATATATATATATATATATATATATATATATATATATATAAACGCCAAACTTTTCGCTATAAATGTGAACATTTAGGATAAACAGACTAAATCCTGGCCAGATGCTCGGAGTCGTGCAGGTACGGCAAAATACTTGACCCCGCTCACTCGCCACCTGGCCTCTGCGTCTCTACAGCGGACACATGGTGTTGGTCCACAGAGAGTACACTTCATTACAAACATAGATTGGATTATGTCTTCCCAAACAGACCGAGCGTGTCCAATCACTCTAGCGCGGCTTTGAATGAGGAATATTCACCTTATGTCTGGACTGGTAGGTTGGAAAGGTTGACACGTATGCACACACACATACGCACGCACTTTCTCTCAGAGACTTGCCCTCCTGGGGACTGGTACACGAAGCTGACGGGGGGAACACAGGGGCATAAAAAGAAGCGATGGAAGGGTTGAGGGGGGTGGGCGGTGAGAAAGAAAGAGAAATGTCTTTTAAATGACATCCCCATTGTGAGCTGGAGGAGGACGATGGCACTTTGCAAAACTGCTAACAATGAGCACAGGAGAAATCCCTTATCCTACAGGGGCCCGGCAGCATGCTCGCCATTACCATAGTCATTTAAATACAGTAATCTCATTTTCTGCCTCAGCCGAGGGGGCATGCTAAATTTCCCAGTGTGAAGGGAGGAGAGAGGGGTGTGTATGGCGTCCAGGGCATGCAGGATTAGTGACTTTTCCCCAATCTGTGTGTGTGCGTGTGTGTGTAGCTGTAATGGAAGCACACTGCAAAAAAAAAACCAAAAAAAAAAACCTCCACCTTATTTTTATACATCAGACCATCAATCGCTTTAGTAAAACTAACACCGCACTCACAAAGTGAACTACTAACATCTGCAGTTACATCACGAAAGAAAGAGAAGTTGGATCAAGGTCGAGAAACTCAAGCAGCAGTCGGACGATCAGACAGCTTGTAAACAAACACGCAGGTTAGAAAAGTTAAAGTGATTCTTCAAACTGACTGTAAAACATCCATCAGTAATCCCAGTAAGAGCAAGAGATTATTATTTTGGGGGTAATCTGTCTAATTGACCCTCAGTTATGTGACACTATTACATAGTCATTATATACTCATCTATACTCAGATCTCAGCAGTGAAACACAGTTATAACAACTTTAACATGACTGATTGAAATGATGGACAGACCAGATGATTAACAAAAAGCATCTAGGATTGTACATTAACTCAAAAAACAAATCAACATCTGGTCTCGACAACTCGAGAGTCCTAAACATGTACTACTCAGTTTGTAGTGACATAAAAGACAGAAAGTCGTCACATCTGAAAGGTTTGAACCACTGACTGTTTGTTGTCAAATAAAGTCCACTCCGTCAATTCTGCATAAAGTTTCAACTCAGAGAGAGAAAGAGAGATTTAAAAATAGAGGAGGAGGTTGAAATCAAAGACGCAAAAGCCGAGATGTCTTGACTTTTAGTTCCAAGTTTGAGTCAAGCTCCAAAAATACCTGATCCTACAATTCCCCATAATGCATCTTTTTTAAATAGAAAAGCAGTGGCTGGTAAATAAAAAGGCCCACATTTTAAATGCAAGTTTTTCTGTTGTACATCTGTAGTCTTCAGTCCTAAACCTGCATAACCCTGTAGATGTCATCTGGGATTATTTTGTCAGACTTTGTTAGAAGACATTATATACTTTCAAAAGCTGTACACTCAAGAAAATGGTTGAAAAAGAGTTTGTCTTTATTGTTCTGACAATCAGTTGACGTGTGTTGATGTGCTGTGGTAGAAAACCGCAACTTTTCAGGACTTCATTGATAATAATGACTTGATGTGGGTGGGTGGGGGGGGGGGTGTCTATATATGAGGTGGTGTGTGTGTGTGTCTGTGTGTGTGTGTGGGCAACAGCTTTGGGGATATCATATCAGATTGAACAACAAAAGAGAAGCAAGGGAGAGAAAGCTGTTTCCACACAAGCTGTTTTCATTCTTCTCTGCTTCCGGTCCAGTGGAACAGTTGATGAAGTTTAAATGAAGCAGAATTAGGAGATCAAGCAGACACGGGAGCTGGTGTTGATGGTGTTTGTGTGCCCCCCCACCACCACCACCTCCCTCACTTTCCTGCACCCTGGAGAATCGAACCGGGGGCAGCTGACCTGGATGAAATCGAGAGAAAGAGAAGCATAGAGGAAAGAGAAAGAAAAGCGAGGAGGGGGTGGAGGCAGGGGAGGGGGACTGAGAGAGATAAGGGGATGAAGTATCTCCTAAATGTGATAATCTCCAATCACCTCTAACATCAATTCTGTCAAGGCCTGGGTTAATGAGCTCACAGCCGATCAAGCGTTATGCATCACCGCCCCCTCCCTCATTCTCCCTTTCTCTCCCTCACAGTCGCTCTCATCATCATTGTTGTTCTTTTGATTTAATCCCTCTTACTTCAGCTGATTTGAGCAAGAAGGGAAAAGAAGGGGATGGAGGGAAGAGGGGAAAAGCCTATTACCCAAGCTCCTCTGCTCTCAACTATCTAAATGCTAACGATGTGAGGGGGCGAGAGCGAGGAGGGTAGGAAAATGATGATGGGAGGAAGATGTCGAGGGGGGAAATGGGAAAAAGAAGAGCGCGAGCGTGTTGGCAGGAGAGGACACGATGCAGCAGAGGGGGGCTAATCTGCTGTTGCTCAGGGTCTCTGGGAGCAGTTTGGTTATTTTGAAAGCAGGTTAGCTGAGGAGAAAGCCCAGCGTCCTGTGTGCTGACCTTCCATCCCCGGGGTCAAAGCACCTGATCTTGGTTCTTTTACTTCCTCTTGAGCAGTTTTGACACACCAACACCAACACCATCCTTCCGACTGTGTTCTCATTTTTTTTCCCTTTTACCTGCTTTCACTTTTCTATTGATTAAAACGCGAAGGGAAGCGTGTCTGCCTGCTGCACGGAATAGATTTATAGAGCTATAGATTTGATTCTCTTTGGCTGGTGTAGTTGGTTGGAAAAGACTGGGGTAAAAGCTGTGGGTCACCTTGAACTGAGAGTAATGTCTGTTTCGATCTGGTTCTCTGCGGTGCATCGAGGGACTGGAGGCATTTTCTCATTGTTTCATTATGAGTTTTTGCTCCTCTTTCTCTCTCTCTCTCTCTGCCACCACAGAACAATTGTTTTTTTTTTTTTTAGTTAGGCTTTTTGATACAGTACCCATAGGCCTTAAAAAACAACTGAGTAAATATTTGGCAATTGCTCAAGCTGAAATGATGATTATGAGCCAAGGTTTGGCACAGTCACAGGATGCAGTGTCGGTGCCACCGCGACTCAAACCTACTGAGCTTTAATTGGACAACAAATTCTCCAAAGAGAGCACACACGCAATCCATCCAGTGTTTTCCCTTGTTTAATTTCGCTTTTTGTGAACTTTTGCAATTACATGGCGGTAGGTACCCGGGCACCTGCGTGTCACAAATTAATTGCCTTGCAAGTTTGCACGGCAGCTTGGCTAATTTACATGGCGATATGAGGCGAGAGAGAGAAACACACTGCAATGTGCCACTCTTTCAGCTGTAACAATCATTTTGATTTGTTTTCACTACCTGGCACTCGGCGTTTCAATTCATCTCGAATACACAAGAACAACGGGAGGAATTTGCTCGAAACGCACACACACACACACGCACACACAAATTCAGTGGGCTCGTTCACCTCAGCCTGAGAAGCACAGTTACTTATTCTGTGCATAACAACTCTACCCCTCAGATTCTCCTCTTTCAAGAATCCCATTTGATTTGATATTGGCCAATGAAATAGTGGAGGGTGAGAGGCAAGTGAACAATCAATCTTTGTAATGTGATCCATGGTTTGAGCGCGGTGAGTAAATGTTTGCACAGGCAGCCATCCAAGCCTGCAGTCAAACGAATTCTGCAGAAAAGGAATCTATCCAGGGCAGGCCTTTCTCTTTATCTCTCTCCTGCCCGACAGCAGCAGGTTATCAAGCACATTATATTCCAGCGCTCTGTGCATTTTTCATATAGGCTCGCCTTTTATGTTTTATGTACGCCAGCTCAGGGGAGAACAGCTGTGTGGGCGCCGCATCCTCTGTAAGTTTAGAGGGAGAGAGAGAACTCATTTCAGTGGGAGAAGTGGAGCAGAATGCCAAACGCAGCGAGCGCGGTACCTGCGAACAAACAGGAGCTGCAGACCAAGGCCTGCCTCAGCTATTACATTACCATAATACACGGAAACAACACCTCGCATGCTGTTACTGCAGTAATTTGAAAACAGATTGACAGGATTTACAAGTTCTCAGCTTATCTTCACCGTGACCTCTGTGACCTCTATCTTCACTGTCAACTTCTGCACTAAAATCATATGTTGGGAGGCTTATTCACAGTTGTTGGAGACTTTTCCAAGATAATCTGGTATTATATAAAATAATGGAAATTGATTTTTTTTTTTTTTCATGTCGCGTTTGATTCTGTGGAACTGTACCCGGACTAAAAGAGAAAAGAAGAATATATGGTGTGATTTTATAATTGACCCTACTTGCTCTTTCATGCAGAGCTGATAAATCCCCTCAGGCTTCTCCTGTGACTGTCAGTCTGTTAGAATATAAGTCGCTGCTTATGGAAGATCTCTTTGGATCAAACACCATAGTGGTAATAAAACAACAGCTCTTTGAAACAGGAAAGCTACATTGCAGATTAGTTCGTGTGCCGTCTATATCAAATTTAATGTCAGCACATTTTTTGCTAATCAAGGATCAGTGAAAAACAAAGCACAGAAACACATGTAAATAACCTTATATACATGTAGATTATGGGGTCAAACAACAAAAACATACGCGTGTCAATAAATATTTTTTATTGACAGATTAAAATCAATTATTGTGCATTTATTTATGATATTATGCACTATTTTACATTTTAAAAAAGGCGTTTACATTCACACGTTCTGTGCAAAAATGTTTGAATAAATAGATAAGAGCCGTTTTAGCTTCACATACAGAATATAAAATAAGAACATTCCTGGTGTCGAGCCTTTAACCAAAAAAGGAAAGAAACAGCTATACATTTGGCTATATTTTTATTATATATATATATATATATATATATATATATATATATATATATATATATATAACATCATCATAAATACTAATTTATTTTAAAAGCAACAATTTCAATGTATACTTCTTGTCTAAATGGATGGAAGTAGATTAAAAATAATTCTCTGTGATCCAGAGCCTCTGCAAACACATTTTTATGATATTTGACCTCTTTTAAGCCTCAGACTGGTCAAACCTGGGTGAGGAATCCTCTAAGGTAACCTCAGAGACTCTGGCCTCTCACAGACTGAAGCTCCTCCGCAGGATGAATCTTTTCGTTTAGAGGGACACACTGCCACCTAGTGGTACAGGCAGCGAGACAAGAGTAGATCAGATTCAACTTTTCAGTTCTTCTCAGCTTTAATGTTCCCATCTACTGTTAAATGCTTACACACAGTACATAGACAGTATAAATAGTAAGTAAATGAAAAAAAAAAAAATATGCGATGGCATATTTACAGCATGTAACAGCATTTATTCATATTTGAGATATCATACATACATTACATCATATATAAAGTATCTTATAACTGACATATGACCTGACATGACATGAGTGATATAGAGAATTGTAGTTTATTTTGTGTCATAACTGAGTCCGTGCATTAAATTTGAATCTGGTTGAATTATTTTGATGTGTCACAACAATCATCATCATCCTGCTCGTCAGTCAATCAGCACATTTACCATCCATCCTGACTCTCAACATGAAATTTGCTTGATGCTTTTTCAGCGAATGTGTGTCACAGATGCCAAACGTCTCCTTTGCGAGGGCCCCGGGTGGCTCAGCTGCAAACTTCCATCTGTCGGTCGATATTCCTCTGGTTGTATTCTGATGAACTTCATGGCCGTGCTGCTGCTGCTGCTGCTGCTGGTTCATTCACACACATTCACAATAACATTTGACTCGTCCAGCATGTAGGGAAGAGCACTACTCTACTTGATACTGACAGTCTGGGAGAGTGAATTTATCACCCATGGTGAAATGATGGGATATGTTATTATCATAATGGACCATGATGGATAGAATGAATCCCAGAACAATTTACTTCTGTTTTCCACAGCTCAGGACATTTGTGATATAAAAAGTATACAGCTGATCCTACTCAGAGAATTATATTTTATTTTAAGCACTTCTCCTCAGATGCTGTTACACTGTTAAAACCAGGTCTGTTCTCTGCTGTTAAATTGTGAGCAGACAACACATCAAAACCACCTCAATGACCCCTAGTGGCCACTTATCAAACATCTGCTGTACAGTCTATCTTCAAGACTCTTATAGAAAGTAAAAACCTCCACCCCCTCCCAATTTGTGTTGTTGATGCCAGCTGCACTTGTTGTCTATTTTTAGATCTGCACCATGTTATTGATCAAATCTGTGAACCTTATGTTTGTACTGTAGGTTGTCTCTGCCTTAGATCCTGAAAACAACAGATTTTACAATAAAGCCAATTTGCATTGCATATAACACGTAAGGAGCTGTAATCTAAGGCAAGACCGTGGTACTTTGTACTAGGATACAGTGAACTTGCTTCTGTAAGCCATGTTTGTACATTTTCAAAGATCTGAGTGTGAAGCTTAGACTATCTGGCTCTTAATTGATTCTTTTGTTCAACTCAATCCCCATCAGTAAGAGGCTGAAACACCATTATTGGCCGAGAAAAGCGGGAGAGATGTGGAAACGGACAGACAGAGCATGAAGAGAGATGGTTAGACATGGGGAGCGATAACGAGGAGAGCAAAGTACCCTGTAGGCTTAGCAAAAAGGGTGGATAATAGTGAGCGAGTGTGACCGCAGATACAGTAGCCTATCAAGTATCTGGTGAAAAATGGAGGAAGGATTGGAAATGAGCGAATCATATCCTGTAACTTATCCCCTCAGACCACTAGAGACCAAAGACACTTTATTGTAGAAGCAGGAGGGTCAAACTCCAGGTAGCAGCAGTGAGGTGGTGGAGACTGGGAGGGAGTATTTTTTTCACGCTTGAGAGGCTCTTTGCTGTACCTAACTGGCCACAGTGGCCACCAGTCCTGGATACCGGTCCCAGTTTGGTGCTTTATCAATGTGCTGTGACTAATCCAGGAGGCATCCTGCATTTTCTCTCACCCTAATTAAAGGAGGATTAGGTGGGATGGAGCTCTGGGACACTCCAACATGCATAGCCACCATCCCTTTGCATCCCAGGATAATTGCACTTAGTGGAATTGCCTGGATTTTCTGCTAAGGCCACCACCTGAACTCACCAACACTTTTCAACGGGCTTCTTAACATATATTGATACAAAAAGAAAGAAAAAAAGGGAGCAATGTAACAATTTTTCATTCTGCTCCCTATCTATGATCTATACTTTGCACATCTCCTTCATCTCTCCAGTGTTATACGCGTTATACTTTAGTTTATAGGAAAAGGAGCAAAATAGGGTGTACTGGCCCCTACCTTTATTTAAATCAGAATATAATTTATCCAATACCACTTGGAGGAATAAATAAGCTCCACAGAAAATGTAAATCACCCCCAAAAATTAAATAAATAATACAAAGTGCCTATGCAAATGCAAACTGCCTACAAGTCAAGTCAAGTAACTTGACTTGTAAGCAGCTTGATCTTGATCTGATTAACTGTATCTACTCTGCATAACATAGCTGTATATTCCTCCAAACAATTTGTTTAGTTGTGATCTATTATTTTAAAGTAAAGTGACAGGGAAAATATAGTCTATTTTATTATGTTTTTATTTTATTCGACTCACTGTAGATTTTTTTTTTTTTACATGTAAATCTAACATTTCTGAGATGAGAACTTTTGTGAATTTTTCCACTTCTTCCGAAAGATGCCACTGTTTCACTGTTGTGTGCTGAAGTACATTTATTCACACATATTCATAGCGCATTACATCCTCATTCATGTTATTCTTTCAAAAATATAGCCATATATCAGATATCTGTGAACAGGAATGGCTCTGTTTGACAGCATAAACAAATTACGAAAAACAGATTAACAGGAAAATAAAATTGAAAAAAAGTTCATGTAACCATAATTGACAGAATTGTGACATAAAATTAGTTTGGGAGGTTAATAATGGCAGCTGCTGTCAGCTGTTAACTAATCCTGCATTGTGGCTCATAAATAGACAGCTGGGATTAGGTTTAAGTTTAAAGTGCTGGTTAATTTAGTTGCCAGCTGCTGCAAGAGAACAGGGCCCTTTACTCCCACGGCAGTGCTGGTATCCGGGGACGCCTTTAAAAATGGACCACTGAGGCCTGTGAGTGGGTGTAGTGTAGACCATCCTTAAATAGTCATCGGACTGATCTGGAGCTTGAATTGTCAGTCATAAATTCCCCTCTGGACATAAGCAAACAATACATTATGATCCAAACATGTTAGAGAGAAGGATACATGCTCTGTTGCTTTAAGGCCGGCTGCATCTACCAGCATGAGCTGAAGTGTAACGGGAAACAGTTGAGCTATCTTGTTTGAAAAAAGTAGTGATTTGCTGGTTTAAGATTGCCTGTAAAAAAAAAAAAAAAAGCCTTTAAAATTAATTTACAGGTTCAACATAACACATTCCAGAATGAGCCACGCCCACTTCAACGTGACTGAACGGAACAGCAGCACCTACGAGTCCTCACTCAGGGAAAACCTTTCCCACGCTGCATCTACATCAATAGCAACAGTAACAGCAACAGTAACAGCAGCAGCAGCAGCAGCGGAGGCAGTTTGCAGGGCCACAACAACACAACACCACCGGGGATAGATACTTTTATTTATTCTTAACTATGCATTCCGACGGCGAAGACTTAAGAATGCAAGAAACCAAGAGACGAGAGCGTCAGGCAGGTAACGTTTACGCTCCTCATATGTTGTGTTGGTCCGGCCAGCTCAGACACACGGGGTATTAATTAGTAGCTAGCTGTGCAACGGTGTGCGAACGCGAAAAAGAAACACATTAATGCTAAGTTATTTAACTTTTTTTTTTTTTTTAAACAACACACAGCTTAGAGTTGCATCTTATACATGTGTGAAAACCACCCAGTCCTCCCAGTAAACATGGGGTTAATTAACACTGACCAACCCGAAGCTGCCGTTATTCGTGTCCGGTGAGGTTAGCATGCTCTGCTCACCAGCTAATGTTTGGTAACCTTCGATAACGGCTGAGGGGCGTTTGTAATTACAGTTTACTGCCAAATGAATATGTAAAATAAAAGATAAAGCAAAAGTAACAAGGGTCAATTGCAACAGTTGGCTCCAGCGACGAGTGTGTGTGTCCACCCTAGATTTCTTAGGGTGGAGTCCTGAGAAAACGGAAGAGGGATGCAGGGGGGTCAAGAATTGATTGTTTAGCAGTTAGCATAGATTAGTTAGCATCATACTACTACTAGAAACTCGTGGGTTTAGCTTTAGCTTTGACCACTGGGTTGGATCACTGTGCTCTGTGCTAATCACTATTGATCACTGCAGTGATGTAATCATGTAACAGCTACATTTATATAAGAAAAAGCATTGATGCAAGACAGTTATTTACATCTATTTATAGAATGTGTCAGCTAGTTACTGATTTTTTTAGCGAAAGCTTAACAACTGTAACATTGACCTAAATAGTCCAATTGCGATTTGACCTGTAACTATGTCTGTAGGTTGCAGTTATGGTAAACGTGATGTTGAAGGTACGATCAGTCACTAAATTGTTGCACGACACAGTGACATTTTAACCCAAAACTACTGAAAGTGCTGCAGGCTGAGCAGATGATGTGATGATGCCAATGTTAAACCGAGGAGATGCTTAAGAGCTGTGGGTGTGGGCATCATGAGGGTGGAGATCTAACTATAAATGTTTGTGAAAGCGTGGTTGTTCTGATTTTAACAACATTATCTGAAAAGTTACCCTTGAAATAACTTGAGCAACTGTTTGTAAATGAGCAACTGTATTAAATGCAGTGAATTTATTTGAGAACATAATATTGTTTTCTTCTTCCTCAACAGCTTTGGAGAATCAGGACCCGGATCTTGGCGTATGTGGCTTCCTGTTGCTGACACTCTCGATCATTTTCGTGGTGGCTACCCTCCCCATCTCTATATGGTGTTGCATTAAGGTTAGCTGTTTGTCAAATTCAGTGTTTTTCTGTTATAAAGCTGGCAGGTGACGAGGAATAATTACAGACCTACTCTGTTTATTTAGTGTTGTTGAAATTCTAGAGTTGGTGCCGCAGATTCACCCCTTTTGTGTTATGTTTACTTAGCCACATTTAGAAGCAGTTGAACCATTGTTTTGCATTTACTCAATCAAAACATAGCCTCAGCGATGAGGGTAATTTCTCTTGTAAGAAAACGAATAGACTCTCGTGAAAGCCATGTGTTTTCGTTTTCCTCCTGTACACAGATTGTGAAAGAGTATGAGCGAGCCATTATCTTCCGCCTGGGGCGTATTGTGCGAGGAGGAGCCAAAGGACCAGGTTAAAAACGCATCAGCGTTTTAAAAATATATATATATTTTTTTTTTTTACTGCATCTGCAATTTCATTTCTTTTAGTGAAATGTACTTCCAACGTGTGCTCTTCCACTGATTTAAAAAAAAAAAAAAAAAAAGAGCAGTGTCCCTCTGAGTCATCCCTCAGTTGACGCTGACATTTAATTTACTCCATTAGTATCAACCTAAATAAACCAAGGCACAGTTTGGCCGAGAGCCTGGCAGATACTCTAAATAATAATTGGATCTAACTTGATGATGCTGTACAGCTTTTTCAAACTAAAATAGCATCTGGACCAGTTCTTTTCAAAAGTTTATCTGGATTTATTAAATACAGAGATGTGTTGTGTTCTCCCCTAAAGCTTATAAACTGGACAGCTTCACATTTTATGCTATAAACGTTTATTGTAATGAAGATGTGGAGACGGACTGGCTGAAATTTGAAGCAGTAGATCACAAGCAGCAGAAAACACAACAATAGTCCTACACAGTGATCAAAAGTTGCACATTCATTGCAAGACGGTGTCACTGATCTATGAAGACAAAGTTGTTTATTTGAAATGCTTTTGTCATTTTTCTCATTTGATTTTTGTCGGGGGAGTTTTCGTTAACAATGACCATCTTCCTAAATGGATGTATTGAAGGAGGAGGCTCTGGTTCTGTTCTGTTGTTTCCTGTCTGGGGTGTGGCGCTGCTTCTGCTGGGAACAATAGGGGAAGATCACATGACCAGCTCTTCAGCTGATCTTGCTGCCCCTTTAATGCACATGGTCTTCTGATTGATGACTGCTTTTCCCTGCAGCCTTCGTGACGTTGGTTGCTATGACAACTCAGTCGCAAAGCGTATGCAAATGTATACAGCACAGACCATAAGTATTTGAATAGTGACAAATGTTTTGTTGTCTTTGGCTCTGTATTACAGCACTCTTGCCTGCCAGCTTTAAATTAAGATGTTTACATCCACAACAGACCAACAACGCAGAGATTGTTGCCATATTCATACAATCTTACTGTTGTAAGCCGACTGTAATTCTGATTATCTTATAAGTGAATATAAGTCTGTAAAGACTATGACTGAGTAAATGACCAGCAGACATCAGCATAACTTGATTGCTTTCCCTGGAGAAGCTTCACCAGAGCTCGACCGTCTCTACTATGAGAGTATATTAGAGTATATTAGAGTTTCAAATTTGTGACTAATCAGTGTAAATGTCTGTTATAGGTAAGCATTGAATTTTTATTTAAAAAAACAGACTCCCACAAGGAGTAATTTGCATACATGTTTACAGAATTTGCTGGGATTTCTTGTTTTTTTTTTTTTTTTTTTTTTACTGCTCCTAAAAACAAAGCAGTGTCCTCTCAAAATGCTGAAATTTGACTCCTCAGAGTCGCAGCGTGACAGCACATGTTAATTATAGCTCTCTGCCAGTAAACCTCACATCCCCGAGGAGAAGGAGGACCCGGGCCTAAGTTGAATATAGCATTTGCTCCATACCTTCACCAATGGTAATGTGGCACCCTTTCAGCTGTTACACAGAAATGACTTAGACTACGTCCCCATATTGTTTTTCTGTTTATCATAACAGGAAAGTTTGCGCTGTGTTTGTGTACATTTCAGCCATTAACAAAAATGTTTGTTTTTCTGTGGGTAAATCAGTGGAATTTAATCTCGTGTCACAAAATGGCCTTGAGAGACTGTGGTTAGCAACTGTGACCTTTTCATTTGCCTGACAGGAACTAGAATTGTAGCAAGTCATGATGGAAACTGCACAAAGAGACCACTGTTGTCTTCGTTTCCCAGGAACAGATGGTAGTGATCTTAGTTTAGTAAAATATACTATATCCTGACAGGAAATGCGGCCCACAAGTCTCTAACTGGCGTACTAGTGATGTTTGCTAAATGATTGCACATCAAGCACATGTCTGCCTCACTCAGGCACATGCCTCGCAGTGTTTATTGCGCTAATTCAATTGTTGTGACGTGAAACAGGCTTATGAAAGCTGTAGATATCCAGAGCTTTTCCTCTCTGTCAGCACAGCTGCAGTCTTACAAAGAGAGCTTGACTTGGCTTTATGTCAGACTTTCATTCATCCCGGTGTTTTCAAACATTTGCAAAGAAGCTTTCTCATTATTGTGTTTACCGTCGCTTTAGTCTTTGTTCAAGCTATTTGCATTCTTGTGATTCCTCAGGGTTGTTCTTCATCGTGCCGTGCACTGACAGCTTTATTAATGTGGACATGCGCACCATCACCTTCGATATTCCACCGCAAGAGGTACGACATGAACACTTCCAGTTTCATTAAACAAATGTGTGGTTACATTCCCTGAAATTCAAAGCATATCAGAATAATTGTGCAGATCAGAGCCTGACAGCAATACACTCCTTTTTCTTAATCTGCCTTATAATATCCAACAGTGTCTTCCTGCTCTCCCCTCATGTATGTGTTTGATCGCTGTCTTTCCGTCAGGTTCTGACCAAAGACTCTGTGACAGTGAGTGTGGATGGTGTGGTGTACTACCGGGTCCAGAATGCCACCTTGGCCGTGGCCAACATCACCAATGCCGATGCTGCAACGCGTCTCTTGGCGCAGACCACCCTGAGGAACGTCCTGGGCACCAAGAACCTGGCGGAGATCCTGTCCGACCGTGAAGAAATCGCACACAGCATGCAGGTAGCGCGCGGTAGCTACTAGCTAACGTTGTAGATCAAAGCAGCTCGATAGCGCCGATTCTGTACCTCCGGAAATGTTCTGCTTATTCTGTTCTCTTTATATCTGTTCTGCTTATATCTATATTCTTCAGCAGTTTTATTAGAACCCAATAATCTTCGTGGCATTTCTGACGAGTTTCTGGAGTTTTTCTTTCCAAAAAAAAAAGAAAAACTCCAGTGTGGTTCACACTCCAAACTGAAATGCGGCAGGAGATAACAGTTACACCTTTTCCTCTTCCCTTGTTGTTTTCGAGCGAACAAACCTGTGTGTAACTGCTAACATCTGTCACAATATGTTAACACACAAGTCATAACTCTCCTGTTCAGTTTTACTGACAACTCCAAAGTTTATCTAGTGATTTTAATTGCATAAATGCAAACTTGTTTCCCAACACGGATTCCTTTGCTGTTGCTCTGATTTTTGTTCTCGCAGTAGGAGGCATCGTCTGATTTAATTCAAAAGAACAAGAACAGAGCTCCTTTCTCCAACACCCATCACTGTGCTCAGCATAGAGACCTCTCTGTTTAGACGATCATCTGAAACCTTTCTAAAATACTTCATTAGAAAATGTAAAACAAGACGTGCACTCTGCTGCTCGTTAAAATAATTGTAGGTATAAAATGTTGCTTTTACCAGTGTGAGTGTGCTTAATGTGCATCAGCTCAATTTGATGAACATTTATTTTGGCATTTACACCATCTGTGCTTTAACTGTGATTTCCTTCCCACTGCCATTTGCATGCAAAATGGTTTAGCTCCATCTGCTGGATGGTTTAGAGCAATGCAAGACTGGAGGGGAGTGAACATTTCACATTCATTTCTCTCTTTTATTTCAGTCCTCTCTGGACAGCGCAACTGATGACTGGGGTATCAAGGTGGAGCGTGTGGAGATCAAAGACGTCAAGCTGCCCCTTCAGCTCCAGAGAGCAATGGCAGCCGAGGCTGAGGCCAGCCGCGAGGCCAGAGCCAAGGTAACCAATACAAACACATCAACGCGACATAATTAATATGTATTTGCGCCAGTATTTGTTATACATCATCTCTAGATATTGGTATTTATTTTGAAAGCATTTGAGTCATGTCACCCACTCTCTCCTCAGGTGTGTAACGTAATTCTCATTTACGTTGCAGTGTTTGATTTCCACTTATAGGTTACATTAGTGTCAGATTGGTTTGATAAAAATCACATTGGTTCTCAGGGTTTATGTCATTTGTACACTCACAATACTGCGTTAATCCAAATAAATCATTTAGTTAAAAAGTAAAAAAGAAATCAATCATCAATCACAAGTTGAAGTTCTCACTATGTTTATTTCTGAACCTGGACTAATTATTTTCTCCTTCCTCCTGTTTCAATCTCAAGGTGATTGCAGCAGAGGGAGAGATGAACGCCTCTCGGGCGTTGAAGGAAGCTTCCCTGGTGATCGCCGAGTCTCCGTCAGCTCTGCAGCTGCGCTACCTGCAGACCCTCAACACCATCGCCGCCGAGAAGAACTCCACCATCATCTTCCCGCTGCCACTGGAGATGATGCACGGCTTCATGAAAAAATAAGGGGTGTCCAGCGCACGTGGCGTTCACATGCTCACACTCACGCAACACCACCATTCATGTCGTCCATCACATATGTCTCTTTAAATCAGCAGTGCTAACACATCATCTTAACAACTCCACTGATCCCAAAGGAAATTCTTGTGCCACATGTGCCCCATTTGCCACATTAATTATATTTACAATTACTAGAACAGGTAAAATGCAAGAATTAGAAGGTAACAGTGCCTGAAAAACAATAAGCAATGACTGAAAATAAATCCAATCCAGTCGCAACATGTTGAAGGCTAATAGTAGAAAAAAAAACAAAAGCTTATTACTTTGCAGTCTTTGCATTTCGGGACCACACACCCTGAAGTGGACAGTCAGCCCACATGAACGTGAGTTTTACACCCGTGTGAGAGGAAGTATCTCCACACGAGCAGCTAGCAGTGGTCTGGATTAGTCGGCTAAAAAGGAAAATGGAAACACTCAAGCTAACTGACATTTCCTTGTCCGTGGTCCTTTGGTTTCTTTAATTCATTCTAAATTTTCATTTCTTTACCCTGTGTTCTTTGTGTTACTTGTTCGCTTTACTCAGATCTGTTTCTCTTCTCATGCACTGACCTGTTAGCAGTTTAGCAAAGCGCCTGCTAACAAAGGGTCAACCAGAACCAGTGGTGCCAAACACGCAGCTAAATCTACACCAGTCACATTGGTGGACTCCAAGAACTGACCAAAGCAGTTGCGTTCATGTACAGTATTTACATTAAATATTTTGAATGAGACTGACTTTCAAAAGCCATATTGCAGCCAAATGTTTCGGCTGAATAAGTGAATACTCTTGAAACCAAAGCAAAACAAACAATATTATATAAAACATCATTAAACAACACCCAGGAAACTTTGTTTAATTTCCATCTACAGAGGCAGAGCTGTGTAGGATCATCTGTTTAACACACACATAAGAAGGGACCACCAGGGTGTACGGAAACACCAGCTGCATTAGATTAGAATCATTTACCTCACACTTATGTGTTGTAAATACAGTAAATACTGTACTTGACCAGACTGAACACTTTAAAAAAGGAAAGAGTTGTAATTGATTGTGTAGTTTGGGGTTTGGTGGAGTTTATCACATACTAAGCAGCACCAGAAGTAAAAGTAAACTAGTAGACATTGACAACACACACACACACACACACACATATATATATATTCTTTAACACCTCTCCACTGGTGGCTTTTTATTCTTAATATTCTTACTGTTACTCTGCTCTGAGCAGAGTAACCTGTTTGAATTCAGGATGGTGGACACAATATTTGAAACACCTCAGTTGAATGTAAAGACAACTTATCATCCCTCCGACTCTACCCAGTCAACTCAGCAGCCACATGTGTGTCTGTGTGTGTTTGTGTGGCAAGGATTGTTCATCGTTCCCGTTATTTTGTCCACCCTGTCTGGTTACGTCAGTCTGCTTAAGAAGAGCAGAGACTGAAATTTACTGCTTATCTTTCTGCCAAAAGCCTTAACTTACTGCCATCAGTCCATTTTACAGCCTAATGTCACATTTCTATGCATTTCAAAATTAAAATAACAACCTATTTTTTTAAACATAATTTTATCACATTGTACTCTTTTAACCAAATACTATGAGTTTGTTCTCTTTTAGATGTATTAAGGACATGAGTATTGGTGTGTGTACTTATGTACTTGGTGTGTGTATATTATCTAGTCTGTAGTGTGTATTCTGAGTAGTGTTATTCATATATAGAAATAAATAGGTAGAAGTTTATCATACATGATAGTTGTAGCCAGTCTGTACCTGGGTTTGTTGTGGTATAGATATATTACAGATGGATATTTTCCTTTTTCTTTTTTATTTGTTGTTCTGAAACACAAAGCCTGTTACATTTATTTACTGCAGTAATTCCTGAATGTTTTATTAGAGGAGCAGTAGTTGCACGCCTTTGCAGCACAACCACATTACCTCGCCAGAGAGAAAAATGACTAAGCAAAGAGCTTATTAGTTTCTGCCTTTTTTTTTTTTTTACATCAGAATTTTAGATGTTTTACTCAGTCAGGTCAGCTTTTCTGCCACTTTTTGTACTGTAATATATATATAAATAAATATGTAAAAGATAATTGTGGAGTTTATTATTTTGTTCTTTAATCTTTTCACAAGAAGTAATGTAACACTTTAAGATGTTTTAATTTGGTTTTATTGAAATGATAACAAGGCTCAGGGAAACTTCAGAAAGTGTCACAGAAGTAGTAAATGGTTTTTAAAGCAGCAAAGCATCAAGTTTCCCATAAAAAGTTGGCAGCTACAGCATCAAACAAGCTTCCTGGACTTATATCTGGCATTAAAAAAAAAATAAAATAAATATCATAGGTGACATCTAAACTGAAGGTACAAATAACTTGTTTATAAAGGCATCCTGAAACTAGTACCTGATTAAAAAGGCTCCAAAGCTACACAGGTTAACTATAAACTACAGGAAAGAATATTAAGGCATTGGTTGTATTGCTGTTAAAAAGAAGTGTTTTCCTGGCAGTGAGTTGGAGGAAACCATGGCTTTGAACTGTGTTATGTTTTATGTCCACTGGTGAACAGATTTTATTGTCAAAATGTAAAATAGATGAGAAAAAATTGCCTTCAGTCAAAGTCATCGTAGTAGTAGACTACTTAGTGCAAAACCGTACAGGAAGCCTTAAAGCTCTGTTATTACTGGTTTTATAACTGGTGTAAAGGCGTCGCTGTAGCATGTGAGACAAAATGAATTAAAACATTACTTTATAGACTATCCCTTTAAAAACACAACAGTTTAAAAAAAAAAAAAAAAAAATTGACTCATTTTCAGGGCGTATTGGCAGCTAAAAAAGTCTTAATGAGCGGAGCTCGGTGCTTGCGGGTGGAGCAGCAGGGTTAACGGTCAGGGGTGTGGGGAGGGAGGGTGAGGTGAGAGCTCACAGGGACAGTTCAGCCATAGCACGCTCCAGTGGGTCGCTGGTCCAGTAGTCGTGGTCCCAACCCAGGAACCAGCCGGTGAATGTGGGCGGCTCGAAGTTCTGCTTGATCTTGACGATGGGCGTCCTGCGGTCTCTGTTGGCCGGATCTGTCTCGATGTAACGGACCGCTGAGGGAAGAGAAGTCAGATTAGTGTCACTGTACTGAATCATAAATGTACAGGAGAGGGAGGATCCAACCTTTAAAGGAATGTTTTGATGTTCTAATAATAAAAACTGAGAGAATTTTTAGTGATATTTTCTTTTTTCATTCCACATCTTAATAATATGATGTTGAGGTTTACCAGATGCCATGGCTTCAGTCTTCTCTTCCTCCTGGGCCTCGTTTCCAATCCAGACAAACACCTAAAAATAGAAACAGTTTATGCGTATTTGCTCTTTTTATTGCAGCGACTCTGCTTTAAAATTCATACACAAAACAGCACTAGCAGCGTTTGAGAGCTCTGGTTTCTTTACCTGCTCCCATGTGTCAAGGATCATGACGTCGTCGGTGGCGAGGTCGTCTTGGGTCATCTCCCCGGGAACCTCCTCAATCTGACGAGAGGACAAGAGTTTAGTTGTGATATGACTGTGTGCACAATTGACCTTTTAAAGATAGTCTAAGAAGTTGGTTCACACAAATTACAGGTGCAGAAACTTGCAAACACACTTACGATGAAGTTGCCAGTCTTATTGGAGCATGCAAAGAGTCTGGGTGGATGAGCGTCCATCTTGTCCTTGAGTCTGGTAGAAGTGCGATAAGCTGCCTTTCCTCCCAGAGCCTCCCAGAACTGATCTGTGAACAGGATGGACATGTTTGAAGTAATCTGAGAGGTGGATGAGAATGACTCCAGTCTCATATCTGTCTGCAAAAAATATGGAGCTACAGCCAGGAGATGGATTGGTTAGCTTAGCATTAGGACTGAAAACAGCTTCATAGCTAAAGTGTCTAAGTCAGGAGTTAGTTTGCTAGCTGTTTGTAGTCTCTGTGATAAGCTAAGCTAAGCTAAGCTAGCCACTGGTGGTAGCTTCACACTGACAGACACGCTGTCTGTCTGCTAAATATGAAGTTACAGCCAGAAGATACTTAACTTAACTTAGCATTAGGATTGAAAGGAGGAATAAACAGCTTCATGGCTAGCCTGGCTAAGTCAGGAGTTAGCATGGTAGCTGTTTGTAGTCTCCATGATAAGCTAAGCTAAGATAGACTAACTAGCCACTGGTGGTAGCTTCACACTGATGCACACAAGAGTGGTACTGATCATTTATCCAAACTCTTGGTAAGAAAAGTGAACAAGATTAATCCACAAATGTCAAACTTTTGCTTTTAAATCTGAATTAATAGATTTTTTTTAGCTATTTGGGGGCTAGTTAAAACACATTACTGACAATGTATAACCTTATTTAGTTGTTATGGCAGACAGTGTTTGGACAGATTTCATTTGGAGTCATGTTTGTGTCTGAGTCAAACCAAAACTATTTGCTAAAAGAGGCAAGATTTCAATTAATATGAATTTTGGTGATGTGTAGAATGACGTCAATAACACATCACTTCAAATACAAATCACATATTTCTGAATTCTGAAGACAAACAACTATGAACTGTTTTTCGACTCAGAGATGAAATGTGATGAATTTTGTCTTAAGCTGAGGCAAGTTTTTTTTTTTTTTTTTTTTTAAAGCGTTAATAAAAAATTGAATCGGTTGTGTTTTAGCCCAGGGCTCTATATTTGAAGTTGTTAGTAGAGAATTCAGTTTCTGTTCGAGCTTTGAAAGCCAAGCACAGGATTATGGGTAACATCTAAAAGGGGCAGATGGTCACGTCTTCTTTGTTTTAATATACATGAACACCAGCACTTAGTGTAGCTGAGGTACAAAAAGAAAGCAGTTAAGCTGTCTAAAAACTTGAGTGCAGTTTGAGGCTGAGTATGCATACACAGTTTATACGTCTCTTATTATATCTAGATTGTCTGAAAACTTGAGAACATGGTAGTCAGTGTTTATCATGTGTCCTCACCACTCTCTCCTCCCTCAGACAGCTCGGAGGTCGACACTCCCAGGATGTCACAGAGCTGCTGAGCTCCCTGCTTCTCTGTGTCACTGGCACCGACTCCCACCCACGTGTATGAGTCTCCAGGGGTCACCAGGACAAAAGCGTCGTTGGAGTTCAGGTTGGACGCCGTGGCATCGAGCTGCATAAACACAGACAATGAAGATTATGTAGCAGTTCTGCTACATTAAGTGTACTTTATCTGTGACACATTTTAAGCAGTGTAAATATAAATTAAAGGGAAAATAATTATTGCAGCACAGGCCAATGATGTAGTCTATATCTAAACAAGCCATTTAGTCTATTTAAGTATTATAATTAACTGTAATTTACATGGAACTGTAGTTTATTCTTACTAACTGTAACTGCAGTAGAGTAAACAAAGTGGCTGTGGTTGGTAGTACGATTCCTGTAAGAAACTAAACCCCAATTTGTCTCCAATGGCGCTTCCATCGGTGTGTAAATGTGGTTAGCACAATGTAGGTAGAGGTGCTGTGAATGGGTGTGAATGGGTTAATGTCAACTGTAGTGTATATGAATTTATTGGGGGAATATTTTCAGTGGAGAGTGTATACACAACTGATGTTTTCAGCAGTATTTTTAGAAGCTGGATGGAGTATTTGGGATGTGACAGATGAAGAAAACCATTAAAACGGGCTCTGTGGATGATGTATGTGTTCCCTTACCTCCACAGCTCTGGTGTGTCCTGCAGAGTTGGATCGCACCTGGAAGAGTCGAGTCTCAGCGGGAGCGGACTGACCTCCTTCTCTGGACGTACCTCCCTTGTACACCACCATGGGCTTTCCTCCAAACAGACTCATAAGATGGGCCGGCTCTTTGCCCTGCACCACCCTCACCTGGTACGATCAGCAGAACAGCAGAGTTAAAACTCAGAGTGTTGAGAAAATCGTAAGTGTAACGATATGTAACGGTAACAAAACGCTTCATGCATTTTGATATTGTGAGTCGAAATCAAATCACAGCAAACAGATCCTGTCCTGTGAAATATACATGAACAATATGTGCTGCAGTTCCAAAATGTGGACACAGGGTGGCAGCACGGAGCAGAGCCATGTGTTCACTGTCTGTGCCTCCAAGAGATGAGAGTCAAGGTTTGTGAAATCAGGACACTGGGCGATGACGCACATTATGTCTGGGTCAGTGTTATGAGTCTCTTTGGTCTGACACTTTTGTTGTAAATATTTATGGCTCGTTCAGATGTTTGACTGAAAGTGAAAAGCAGTTTTTGTAGAAAAACACACATCTACATTCCTCAAAGCGTCATTTTGGTTGTAATATCAGCCTGGCAGCCAGGTAAAATTATTTTGACAATCTGTGAATATAAAAGTGACATTTGCAACACAGCTGTCGTCCGTTTTATAAAAGTGCAAGAAAACGTTGATGTTTCAGCGCTGGAAAGATTCACCATTACACAAACACACGCAAACACATATGAGCATGCTGAATGAAGATATGAACATGGACGTGCAAAGTCAACAAATAAATAAATGAATGAATGAGTGAGTGGAGAGTTCAAAGCCAGAGTTCACAGACTCATCTTGTTTTGTTCTTTTTTTGGGCTCCATAATTATTATCATTTCCTAGCTCAAATGGTGATGTCAAACATTAACACTTGCTGAAAAATTCATAAAAAGTCATAACGTGACTCTAATGTCAGCTCAGGCCACAGCTCGGAAACAGGGCTGTTATTTATGTGAAGCAGACAGAGTTGGCGACAGAGCAGGAGGAGACCTCCCATTAACATCCACATCGGAATGTCCTGTTTGTGTTAGACTGAGTTGGCTTCACTGTACAATCAATTTCACAAATTATCACGTTAAATTAAATCTTGAAAGACCTGAAAACTACATTTAAGTCCTCTTAAATACTGCTATGTCCATATTTATTGTAATTGCTATAATTATTTTTCTCTCTGGCTCTGGACAAAAATCACGAGTCACTATAGGAAGATGAGGAACAAGGAACAAGGATTGGATGGGGAAATACCTGAGTAGTTATAGGAGCACCAACAACCTGAAGATACAGAGAAGGTCAGAAACCAAGAAGGAAAGAATGAAAGAAGAAGAAGCAGCAGCAGCCGAGGGAAGACCAAAAGGGAGAGGAGAAAGAGGGTAATGGTGCAAGGGTCAGACAGGAGGAGACTGTGTTCGCTAAAGGCCAGAGTAGAGGACCGACATTAATAACATGGATGATAAAATGAATATAAGCCCATGAGAAGAAATGGGGGAATAAACACAAAAGGGAGGATGTTTTTTAGTTTTTTTACCTGGACAGGACCACCGCCAAGCTCCTCGTCCAGCTGGGCGCCGAGGATGGCCGAGGCACCGATCTCGTCCTGGCTGGAGTCCATTCCCTGCCTGGTGAACAGGTTTAATGACTTAGCATCACATTCAAACATTATGACCGGGAAATGAGCCGCGATCATCATCGTAATTTCACAGTTAGCGTTCAGAGTTCATGTTCTCATATCCTCACCACATGTATATAATGTGTCCCTGACGTCCTCCATGATGGTAGTTGTACAGGATAATGTAGCTGTCCCCTCCGAAGAACTGTCCATGTGTGGACGGATCCACTGGCACCTTGTCGGATCCCTCAATACGCCAGATCTGTCAAGAAAAACAAAATAAAAAAAGACTGAGAAATCTGTATTTGATGTAACATGAGCAGGGTGAATATTTGACACAGGAGGGAGCTGTTCAGGCAAGTCACAGCAGCTGTACAAACGGAAATCCTGCGCCTCCTACAGGATGAGCACGTATATGACACAAGCATCATTTCTGGGACACACCCATACTAACAAGATAAGTAACCACCTCCGTCCTCTCACCTGTTTCTCCCCGCTGCCGTCGTCCACCATGCCGTGCTGGGCGGCCATGGCGGCGGAGTCGTGCAGGCTGGCGGCGTCAAATGGCACCTTCTCAATCTTGGCAATGCTGTTGGCGATGTAGGCGATGCCCAGACCCTCCGTCTGATCCTTGTCACGCCAGTTCTTGAAGAACTGCTTGAAGAGCGGCGTCTCGCCCATCTCCGGCAGGATCTGAACCTGCGTGTGTTTGGGGTAACCCATCTTCTTGATGAACTCGTCGGCCGCCTTCAACGCTGCCTTTCGCTCGTCCATGTTGGCATCTTTGCCTACAGAAAAAAAACATTAGAAAAGGAATCCTATTTTCCCAATCTGGATTTATGAGATCCATTTATCTTTTAAGGTAAATCTTCACACGTGAACCCCTGCACCGACCTTTCCAGACGAAGATTTTGCCATCGGTGCCGTGGTCCAGAATGAAACAGTCCCCAGACTCCAGGGCGCTCTGGGCGAAGGGGTTCTCTGCTGCCACCAGTGTGATGGTCATGCCGCCACTAGCATTGGAAACCTGAAAATGACATGTTGTTTATCGATTTAAGAGCAGCTAAAAGTGAAAGTCCAGGCCGCACCAACCTCCTGGACTTTTTAACCAGTTCAATATATGATGCCATAAATAAAAACCACAGGTCAACTGGACATTATCGAGCAGAAATGTAATGGTGGCGTGTCTATCATGATGCACAGAAAATGTTTAAGAGACATGAAGCTGCTTATCCCTATGTTTTTCATAAAAGACTGATCACCATGAAGTCTAGTTAATAAACTCCTCTTATATATATATATATATATATATATATATATATATGTATAACTATGTCAGTATCTACAAAGTGTATATAAAATACAACAGACAAAAAATAACAACAAATCGATGTGAAACCAGTGAGACAATTGTGACAACATAAATTCAGTATGCGTAACTGCAGGGAAGTAGTTTTTCTCACCTTGTACAGTTTGGCTCTCTTCCTGTTGGATGCATCAGCTTTGATGTCATCCGAGGCCCCGACAGGAAGATCTGGTTTAGGACCTAAAACCTGAGGGCAGAGGCAGTGGTTTTTATTAACATAAAAAAAAATGTCTGCTGCTCTAAAAATGAAATTCAATTTGTTCTTATACATCACTCATCTCACTTCTAACATCTTCTCTCTCTCCACCCCTTCATCACAGACGTAAACTCTGGCCCTCCCGCTGCGTTCGTTGTCACGGATACCCTTGGCGACCTGCGTAGCCTTCAGCTTCTCAAAGCGGTTGCTCTGGGAGCCGCACCACTGGAAAATCTCCTGTATTATAAAAAAACAAAACAGAGAGGAACAGGTTGGTCAAAACCAAAAAGGCACATCTGGACTTTATGTTGTTTACCACGACTGATAATATTATATTGATGGATGACTCACATTTCCCAGGTCCAGGATGAAACAGTCTCCCTGGTTGAAGCTGTCCCAGCTCACCGGTACCTCTGTTGCCCGGACAACACGGCGACCTTTGACCTGAAGCACCCGCTGTACAACCACCTCATTAGTGACGACGTGCTTGAACCCAGATGCCACGCCCCCTTTCTGGAAGATAAGAGTTGCGCAAAAAATATTCAAAATAAAACAGAAATGTTCTGAACTAAACTGAACTGACAGAATTATTTTTAAAAATAGGAAACAGGAAATAAAAGGGAAAATACTAACAACATGATACTTGTTTGACAAAATTATATTATTGAATATAATAAATACAGCATATTATTTGAAATATGAAGAAGTTGAAGAAAAAGAATGATATGATCCTACTAAAACAAAAGCAAAATACATAGAAAATGGGGCATATTTCTTACAGATACAAACATGACATCTCACCATGTATTTGATTCCAGACTTGAAGTAGCCCAGGAAGGTTTTGGACTCGTGTCCCTGGACCTCACGGTATTGGATGGGTTTTCCGCCCAGGAAATCGTCCATTTGGACGGTGAAGATCGCCGCTGAGCCGCTCTCATCCTGGGTGCAGACATCGCCTGCACCGGAGGAACCACACAAATGCTCCATATTAATCCCAGTTTTATTCTGTCCCTGCAGTCATTCTCTGCATCATCCCAAAGAGTCACATTTTGTGTTTGACGAGTTCTCTCACAGTCAGGGAGGTTGATATGTGAGAGCAGCAGACACATTAATACAATAGCTAAAATGCAACATTATCCTATTTCTGGTCACGCCATGCAGTTCAGATGCATGTTGCGCTGTTACATCAGATCCTGTATAATGGTAAATGCTGTTTCCATGATCAATCAAGTGAACTAAAAGCACAAGAAATCAATAATGAAAAAAAGACCAAACTCAGCTTCTGGGATTTCTCGTTGCTCGAAGCTAAATCCTAATAAATGACCCTGTCAGACACACCAGCTCCTGTCAATACTCCTCTACCAGACTCATCTTTACGCCGTGTGGATGAACCACACACCAGTTTGAACCTTCACTGTGACTTAATACAGACACTGAAATCAATATGAATTTGGATTTTAAAGTGAAAATGAGACATTACATCAACATCACTGTCCAGTGACATGTTTTCATGAAATTGAATGCACAGAGATCACTTTAGGTCAAGTTTTGAACCCTAAGCTTTAATTTGAAAAACATTTTCTTTTACTTAAATCAGAGGTTTAAATCCCTCGTGTTTATAGAAATGAAAAAAAAAATTGCTATTGTTAGAGGCTGCTCAAAGTAGACAGGATGAGACACAACGGAAACATAAACTCAACAGCAGCAGCAGTGGGGTTCATACAGTGTCATCTAAAGCTAGAGTGGGCATATGATGTTGAGATGTCAGATGTTGCTTCCTGCTGCAGCAAGCGGCTCCTTCTAACTGGCTACAACATGTTCAACAAAAGCTCCGAGGCACCAACACTGTCAAGTGAAATTACATTCCAGGAAACACAAGATACGTATCCTCATCTGCTTTGCGAGTCAAACAGGGATCAGCTCTCTTATGTCCACGGAAACAAGAAAAAAAGATCAGTAATGATTGTATTTTGGTGCATACATGCTGCATGGTTATCATTTAATAAGATTATTAAATAGTTTGAAATTCTTTTTCATTTAGACTTGAACATGATTTCAATCTTTTCATTATTAGATTCTCTTTTATTTGGAGATGATTTGTGCAGGATTTATTACATTGTTTTGGATTTTTAGCATAGTTAATAAGTGCTGTGTGACTTAAATTAATGTAGCCACAGTTTACTTGTGCATATAGTTCTTGTTTTGCAGAACTGTGATTCAATTTTGTAACCCAGTTTGTATTATTTTGAGTGTGTTTTTCCTTTACTGCTGGTCATTTCCGTCTCACTGCACTCACCCAGCCAGAAGTGGAGGTCGTACTGCAGGGCCCCAGAGCGCTGCTTGATAGTGTTGAGGATGAGGTAAGCGTCTCCGGTGTAAAATCCCCCGTGTAGATTCTCTGGAACTGGCACCAGGTCAAAGTTCTCCACCCTCCACACCTGAAGACCCGGCTTCTGTCCAGCCCGGTCAAACTCTGGGTGGTGCGCTGTCATTCTGCCTGCAGAGAGAAATCACACGCCAAAGATTCAGCACTTTTCTATTTCTCAACCCTCACAGGTGCGAACATACAAGTTCCCGTGGTAACGAGCTATGATTCTAACAGGTCAAACACTGCAGAGATAAGGACCATAAAACTCTGCAGTAAGTGAGACTGGGACTCCCTGTTTGTTAAGTGTTTGTTCGGGAAAACATGCAGCCACCCTCCCCCTTTTTAAAGTGAAGTTGTTGCCGTGGATACATAGATAAAGTTTAGGGTTATAGTTAGATATTAATGCACAGCTGAATGAGTCACTAGTGCCCTGTGCTCAGGGTGTTTCCTCTAGTAAGAAGGAAGAGGAAGTCCTGGCAGGAATGACTCAGATTCGACCACAGATGGCGAAGAATATATACAGATAATTATTCTTATGGGACAACAGCTAATAACAAGACTTCAATCTAATCCCATTCATAAATGTGCTCACTCGGTGGAAGATGCTGGAAAATCTTCAGTCACTGTGTATGTTATTGTGTGTAACAATATGCAGATAAGTGGGAAACTTGCAGAGGTGATTAGAAAAACATGAACCCAGGACAAACAGGGTGAATGAATGGTCTGATGATGGTGTGAATCATATGGTCTTTGTGGTCACAAGACCTGATTCAGCTCAATGTCTGTGGGAGATTTTTGCAGTTAAATGTTAGGGAACTCTCTCTGTGTCTCGTCTCTCTTTGTCTCTTTATCACCGTGATCAAATGACCAAATGAGGGAATATCTTTTTAGAGAGACTGTGTTTATCCTGCCAGAGAAAATGCATGGAGAACATGACCTGATGAAAGCCTGCGAGGTAAACACATGACTAATCAAGATAATTCACTACAGTGTACATTACAGTGTATATATATATATATATATATATATATATATATATATATATATAGCAGAGGGGAATACGTCTCTAGTACTGAGCTGGTAAAATAAATCAGTTATTCAAAGACAGACTTTGTCCAGGTCTTTCAGGGCTGAATTCAAATCCAAAAGATTTGCACGACACTGTATGGTTTACTTGTAAATACCAGAAAATCAGGGTCACTTCATCACACTGATGCTAATTATTAATCTGATACTGCCATAAAGTTGCCACGGTCATGTATTTGGAACAATATCAGAAATGGTATAATGTGACCAAAGATAATAAAAGTACAACATTGATCTACTAATGAACTTGTCTTTACTGTCATATCAAATCAAAGCATCAAAAAATGAGATTTCCAGACTTCTAAGGCACCACAACCTGTAAATATCCAGATTTCAAACTTCTAACACTCTGTTAGTAGTAGTTTTATCAGGCTACCTTCAGAGTGACAGAAGACATTGTTGTACATATCATACTATCTACTGGACACATTCAAGTGTCCAATTCACAAACACACACACACTGTGCACTTAAGTCATATCTGACAGCAGAAAAGACAAGTGGCGCCCAATCAAGAGTTCCAAGTATATGCCTCCGGCAGCTCAGCGGCTTCTCATCAAGCATGTGCGGATGTTTGAGATTTTTTTAAGATTGGGATTTTAGCATCCTGTTAAAAATCTTTGTTGTGGCTGCCTGGAAAGTGCTCGCAGAACAGTTTACATGTTAACAGCTGATTCCTGTGGTATCTGATGTATCAGTTATCAATCTGAAAGAATTTCAACAAGAATTTCAACAAGGAGTCTGGGTTTCATAACAACACAATAACCACCACAGGTTCCTCTATTGCACAGAAGAACCTTGTGTTTCAAAAACAGTGCTATGCTTCTCATTTACTCATATCTGATAAGTGATATGACAAGAAATACGGTTAGTGCTGGAGGCGAATATCCAACTTTTGACTTTCAACTCTGTATCTGTTTTCTGGAAAGCTGTTTCTCTGGTAGCTGCAAATTATTTGTAAGATTGAGAAGTGTTTTGTCATTAAACCTACATTTTGGCCACTTCAGATTACACATAAGTATTACTTTAGCTTTGTGAAGTAATACTTATGTCAGAGGTGTTCTGTTTTTTTCCAGTAAAGGGTGTCACACACTGACAGCAACTCACATATTAATGAACAGTTAGCACAGTAAACAGTCCACAGAGAGTGTAAACAGTTCACCACAGTGAGCGGCCGTGTTCACTTCTCTGAAAGGGACTTCTGTGACCTCTCCTGGTGCATTTCTTCTTTATTTTAATCATTTATGTAAATAATGGCGTGCTCATGTAACATTCGTGAAGCTCAGGTTCACGTATTAGGAAAATAAAAATGGAAAAAACAGAGGTCATGTAGTTCAGCATGAACACAGAATCCAGTTTTCCACAGGAATGCTGCTTGGACCTGCCGCTTTTCAATTTGCATGACTAACCATCCACACTGGAACAAGAATCGTCCATTCTTCTGCGCGGCCGTCTGCCCACAAACATGGCAGGAATCCGCTGCTCAATCTGGAAAAGGGAAGTGGCTCTAAATGGATCGTGGGGTTCCTTTTCCCCCTATTTGTGCTCTGCGTTTATGTAACGCCCACACTCAATGCGAAGGGTTCCCACATGGAAAAGTAAGTGGATCATTTTGGCGACAAATGTTATTGACCCAGTCAACTTTCCCTGATTTTTGATTGGGACATTTGCCACATCATGGTGTTTGCTTGGAAAATTTCTCTATTATAAATTATTTGGGTAGAGTCTACGGAAAGGAAACGTGTTAAGATGTCCACTGGTTCACACGATGATGACCTCATGAAGTTTATAGCTCTTTTAGACGTTACGTGAACACAGTCAAAACACTGTAGCCAAAACAAATAGGTGTCCTGGAGTCATGGAAGGTTGTGTCTGAACTTCCATGACTCTGCAACATCCACCAGATTTGCCTCCAGATTTGGCTGGACAGAGGGCAACTGGGGCTTCTGGGCAATTCCATTATAGTCATTATAGTTTGATGGAGGATGCAGAAAGTTTCATTTTTTCCTACAGTCACTCTAAAGAAGCCCGGTGTAGATTTTACACCTTTGAGGAGTCTGAATAACCCAAAAGTCAAGGAGCAGGTCTGCAGTCTGTGGCCTCACAGCAAAATTAAGCATTAAATGATTATTAGTACATCTAATCCTTTATATGACAAGTTCTGATTGATTAATAACAATATGGAGTGGAAATAAGGCCATGCCGATAAGTCATCACGCTCTTCGGTTTCTTTCAGGTCTTGTCTGGTCTAGTCAAACTGTAGGAGGTATTAGTGTCCTGAAATGATCTACATGGTGATACTACTGTTTTTTTCATTAGGAAATATGAGCACACATGTTTTGGAATATGGAAATAATCTCACATGGAAAATTTGAATACTGGCAAAAACACTTATTGAGTTTCTCCGGACTGGTTGTGTATTATGTGCTGTAGAGACTTTTATTACAATTTTATACCAGCTGCCAGTGACGCCACGTTTACAGTATATATTCAACCGGTGTTAATGAAGTGGGTCAGGTTGCAGCATTGTTTAGGTAAGCCTCAAGCCATATTTATCAAAGAACAAAGAGTGAGTTTCTGTTCATGATCAGACTGATGGGTGGACTGGTTTGTGAATTGGAAAAGTGAATTGGATTGGAATATAATGGTCCAGTTCTTTAGGTAAACACACTGTTTGTTTGTAATGGTCAAAGTCAAAGTGTATGGATGTAAAGTGACATACTCTATGATGATGATATATTGTCTGTAGTATGGTGGAACTAAGTCATATGTGAACAGGAGAAACACCCAGAGGGTGAGGTTATTAGCTTAGCTTAGCTTAGCTTAGCATAAAGACTAAAATCAAACAGGAAACTACAGCTATGCTAATCACCTTCCCCCTCCATTGCCAGATACAATTTGCATGACAATCGCCATAAAACTGATATTAGATAGCATATGGTGGTAAATTGTACAGATAATTAATATGTGTTTAAATGCAGAAGCTATCATGTCTTTAAAACTTCTGCTTCCTAAAAACCTGTGCTATCAGAATACAACCTAATTTTCCTAAGCAATAAGTTGTAAATCAGTAACTTCTGCTCAAACTAAAACCATTCATTATTATCACACAGACACACCCACAGACATGCAAACAGCTAGCACACAGAGATCTGAGCGAAGAGGATCCGCATTCACACAGACACGGCTGTATACTTGAAACCGAGTCCCTGAAGGCAACACAGAGCATATCTGCACCTAAAACTGCAGTCATGACACGAACACACATGGTATATGTGTAAGTGTAGAGAGCAAAACTTCACTTCACTTGAAGTAAAGTTTCACATCTTTCCCTTGACATCATGTGAATTTTATGACAGAAATAGCTGTGTATCTTATTCATTTCCAGTAATAAATTTTCAAAAACATACAACGTGTAGCTTCTTCAAAGTCTAAAAACAGAGGTGCCTTTTCTTTAAAAATCCTCAAAACTTGGCTTGTTCAAGAACACAGCCTTTTCTTCTTGTAACCAATATATATTTTTACTGTGAAAAATTCCACTCACGGAAAATATCACTTTTGTGCAACTTCGTCTTCACGGTCTTTGACTGTGATCTTTCCTCTGTGATGGAGAGAAATGTTCTGTCTCTGCACATCAAAGCTCTTTTATCCCAGAGTTAGATACTGTCTGTGGCTTAATAAAGCAAACATCAGGGGGGATACACAGCATCTGAATCAACTCACCCTTTGAAAAATTAAAGCCAGTATAAAAGAATATGATTAAAACTCTAGCAATAGCTGGATGCTAAAAAAAAAAAAAAAATCCAAAATAGACACAGAGAGTTTGTGTGTTTTAGAATATTTCTGTGGATTAAAACCAAAATTGACCATTAAATGATTTCTGTAAGCTCTGGGTTTAATAAACGGTAGTTGCACTCAGCGCACACTCACAGCTCAGAACTTAAATAGAACAGGTCACATGACTAGTGGTTAATGTGTTTTACCAGGCGTGCTGGTAAAAGCAGAAGGCGTCTGATGGCAGCCACCCCACACCTCTGCAGAGCTGGAGGTGCTTGCTTTCTGTGCCCTCATCTGCTGGCTCTTTGTGGCCCACTTCACTTCTATACAAACATGCAGTGAGCCTGTCATTCCAACCGCAGTTATTCAGTCCCCTCCCCCACTTTTCACCAGTTTCTCTTTTGTGACTGCCTTCGCATGAGGCCCAAGGGAAAACTCACTACTTGATCCACTGTGCAGATAGCAAAAGTGGACTCATGACACTGAAATATTTTAAGCTTTTATGATTTGTGTGCTGATGTCCCGCTTCAAAAGCAAGCACAAAAAACATTTATCTGTGATTTTTGGATTTCTGGGCTCTAACAGGAAGGCCGGCCTAAAAGAGACTCATCGTCCAGAAGGGGGATTCTTGATGACTCATTTTCTCCGTGCATGCCACTCTCAGACTCTCAAGGCCTGTTCAGTTGCTGTGCAGCTCTCTCCGGACACATCAGATAACACTGCGCTCTTTAATAGCTGCTGCACCAATCTGCTTCCCTGCCATCTGTTTACACAGTGGAAAACAGATACACTTTATGTGTGTTTAGTAAATGATATATGGTTGGTTATTAAAGGATATGAAAGGACTATTTCAGGGAACAGCTCACCTGAACATACATCAAGAACCTAGCAATGGAGGAGATACTCATAAACTACCTCTATTGTTTATTGTTTTAAATGTATAAAGTCTTATTCCTGTGTGATTGACACTGACACTCAAAGTCACTGTCATGGATTTAGAGTTCGTTTCATTTCATTTCATGATAAGGATGAGGATGTACGCCAATGTTGCACAAAAAAACCACAGTACAGTGATGCAGTTTCTTAACCGCTGCCCTCGTGCAAATGAGGCAGACGATGGCACAACATATATTGTGAGCAAGAGATGTGAGCTTTTGCAGTTGGCAAACAAGGACAGTCACTGTTCCACGTAGAAGATATTGAAGCTTTAACAGTAGTCTGTTTCAGGAAGCACCCCATTTAATTCCACATTAACCTGTCAGTGGACTCGCTTGTCCTATCTCAGTTTTTGGTCCAAGCTGAAATACAATTTTTTTTTGTCAGTGCCCCGCCCAAACATCCACCCATACCGCTGTTATAGAAATGGCTCACATGAACTTTTCCTGCTTTGCCGCCCCTGGGGTTCTGGTTTTATTAAGTTTACACAACAAAAACTTTTATTTTGTGAATTGCAGGCCTCAATACATGAGATATTTTTGATTGAAATTAATCTTATTTAAGATAGACATCTTTGCATGTCTGGGTTTCATGCATATCACAGTGCAGATATCTAAATGCTGAAACAATGGTTATTGTTAATCTCAGCAGCCCTGGCCCAGATTAAAGATGGACATCTTTTGACCTGCAAATCACCAAATCAATATTTATTGGGTTGTAAGCCAAACTGTCCATCAAGCCTGCTCCATGAAACTTTTTACAGTAGTTTAACAATGTCACGCCACCTCCACTATTCCTGATTAGACACGTCAAAGAGGAAAAGTCGTCGCACGACTACATAACCGCAATAGGTTGCTTGTCAGTTGGCACGAACATAACCTATATTTAAGTTTGAGAGCAAGCGCTCAGTTGTTCAAGGCTCATATCTTTAATCTCCAACAGGGTGCAGCTACAGTCAGTGGGTTCAGGCTTCCACCTAATCTGCCTGTGTGACAGCTGAGAGTTGATCATTGGTTGTACACATACTGTGCAACGTCTGCTACATACACACTGTTGTTGCTGAAACAAACACCCACACAGGATGCTGTGACTAACTTCTTTCTGTTTTGGTTTTTGTGTTTGTGTGTTTCTATGGAAACCGCAGATGCCTGTATATAAATGACATACACAGCTTTTAAATATAAATCTCCCCAGATGTGAGATTATAATCTCATACATTTACCGTCTTAAAAAATCAAACTGTGATGGAGCATCAACATGTTAATTTTTCCTGTATGTTTATCTGCCATCAGGGCAGCCTGAGCTCATACAACTAACAAATCCTGATGCAAGTTAAGGTGGAATCGTTGCGTTTTCAATCTTTTCATCCAATGTTTCCACTTTATGACCTTATATGGCAGCTGCTGCGTTGCACTTAAGACAATAAAAGATGGGATCACAGCTCAATGAATGAGCTGAACAGAAAGAAGTTGAGTTCGAGCAAAAAATACTTTACATGCAGAGATAATCCAGATATTTCACTCTATATGCTCTTTTCTCTCCAGCACATCAGATTCTTTGTTCTTTGCATGAAGAATAACGGTTTATTACTCTGTCGCTGTAATTAAGGTATCAAATTACCATTCAGCAATCTCAGCTACAGTGTTGTAGAAAGTGTTTTTTTGTTCAACGTACCTGGTGTTGTGGTGATCGGTGTTAGACCTGGAGAACAGACGTGAGAGGAACCAGACTTGAGCCTCGGTGAGCGCTTCTAGCTGCAACGGGAGCGAAGAGGTGTCGAGACGGCGACGCAACGGAGCAGAGAGCCGCTGTTTATGCAGCTCGACCCGGGACACTCCCCGTTACGACACTCCCCTGGTCGGCCTGCCGCACCGCCTGCAGAGGGGGGCGGTGGACACGTGGGCGTACACATGCACAATATGGTCCAACATTTTCATGATAACATTTTTTTCTTTAGTATTTTTCCTCACCACTATAGTAATATGTTGCGGTGGGCCTATACAGGAATACAACCCGTTATTTCATCATTCAGCATTGTTTGATCCATCATGGTGCTTCAGGTCTCTATCACTAGACCTTCATCGATTTCAGTTTTTTGCAAATAAAGAAACAAACTCACACCACATATTATACACACACACACATATATTACTGTTTCTTTTGAGAATGTGGCACATAGAGAGAGATTACCCTGATGATCTTTTACTTCAAATGTTCTCTCAAGTGTCCAGGTCTTCAAGGCCCTCTAGTGGCCAAAACGACAAACAGCAGCATGGTTTTATAGATCGATAGATAGAAGAATACTTTATTGATCCCAAAGGGAAATTAAGGCATCCAGTAGCTTACACAAAACACAGATATTATCATTATGATTATACAATAAAAAGAGAATAAAATCATCAACAGAAGACGAAAGTGACTTACTAAAGCCGAGGATAGAAAAAAAGTATAAAATATAAAAAACTAAAAAAATATAAAATAGGGCAATAATAACAAAGTAGCACAAAAGAAAAGTATCAGGTATATCAGAGCAAAAAGTACAAAAAGGTGCAAAAGTACAAAAATGCAACCAGGGCAAGGGTGAGGGGTTGTGCAAAAAGTTGTGCAGTGGCGTTATGATGATGATTATCCATTGCACCCCTCACCTTCAGTGAGGTGTTAAAGAGTTGAATCGCTTTGGGGACAAAGGACCTCCTCAGTCTGTCTGTGGAAGTCTGCCACTGAACATGCTCCTCTGCTTTGTGAAGAAATTTAGACCCATCAGACTGATTCAACTCTGGAAAATCTAACTTAAGGGATGTGAGTAATTAGTTGATAAGAATTTGATGACGTCCTATCACTCCCATACTTGGCTTAATTCTGATTTTGGTTTTTGTTGAATATCACACGGTTAGGGGGGATGCAGTGGTGGTTTTGCACTGTTGACTCACAAAAAAGTTTGGCTTGGAACCTAAGTATGGGCCTCTCAGTGTAGAGTTTTCATGCATGTTGCATGCATCTCTGGATACTCCAGCTTTCTGTCACAGTCCAAAGATATGCAGGCGTGAATGTACATGTGTCTCGCTGTTTGTTTATATATGTTGGCCCAGTGATAGACTGGTTCCCTGTTCAGGTTGTATCACATCCTAATCCCACGCTCACTTGGGTTTGGCTCCAGCCCCACCTGAGACCTTCAAAGTGGTACAGATAATCAACATATGGATGATCAACATATGGATATCAACATATACTGCCACAACATGTGATATCAGGACAGCAGGAAAATAGTTTTGTTCCTCATAGGAACAAATTGTTAGGAGCAGCTTTATGGAAATCACATGTTGCCATCAACAGAGTCTTATTGAATATTGAATTACTCTCACTGTTGCATTGTCTACCAGTTTCTAAAAGTAGAAGTCATTTATGCACAGTTGCAGGGTTCCAGTTGTGGATGAAAACATTCCAACAACAAAGTCTTGTTTCTGTGTTTCACTGTTTCACACAGCAACACATGCTGCCCTCACAGGAAATCCAGTTTGTCTCAGCAGACAGCTGAACTCTTGAAACTTGAACTGGAGTTGGTTGGAGTTGGACCGTCAGCCTCAGTTCTGACTGTAGCTGTGTTTAGTGCTAATAATGTCAATTAACATGCTCACACTCCAAACTGAGATTATGAAGATAGTAAACGTTGTAGCTGCTAAACATCATCATGCTACCATTGTAGTGGTAGTAGTGTACCATCTCAGATAGCAAATATTCTGGCCTTTGGTTTGACCATGGCATAGATGTTTTACTACACTTCTGAAGTTCACAAGTAAAGGTAAGCAAGGTAAAGGCTTTTGGATTGACTGTGGTGATTTTGAAGTCTTTTTGGGGCAGTTATGTCTATGTTTTGGAATTCCATTCCATTGGTTTTGGATGAGTTTTGGCATTCTTTTGTTTTTTCTTTTGCACCCCTAATTTGGGCTGTACATCCTTCCAAAACTTTGCCAAAATTGTGCCAAATTTGGCCCATAATGGTTTTGCTATCTGGGACACAATCACACTGAAAACAGAAGGCACTTCAGTAGCAAAAAGTGTTTTCAAGTCTTTACTATTTTGTGAATGTTTTACCTACAGCTCACTGATAAATCAACTGAATAGAATTATCATAATCCAGAGATCTCACTAAACTACAGGAAACACATGCTGCCTTTGGTCTCACAGGAAGTCCAGTGAGATTTGTAGGTTACGCTTAAAGATCAAGCGACATGGAGCTGGTCACTGCATATCTGAGGTTTGCAACATTACCCTCCTCTAATTTCCTTTGCATTTATTTGCGTAGGTTTTTTTGCGTAGGTGTGTGTGTATCGTGTGTTGGTGTCATGAGAGGCAGGTGCTGTTTCACCAGAATAGTGCACTGCTCACTGCTACTGGGTGTTTTGAGGAAGATTGAAGGAGACCTTGTCTTTGGAAACGTCAGCCGAAGGGTTTTGCAATCAATGAAAGGTGAGGTGGGTCAGGAAGCAGCACCTTGGAGAGAACTGACAGCTTCACTGGGTCTAATAAGCGACTGCAGATGGCAGTTTTGATAGCTCCGCTCTAACTGCACAAGCCTCTGGCAAAGAATTATTCATCTCACTTTCATTTCTCGCAGGCTTGACATTCCTCATGTACCTGCTTTTTTAACAAGCAGCTACCTAAGAATGTTGGATTTCTGTTTTCCATAGTAGGCACATTTACCCAGAAAGATAAAAAAATCTTAAATGTTCACATGAGTGATTAAACTGTAGTGCATACAAGTGGTTACATGACCTCCAATCCACTGCACAGAGATCGTAATTCATTTGCAGTATGCATGACTTGCTGAAAATAACACAAAACAAACAGACATACATTGTGTTAAAATTTTTATTAGAACATAAATAGGCTTATATTTTAATAATGCTATTGTTTGGGGATCTGTGAGGATAAATATCCACACTAAATAACTCATTATAGATACAGTTCCCTGCTCAAAGAAAGCGCAAACATTTGTAATATTTTGTAATGTGTAGTTTCTCCTTTTTCTCGCTTTATATTTGACTTCACTGAAGTTTAGATGAAGTAACACTGTTTTAGACGTTTAAGTAAGACAGCCTGTCCATCGGTGTGCACGCGCACGGCGGTGCATCCGCCATGCTGTGTGCGCGCGCATTATAAAAAGCCTTTGGTTCACGTGCAGAGAGGCTGTGGAGGGGTGGGGAAGAAGTGACTTGTGGGATGCGAAGTAGCCGGCGGCAAGAAAGACAGAGGGGGAGAGAGCTAGTGACACACTGAAGGAAACAACAGAGAGAGGAGCCGGGAAGTAAAGGAAGGAGAGTCGTAAAATAATCTTTGTTGCGGTTTAATTTAGCGCCTGACGTCCAGCTTTTGCGCAGACACAACAGCGGAGATTCAGCGGAAGAAAAAGTTCAGATCCCACGAACCATCGCGTGGGAGTGGGAAGCAGGATCGTGACTGACTGAGGCAAGCTCCACTGTCTGTCTCGTCATGGCAGGTAATTCAGTTTGATCATTACACGCATAAACATCACCGGCAACACCGGCGTTTTTTTTTTCCCCACAAAGATTTTCTCGGTCCTAACGAGCGTTCTTTCTTGACGGTTGCAAGGTTTCGCAAACACAAGCTAGCGACAGTGTCAGTTTAGCTAACGGTAGCTAGCTAACTTAGCTAATGCTAACGTTAGCTAGAAATCAAACTGCAGTGTCGCCTTCCATCTGGCCTATGCCGACTAAAGCTAGCTGACTAGCTAGCTAGCTAACGATAGCTGTTTACCACTGTCGCCGGCCCGGGACCAGTCTTGCAAGCTAACTCCTGCATACCGCCTTAGCCAAACAGAGCTATCTGTAACACAGTAACGCTAACTTCTCGTAGCCGTAACGGGTGACTTGCAGAGTTGTGCACAGGTCGTTTAAATAGCTAACTCCAACTGTTATTTTAAAAAATAAAAAATAGTTATTGGTAAAGCTGGCGGTTTCTACTCCGATGCATACATTTATCAAACATACCCCGACTGGCTTGACAAGCAAGGCGAGCTAACGTTAGCTCAAACTTTGACATTGCCCACATGCAGGCTAACACAGTAGGCCTGCTGCTGGTCGATCACACTGTTAAATATCATGTACAATGACTTAAAGCACCCGAGAGTCAGAGAGCGAGTGTTTCGGGAACATTAATCTACTTAAATGGAGATTTTCTTCCCTTCAAACAAGATTCAAACTGTCAAGGATTTGATTAGCTTCATGTAGCATTTCACATTTCATTCATCAGCTGATACGTGAGCTCAGAATGTAAAAATCATAATAATTGGAACATTATGTGCGATTTGAGTCCTTTTTAGTCGATTGAAATCGATGTCTGTTTAATCATAAAACAAAAAAATCAGGCCGGTAGTAAAACATTTAGTACATATTTTCCATTCATTTGGGCGCGGAAATGACACTGAGCTTCAGACATCGCACAGTATCCTCTTGTGATCTTGTGACGGAAGTGATTGACGGGGCCATTTCAACAGTAAAACACCTGTTTACTTTATGCATTTTCTTCTCAGATAGATACTGGTGGTCTTGGCAGGTGCTGTATTTGGTCCTTTATAGTACCAACCCTGTTCTGGCATTTTGTTTTAAAACATGATTCATTTCACAATATGTGTATGATGAAGCTCCAGTGACTCATAAATGTCCTTGATTATTCTGCAGAGCCGTTCCACTACGTTCAGACGTTGTCACCGACAAATCAGACTGGTTTTATTGTGTCATAACAGACAAGATCATGTGTGAAAATATGCGGAATTCAACTAGCCTCCTTTTGTAACGTCATATGTTGATGGAGAACCTGTTGAGGCGAGTGATTGGGGTCATTATCGCTCAAGGCAACATGTTAATTCTTGTTTATGTTGAATATAGGAACTTGGTGAGAGAGCATCTCCTGCTGGTTTAACAGGTGCCCTGGCCTGGAAACAAGAATGCCTCGAGACTGAATTTACCTTTTGTTTCTGTGATCTCAAGTGAAATTGATATTATGTGGCTGTAACACAACTGGCCTCGCAGTTATCGTGTGTAGTTTAGGGATATTTAAAGCTTGGTTTTAGCTTTAGGAAAGATTGTGATTGACACATCTTGTGTGAGATCGGTTTTATTTTTTTTTCTTTTGACTTGCAGAAGTTGTGATAAGATATCTTTGACTAGACCATCTTGGCACCCATCTGTAGGTCAAACATTATTTCATGATCTTCTTGTGGCCTTATTGACTACATGTTTTATCTTTCTCATGATATTATTCTTTTGAACTTAAAGCTTTTTTTAAAAAATATATTGCCTCAGTTGTTGCTGAGCCACTCCGTTTAATTATTAATCAGAAATTTAAAACCTGGTTGTACCTGTTTGTGTCAATGACTTGTACATCATAGTTGATGCTCTCCGGTATAGAGTTGATAGCTTAGAAACATTTAAAAGCTACATATGAAAGTATATGTCATAAAACTGCAATCTGACATAATTCCTTTTTTTGTCTCTGCAGGACCTGGAGGTGACATGCAGTGGTGCTTCTCTCAGGTGAAAGGAGCCATCGAAGATGATGTAGCTGAGGGTAAGAGCTCTGCCAAAAAGTTTTTATTAGCGTAAAGCATGGATGAGGAAAATGTGGTAAATATTCTCGGTAATACATAGCAGCAATCAGTGAGTGAGATGATAAAAAATATCCCAGAAGATGATTTTACTTCAGTAGAGAATGAACTACTAGGGTTTTTTTTTAATCTTAGCTGCACAACCTAGACAACATTTGTGTCGGATTTATGCACAGAATCAAAGTAATGTTAAAATGGTACTTTATGGATTTTGAATGGGTTGCTTTGTTGTGGAAACACTGTCACGCAATAAGGTAGCAAGTGCAGGCTGATTGACATTAATGTGGACAGTGCAGTAATTTTTAATAAGATTATAGATTATTGTTACTTTTCTTCCTACTTATTTTAAAAAGTGTTGAATGTTAAGTAGACGAGCACTTTTGGTCCAGGTGCTGAAGTTGACGTTTATAAGCTTATCTCGGCTTCAAAGCTTTAAGGTTTGTGACTCAGCTCAGAGTTGGAGCAGCGTCTGTGTCTGTTGGGTATTGTTGGGAGAGTTGGATGATAATGAATGGAAAGCTGGGTCTACACAATGAATGGGAGCCCAATGTATGTGAGTCAGACACCGACGAAATACTGAAGAGTTTTTTTTTTTTTTAACTTCGCTCGCATTGTCTCTTCAAACGCAATGCTCCATTGTTAAGGTAAAATGGATCATAGCACGACATGAAACCTTTAACTTCTGTAGGTGTAACTCACACTGGGGAGCCATTATTATCCTGGATAAAAACATAATATCGCAGGTATGTTCAGTTCTGTTTACATGTAGGAAAAAAAATAAAGAATGCTCCTTTTGGTTTTCTTGTTGTTCAGGTAGCAACGGTTAATATAATTCATGATGCACAAAAGGATTCAAGTTATAAATTAATAATAACGATACATTACTTTTACATCGCACTTGCCAAGCACAGAGCAGCACAAAGTGCTTTCAGAAACAAATAAAAGAAATGCAATGACACAGTACTAAATAATACAAGTAAAAATATAATTAAAATATTAAAACAACATTAAGACAAGGGGGGAACAAACCGCAAGAGGAGATGCTTGCAAAACTAATGTCATTAAAACATGTAAAGGCCATGCACATGTACTAAAATGCTTCTATAACAGTGTAATTAGGAGTGAATGGCAGAAAGTGGAAGCATGTGAGAGAAGATTTCACGAACAAGTTAAATCTGTAAACATAAACGTATAAAAATGTTTCTAGAAAAAGGGACACACTTTTTTCTTTTTTTTTTTTTTTTTTTTTTTTAAAAGGGTGACTGTGAATCCTCCAAAAAATTCCGTGGCTCCTGCGTGACACAAGTCTCCCGCATGTTGTTCTTTAATTTGTCAGACAGCAGTTGGTTTCCTGTAACCTTGGCCATTTTAGAGGTGTAATTCCTTTGTTGAAGTAGTGCTAATTCACGCCAAACGCATCCTGCTGTTACCGCTTCACATTAAAATTGATTCACACACTACTGGCAAGTCGCAGGGAGAGACTCTTATTATTGCTGCTACAGGAAGTGCAGCCTTTAGTGCTTTCCACAAGGAGTTGCCAGCAAGACTTTTCCATCACATACGCTGATCTTTATTTAGCCTTTTAAAAAAAATACATCTAATAATTATTGTGATAACATTATGATGATAATAATAATTTTAGTGCACTATAAATAAATGTTGACATTTACAAACACATTCACTACAAGCATGTTCTCGACTGGTCAACAAAACATATATACTTGACACACACACACATACTGCAGAAATTACATAAGGTTATGTTTTACTTATATATGTTTAACATAATTTGAGGCATCTGACATCAGTTTGTATAATTGGTCGAGGGGGGAAAAAAGTTTAAACCATAAAATTACTAGTCTACATTTACTTCTTGTGACACAGATCTGTGACTTTATCACTATTGCGTGTCTGCTTTTCTATTTTAAAAAGCCCTTACTTTTGTGCATACAGATTTTTATGTAACAAAAGAACAAATAAGTTTTTTTAGGCCCATGAACCTCTGTGTGGTTTAGATGGAAAATGAGTTACTCTGACTGTTGCTGTCAATTATGTTTCAAATACTCTTCACTATCTACTTGGCACGACCCAGGCTCTCACCTGAGCACGTGTGCACATACATGCTCACAAACGTACATAGAGAACGGAAACTTGTTAATCAAAATTAAGTGAGTTCTCTATGTCAAGTACAAGTTGTCTATAAACTAATGACCAAAACTGATGTTAAATTATTAGTTCTTCGTATAATAAACACAGGTTTGAATATTTTAACTATCTGTTTTTTGCAATCGTCCATAAATCTCCTTAAAATATGAACAATTTCTTTTACTTTCTCTTATTAATACAACTGTGATATGGAGTGAAATACTGTATTACATTTCTCCTTAAGAAAATATGAACTTCAAACATCTTGTACAAGAGTAAATATTTTTTTTTTGCCACCCTCATAGAAGAGCAGGTTATAAATATGTCCCATCAAGTAGCTTAGCTACTACCTCACATCTGTTAGTCTTTACATTGGGCCTCAGGGAGCTCAGCGTTAACAAAGACCTCATACAACACCCTTTTACATCATTGTCTTTCTGCTCCATTGGGCAATAAATGGTTAAGAGAGTGTGTGAGAGGCGCAGCATCCTTCAGTTTATAAAGCAACATACTGCTGCTGGGAGGAAGTATGTAATACTGTCTGAGTGAGGCTGGAGAGAAAAGAGGAAAAACTAGGTTACTGATCATTTTCCGTCTGCTCTACATCCTCCAACATCCTTCCTCATCTCCGCCTTCCATACTCGTCTGTCAAGTTAATGTTTGATTCCCAGGCAGTTAATTACTGGGTTTGTTAGGATTAACGGAGTCGTCCTCCATTGTCGTTAGAGTTTGGAATGAGGTTGTTCATTTCTTTGACTTTGAAAATAACATAGTTCTGAATGTTTTTGTCTGTTTTGCAGCTGACATCATCTCCACAGTCGAGTTTAACCACACAGGGGAGCTGCTGGCCACGGGAGACAAGGGTGGGCGTGTAGTCATTTTCCAGCAGGAAATAGAGGTACAGCTTCACATTTAGTCTTCTCTTAAGTTTTATTCCCACACATTATCTATTTTAGAAGAGGTTGATCCCTCAACACAATTATTCAGAACCTTAAAAATAAGATGATGTTCTGATTTATTCTGGGAATTGTTATATAAGTGATGTTTTATGTCCATGTCAGGTATCTTTCTCAGTTACAATGGCTACCATTGTACCATTTAAGATATCCACGTCTGTTTGAATTGAATCTAAAATCAGCTCCTATTCTCTGTCTGATATTTTGCGCCGCTCCCATCAAGAACAAGAGTCAGCCCCAGTTCCGGAGCGAATACAATGTTTACAGCACTTTCCAGAGCCATGAGCCAGAGTTTGACTACTTGAAGAGTTTGGAAATAGAAGAGAAGATCAACAAGATTCGCTGGCTTCCTCAGAAGAATGCAGCACAGTTCTTGTTGTCAACTAACGGTACATGCGTCATTTTAAATTGAGCACATATTTAGGTATCGGAACTGCGGTGACGTTTAAATACACAGTGTATATTTAGAGAAAGTGATATCTTTCACAGTTAACAGTCAAATGTGAAAAATAACTGAAAATATAATGTTCTTTCTCTCCATGTGCAGATAAGACAATTAAATTGTGGAAAATCAGTGAACGAGACAGGAGACCAGAGGGATATAATCTCAAAGAGGAAGATGGACGCTACAAAGACCCCAACACTATCACGTCACTGCGGGTACGTACTTATACACAACCTGAATGGTTTTTTGTTTTTTCTTGGTATAAAACTGGATAATTTGACACAGAACTGTAAACAACCTCTACACCATTGACAAATATCATTTAGGTCTTTATGTTCCTGCCCTAAGAAGAGTTAATAAACTAGTCAGACTCAACAAACAAAACAAAGAGAAGATGTCTCATCAATGGAATACATGTTAAAATACCTGTTCTAGTGTAATATAGGTGTGGTTGGGATTAGTCTATGTGGGTTCGGTTAAACTATCAAAGTTCATCATCACCTATCATGTGATAACTTCATATCATCTGTGTAAGTTAGAAATGGTCTGTGTTTTTGTGTGGTAATAGTTGTGTAAAAATGTGAGAAGCCACTGGTTATGACATAACATTGTCACGAATAAATAACATTAATTTGAAATGCAACAACTCGGACTGCAAAAGTATTGCACAAGGGTGTGTTGGCACACAGGAAGAGATACCGGTTTGGCTTCCTTGTCTGTTGCTAATAGCAACGATAACTGTGCTACCGCAGTAGCGTTTGGTGAGCTAATGTCAAAACCATGCACCTTCTGTGTGCACAGTTATTAAGGCATTCTTTTAAAAAGATCATTTACAGTTTTGTGGTCTTCAGTGTTTCATGTCAGGCTGCAGGTCGACGTTAATGCAGTCAATAAATATTCTGCTTCCAATAAGTTTGATTGTGCAAATTGTCAAGGAAAATAACATTAATTGTAACAGCTTGAACTCTAGGGTGGGGTGGGTTATGTCACTAACTCGTGTGGTAACAATGATGAAGAGCTCACAACCCGGCTCACTCCCATGGTAATTTGCACTCAGAGCAATCTAAACAGTTACTTTACCATGTAAACTCATTTGTTTCTTCATGTGTTATGGATTTTTTTGTTTGCCTCTGTCTGTCTGTCTGTCTGTCTGTCTGTCTACACAGGAGTACCTTTATGTATGTGTAGATTGAGTATGTATGTGTGTATGCACTTGCAAGTTATATACGGAATAACTTATGGGGGTCTTTATTAACTGTTATTTATTTTCTCTTTTGGTGTTTATTTTCCACCAGATATGTGCACATGATAATTACTGAAGCTTTTTGGTGTGTGTGATTACTGTAGGTGAAGGGGGGTAGGAGTAAATAAGTTTCACACTTCTTCCTACTTCTTCTCGGACAGGTTGTTTATTTTCAGTGTTATGATTAGTAGAATTATTTTGAGTATCAGGATTCAGGAACCGATCAGGAACAGAAGAATTGACTCGTATATATGTCGTTTTCATCCCTTTTCCTCCTCATTTTATCTTTTTATTCAAAATAAAAACTGCTACTATTACTAAGCATCTTGAAAACATCCATCCAGATGTGCCACATATTTTACACTAATGTTTTGCTATGAAGATACAACCATACCGGTAGCAGTGCATCTCCTTGTACTGGTTTGCCCTCCTGTGGACAAACTGTGCAAAAAGGTTTTAGTTTTTTCAGATGAATATTGAATATGAAACATAGCAATTTAGTGCTGTACAGACCTTTGGTGTTAGGTTACTGCCTGAGTAGACAAGTAAGTTTATCAAGAAAAAAAAAGAAGACAAATCAGAAGATGAGTGACTAAAAAAAGAGATTCATCTGGTATGAAGAGTGTGTTAGTCCGTCCCCCATCCAGCTCGATCCATACAATACTGTGATGGCAAACAGGAAGCAGACTTTATGGAACAGTTTCAAATGATGTCCCGTTTGTTCACAGGTACCAGTTTTAATACCCATGGACCTTATGGTGGAAGCCAGTCCGCGCAGAGTGTTCGCCAATGCCCACACCTACCATATCAACTCTATCTCGGTCAACAGTGACAATGAGACTTACCTGTCCGCTGATGACCTGCGCATCAACCTCTGGCACCTCGAGATCACTGACCGTAGCTTCAGTATCCTTACATTCATTTTACGTCCTTTCCTAATCCTTGTAACTCTTACCTGAAAATGAGATTAACCAGGCAGATCAATGGTGAAGCATAACACTGTCACACAAGACAAAGAAGTCCCTTGTGCCTAGTTAATATTATACATATTATATTTTTGTAGACTCTATTAAGGGGATTGCTATGATTCTCAGAGCACAATTTAGAAAACTTGGTGCTGAAAACACCATCATATGTGTTTACACCAGGTGAGTAATAATGGTCTTAATCTCTCAGCAAGTTTATTCCTCTTAACCCCATGCTCTTTAGATATTGTTGACATTAAACCGGCCAACATGGAGGAGCTAACGGAGGTGATCACAGCAGCAGAGTTTCATCCTCATCAGTGTAACACCTTTGTCTATAGCAGCAGCAAAGGAACCATCCGTCTGTGTGACATGAGGGCATCAGCACTATGTGATAAGCACTCCAAATGTAAGTACCCAACTCACTCTCTTTTAATCACCAGCCCCCAGCTCGATAAAGTATTACATTCAGTGTGTTAAGCCCCTTGAACTCCCCTTTTTTACAATAAACCACTGGCGAATACAGCAGTTTGACCTGTGCCTTTTTGTTTTTATCATCCTATTTATCTTGTCCAGTGTTTGAGGAGCCTGAAGATCCCAGTAATCGCTCCTTCTTCTCTGAGATCATCTCCTCAATCTCAGATGTTAAGTTTAGTCACAACGGGCGCTACATGATGACAAGAGATTACTTGTCTGTGAAGATTTGGGACCTGAACATGGAGAACAGGCCAGTGGAGACCTATCAGGTGAGACTCACCTGTCTGTCACACAGTTGAAATTAGGTTCTGATTGACCCATTATAAATCCATTTTTTTGTTCTTTAAGTGTCTTGTTATCTATATTTCTATATTCACATTAGTTGCTCATCATTTACAGGCACAGTGGCCAACTTGGTAACTTTGTTGCTTTTTTCCACCCTCTCGTAGCCTTTTAGCAACTTTAGAAAAAAGAGCAGTTGGTTGCAAACCCGATAACTCCTGGAACAAAGTGTAGCTACTTTCCATAGACTAGATTTGCTAGCTCTACCCTCAAAGTGCACCTCTCTATGGCTATGTATGCATGTTACCGGGTAATTTTAAAAACACATATTTTTCCTTCTCTGTTTAATTTCACCTACATGAGATCACTATCAAAAACATTTCCGCACACGTTTTTTTTTTTTTTTTTTCAACCATTCCCATTTGGTCCGTGTCTGCTCCAGAACCGACGGGGTCGGTGTTGACGGGATGTCCATTTCTGTCAATAGTTCCAACTTAGAGCATTTTTCCTTTGCACCTTGATGTAGTTAATTAGCTGTATTTGGAAGCGCCAGCAAGTAAAAAGAGCTTGAATAAGCGCAACGACTTGCATCTCTGACACCATCCACTCTTATGGCATCGATCTTCACTGGTCTCGGTGTAAACTAACATCACAGACCTGACGTTATGAACCTATAACACACGTAGCCAGAGCAGGAGCCAGAAGCCGGAGTTTTCAAAAGTCTCAGTTTTCAGTGACTAAAAGTCTGATTACACGTGAACAAAAGGTCATAACGGATAAAAATAGTATGTGTTTTTAAAAATACCCAGCTACATGTGCCCCCTTGTTTCACACAGCAGCAGATGGATGTGAATGAGTGTTTAACTTTCTTTTTTTTTTTTAATTTTTTTTTTTTTATCATTTTTACAAGTAAATACAGCTCAGATCCCTGCACAGCTGTGGTTATAAATCAGGATTTTAGCAGTGTGGAGCAGCAGCTTGGAAATGGCTGGTTAACATGTAGTCTTAATGGGCCGTGTTTCAGTCACCGTCTCACATTTGCTCCATCGTCAACAGAAACAGCGAAACGAGTAATGAGAACAGATTTTTTTGGGAATCTGGCGACATGAAAATACAATACAGAGAAGACATAGTGCTGAGCTAACACAGAACGTAGACTGTATCACACCTGCACCTGTGTTAGCTTTATGCCATGAGGTCATGGATACAAAAACTAGTGTATTGCAGTTCCACAAAAGTATTGGATTAAATCAGACTGGGGACAGAGGAGAAACAAGCAGTAAAAATAAATCATATTTTGTTTTCATATTTAACAGATTCAATTATGAATTTGTTAGTGGGGATATAATTGGCAGTTAATGTAGTCCCATGATATAGTTTCCTCTATGTTCTCAGTTTCAGTCTCAGCACATTAACCATAAATGGTTGCTCTGTTTACAAGGCTCTGACCCCCTTTTTTGTCATTGCTTTTAATACCACATACTGACCACTAGGAGACACCCTAAATATATAGTTTTGCTGTGCTTTGGCTTTTATAAAGGAAGGAGTTTTGTTCCACAGTGAAAAGCTAACAGATACTATGATGTTCCTAAACATTCACCACTTGAACACGGTGAAGTGTGATTCTCATCTCGGCATTGTAACGTTTTTGCCTCCGATTGTTTCAGGTTCATGAATACCTGAGGAGCAAGCTGTGCTCGCTCTACGAGAATGACTGCATCTTTGACAAGTTTGAATGCTGCTGGAATGGCAACGACAGGTGAGGGCACGAAGGGCGTAAATAAAATAACACCACTTAACAAAAGTGGTGTCATTTTGTTTTTACGTTGATTGTGGGTTCGGTCTTGTGTCGTGTCAGTCTTCCTTCAATAACGACGTTTGTGTTTCCACCGAAAATCATGGTATTGAAATCTAGGACATTATTCTAAGATTAGCTGTGTCTTTAAGATCACTCACCTTTCACATATTCCCCTCATCAGCGTGGTGATGACTGGCTCATACAACAACTTCTTCCGGATGTTCGACCGTGGCCAGAGGCGGGACGTAACCCTGGAGGCGTCCAGAGAAAACAGCAAACCCATGCAGGTCCTAAAGCCCCGCAAAGTGTGCGCTGGTGGTAAGCGCAAGAAGGATGAAATCAGCGTGGACAGTTTGGACTTCAACAAGAAGATCCTTCACACTGCCTGGCATCCCCAGGACAACATCATTGCAGTGGCGACGACCAACAACCTCTACATATTCCAGGACAAAGTGAACTAACTACGTGGTGAGCTTACGTAAGATCTGGCGCGGGTGATATCACATGTGCCACCTGCAGCCTCACAGCCTCATCCAGAGTGATCTGTGGTAACGCCAATAACCAGCATCCCTGTCCGTTGCTACTGGGTGACCAGACTTTGCCACTTTGTTGTAGATGTGGACAGAGGAAGCCTCCTGTTTGTGGCAGACTAACACCTGCCTTGTTGTTTAAGTGATGTTGTGCCAATTTTTTTTTTTTTTGGTATGTTTTTGTTTTGTTTTGTTTTGTTTTTTTTTTTTTTTTTTGCCAGCCCACCTGCCCTTTTCCTCCCCTGGCGTGCCATGGGTAACACCAGATTAATTTACTTATTCTGAATACAGACACACTTATTTTTATAACTTCCCCCCAATGGCTCTGTGGTAGAAAACAAAAAACACTTACTTAGTTATGTCCCCTTATTGTCCTGTGCCATTGTAGTGTTTATTTTTGTAAGAAAAAAATTTTGCCTTTTTTTTTTTTTTTTTTTTAATTCATCAGTTATACTGTCATAGTATTTTGAATTTCTTCACGTCTTCGCTCATTCATTGAACCATGCTCAACAGTTGCAGTTTGGTTTTTTTTTTTGTTTTTTTTCAAAGACACTTGCTGCTCAGACTGGACCGCAACACCACAGCTGTTGCCTCCTGGATTTTGAGAAGTGTGTTCAGCGTTTTTTTTTTTTTTTTTCCTCAAAAATTCAAAGCCCGGTCCAGTGAGGTGACGTTCCATTCATTGTCACTGTGCTTTAGGCTCTGGCTGGCCAGATAGGTCTAGTCTCTAAAAGCTTTTTTTTTTTTTTTTTTTTTTTCCTTCTTGAATTGGCTCTTTGTCTCGACATCTTTATGAATTGGTTCCTTTTTCTCCTTTTTTTTTTTTGTATTCAATAGTCAGGTATGAGAGATAGCCTATTCAAAGATAATTATTATGATTGTCATATCATATTTATATTAAAAAAAAAAAAAAAGTAAAACGTCACCAGATTCGTTCCGTCCTATTTTGTGTACTTCATTTTACTTTGTGTACTTTGTGAAGCAGTACTTCACAACAGGGAAAACTTTTTTTGATTTGACACTGGACTCTTACCGCACCAAACTAAAGTACTTGGATGTCTGTGTTGTAAGACTGCAGTTTAAAAGAAAACATTATTTGAGGCATTAAGTTACTTAAAGTGTTTTGTTTAAAGAACTACAGACAATATTACTGCTACTGTACTGTATGTGATGGTACAATAAGCTGCACAAGGACTTGCAGCAGTTGATGTCTCCACACTGACCTTAAAATGTGGACAATTAAGACTATATTGATGCCTCTAGTAATGTATAACTACAATTTTAATCTATGACAGTGAAGATAATAAAGGAACTACTTTTTGCATTCTTGTGATTGCCTGATCGTTGCTGGGATATAATTAATATTAAGCTCTCAGTTTATCCAGTCTGTTGCCCACGTTGGGTAACAGACAATTATGATCCTCAAGATTGTATTATAATCGCTGAATCAATTATGAGATATCAAAGCCACGTGATTCCCTGTCTGATTAACACTGATTTCAAATGGGGAAGCATGTGTTTTGAAGGCTGTAGTGTTGTGATTGCCTCATTAATGCCTCTGTTGTCCAGTCTGAGTCCAGACATAATAAAAACCAACCATTCTCTGTTGATGTGATGAACCACTGACTGCTAAGTGAAATCAGCTGATGTGGTGTCTGGTTGCTGTAAACCACCCTTGATCACACATCTGCCTCGTGTCTCTGCTGGCGTGTTTCATTTGTACGTGTGTACTCGCACGCCTCCTCCTGCATGGGCGACTTGCACCAACACGTAATCCTCCAGATACTGTATTCTTCGTATTTCCGCTTTAAATCAATAACATTATATTAGTATATGTATGTTGTCGTCAGCGCGGGTGTTATTATTATTATTATTATTTTTATTATTTTCCACCTCGTTATGTAATTCGACTCCCTCTCCCTCTTTTGTTATCGCCCGGACGGTCTGACGTCATCACCCAGCTCCGGGAAGGTCTGAGCGGCTCGCGGCTGCTGCCTTCAGACCAGCTAACGGACGAAAACAAAACGGCAGCGGTGCTGTAGCTCAGCTAGCCGCTCCGACCTGAAGAAAAACGAGGGCAGGAGCACCACAGGGCCAGTTGTACTATCGCACGTCTGAATGTGTGCAGATAACGTGGTGCACGTTTTGCACTGACTCGGAGCATTTTATGCAACCCGCCCTACCCATCAAGCACGACGATGTCCGAGGCTGCTAACACTACTTCTACAGACAACAACGGAGACTCCGGGCTAAACGGTAAGCTAAACGTTTTGAAACTGCTTTACTGTCAGTCTCTGGGGCATATGTCGGGACACAGCGGTGTGTGTTTAGCATACATTTATTATCTGTTTTGCCCGGGAGAGGTAGTTTAAATTGCCCGATAATGTTTGTTTTTTTTTTCCACCGAGAAGCTACATCGAAGGGGGAGGAGTGAGAACGCTATGTTCCGTGTGTTTATTGACAGTGGCCGCACCAATGGTGTGTCGACCTATTTGATTGACAGTAAACCAGCGATCCGTGTCTAGGGGTGGAGGCGGGCTTAACGGTCGTCAACAAGGCGAGATGGAAACTGGTAAAAAAAAAAAATGGGGACAGATGAATTTTGACATTTTGTTGCTAGTCGCAGTACTTGTCAAACCAAGTCACATTTATTTATATTAGCGGTATATCACAGCAGGAGTTCTCTCGGGGCATTTTTATATATAGTTTAGAGTTTATAACCTTATTTTTTAAGACACTCAACATTCCTCGTGAGCAAATACTTCGCGACAGTGACGAAGAAAAACAATTTTAACAGGAAAAAACATAACGTTAATTAAACACCCTCCTCTTAGCTGACGTCCGTATGCATCGACTGGTTGCACTGCAGGCAATGAAATCTTTGTAAACAACGGAAGTCAGCTGAGATGTCTGAAAGCTATGACCTCAGTCAGCCCTTTTCTGTCTATTATTACCAGTTTGCTGTTGATTTCGAAGAGTAACAGGATATCTGTTAAAATAATACTCCTTTTAGTAATTCCAGCCCTTTTATTAAATGACTACAAACCATACTATCATTTGGCTAATGTAGTTTTTACAAAGCTGTTTCTCATCATGATTTCAAATATGTGGAAATAAAACCTGGTCACTGTTATATAAATGGGATGGGCTACACAGAAGCTCCAGGCTTTCTTAGGCCATAGAGATGTAAACAAAGGCATGTTTATTGCATTACTGCTCTGACTCAGGGGCCTGCTTCGAGAGCTACTGTGGTTGAACTTTTACCACACTATGGGGGGCCGTGACTTGGCATGCTATTTATGGCCACAGTGACAAGGGGGACAGACGTTTTGGACGTGCAGAGGGTGGGAAAACTGTTACACAGCGCAGCAGCAAATGAATATGGAAGCTGGTTGATCGAAAGCCACAATCTGGGCAGGAGTCAAACTTTCCAGCTACGGAACTTATTTAAGAAACACAGTTTTTTTAGTCAGACAGGATAGCCAGTAATGGATATTACTTCAGGAAAAATGAAGCAAGTTACCAGCATTATAAAAATGTAGCATTGTAAAAAATGTTCAGTGCCCTGGTTTGTGAATTTGTCATTTGTGTATTCAGTGTTGTATACTTCTCCTCTTGTGTAAGACGGAAAGCAACAAGTGTTGCCTTCATGAGAAACAGCTTTGTCATTATGCTCAAGTCCTGCAGTCCTGTTGTGTGTCTTACAACAGTTTAACCCTGTTTATAAATACTATATGTTGTAACACCCAATTTGAGAAGTCATGTAAACATTGCAGAGGTATTTACTGTTTGACTTTGTCAGGGGCCCCATAATCCTTTGCTACTACCAACACCATATTTCATGAACTTACTTTCATCTTTGGCATTAGGCTAAGAATAATTTATAAACCATGACATCTAAAGCAGACTTTATTGGTGGTATTGGTGCACTAGAACATACACGTTGTAAAGGGACATGCTGAGACACAGCTTTAAGGACAATAAGACCTTGCACTTAGGCCAGCAGTGTGCTCTGTTATCTGGGTCTATGTTATTTTTGGCATTTCCTAGAGCTCTCACACCAGTGTCATAAACATTTTTATCTAATACCCAGGACCCTAAGGTGAAAGGTGGTCTCTGCCTTCTTGTCCCTCCCGTCTGAGCCTCAGCATCAGTGGATCAAAGGGGTCACAACATGTCTGCTTTCTTTAAACCCACCCAGCAGCTGATAACCGCTCTGTGGCCAGAATGTTCGGAAGCATCAGCTCCATGGTAACATGCTTTTAGTCCACGAAGTGGAGACAATGGGCTGTCGACAGCAGCTTGGCTCAACGTCCACTGTGTAATCCGCAGGATGAGCGTCAGTACGAGTCGAGGCCTGTTTAGGGGGGAAGGGGTGCACTGCTTGGGTAGTGGGTATAGCTGGACTGATGCCTGTGAAATGCCCCCTCAGTTCATATGAACATTGTGTTTACTTACTGTAATGGGGTCATGTGACTTGTTTAATACACCTTCTGTTTTATTTTGGTGAAGACAAAAGAAGGTGTCATAAAGATTAAGGACAACAGATGTTAAATAACTTTTTTTTTCACCTGTTTTTCAGAATCTTGCCCCAGCTAACCATCCCCACCTCTATGTTAGTAATCCAGGTCTGACACGCTGTGTCTCCACAGCTGCCAGTCCATGCCAGAGCTCACGTACAAAAAGGGAGAGCGTCATATATCACAGTCAAGGTCTAAGAGAAACCACAGCACATACATACACAAACAGGAATTTACTGCCCTTTCACCACACAGCAGTAAGCAGAGCTTTACTCTTGAACTTCTTTGACTGACGGTCTCAGGGGTTTCATCTTGTCGTACCCTCCCAATTTAAGGTCAGGAAATCATGTAGGCACCATGTAGGTGTCCTGCTTTGTGGGACTGCTGCAGTATTTTGACATATCATTGCAGTTAAACCACAATTTCAATTAGCAGAAATAATGACTTAATCCTTTAATTTAGGTGTGTCAGTTTTTGTACACTCCCTGCATTATGCATATTGCGTCATCTGGGCACTAACAAAGAGAAGTGTCATTATTAATCGTACATGTTACACCTGTGCTCATCCTGCTCTGACCAGTGAAATGATCTAAATATTATAAAAAATAGACATGTTTTCTACTGTAGAGACTCTGTAGACTTGTGCACCAAAATAAAAACAGACACACGACACTTCCCATTGGCACATTAATAATGTTAGTGGTAAATGAGAAGCAAAAAGCCTGCTCCTTGGAGCATATCTGATGTTGCTCTGAACAGGATATTGGCTTATTGGTTTATTGCCATGGCTTGATACTGGCTCTGTCTTATCAGGTTGTCTTGTATCATCTTTAAACGGACAACTCTATGCAAAACAATACCGAATTAATTTTGTTGTAATTTGTCACACAGTTAAGCTGTTTCTGTGCCAAAACAACCCTAATGTGTTTATCTGTTTGACCTACAGGGTCCTGGGTGGAGTTAGAGATGAACAGAGGTGCAGCTGGCCTGGCCCAGTCATCCTCCACTGGGGGCCCAGCCGCAGGACTGCTGCCCCTCCCTCAGGTGGAGGAAGAGGAGGCCATAGTGGGAGGCTTGGAGCATGTTCCGTCCTCGTCCTCAATCCACAACGGAGACATGGAGAAGATCCTGTTGGATGCTCAGCATGAGTCGAGCCGCAGCAACTCGTCCTGCGACAGGTAATGAAAATAAGTTGAGTTAGTTGTTCAAAATCGGCCTCGTTAAAGATACCCTGAGAAGACGTCAGGTTCCTAGTACCTACAGGGAAAACACTGTTCTGTATCTCAACCTGAATGTAAACACAAATTATGTAATTAGACTGCATAATCAACACAAAGAGACAAATTAAATGTGTTTATGTCAGTACAGATGAGGACATAGGAATTTTCACCACATTAGAAAAGTTCAAAGAAAGTCACAGGCTCTCGGATTCACATAAGCCTGTGTTTATAGCTCTGGAAGATTAGAGCACGTGGTGAAGTTGGTTCTTGTCTAAGATTCCTCTTGACTTTCACTCACTTTGAGGCACTGTTGATTTCAGAGCTAAAGCCATAACAGAATCATTTAATTATAACCCTGGATCTGATGTGAAGCTTTTAGAAACTCTTCTTGGCATCGCACTGTTTCCCTTTGCCAGCGTAAAGTCTCAAAATGACACCCTACCCCTGTATTTCCATGGATGATGTAACAGTGAAGAAAGGATAAAAGTAAGTAATGGAACTGAAGTCAGAGGATTCACAGAGAATATATAAGTTATGAATTTCTAATTATTGCCCATTTGATATCTATGTCTCAACAGCAAAATAGCACTTGATAACAGTACAGTTAAAGCTGATTATTCTTTGTTTTGAATTAAACATAATCTTGTAAAAAAAAAAATATCTCCAAGTACTTTTTCATCAGCTCAGTTTCCTTGACTTCCAGTTGTTCTCATAACTTTCTTTTACTATTTGAACTATAAAGAGCACGAAGCACAAGGTCGGTGTGTTTGTAGGAATCAGAAGTCAGAAATGATGAGCCATCAGTGTTGAGTATCTTGTTTGAGATAAGTGTTACAACACTGCTAAATGCTCTCAGTCTTGATGTCCGGGTGGCTGTTTATCTGCTAATAACTCAATAAAAGCTCACTTGGGGAAGCTGTAACATAAAAAGCCTTTTTAAAGGAGGTGTTTAATGTTGGACTCTCTTCAAAATCCACAACTTTCCTCAGTATTCCAGTGGAAAAATGACATAAGCTCATAAACCAAGAGTGGCTTCTCTGTCATACTGAAACTTTCAGGATGTTGAGTCAGCTCTGACTCCAGCTTGACAGCCTCCCATTTTATTGAGCATGTTAGAAAAATCCTGACTCTTTCTAATTGCAGCCCTGTCATGTGTTTGTGTGTAATCCGCGAGGCTGCGATAAAGGCGAGCTTATCAAAGAGCCGGGCAGTCAGCTGTCAGTGAGTCACCTGAGGATGTTTTTGAGTGTTTAAGCCAAGAACACTGAATCAACAAGCTCCTCTGATATAAGCAGGGACATAAACACCAGCCGGGCACAGTCTTAACACTTTTAGAACAAGCCAGGTTTCATATTGCACAGTTAATTAAGTTTTCTTTACTTTATCCCTCGAAAACACACACCTCAGTGCATGTCTCCTCAGAGAGGCCAGAGTACAGGAGCAGCAGGACGTAACTGTCGATGCATCAAACACTTTGAGTATGCACACAGCCCATTTCAGAAACTGTCGCTAGATCTGTGACTTTAAGCTCGGCCCTGCTAAGACCCACTTTAAATGTTTTGTTTTGTTTGTTTAACCTCATTAATAACACAGTGCAGCATTCATTCCGTTGCTGAGCTAGTAATGTCGAGGAAACACGAAACAATTGTTGGAAGGAAGCTGATATATCAATGCACAGCTCTCACAAAGATAGTGAGAGATAAGATAGTCCAGAGTTCAGCGGCTAAAGAGTTTCTCTGAAATACTAAAAGTCTGTTCAGCCTGTTTGAACACCCACTAAACATCACTATTTGCATTTACTGCAGAGTTTTACGTAACTATAGTATTAAGACCACAATCCATTACCTACAGTCTGTGTAGGTGCTCTGCCCTTGGTAGAGGATTATTAAAATAGTTTTGGTAACACAAATATATTCTCTTATGGATATCAAAAGTTCCAATAAAATTACAGAAAAGTTTTTAAAATATGGGATTTTCAGTTTTTTTTAGTACTCCTTTAAACCATAACAGTCTAAAGCCGTGTTTCCACCAAGTAACTTCCTGGGAACTAAACTACAGGCTGCAGACGTGTGTCTGTGTGTGGAGGGAGAGAACGTAACCGCCCGTTTGTTTTTAGCTTTTAGTGTTGGAAAAATAAATAAATACATTTGCAAAAGCCAGTGTTGATTGTGTGTCTCCTGCCACACACTGATCATTATACGTGAAACCCTGCGTCCATTTTGTGACGGGTTCAACTGTCGCTTCGTTCGCTTCTTTAATTCTATACATAGAAACTATTTATTGATACACTTCTGCTGCTGGGTTTTAAAAACAGAGCTTTGCGTCATGTACCGCCTTGAGTTGCAACCAATCACCACTGAGTCAACCTAAAACCCCACCCAAGAACTTTTCGGAGCTGAATAAAGTACCTAGCCCTGGGCAGGGACTTTTTTTCACAGGTAAAGGTTCCTGAGTTTTGCCTCACAGGAACTGCTCCTCTGGTGGAGACACGTGGAAACGGCCCGTAAGTGGTAACTGAGCCTGTACACAAGGCGCCGTTACTATGGTTCCCTGTAATTTAATATCCTTTGTGCACTGATTTGGAATGGTTGCAAAAGTTTCTATTTGTTTGTGTTGCTCTAAAGCCTATTAACTTGCACATGAGAATTTTCTCGAGAGAGTCTGATTTCCTGTTTTTGACGTCACCCTCAGCCCTCCGCGACCCCACAGTCCCCAAGATGAAGGACAGATCATCTTCGACGTGGACGTGACCAGTAGAAGAGACAGCCAAGTAAGAGCTTGCCTAACTCCCTTGTTCGCCATCAGTCTGTTGCCATGGCAACACTGGCCCTGAAGTGGTGTACGTGCACGTGAACGACAGCTGCCTGCCTGCCTTTAGTTTCTATGGTGATAGGGACCGTCACCGTGACTTTAACTCTTCTTCATTGGCTTTTTATCTTTGAAATCTTGTGTATAAAACCCTCTCATGGACAAAAAGCCTTTAGGCCAACATTACTAAATTGTGTCCGTGTGTGTGTGTGTCTGCAGTCAGAAGAGGACGTCTTGGACAAGGAGAGGGACATGGACATCCTAATGAAGGACGCAGACTGGGTTGCTGACTGGTCCAGTCGACCAGAAAACATTCCCCCCAAGTAAGTTTCAGCTCGGTAAACATCAGCATAATGTTTCCATGTCAACCGAACACACACAGCTGCTTGTTTGTCCTGTGAAAGTGGTTAGTCATTAATGTAATAAAGTTGGTTTAACGCACAAATGTAAAGCCAACTGGCAGTAACTGAATATGAAGCTCTGACGCTGTTGGTGGTTTATTCATTTACAAAAGTATGAAACATCTGGATAAATTTATTCACGTCGAACAGGACATTATGTTCTTGACAAAAATGTAAAAAAAAAAAAGGCTGAAATCTAATGCCTCAGTGTTGCTCCTGATGCATAGTGACATAAATTCCCCAATGAAGTAGTGTCATGCTGATCCACCCAGCCTCTTCCATTACATAAAACTAGCAGCTTCTTCAAGTTGAAGATGAGCAGGTGTCAGTTTGCAACAACACTGCCAACATAATCAGCAGCTCTCTGTGCTGCTTACAGGCTCAAACGTACATTGCCTGAGGCCTGAGAAGAGCAGTTCTCCTCCTTCATTCACCTCATGTAGCAATCATAACCGATAGCTAAAGTATAACTTCAGCGAATCAGTGTTTTTTGTTCCCTCAATTGAAGCTTTGAAGGTGACGTCTTCAAATTGTTTGCTTGTCACGACTATTAACGACTAATCACAGAAAACTCAGAACGGAAGCAAATTTCCCTCATATGGAAAACTGTCAACTGTGATTTGTCATTTTTGCTTCATAACTGATTTGACAGTGAGATGTCTGGCTGATGTGTTTACCGTGATTTTTCAAGTGTTTTAAAGTGACTGTTATTTTGTGCAGGGAGTTTCATTTCCGTCACCCTCGACGCTCAGTAACTCTCAGCATGAGGAAGACCGGGGCCATGAAGAAAGGAGGCATCTTCTCCGCCGAGTTCCTCAAAGTCTTCATCCCCTCGCTGCTACTTTCACACATCCTCGCCCTGGGACTGGGGTAAGAAAACACAACAACAAAAACACAACAACACAACAAAAAAAATGTGTCGTTGTCACACAGGGAAACCAGTATTTACAGAACACAGGTTTGGCTCTCTCATGTCATAAGATCCTCATATTTTTATGTTTAAAAACAAAATGTATTTTTTTATTAAACATAATTTTCATTGTGCCTAGACTAGTATTTTGCAGTAGTAGTAGTTCATAGTGCCCAGCAGGGGGAGCTGCCGAGCTTCAAATACCAATCATCTGTGTCCTGAGTGACAAACTGGCAGAGCAGCTGCTGACTGCAAAGCTGCACACCTGCTGCTTCGCACTGAGCTTTGACATTCCCAGGAGCGCTCTCTGCTTGTGATGACACATTTTACAATAATCCTGGCTCAGCAGTGATACCAGAGACAGCGGTCCTTTATTGGACATGATGCTGTATGCAAAACAGTGTCATTTACAAACCTGTCATAATCACAGCGTCGTCCCTGGTGGCATCCTCTGATTTATATGGTTACCCAACAAGTCACTGTCGAGTTTTCACAGAATTGTAACACTTTAAAAGACGCTAAAAGTGTCTTCCTTATCCTCATTACATCCAAATTTTTCTCTTCATCATCATGTAACCTGTTTGTATGTAGTGTTGGGTTCTTTTGCTTATAGTTTCTATTTGTTGGTTTTACTTTTAACATCAGCTGCAATATGGTGTGAAAACAACTGGCTAAAGGAAAGTGTTTTACATTTTTATAAAAGGTTAATGTGATCAGAAAGACGTAGAATAAAAGCTTTATTGGCTGTTAACAAGCAAACACAGAAGCTTGATGTGAAGGTAGACTACAAATTAACAGATAAGATAAGAGCCTGTCAGCCAGTTTTCTGTTACACACTAACACACTGATCACAGTTGTATTAACAATACAGGAGAAGCTTGTAATTTATTTTTACAAAATTCAGTAGTTTGCGGGATTTAGATTCAAAATGCAACTCTTTCTGACTTTTTCCACAAATAAAACACAACACCTCATTAACAGTGAAAACAGGAGCAAGAGACACAAACTCTCATAACTCTCATAACTATCCTGCTAACTTGTTAGCATTGCTGACTCTCCAACGAGGAGGTTATGTTCTTGGTGTGTGTCTGTTTGACGATTTCTTTACTGAAGAGCGGAACTGATTTGCACCAAACTCGGTGAAAGGATGAGTCATAAATGTTTCCTTTTAGCACAAAAATAAAGTTTCTGATAAAATGGTTTTAAGACTTTAACAATGATTCTTTATCTTTATCAGCATATGCAATGGTTTAATGTCACCTGACTGTTTAAATTTACCTCCACTACATCATCTTTTGCCAACTGCCAACAAAATAGTCACAATCACTGCAGTGAAAAATGTCCAGCGGTGTCTCTCCCTGTTTGGAAATCACTGCCTTGACATCCAACTGCTTTCAAAGAATCCTCTAAGAGGTGAAGACAGAATAATGAATGTGCTATAACTTCATCAGTTGAAAGCTGATTCCCAACCTCAGATCAAAGTATTGACAAGAGGTTAAGCTTCTCTGTAAATGTTTGTTGCTGTTGACAAGGAAATGGCACCCTGTTGATAAAACAACAACAGTTGGGACGTGATGCAACGTTTAACAGTGATTTGTAACCGCTGTGTGTGTCTCGTGTGCCTTTTCTTTTCAGAGTCTATATCGGCAAGAGGTTGACCACGCCACCCGCCAGCTCTTTCTGAAGCTGGAACTGAAGAAAAGTGCCTGAGAAGTGGCCATGAGTTGTTGGAGAAAGCTTGGCTGTTGTGAGAAGAACGAATGCCCGTCTCTCCCTCTGCCCCGCCTGCCCCTGCTTCCCTTTCTTCGTCCCTGAGATATGACATGTTCTCAGGAGAAATGCATCTGCCTTTTCCTCTCCCTCCCCTTTTTTCCTCACCCCTTTTTTCTTGATCAGCTGTTCTCTGACTGTCTGTGGATATATCCCATCCCCTCTCCCCCTCCATCCCTTTCTCTTCCTCTTTCACTCATTTGTATAAGCTTTTCAAAGAATGAATAAGGTCATAATTCCTCTTTCCTCAGCGATTGTTTTCAGATGTTTATAACGGGTGGGTTTTCAGGGAGGGTCGCAGCATTAAACCAAACTCTTCTACTGCTACACACACTGTCCCATCGCCCTTTGATCATCTGACAACAAGGGAGGACTGTCCAGTTTAGAAGTGACCACAGATTGTGCCACCTACACGAGGAAACACCCCCACCCTCCCCCCGAAAGGGTTTGACCAAAATTCAGAGTCGGCTACGCAAACTGAAAATGTGATCATGCCTTTTTTTTTTGAAAGCAGCCATTTTGTTTATCTTCTATAGGTAGTGTTGCCTTCTTTTTTTTTTTCTTTTTTAATTTATTTCACAACAGCAGTGGTTTACTGAGAAGTTGTGATGAAAGGAGTTACCATAGTGGCCATCCCAAACCACAAGCACTCATGAATTGCACTGGTGGGAGTCCCTCTGGCTCCGTCTGCTGGAAGAGAGATAAGAGTTTGATGTGACACTTTTTGTTTTCTCTCTGATGGAAACTAGAATTTAAAATCAATTCCAATTTTTTTTTTTTTTTTTTGCAAAGTGACAATAACTGGATACCAGGTGTAGGTGTGTGTTGTTGAAGGCAGGCGGCACGTCGCTCTCAGTGTGTACACTAACAGAACTCTGTGTGGTTGGGTCTTGGGTAACGACACAGGTACGATCCGAGGAAAGATTCAGTCGTTTGTCCGAAACCGTCTGCGTCCATGTTGTCCTTCCAGTCAGTCTCCTGGTCTGTGTGCGACATATCACGGAGCTGCTTTGGTCCTGACTGGTTTGGTTCCCGCTTACTTTTACTCCACATTGAGCTGGATATTACAAAGGGCTGTGCTGGTAGTTTCCTTTATTTTTCTTTCTTTCTTTTTTTTTTTTTTTTTTCGAGTGTGGAATTGAAGTAATTGATTTTGTACCAAGAAAAAGCTTGAAAGCATGAGATAAATAAGGTACAGACATTTGTTGAATAATTGAAATTTACTTTCAAGATATAAGAGAATTGTTTTAGAGCCGTTGCTTTAGAATAAATAAAAATGGTAGCGTTGCAGCCAGCCCTGAGTCCTAGCACTCCCATCATGTTTGCCAAAATTTCAAAACAAAACAGGCAGAAATATTTCACCGAGCTGCTGAGGAGGGAACTGACTCCAGGGTCTGTCGGAGTTCAGACAGGCTTTTTTTGTTTTGTTTTGTTGTTGTTGTTGTTGTTGTTGTTTTTTTTACATTTGTTTTTCTTTCTCGAATTATGCCTCAGACGTGCAGCAACTTGGAAACAGACTGAAGGGAGGGTTGTTGAGGCACAGGTACTCGGCTAGCATGTGCAGTAGGGTCGTGTACTCGCAGCACAGCATGATTGGAAAGCTTGATGTCCGACTTTAACTGCAGCATCTCTGAGGCTGGACTGTGGGCGGTTTGGTTTGAGCGGACCTTCTAGGAGCCAGACACATTTTCAAATACTTGATTCAGAAGTTTCAGATTTCATCAAACACCAGATCTTAAAGTTCTTTTTTATGCTTATTCAACTGAAAGACAATGATTGAAACGGGCACTTGCTTGTTCCCTTTTGAGAAAATGAATTTAGTTTTAATTGAGAAAAATCTTTCGTTTCAGGGTACTTCTCTTTTTCGTTCTCAACGTCTTCATTTCAGCCACAGAGATACTGCTGTTATTTTGCTCGACGTCCGTGTTTCTGCCTGTGTACTACGTTGCAGTATTTAAAAAAAAAATGTAGATCGTACTTTCCTGTTTTTGTTTGTTTGTTTTTTTTCTTGACATTGGAGGAAAGATTGTGAACGCACCAAGCGGGAGTGGAGACACAGATCGTGTTTAAAAGTGTGACAATGGCAGGGCCTGATGTGAATAATGAGTGAAAGTTGGTGAAAGTCCCCCCCTCCCTCAGATTGAAATGGTCTAATAGTAGTTATTGTAATGATGCATTTGCTTTAATTTTCTTTATCCCACTACATTGGAAGAAATTGAAAAACATTTTGTCATTAAACATTATCTGACTGAAACTATGGCTCGTGTGCCTTTTTAATTTTGAGACCTCATCCATCTGCTGAAGAAGAAAATAAGGTAAGTTCCCAAAAGTAAATGTATATTGTATATGGCTTTATCATTTTAAGAACAGTCTTAAAGTGTTTTGTTTTTTTCCCGTCCACTTGCTTCCACATCCTGTCACCCTCAGCAGCTGGTGCAATTCACAGTTCAGTGTTTTGGACGTGACTCAAGGCGACGGCAGCAGAAATCTTTTAACGCATGCAGCTCAAACCTGAGGCGTCGGACTTCACAGGGAATCACGGGATGCTTCCTGACTCGCTTCGAATTCCTACGAGCTTCTCTTTATGGTGAGATGATGATGATCTGACCTCAGTGTGAAAACAGCAGCTGTGATTTGTCTTTTATAGTTCTAGCATTTACCTTGTCCTTACATACCCTGTTGTCTACGCCTTCCCTCTGTAAGTGTGTATGTGTGTGTAAAATAACTTTTCCAGAACCGTGCAGTTGTTCTTCGCAGAAGTGTCGTCCATCAAACCTTCAACCCTGTGTGGCCTGGATGATGTAGGTGTCTGAAACCAGAGCAGGAAGACCTTCAGGAAGAGACCATGTCAGCACTGATTTTAGCCATTTGAAACTGCTCAGTGAGGCCCCTGAAGAAAACACTATGCATCTCCTTCAGTACACACACACAGAAGACAGTAGTTAATCTGCTGTGCTGAGCTGCTCTGGGCAAGCACTGCACTCCAGTGGCCGACAGTCTGAAGTGCCGTCTTTGCTTATTTTCCTGCACGCTCATTCACTTTATTTATTTCTCATCTCAGATCATAACCTTAAAAGAGAACTGTTTTTACAAGCCACTACACTTAAATTTACTGACTTCAGTATCCGTTACGTCGGTGTCTGTTAGCTCTCAGACATTAAAGCCTTTCAGAAACAACTTTCTCTTCACATTCTGCTTCAGTCACTTTCGTGAGTCAGTGTACATATAATTATTATTCAGTGGGTTCACTTGGATTATATAGATCTTTTTTTCACATCACACCACTTTACTTCAACCTGGGTTAAAACCCCATTTGTATGTGTGTATCTGCTAAACTACAGTTAATTTCTCAGCATGAGGTGTCTGAATTTTGTTCACCTTATAAAGTCCCAGTGAAATGTAGTTTTGCTGCTTGACATTTTAAAGAAATGCATGCAAAAACCTTAACCCTAAAAAACTTAAAACTTAAACTACAGTAAAACAGATTTGCCACTCAAATCATAAACTTAAACATCTTTTTTCTATGTAATTTCCGGCAGCTGGTACTAAATATGGACACAAACAAGTTAAAGATTGCTTGTTTGTTAGTCTGCTTGTTAATAAATAAAGAACAGGAGGCACTTGTTAATTAGCTTAACTTAACACAGAGTGGAAACAGCCAGTATTGACTTAAAGAAAGGAAAAACACCAGCATCCTTTATTTGTTTATAATTCATTAAATATATAATTATATTAATAATGACATTGTAAGATAGAATAATACAGTTTTGATGTAATGATTAATGTGTAATGGACTGTATAAATGAAGTGCAACAACAAGTTGTGGTTTAATTCATATTTAAATTATTGGTGTGTACGATGGACATTTGAGTTAATATAATAATGCTGTGATATAAAAATCAGATGTTTACACAATCTAAATAATAAATAATGTCTCCATCTCAGTGTTTATGGTTTTAATCACGTAAACAAAGACTCTATAATCTAAAAGTCCCCCTCCTTTCCCTGCTTCCTGTTCACCGAGGCCTCGTCCAGTCCTCCTCAGTCTTCCCTATATGGAACCTCAGAACACCTGTTCCCAGCCAATCCAGACACAGTGACATGGTGTAGCTCCTCCCACTGCAGCTGATGGCGTTACCATGGGTTACAGGGTGGTGGCCAGCTCCGTCTCCAACCCCTCTGGTGAGGAGATGCTCCTCATCTCCTCAGGACTCAGCAGCATTACACTACACTGCAGCAGCTTTCACTGCCAGATAAAGACTCAGTGTGATGAAGGAGTAGGAAGACGTCTGAGTATTGACAGTCTGTCCGTCAGTAATTATTCACTCTACTCAGAGTGCTCATGTGCCAGGTTTACATCTTTAGATGCTGTGTCTGCAAAATAGGACGGCTATTATGTTGTAGTCAGTGTGAAGCTGTGTTCATGCTTTATTTAAGTCAAATAGTGATTGATCTTTAATGTCCAAAGTAGAAAATCTAAATTCTATAAACTAATTACAGCCATAAAATACTGTGAGAATAGTTTGGAGTAACGTATATGTATTTATGCACACACATTTTATTACATCAGAGAGAGGTTGTTGTTTTGCTCTCAGCCTGTGAAACTGAATGGGCCAGCAGTTTGATTGACAGCTGAGCTAGCTAATTAGCTATGTAGTGTTAACAACTTTTTACAAAGAACTAGACTAGACTCTGCATCTAGGCTAACAGCTCTGTTAGCTAAACACAAAACATCAAGCTTTTGTCTAAATGCCAACATGGGTATGCTAACATGCCCTCAGGAGCAATGCTAACATGCTAAGTTTGATTCATTTGGCAGGTACAATATTCACCACATTCATTATTTATGAATTAGCTTATTAACTGACTGATAAATACACAATGCAGACTAGTGTGATGGGGTTGTCATTAGGTTTGTGCAGGTCATAACAGAACATGAATGGTCTCACTTTCTGCGTTGTGAGTTAGTTTGGTGCCATTTATGTTTATTTGCTTGTTGATTTTTTAAAACTTAACTCTTATATAACCAAGTAAACAACAGAGACGTCTACAACATGACATCATTAAAAGTTGCAGGCAATTCAGTGGGGGCCTTCAGTTTGTATTTGCCCGAGGGACAATAAGTGTATTAATCCGCCCATGTCTATGTGAGTTAAAAGACAGGGCTGAAGGTAATGTCTGTTGTGTTGTGTTATATTATATTCAGTGAACTAATCTGATAAATAGCTCCAGTATGTTTCTGAGGAGCAGCTGATCAGAGAATCCACTCATACTGCTGATCTCACTACTTGTCCTACATCTGTTCCTGGATGCCAGGACCGTGCCCTTCCTGCCCACAGACCAAGCCCACCCTCCCACCCCCACCCCCCTTGTCTCTTCCAACTGTTTGGCAGGCACACCGCCAACTTTCCCTTCTAATTATCAAACACTCCCCGTCACCCCCCCCCCGTCTCTGCTCTCAGCGGGGAACGCTTGTTTTGTTTTGTAGAGCGACAGTTCAGCAAGGAGCAGGGGTTGAAGGGTGGTGTCGGTGCGCTGGGTGTGGCTGGACATTCGACATTTTCACATCTCACAATCCACCTTTGACATTCAGACTTTGTTGGCCTCTCCTGCAGACACGACCACACACACACACACTCATGCAGCGGCCCTCATGGTCCCCTGAGAGAGGAAATAGTAGCTGCAAATCCATTTGCTGCCCACCATGTTGTTATGGAAACGGGGCTGACATGGACTCAGTGTTAAAATATTTTCCATGGTCACTTGTTCAAGAGATCTTTTGTCTGTTACAGTGTCCAACATTAACAACGAGTGTTAGAGTAAGTTGTTGCTGCCTGTTCTTATTGATCAGCATGCAGCACTGATTTATTTATACCTTGCAAACATCAATTCTCTGTAAAGCTCAATTTAAAAAACAAGGAAAAAGGAAATGCCCATTACAAGTCATAAATAATTTAGATTGCTATTGCTTAAGATGACAATCTTACTTACTACTTTGATCAGCACAGTGAGTTTCTCAAGGCAAATTAAAAGAAAAATAAATACGCTAATAAGACGGTTTTCACTTTAACTTAATGCTGAAGGGTGCAGAAAACATTAATTCAAGAAACATTTCATATTTGGTATACAGTCTCTGTGTGGCTGTGGATGTATGTAGGTGCATTACTCTGTTTTACGACACTGCAGAGTGAAATGAATGAATGAATGAATGAATTGAATCTCCTGGGAGGCGACAATCAGAGGCTAAAAGTGCCAAGATTGCAAAGTCAGAAAACACTGGTCTAAACAAAACAGTACAGTGCAGGAGAGTGCAGAGTAATGATCAATAAAAGTTGGTGTAGTGAGCTGCTTTTAATTATTATTGTCATCATCATAATTATCTTTATTACTATTATTACATTTAAAGCTGTGTATCGTCAGAAATGGTTTATTTAAAGGACAAGCTGGTTGTGTTAAAATTGCATTTCTCTTTAAATCAGGAGACTTTTGTGCCTTTTACTCCTGAATATGGGTCAAGCTCTGAAAAAAAACCCACCTGATACTACATTTCCCACAATGCAATTTCTAGGATTCCATACTTACACTGTCCCTGCATGTCCTTTAAACTCCATGTTTTCTGTTTTTTAGTGTTTCAGCCTCAGCAGAGATCAGTTATGTGCTGGTTTAATGTTTCTCCAGGATACTATACTTTTTCAATATAGCGACAGACACATCTCTCTGTCCATTATACTTGTATTTTATGACTACAATATGATACTCTGACTTGTGTGTGTGATTCAGCAGTTTCTGTATCCGTTCTCTGTTTGCTACATGACTTCAGAGACATCTGATTTTCCCAGTGGGGATCAATACTGAATCATCTCATACAGTAAACTGGTTTGATATATATATCAACTTACCATGAGCTTTTGCAGTGTTTACATTAAAGAAATATTTCAAAATAAAATAGTTGCACTGCCTCCAAATTATAAAGGGTTGATAAATTGTCACTGATGACTTTATGAATATATGACATATCACATCTAATGCCTCATAAACATGACATTAGTTGTGTTAAACAGCTTATGGGCTGCCAGGTTGTAAAAATAACTTGAAATAACTTAATTTTGATCACTGGGGACTTCAATGATTTGATTTGAAGATATTTTTATTAAGACTTTAATTTTATGTGCTATTACTGTATGGGTGTGTCAAGCCACTCCCAGACAGTCCCAATTAAGCTTTTTTTAAACTCTTAACATTTAAGATGACTTGAATAAACGTTGTCTTTTATTTACTGTTATTAGAAAAAGCCAAGATGAAGCCAGGTGTAATTTTTTCATGATAGCTCAGCCTATTAAAAGTGGTATAAATAATTGAATAATAAGGTCAGAATATTTTGCATATAAACAATTCATTATCAGCCCTTCAAAATAAGAGAATAGTAGCCCTTTCCCATGTTTTTTCCCACCTTTTAAATGACTAAAACTTTTGGTTTCACCTCTTAATGACTAGATATATGTGTTAATAAGTCACCTGGAAGTGTAGGTAAGTCCAACTTAACTATGAATAGGTGTATGAGTGGATGAGATGAGGGTGTGGTGCTGAAGGGACAGCGCCATTCATTGTTGGACTGGGTGTGACTTTAGGGAACTCTCCATGGTGCTGATCGCCTTTTGACCTCAAACTTTTTTCCTGTTTCTTTCTTCTTTTTATCAGAAACGCCCTGCTCTCTCTCTCTCTCTCTCTCGCACACACACACACACACACACACACACACATGAACGCAACATGTTTAAATCATTACACTACACAGCTGTTAAAGTCAAAAGGAGGCAAGTCACTGTCCACCCCCCACCACCACCCCATCCTTCCTGATACATCAGAGCTGCTCTGGAGAACAAGTCTTCACTTTGGACCAATCATTTCCGGACTGTGAGATCTTGACGCGCTCCTGGCACCGCCAGTCTGTGAACGGGTTCACACAGGCTACAGGTAATCCCTAAACCAGGAAACATCCTCCTCCCACAGACCACTGGATCTTTATTTTGACAAAGCTAAGCTGTGACTCTTCTTCCTCTGATGCTGACTTAAAACTCGCAGGATATTGGCTGTAGGCTAGAGGCTAATATAGACTCATGAGTAAGCAAATCAAAACTGTTTGCTGATCATAGACTGGAGGACGAGGATTTTCTAATATTAGGGAGATTTATTTTGCATTTCCTCTCTCTCTCTCTCTCTCTCTCTCTCCTCCTTACCTCTCTGTATCTCTCTCCTCTCCCCCTCTCTACAGTGGGAGTGTTTCCGTGCAGCATTAGCCTTACAGATTTTTTTTTTTTTGCGCTTTTGTCACAGTGCGACCACCTGCGCTTGAGAACCAGCAAAAGGCGGTGGCTGTCCAGGAAAAAACAAAAAAGGAAAAAAGAAAAGAAAAAACAAATCATAAGAAGCTGAGACATCTGAGCAGCTGAGCATCTGTGCAGCTACACCCCGAGAAATCTCACAGCTCTTTCCCCCCCTCCCTCCCTCCGCCTGCTTTAGGCATGTCGACCACCGGGGAAGTACCAGCGTTCTTCAAGAGCATGGGCTCTGACAGCCCCGCCAGGCCGAGGCAGAAATTCTGTGGCATGTTCTGCCCGGTGGAAGGATCCTCGGACAGCAAGACCCTGGACTTTGACGCGCTCTCTGCGTGCAGGGGCAAGAGCGAGCGGCGAGTCATTGACCGGCAGACCGACATCTCTCAGCCCAAGAAGGTGGAGATCAGGGAGAGCACTGGAAAGGAGGCTCTACAGAATCTGGATGATAAAAGGGTAATTTAATTTCCTTATGTGTGTGTGTTTGTTTTTTTTTTTTTTACATACCTATTGCGTATGTTTTTATACCCTCTCTCTCCTTCAGCCTCTCTCTTGTTTATCTTTTCTCTGATTTAAACATAATCCATCAAATCTGCGCCATTTTCATCCAAAAAAGGAAAAAAAAAGAAAAAGAAAAAGATGTCTTAATTCCAGCCTCTGCTACTCATTTGAGTTTGTTTAAAGCTTACAGCCTGTGTATGCCAGACAACTCGCCATGACTACATTACCCAGAAAGCATCTGTGGCGTAAAAGAGTCGATGGAGGGCCCACCACCACCATGCAGAGCTGCCAGAGGGAGTGGCTCCTGTTTTTTTTCTCTTTAGTTAGTGTTGATTTTTTTCTTCTACCTTTCTGCTGCACAGTGTGAATTACTGAAGTGTCCTTGAGCAAAGCTGTCTGTCAAACAAATCTGTAAAAAAAAAAAAGGTGACTGTGTCATCCACCACACACGTAAACACACATAAAACACAAGGTTGGATGCCTACATGATGTAATGCACTTTTGCAGCATCACCTCTGCTCCTGTATTTATGCTCTTTAACAGCAGAACTGAGGGTGTGGAGCTGATGAACATGAGGTGGCAGCTCTGACTTGAATGACTTGCAGGAAAATGTCTCAACTTTTTGCTTCCCTTGTGCTGCTGTTTTGAGCAGAGTTATTATCCACGTTTTTGTTGGGGTTTTTTTTCCAGCTGGGTGGTAAACCACGACCTCAACAGTATATCTGTTCATTTGCTTGATATTTAAGCACTCAGGATGCTGTTAAAAGCTTTGGGTAGTGGTGTTGAACCGTTGCTATCATGTTACATATTGATCTGAAGCATTAGCCACACTATCCACTCCTTACTCTTTTACCTCCTTCATGTCTATTGAAATCTAACATGTATGGTTAGCTCACTCCTCTTTGATACAATATGGAATTAACTGGTTTGTTCCTGCATATCAATAATATAAGATCTATATATTAAATTATATATTACATAATAATAAAAGTCAGTTAAACAATGGGATGTTTAAATGCCAGGGCCCTGCATTAGCACACTGCAGTAGTGGAACATAACTAAGTACATTTACTCAAGCACTGGACTTATGTACATATCTTTCAGGTATTTGTGAAATTAGTGTGAATATTTTTTGACAACTTAAGTTATTTTGCAGATCCACATTAATAATAACAAGTACATTAAACAATACCTTATCATAAAACTCATTAGCCACATCTTTACTCTGGTTATTATGCTAACTACTACTGTATTACTATAATATTAACATATTATTGAAATGGGCCATTCTGCATAAAGATAACTTTTCCTTTTGATGTGGAGTATCTAATGAAACTATTTTTATACTTTTATTTTGGTAAAAACCATATACAATGCACTACTTTTACTGGCATTACAATATTTTTAAGAACAATAACAATCACTATTTTTCAAAAGAGTCCAAAGCCAGAAGGTGCACTTTCTAAAAATAAGAAAGATTTATTAATTGTATTCTAAAAGAAGAAATGAAAATAAATAAATAAATAAATAAAATAATATTCACCTCTCTACAATTATACTTACAGTAAAATCTGGTGGTTATGGCATTGTCATTTTGCTGTTGTTAAGGAGTCGGTTTCCTGAAATGATGATGTATTTATTTGTATCAAATAGAAGATAAAATATAGGAAAAAGTAAATAAATTAAATGTCACACTTGCTTCATGTATCCTGCAAACCAGATCATTTGATATGATCCCAACAAGTGTCACTAACTGTTGAGAGACTTTAATATCAGTGTTGATTAAGGGAAATGTTGCAGCAGGTTAGTTGGAGTTGGATCTGGACACTGGCTGGAGATGTTTTGACTTGATCCTGATTTAAAAAAAAAAAAACTTCACATTTTGAGGGACAGCAGGTAAAGTGGACTGGAGTTAAGATGGCTGCTGGGTGTTTCTTCATTTGTTCAGTCGGTGCACTATGCCTACACTAATCCAAAGAGAGCAATTGATGGCATTAGTGGCTCTCTCCTGTCAATGGAGCAGGGCGAGGCTCTGCGCATGCTCCGTGAGGTTCTTTTATGGGGAAGAGGCTCACGAGTGGTCCCTCCCTCCCCTCTTGTCTGACTCCGTCTGGGAAGGAAAGGTTTGGTGCATCGGGAGGCTGCCAGGACGCGACCAGGAGTTGAGAGATAGTTTCATTCTTTACATTTTTTTTGGCGTCCCCTCCCCCCATTAAAAAACAAACAAAAAACAAAACAAGGACCAGCTTCTTTTTCACCCTCATCATCCTTCGTTCGGTTTTTTAAAAAATCCAGCAGTAAGAAAAAAAAATCCCGTTGCACAGATAGCGGTCCAAGGCGCAGCGCAAGAAGAACCACCGGTGAAAGATGTCTGGCTATCAGGGCAAGAAGAACATCCCCCGCATCACAGTGAGTGTTGGGATGATTTTAATGTTAAAGTAGATGAGAGTTGATCCAGTCAGGTGTTGGGTATCGGTTAGTGTGGGCCTGCTGGTGCGGGTGCAGGATGTCACCGGGGCGGACATGGTCCCTGCGCCGCCGCTGCCGACAACGCCGCTACCGCTTCACACACACACACACACACACACACACACACACACACACACACACACACACACACACACACACACACACAAATCATCTGAGCTTGAGGATAAAACCGCATGAAGTTGCTTTTCTTAAATCCATTTTGCAGATGTTTTATGGTGTTTTTTATTGTGAAATCCGCTGCACAGAGGCTCAATGCAATGTCAGGATCGATAAATCACAGAGAGGGGGCCCCCGGTAGTGCGGCGAGGCTGGAAAATGTGGATTTTTTTTTTTTTTTTACAGCATCTTTGCGACAAGTGCTCATCTCCACACAAACCGAGCTGTCACTTCATGTTTAAACGCGTCTTCCTGTTGCAGATTCACACTATGTTCGTGTCTTTGTCCGCGGTTTTCATGACAGTTGAGATTTCAAGCCGGTGGTCTTTGTTAGGGCGGTGTGTGTCTGGTGGCCGGGTATCAATGCACGCGCGCACACACACACACACACACACACACACACACGCCAACTGGTGGGGCAAATGCTTCCCTGCATCCGCTCCAACCCTCAGTACCCGGCTGGATTATTCTTTCTTTCTTTCTCTCCTTCTTTTTTTATTTTCAAGCTCTCCCCATTCTTAAATCAGCATTAATAATGATTATTATTTTTTAAAATCTTTTTTTTTTCCAGCTGCGGAAGCATGTAAGATCACTTCAACTGTGTTACTGGTGGAGGAGATTCTTTTCCTGAATTCATAGCGGAGCTGCAGGGATGATGGTGGTGCTTCAATGGAAAGTAGAAGAGAATAGGGAGGGGAAGGGAGGGGAGAGTCAGGGGAAGGGAGGGGACACTGGGTCCCATTTCCTCCCATGTCTCTCTCTCTCTCTCTCTCTCTCAGCTGTGTAATGAAGATGCATATAGGCAGAGCTGATCAGGAAGGAGGTCACCGTCTTTGTCGGTAAAGTGAAATAATTGGGTTAAAATGGCTCAGATGGACACATGGGTGGAGCTGTGTGAGTGTGTGAGTGTGAGCGTGTGTCATGCACATATTTGTTGCATTGCATATTTTATTGCAGGCTTTCAATCTGATATGAGGAAAGTCTTTGTGTAGAAAAAACATGCATTATTAAATGAACCATTGGCTCATTCTCATTATACTAATAGGCCTATACAGAAAATCAAAGGGCTCAAAGGGTCCAAGAGGTCACATGTGAAGTGGCTGATGTTTGTCATGACTTCCTAAAAACTGCTTCACTTTGATGAGGTCACAACAGAGGAGTAGTTGCCATGGCATCAAGGCATAATGAAGGAGGGTTGTGCCATCATCTTCATCTTTAGATCCATTCAGTTTTATTCATACGTTATAAGAAGAGGCCTGAGGCTCCATCCATTCTGTAGTCAGTGTGATGGAGGGTAAACCATAAGTGCAGGACGGACATCTTTAGTGCTGGAAGGATGCGTTGAAAATCGATCAAACGGAAATGTATCTACAACAGTACTGAAGCTTGTTTCTGCTCCTCGAGTGTGAACATTTGCCGCTTCTCTGTTTTGTATTTTAAGTATTTGTATTTTAAGACATTGGAAAGTGAAAATATTAATAAATTGCAGTGTTATTATACATACAGCCCAGAGAAAGGATGGTACAAAACACTACACTATATATATATATATATATATATATATATATATATATATATATATATATATATATATATAAAATCTATAAGGACATAACTTGTATCACAGGTAAAACCAAGCGATCTGAAGTCGTTCACAGAGAGAGTCACAGCAGCAGCAGCCAGTTGGTGGAGAGATCAGAGGATTAGTAGGAGTTGTGGTCCCAGCAGCGATTAAGTAAGAACCTAAATGGATAGACTGCCTATTCTTAAACAGAGCGTGGAAGAAAAAAAGCAGGTCAGACACATGATTGACTTTTCTTTGAAAAGTATTGTTGCCACATGCTGTTGTCAGGCAGTGTTTCAGTCAGTCAGGCGGTGGTCTATAGTCATATCAGGGAGGAGTTTGATCCGTGTGTTGCGTCAGGCTGTGGCTGCTGAGTAGGCGAATCCATCCCTTTTTTAGTTTCTGGGCTTCATGGATTTCATTTGTTTGGCCTGGTCCTGGTTCTCGACCCCATGAGAGCTTCAGGTAACAAACTTACTTTCAACAGCTGCCGGAGTCAGCGTGAGGAGTGGATGTGTTTATTAAAACAAACTGAAGTTAAGAGAGGAAATGAATTAGGTTAAATTAAATTAGAATCTAAACATTGCAGGCTGCAGCGCTGACGTATTCTGTGGGTTCAGATTTAATATGATGCAGAATTAATCCATTCTACTCTCCTCTCCATTTGCTGAGGGTTGGACCACGACGCAATGTCCGATAGAAACATTTAGGCTGACTGGTCTGTCTTGACCAGATGGAGTCGGGTCAGCTGCACAGGCAGGGACTTACTTATGGCAGCTCTCATCAAATATGAATGAACCTCCGCAAGTTCACCACCTGGGATTGGAGCTTCTCTGTGACTCATAAAATTTCTCAAAATGTCTGATTCATGCAACTGAAAATCTGAGCAGAGCTTAAAGGAGTGAACGAGCAACTAGTAATTTCTTTAATCATTAATCCATTAGTCGATTAAAGTGTCATAAAACAGCCAAAATAAAAATGTCCATCTCAAGCTCCCCCGTCATTTAAGACATCTATTTATCAATGTTTATCATAAATTAGACAATAATTGCAACACTAAATGATATAAAGCAGATAAAAGCATCAAATCCTCACCTGATCAAGCAAAAATCAGTGTTGCTCTATCAGCCAAAACTGCCATTCAAGTTATTTTCTCCTAACAAGAGCTACTTGTCTTCACTTGCTTTGCAGTAACAAGAGCAAATTTGACATTTTGAAATAAAGGCATGAGATAAAAATAAACCGAGGCTATAATAAGACTGTCCTGGATTAAAGTCTCTGTGTCTATAGTCCTCAGAGTAGGAGAGATCATTATGCAGTCTGTTAGTATACCTGTAGTGCAGTAGTTGTCCCTAGCGGCAGCTCAGTGTGTGTATGTGGTTACAGTTAAGGTCACTTCAGGCTGTTCACGCTGTTATCTCACAGTGCGTATCAGCCCGGGGAGGCGCTGTCTCACACACACACACTGTACCAGTGTCCCAATTACCCACCTGCCGATTCTCCCTCCTTCACGCTCAGTATCATTCCTCCGTCCCCTCCTCATTCATAAAAGTACAGGAGTCAGAGTCGAAACGCAGCAAATGAGATTGTTGTGCCTGTGTTTGTGCTGAAAATGAACTGTCATGAATCTGCACCTGAACAAAGACGAATATTGTAAAGTGTGTAACAGGATCGCGGTGCCTCCAGCTGCACTTTGTGCTCAGATCAGGAAACACAGAAGTCAAATATTCACAAGTTAGGGAAATAATTTAGGTGTTTTCTGTTTGTTTGTTTGTTTTGAAGAGTTTAATGGATGTATTTAGAGTAAATGAGATAATTTAAGGAAGTCGAACACATAATTTAAATCAAATAAAGAATTTAAGAGACTTTTAATACCCAAAAAAAGAATTTAAGTTTTTTTTCAGGTGTAGAGATATGCAAGAACAAACCACCAAATCCCATATTGCAGAAGTAAACTGCCAAACATGTTGTTACAATTTGGGTTAATATAGTCAAGGAGTGAATAAAGAGTCATTTTGATCATCAAAAAGAAAATGATTCATCTCCAGAGGGGATTTTTAATCCAAAAATACTCTAAAGGACTTTTCTTTTAATGATTAAGAGTAGATTTGGGTGTAAATGTTCATATTCTGCATACATAATTTTTAAATTTCTTTTTTGAAAGTCATACACAAAGGGATTTTAGAAAAATAATATGAATAACTATAAATTTCTCTAGTGATGTGAACCAATATTGCTCCAAAAACTCCAAAAAAACTCCTAGTATCTGTTTTTATAAACACACACACAGACACACAAATAGCTATTCAGGTTTATTTTTCTAGCCATTTGGGTTTTATTTTTCAAAACCTGAGTGTTAAGTGAGATATTTTCCCTCTGGGAATCTGTTTAATTCCTGTTTTGCCAGATATGCTGAAAGTGCAAGTGTAGCATTAAAAAAAAGTCAGTTTGTTTTTACAGCAGTTGTCTGAACATGTATGGAGATGATTTTGGTAGCAGACTGGTTTTTGAATAATACAAGACCCACATAAATCATAGTGCTGAATGTCTGACCTGGCAACATTCTCCACCTGACTTCACAAATGTTCCCAGGATATTTTCCATTTCCAACAACACACCACGTTGCCGGGTTACGTCTAACACTGGCAGACGTTTTCATAGCGCCCGAGATGATTTTGTTCTGATTTCACACAACTCTGTCTTTTCAGTCACCGACTCCTCTTCTGAGCAGTGTTTTAGTTTTCACCTGTGGCTCTGTGGCTTTGTTGTTTATACATGTTTTGTTTAATATTGATTAACTTACGGGAATCATATCATTCAACAGATTGATCTGACCGCCTGAAATAGAAGAATTATCAATATTCCCAGACTCCATTAACTGTGGTCTATTTCAGCATTAGCGCTAAAGCTATAAAGATGTTTACTTAAAGCTGCTACAATTAATATTTTAATACCATTAATGGGTTAGATAATGATCTGTAATGTAATGATGAATCCACAGAGGTTCATCATTTTAATCTGCAGTTCTGCTCAGCTTTGTGGGGCATTTTAGTGTTTTTGAGCTTCTTGTTTTGACTAATAAACACTTTAGAGGTTCATATTTTCCACAGGAAACCAAAATCAGAGCTAAAAGGAGCTTTTGTATCAATGTTGTGTTTGCAGCTCATTGTGCTGCCCCCTAGTGGTTCAACTGTTCAAATGTTGCCCATCTATTTTGATTAAAATACCACTAGAAAGATGCGAGTAGTGTGAGTAGTAGTAGCTTCCAGAGCTAGCTTGCTAACCTTACTATCATCAGAGCACACTTGTTTTCACTTATAATAGATTCATTCAGATTTATTTTCACTCCACATTTTTACTTGAAGTCATGCAGACAAACTCCCGCCTCATGATGCCGCAGGGGCTTTCCCCCCTCAAATTTTTTAGAAGAACCACGGGAGAAGCAGAAGCAGAAGGAGGAGGTGTAGGAATTATTTCTTTCAACAGAATAATCAATGAAGCATCCATTGTTCATGTTCTCACTTTATGTTCACCACACTGCATCCTGCTGGCCTGGCATATACATTAGTGTTTTGTAGACTGGAATGAAAACACAGCTCTTTGGCAACAGTGAACCCATTGAGCTTTGTCCACATCCTGTTTGTGAGCCTGTAAGAGGCTCCCATGATGATAAGGTCACTGTCTTGTTTGGCAATGATCCAGTACAATCGGACACGCTCTTCAACCCGTACGTGCTCCAAAACAGTTAGATGATTATACTGTACATGTCTGGATTGAAGGAAAGGAATTGTTCCGGTAATTTTTCAATTTTTCAATTGTGTTTTTCCAAGTGTCCCATAGACAGCTGAAACTCAGAAACCAAAGCTTTCAGGGCTAAATACAAACACCTTTTTGAAGGATTTTTCAAAAACATCTGCCTCTCCCTCTCAGAATAAAGCCCACCTAAAACCAGCTCTGCTTTAGGGATCAAAAGTGAGCAATTGTTTCTGAGGAGATGATTTTGCCTTTCAGTCTTGGCCTCGCATGGATTTGAGTCTGTGTGAAAATATGAGTGTTGACTCGAGAACCTTAGCCTGTTGGCAAACTCTAGTAAGTAATGTGATAATGACAGTCATGATGAGGCACATGATGTAACGGCATATTTCAAAGCAGTTGTTGGGATGAAAGCAGGCCAGCAGTGGGTTGGAGCGAAGCCAGCTGCTCCACCAGAGCGGTCTGCGCCGCATAGATCGAAGATTACCACATGATCTATTCGCATTAGTTCCATCAGCGCTGTCAGAGCATCGCCACACCTTTTTAAGATGACAACTGCAGAGGATTTTCCAGACCGGCTGCGATCAGCTGAAGTCCTCAAGTGTGTGTCTACTGTCACATTGTCTTTGGCGGCCATGAGACAAGATGAGCTAAGACAAGATAAATTGTTGAATTGGAGTTGCATTGTGGGTAATATAGGCATCCTACTTTGTCAAAGAGTATAAAACACATTTGCATCCATTATGAGAGTTTACAGTTATTTTAATTATCAGTTTATCTGTTCTTTTTAATGACTAAAATTTGTAAAATGACAAAGTAAATCAGGAAATGGTCAAATGTAAGAAGCAGGAACCAGCAGACTACAGGGTAAATACCTTACACAATTTATAAATACAAATTCCTCCTGCCTTTGTCGGTCAGCTATAAGCTGCAGCAGTTTTGAAAACTAAAGAAAAAAAACAAAACAAATAACAAATAAAATGTGACAGTCCTGCAATGCAGAGTGGTACATATGCCGGTTCAGACGCAGGGTGGGGTCTTTTGCAGAGAGCAGCAGTTGTGTCCGGGACCAGAGCTGCCGGCCAGGCAGCAGCTCGCGGCAGCAGCTCAAACAGAGCAGCCTTTGTTAGTCGGGGACGCCGGAGTCCCTGTGACCAGAGCCGCCACTCCCTTTTTGGACTGAGCACCGAGCTGCCGCTGGGGTGACACGAGGGAGGGATGGGGAGTCTAGGGGCTCAGTGTGGGAGGCTGTGGAGGTGGTATCCCACTCCACCCCCTACCTCACACCTCCCTTTGCCTCTTTCTCTCCTCTAAACAGAAACAAGTGGCACAGCAGTAGCAGCAGCAGGCATTGATGATTGATTACACAGTCCACGCTCTGATTGGTCGTCTCTCATGTCCACTGCTGCAACAGCTCCAACACATGAAGGGAACAGAGGGGTGTGTCTAGAGGCGGGCTGTTGTCTTTATTGTTGCACCACTGAATTCTACCCCTCATTTTGTTACAGATCACGGTTATTTACATTTTAATAGCGACTGAAGAGCTGCATTATTAAATAGCTGCAGTTACCAACCAAAAAAAAAGAAAAGACTTTAGTGATTATTTTCTATAGAGGATGCATGAATGAGAGATTATAAGTGAAAAGTATTTTGGTCATATGATAAGACGGAGTCACAGAGACAAAGACAAGTTATCAGCTTCTGGCTGAAGCTTATTCTCAGTGTACAAATACAAGAAGCTATATTTTTCTTTTAAATTATAAAAGCTCATGGTTTATTATTCTCCTAAAAAACATCAATCAAATCAGTGTCAGTCAGACACTGTGGTTGTATTTGTGTGTGATTACACACACTTACTTTAATACACGCCCTCTGACTATTTTCCTTCCATAGTCCTCCTGAATAAATGTCTTTCCCCTCATTCAACTCCTTTTTCCTCCCCTTTCTTTCTCCTCCCTGTGTCTTTTTAAATCCCCCGTTCTGTTTCTCTGATTCTCTCCTGACATAACCACAGTCATTGTTCAAACATCCACACACCAAACCTGCAACTGATCCAGACGTCTCTGCTCTTTGTTTTCTGTGTCATCGCCTGTCCCCCGCTCTCATCCATGTTTCAGAGTATTAAGTATCAAGTGTGTTAACGTGTGTGTGCTTAAGAAGAAACCCAGGATCAGCTGAAAGACATTGCACAGCCATGTGTTCCTTATCAGAACGCATCCTAAAAAGGCTAAGCAGAGACTGCTGTGTAAATTGGATAGATCTGGAGTATTTATATTTTGTTGGGAGAGCCAATCCGCTTCTTTATGTGACATTTCCCAAAATGTCTTTCATCAAATGCACTTAATCCAACATGCGATCAAGCCAAATCGGATACTTATCCTCATGAGCGTTTGTACTTCTTCTTCTTTTTTTATAAGCACCTATAAATTCCCAGAGAGTGTTTAGATCTGCAGCATCTGGTTCCCACAGCTTCTCTTCAGCTGATGAAATCTTTAATGTATTTAAATGTGGTGAAAAATGCAGCGACTAATCATCTTTATTACTTTTTTTTTTCAGAGTGACCGTCTCCTGATCAAAGGGGCCAAGATCGTGAACGATGACCAGTCCTTCTGTGCTGACATCTATATGGAGGATGGGGTCATCAAGTGAGTTTATTAGTGTTTCTTCAGCTGCTGACAACTGAATGAAAACTCTTCTTTTATTATGTTTGCATAAACCAGAAACCGCCTCCCCCCACGTGTCTCCTGCAGTGCAGTACAAACTACACACAATGTATCAGTCAGCAGCTTCAACATACTGCACTGCTGCCTCGTAGTAGACAATGAGATGAAGTTGGAATTTCCTTCAGTCTGTAAGTAATTACACAAACAATCGGGGAAGACGGGTCACAAAATATGGATCTGGACAATCTCTTCAATTTCTAGGTCTATTTAACAGCTGTTTGGGGACTGGTAATCATATCACACATGCTTTCTCTGCACAATAAGTTTGTCCAGGTGTTTTGGGAAATGTTGAGAAAAAAAAAAGATTATATTTAGAAAAGGGGGTTTTCACAGATCTCTCAGTCGTGCAGCTGAATCTGGAAATTCAAGGATTCAGACATCCAAGGAAAAAGGGAAACGGGAGCGGACAGGAGCAATGTTTTGACACTAACAAACAGCAAACGCATACACTGTCAACCTAGGACAAGTAGATATTGCTAACTGACTGAGCAGGATTACAAGTTTTTTGGATAACAGATACAAGATTGAAAGTCCTGTCCCATCCACTACAATCACAACAGGTCAAAAGTCTTCGTCTGTGTTAAATGTTTGAAGACTCTTTAGAGAACTGAGCAGCAATGACATCGATCTGTTTGCGCTATCAAAGGCTGCAAATCAATCTGAGAGCTTTTTTTTCCTCAGCTGATGCAAGAATGAACTTTGAATCTCAACAAAGTATCCAATTACTTCCAACGAAACACTACGGCAGAGATCAATACGACCCAGTAACAAAAAATAGAAGATAATGTATGATAATGATAGTTTTAGGTAATAAAGTCCTCTGAGGCTACATCTTATTACAGCAGCTCTTCTCTACAATACAATTAGACAAAAAACAGACCATACTAACATTTTTAGATTTGTTTAAACTTTTTTAAACTTCACACTTATACAGAACACGTGTCCTCATCCTATGAAAAAATTAGAATTATAAAAAAGAATTATATTTATATATATAAAAATTTTAAATTTATTCTTTTTTTTTAAATAATAAATTTTTTACTCCGTGAAACATGTGTAACTGTGTTCATTTTGTTGAAGTTTACATAAATATGAATGCTAAAAAAAACAAAAAACAAAAAACACTGACACATAAAATCCAAAAACATGAATTAATCATTTGAGTTCTTTATAAACTTTAAATATCTGTTTTTTTTTTCTTTTCTTTTCTTTTTCTCAGACAAATTGGGGAAAACCTCATCGTGCCCGGTGGGGTGAAAACCATCGACGCCCACGGCCGCATGCTGATGCCGGGCGGCATCGACGTGCACACGCGTTTCCAAATGCCCGATCGAGGCATGACGTCCGCAGACGACTTTTACCAGGGAACCAAGGCCGCGTTGGCAGGAGGCACCACCATGATCAGTAAGTACCCTGCTGTCAGCGCTTATTAATTCCCCAAGTCCTGTTTGTTGGAGAATCAAAGCTGACCCTGGCATCTGCAGAGCACAACTCCCCCCCACAGCGACCCCTCATTCACTGATTGGTTTAATTGAAAATATCTTAATGAGAACAGGAAGGAAGCCAGGCCTGGTTATGTCTGTGCCAAAACATGAAACCATCCATCTGCGCTCAGGACGCGGACCCACGAGGTGCTGACTTCTGTTCAGACTGAGCCAGAAAGTGAATTACACAGATACTGTAAATTGTTGCTATTCGTATATTTTCTGTTTTGTGTGTGTTTTTTTTTTTTTTTTTAGTTTTGTTCACATTTTTGTAACATTTACTCCAAATCTCAACCCTGTTCTGTCTTTTTTTTTTTTTTTGGTTGCCTCTGATATCGTGAGTAAAAGCAGAACAAACAATCTCAGGCTCTGCAGTCTGCTTGTCACCTCACACTAAACTCTTGACTGCTGCACAGTCAGACATGTTCTACTACTGGGAACCACTCTGCAGTGTCCCGGGGACTGCGATGTTTCTGCAGTGAACGTCACAAGCAGTCGGATGTGATTCCATCAAAAAATTGGAAAGTGACAACAGGACAGTTTTGAAATGTGGCGTCAGATGCCAGAAGTTTAATTGGAATCATGAATCATTCGAACAAACAAACAAACAGCTGAAAAAAGTCACGATTAAACTCCATGTCCTGACTCTATAAAACACATCTGATGAGACATTTGTGACCGCATGTGTTAGAGCCGAGATAATTAACGAATTTGTCAGCTGATAGAAAAACACACTATAAAAGTTCTGGTTGAGAATTACAGTCGACAGATTTAATTTAATGAAAATAATAATTATTAACCGAAGCTTTTTAATGGGAACTAACATTCTTTCTTGATTGCGCCACGAAGGATTCTAATCCGCTCAAGTCGACATAAGCCATTATGCTCATTCATCCAGTCCTTGCCTCCAGATGTAACATCTTGAGTCCATATAAATTTGTCTTTGGGTGGTGGAAACCATAAACACATGATGTTTGTACTTTGAGAAGAGAGGCTCTGGTTTGAATAAAGACAGGAGTCGTGTATGTGGTTATTTTCGACGATCAATACGCTTCACAAGTAGTCACTTGAGACGAGTTGGAGCGCACGGCTTTGCCACGTGTGAATGACTCTCATTTGGGGTCTAGACAAAACATCAATAGATCTGGAAAGTGAAATATGAAATCTAAAATCACAGTGTCTGAGTCTGAGTGTGCATATTTGCGTTTGTGTCCAGTTGACCACGTGGTGCCTGAGCCCGGTGTCAGCCTCATCTCGGCCTTCGAGCAGTGGCGTGAGTGGGCGGATGGCAAGTCCTGCTGCGACTACTCGCTGCATGTTGACATCACCGAGTGGCACAAGGGCATCCAGGAGGAGATGGAGGCTCTGGTGAAGGATCATGGTACGACCACGCCCAATGCATAATTCAATTTTCTGACAGTAAAATGTTTTATATGTTTGGCTCTTAATTTAATATCAAATCCCATCAGTCATGAAACCTGTTAGCAACAAACTACTCGAAGCACAATTGTTTTGAAACATGAATTAAAATCTCACTAGTGGCCTCTAGAGGCTGCAATGTTCACTACACCCATGCAACGTTTCATCAAGGAGATCTTCTCTGTCATAGTGATTGATTGTATCTATAGAAAGTGTATTGCACCTTTAAAAACAGCATCTACAGCACATTTTCAGATCCTCACGCGACAACACATTGTTCATCTTTCTGCTTTTATTTTGTAGGTGTCAACTCTTTCCTGGTCTACCTGGCTTATAAAGATCTTTTCCAGCTTACTGATGCTCAGGTGATGCTGATCCTTCCCCTTTTTTTTTTTTATATTATGATTTCATTGAAATTTACAACAACAACAACAATTTCAAAGTTTTGAGCAAAATATTCTGATTTAATTATCTTAGATCACATGTTTCACTTTGAATTGATATCAATGATATTGCACTAAATCTAATTAAAAATGGAATTAGCCTTTAACATGAAACGTGCTGCGGTACATTAATCTGTATGAAATGCGATTTTCCTCACGGTCATCAGTCATCAGTGTTTAACGAGATATGAGACATGACAGGAGACAAATGAATCCAAACACAAAGAAGATTCTGTTTCCTGAAGCAGCGTCAGTTAGATTATCCAACGTACTGTATAATCTAAATCATAACATGTTTATTATTCCAGACTCAGAGGCTCAGCCAGAGCTGTTATACTCATAAAACTAAAAAAAATGTATTTGAGATATTTCTGTCAGCCTGCCAAGATGTTTGCCTCATTTATATTTACATCTGTTTTATCTGGCGTTTCACTGTTCAGTGGCATGAAGAAGTAATTCGAAGAGGCAGAGAAGAGAGTTTGGTAGCCTACAATAAGTCTGACATTATAAGATCATAAAAGTCATATCTCAGTCTCAGTTTTGGCTCCTGTGCTCGTCCTGGGCTGTGAGTTACAGGTGCTGTGTGTTTGTGTTGGCGAGCCGTCGTTTTGTACCGGTTTATCTGTGCATGTTTCTCTTGGGAGACTCAATGGATAATGAAAGCCACATCTCCATCTAAGTGCCTTTCTGTCTCATGGTCAAAATGAATTAATCCTGCTTGAAAGTTGTTTAGAAACAGATCTTTGCACCTGTGTGAGGAATGTTTCAAGGCTAGTGGAGCAGGAGTTTATCATTTTCTTTCCCATGTCAAACTCTGACAGCTCTTTATTGTTGCATGTTTGGCAGCGTGGAGATGATGACTCATTCAATATGTCAGTTTTCGTTCAGTCTGTGAAGTCATCTTATTACTTAAACAATCACAGTGTGGGAGTTTGAGATTCTGGACCAATGTTTCATTTCATCACAAAAGTATTCAGAGTCATTAAGATTATTATTGTTGTCTGGTTGATTTTATATCATCTTGTGGGTTTAATATCTCAGTATAATAAGAGAATTAGTGTAAATTAAGTCGGATTTAAAATCTGATTGTAATAACAGTGCCCATTATTCAATACTGATGCTGGGTTTTGCCAAAATGATCAGTTGATTACTCATCTGGAAAAATGGCAGAGCATTTATTGACAGTTTTGCTGAGAGATCAGCGATGTTTAAGGAAAAAATGCCAAATCTTTTCTGACTCCAGCTTCTCACATGTGAGGATTTGCTGTTTTTTGTTTATTTTTTTAATCTGTTTTTTATCATCTTTGGGGTTTGGATTTGAATTTAAGATGTCACCTTAACCCTGGGAATCGAATAATGAGAAGATAATAAGAAGAGAGACTTTAATTCATAATAAAAAAGTTATTAGTTGCAGCTTAGAGCTCGTAAAAAGTGTGTGACTGAAAAACAAAGAAAACAACATGCTAATATGACACAACAGAGCAAGAAAGTGTGATTTACTCAGCGTTCACAGCCACGCTAGCAGCTCAGTTAGGCTGTACATAGAGCTTTACAGCTATATTCAGTATGCTAACAATGACAACTTTAATGTGATATTAAAAAGATATAATGTTAATCGTGTTGTCGATCATAGCTTGGCCTGTTAGCATGCTAACATTTGCTAATTAGAACTAACACAAAGTGCAGCTGAGTCTATGTACCATTATTTTTGTAAGTATTTTGTGATAAACTTCATTGGACAAATTAAAGATTTTGAGCGCAAATATTGATAGCATGGATCAAAAATTACAATCAACTGCAATAATCAAAGCAAAGGAGTTTTTGATGATGATAAAAACTGGTTTATACACAGTCTGTGTTGTGGCAAAGACCTCATGTTGAGACTTGTTAGGCTTGTAAAAAATACAGTGTCAGATGCCAAGTGAAGTCATCATGATATGAAATTGCATCTGACACTAGTTTTTCCTTGTCAGATCAAAGGTAGATTTAATTACCACTTAAAGGAAGATCTAGTCAAGATATTCTGTACGATTTTTGTTGTCAGTTAGGAAAAAAACACACCACTCTGGTCACAATCTGTATAATTTGAAACATAAAGAGCAGAATTAGAGTCTTGTATTGAAGTTGAATTTGTGCCCAGATGCTAACTGTGTCTCTTTTCTGCAGGTGTACGAGGTGTTCAGTGTGATCCGTGATCTGGGAGCCATCGCTCAGGTTCACGCTGAGAACGGAGACATAGTAGCAGAGGTATGACGCTTCAGCTTGGAGCTTCGATTTGAATATTCACATGACTTTTTGTTTAAAAACTGGCAACAGTAGTGAATATGAAGGCCCAAGTCTAGAGCGTGCAGGCGTTGCTCAACACCAGCACGAACGCTGACAGCCTCTCTGTGCTTCATAAAACCCTTGTAAATCTGCGACACATCCTTTTCTCTACAGTCACGATGAAATGTTCAATACCGAGCTTTTAATGAGCAACAGATGAGTATGAATATTCAGAGGTCATGGCTGTGCTTAGTTTTTTGCTACTAAGGCTGGTTGTGACGAACATGTGTGCACCTGCGTATGACTCAGCATCTCACATTGCCACAGTGGTTTATTTAATATGTGTGTGTGTGTGTTTATCTGTGTATGTGTGTATTTTAGGAGCAACGCCGCATCCTGGAGCAGGGGATCACTGGACCTGAAGGACATGTGCTGAGTCATCCTGAGGAGGTGGGACGGAGTTGCAGGAATGACACCCGCTAAGTTAACCCTCCAACTGGTTAACGTAGCTGCGCACAAAACCTGGAAACATGAGGAAATCCCTTCTAAACTCACTAGTTAACATATATGTTATATGGTGTTGCTTTATAAGGACCATTCACTCCTCTGAGCTAACTTCTGAAACAGTGTCGTGCTGCACTCTTACACTGATAGTTCCTGAGTAACACTAAGTGCTTTGTTTGATTTAACACTGAGTATATACAGAGTCTTTACATGCTACTAAAATAAAGCCTCTGGGTATTCATCATACACTACAAGTCTAAAGAATGGTACCAGTCTTCTGATCACATGCAATTCAAAAAAGATTATTTTTGAGTGACGGCTGTGTAATGTGGTAGTTGTTAGTGAGCCAAAGATGGAGCAGGGCGTCTCAGTGAGTGACTGAGTATGAAGAGGATGATGTCTTTCTCCTTCAGGTTGAGGCGGAGGCTGTAAACCGCTCGGTGACTGTGGCCAATCAGACCAACTGCCCTCTGTACGTCACCAAGGTGATGAGCAAAAGCGCCGCCGATGTCATCGCTCATGCCAGGAAGAAGGGTGAGACTTGGAAAAAAAAACTCAAAACAAAACAAAACTAAACAAAAAAAAAAAAACTGAATATTTGCGTGATTTCCCCGCTGGGTTTGTCATCGGTTTTTTAAAAATGTTTCCCTTCCAAAACTAGAAACCACAACGATGAGGCTTAGAAACACAACTACACTAACACAGACATAAATACATCGTTTGTGGATTTCCGCAATTAAATCTGGGGTTTGGGAGTAGACAGTTAAAATGACTTTAAATGCTCAATTATACATTATGTTGTACAGAGACGGTTGAACAGATGTAAACAAGTACAAACAATAAGAGCACGTATGTGTATGTGATCAACACTGGAAACATTCAACAGTCCACATGACCTGCATGTGACTGACTAATATGACAGAACAATATCTGGTGTTAAAGTGAGACGTGACTTTCAGGCACTGTGGTGTATGGAGAGCCAATCACTGCAAGTCTGGGAACAGATGGGTCACACTATTGGAGCAAGAACTGGGCCAAAGCGGCTGCATACGTCACCTCACCTCCCCTGAGCCCCGACCCAACCACCCCAGACTATCTCAACTCTCTGCTCTCCTGGTAAGATGACGGTCCAAACGCTGGAAAAGCATAATGACAATACTTAATTTTGTTCATGTCAGGGTTATTAACACTGTGCCTTTTCTGTTATCCCTCTACACCTTCACCCTCTCTGTAGTGGTGACCTGCAGGTGACAGGAAGTGCACACTGTCCCTTTAACACTGCCCAGCGTGCTGTTGGCAAAGATGATTTCAGCTTGATTCCTGAGGGTGTCAATGGCACTGAGGAGAGGATGTCCATCATCTGGGACAAGTGTGTGGTATGTATATTTATACACACAAACATAGGTGGGCAATATAGTTAAAATCAAATTATAGGTAACTTATAACCTATATGATGATAATATTCAGTTTAGAAACTGTCCTTAAATGGCTTTTTGGTTTATCCTATGAATGAAAGGCACATAGACTATTTTTAGACCAAAGTTAGGGTAGAAACCTTACTTGTATTAATTATTCCAACCTTATTTTAGTAGAAACACCTAATAAAGAAAAGAATATTACATTTATTTATCATAACCAGAAATACAAATGTAGCCATATCCTGACAGACGATGCAGGACTATGCACCAAAAGCAAAACACAAGCAAAATGAAGGTAAAAAAAAAAGGTGTGTGGGTGTAACACAGATTTTTCCCCACATAACTAACATTTCCCCCACATTTATTTCAGGTGACAGGTAAAATGGATGAGAACCAGTTTGTGGCAGTGACCAGCACCAACGCCGCTAAGATCTTCAACCTGTACCCCCGCAAGGGTCGTATTGCCGTGGGTTCAGACGCTGATCTGGTGCTGTGGGACCCGGACTTCACGAAGATCATCTCCGCCAAGAGCCACAACTCGGTACGATCCTCACCCATAAACACACACAGGCCTCTTGTACTCAAATGTTAAAACCATTAGGTGTATTATTTTTATGTGATTGCCGTCCACTGCTGTGTCTGTGCCATATGGTGTAAACATGGAAACCACCAAAATAAATAATAAAGTCTGAGTTACCTTTTTTTTTTAGAAATGCCAAGCAAGATTAATGATCCTACATAAAATACATCTTAACATTCTTACAAAATGCAAACTAATAATGATAATAATTAAGTTAATGTAATTGATGGCAGCCAGTAACTGTTTTATTAGCCCACTTTTCTGCTGGAAGGGATGACTCTGGTTTTATGGCCATCTCACTGCTGAACAGGGTGTGGGCCTCACACAGCGTCAAGGGAGTGATGTCATCCTTAAAATCTGCCAGAGAACTGGAACACATCATTTCTGATTGTTAGCAGGCAGATCACAGTGTATCCTTATGTGTGTAAGAGAGACAGAGAGCCTATTGCTCCGTATGTTCCTCTAATCCAGGTCATGTTCTATGGTTTCTTTTTTTATTCCACTTGGTCAGAAAATGACGGACTAACGTTTGTGGAGGAAATTGCTCATTGAAAGAGTGTGTATGTCTGTGTGTGTGTGTGTGTGTGTGTGTGTGTGTGTGTGTGTCACTGGATAGCCCGGCCTACTGGTGATCTCATTTCAGGCTTTCAGAGTCCACTATGTTGCCATGACCTCAACTTTAGCTCTAGTAGCGTTTGGGAGAGAGCAGTCATACAGAACAACGTCCAAATTGGTCACACAGCAACTTCCACACCCTCCTGCTCAACACACTCACATCCAAACATCTAAGCAACTAAAACAAGCCCATTTCTTACGCTGCTTCTGTTTTTGCCCCCGATTCTTCTTCTTCTTCTTCTGCGTTTTTTTCTGGCCTGAGGTCAGAACTTTCTGTGCTACATCAGTTGACCCCCCATCTATCCAACGATTAGCTTTGCTTTCTTTCTCAGCATTAGAAGTCCAAGGGAGCACTTTTATCTCTCCATGCGAGTTAAATCAGTTAAGCCTCTTTCGCAAGTGCACCATAATCCATAAACATTCTTGAGAATTTTACATGGTGGCATCACGGTGTGAACACAAACGGTCAGTCAGTCAATATTGCTCTGGCAATATTTCATTGATTAAGATTGAGATTTTTCATAAATCTGTGAGCTAAAGCAGCAACATTCCCAATTCCAGCTCGCGCTACAGGGAGGTTACGTCATCGTCATGATAGGGAAAAAAAAATAAGCTGGAGAAGATGAATCATTGTGTCGCTGCTTTGAAGGTATTTCTTTGATGATTCATTGTATCTAGTTGCTGGAAAACACAGCTGTTGGTTGTCAGATGTGAACTTCAAATGTAAAATCATAAATCGCAAGTCGTTGTACTTTTCAAAACAATGTTGTATTCACAGTCTCACATGACGGGTAATGTTGTGAAACCTTCAGTGCATGAAAAGCCAAAAGGAAAATAACATAACATTACTATGTGAATGGTCTTGAGTTAGGCTATAAAGTGAGTAACCTGAGCGCATGTGACCCCAGATAGTAAAGAACAAACCCATAAAAACAAATTAGTATTGTAACTTTTCCTTCTGTCTTTTCCTCTCCTCTGCAGGCTGTGGAGTACAACATCTTTGAAGGCACTGAGGTGCGTGGTGGACCTCTGGTGGTGATCAGCCAGGGTAAGATCGTTTTGGAGGAGGGGACCCTCCACACCACTGAGGGCTCAGGACGCTATGTTGCCCGTAAACCTTTCCCTGACTATGTCTACAAGAGGATAAAGGCTCGCAGCAGGGTACAACACTGTTTTCTTCCTGCCAGTATCTGTCAGAGTCACTGTCTTGTAAGATTGTGGTTGTTGGACGAACAAAGATGGTGATGATGTTTTGACAGAAATGTTGCCCTGCACTACCAGGAGTCTCCGGAGTCATTTATTTTTTTGAGACAAGCTGGAGGGGTGATACAGTTTGTTAAGGATGGGCTGTAAATGTGCATGAATCCGTCCTGGCATGGATGGATGGAATATTTTCTCATTTGTGTTCACTGCCATGACAGTTGTGTCTTTTTTTTTTCCTTGATAATGCAGCTGGCTGAGCTCAGGGGTGTACCAAGAGGTTTGTATGACGGTCCGGTCTGTGAGGTGTCAGTCACACCTAAAACCATGACTCCTGCCTCCTCCGCCAAGACCTCACCTGCCAAGCAGCCCAACCAGCCTGTCCGTAACCTGCACCAGTCTGGATTCAGTCTATCTGGTCAGTATAAAAAAATGGATTAGAGGATGTTTATGGAATTGAGTAGCAGGTCCATTAAAAAAGTAGAAATCCTCCTTAACATATCTGTTGATAAATGACCACAAATTAAAAAAACTGATAAATAATAAATTATAATTCCTAGTTCTGCATTTATGGTTGGTTAAGTTAGAAAAGAATGGAACATCTAAGCCTTATTGTAATTCTATTGATATTTGTATGTGAAGAAATGTTAATAATAGGCTCAGAAGTGCAAAACATGAAATCCTCAGTAGTGTATTTCTCTTATTTTCACATAATAAATTGAGCTAGTTTACTTTCTAGCAGATAAATAAAGAGCAGCATTCATGAATTTTGTTTTCCTGGCAACGCCACCATGCATTTTGCACCAAATTTGATTTCAACAGAGTCACCGTGAACAAACTGATTCTTTAGCAGCATATTAATGTGAAACCCATGCAGAGTTCAGTGTGGGTCAACTTGTGAATTCACATTGTTTATTACTTGCAGACATTTTTTTTTTTTATCGGTGGGTGTATTAGAAATGGTTACTAGCAGCCATTCCTTCCAATTTAAGCTGCTCACTCAGTTTTGTTGCAGTACCACAGTTTGACACTGGGACAATTTGGCAGGAAGAATGACTCATCTTATTCAGTTTTCATACAGATTATAATATTTTTGTACTTCTCTAAAACGTATCCACTCACATATATATCCACATATTGAATAATAATTTCAGGGAGAGATCTATTCATTAAGTATTCATCAAGTGTACCATGTCATATTTTGAAGGGAAGTTAGCTTGTTAGAATTAGCATGTTTTAGCTCGCCTCTCTTTAAATCATGTTTACATTTAATATTTGTAACAATTTACATCCAAACCTCAGTGTTGCTGCAAAACTTAAGTAATTTTTCAAGGACAGTTGTGTTATGCACTGCTTCACCAAACTGTTTTGTATTTAATTAGCAAGACAGCTAGCTAATGCGCATGCATGCTAACTAGCTAAACTATCAGTTAACTTTGTGTTTTGTTCAATGGCACAGGTGCTCAAGTTGACGACAATGTTCCTCGTCGGAACACCCAGCGCATCGTGGCGCCCCCAGGTGGCAGGGCCAACATCACCAGCCTGGGTTAAAGCTCCACCCTTGACCGCTGAGGTGGGAATGAAGATTTGAGATGCAGATGGCCGACAGGGGCTGAAGGGCTGAGAAACCACGTTACCGACACGGGGAACCTCCATCCCTTCGTAGCACCTGACGGGGCCATGAGTCTACCTTGATCTTCTACTTCCTCCTTAGCTGCTTTTTCACATACCCACTCTCCTCTTCCCCAAAACCTGATCCTAGAGGACACAGCTAGAAATGAAAAAACAAAACAAAAAAAGTCTGCCTCATGATGAAAAAAGAGAAAAAATGACAACACTCCTTATTTGAGCACTTTTGACAGCATTATTTAGTTTTTTTTATATATACTGTACTTTTTCCCAGCCATGTATCCTTTTTCATATTTGTTTTACTATTGTTTTTCATAGAGGGGTCAAGACTAAACTGAATTAATAATTTTCATGCAGGACGTCCATTGTATTTCCATTATTTCTTTCTATTTTGAGTGTAGTTTAAAAGGAACATGGGTACAACACCATTATTGTGTTATTTTCGTATTTTGTCTTTAAATAGGCCAAATGTAGGTTGCTTGAAATTGAACAGTCTTATAGTTTATTCAGCTGACAAGAATCTAATACTTCCTTCAAGCTGTTGACTATCTGTGATTTGTATTATGTTGCATTTCAATCGCTTCGCTTTTCCAGTGCATCGCCATCTATCACACACCGCTACGATCAATGTCTAATTGATTATTTTGCCATGAGGATGGCCTTAAGATTTGAAAAAAATGAACAACACAGCAATCTTTTATTGGAGTAATAGACTCCCGCTGCTCTGGCTCTCATCTCATGTTCCCCCACCTGTGGCTTAGCTAAGGTACAGAAGTAAAAAACCATATTCAATATTTGGCAGCTGCCTTAGAGTTTGTGAGTTGGTGGAAAAGAAAAAAAGTTTTGTGGAGCAGAAGGAGCTTTGGCAGGTAGTAAATAGAGCTTTATGCCTCATCTCTGAGCGTTAGGCCATCGTGAAGTGGGAGGACTGAAGGAAAGACTTGGGGAGGAAAGAGAAAGTTGTATTCGCTGTCATGTCAAACTCAACCTTTCCTTGCCTTATTGCTTCTTAACACCATCCTTTTAGAGATTTTTTTTAGAAGTGCGGGGAAGGTGCCATTCATCACGCAGCTACATTTCCAGTTTGTTTGCATTCCTGTGAATCGTAAAGGTCCAAATTTGTTTTCGATTGACAGCTGTTGAAGCATCTGATGATCGTCCAACACCAACCAGTGCATTTACATACAGAATGTTTCTCCTCCTCCAAATGTGACTGTTTTATACTCATCAAAGTCCTTCTTTCCTTTCTACTCTTTATGTGCCTGAACCCACAGAAGTTGTACTGATAGTAGTTTGATTTTGTTTTCTTGTTTTGTTATACTTATTGAGGTAAGTGAAGGATGTAAGATAAAAAAAAGATGTAAAATAGCCAGGATTAACCGATTCAAAGGTGCCAGATTTTTGCGCTTTCATAGGGCCTATTCTGCTGGTAGAGCCCCTGTAAAGACGAAAAATGCTCGATATCTTGAAATGTTCTAATGTTTTAGAGTTTTTAACTTGTTGTCAAACTGCTTTTTAGTGTCATTCTGTATCTAGGTGCCTAAGGGCTGAGCACTATTGATTTACGCTTGAAAGTAGACATGAGCTAATGTACTTCTGACTAGTGTGCAGTGTCGATGTGTGAGGGATGGGACACACAGCAGGCTCCTGCACTGCACTCTTTACTGTTGTGGACTTGATGTCGCTATGGGCTGTGCTGAGCGCTCACACGTTCCTTCTTTTTTTTCTTTTTTCTTTTTTTGCATGATCTGGCTTTCATTAAGTCCAGCAACTGATTTCCTGTGTTCCCCTCTTATGTCAACTAGGTCTTGGCCACCAGTTACCATCTTACTGCAGCGTTTTTCTCTCCCATGACTCAACACGGAGCAAGAGCTCAGCATGACATGGACCAACCAGGGGCCAATTACATAAATGTAGATAAGACTAATCCAAGCTTTAAGCTGATCGTCGATTCCACAGATTGAGATATTTCTACCTACTCATTTTAAAATGATCAGAGTTAGTCAGAGGAGTCAAACCCAAAGTTTTTGCGTCACACATATAGAATACATTATCACAGGGGCTATGGCCCAACACAAACAAGCCTGACAACAAATGAGATTCATGTCTTGCTTTTATGCAACTGGCCCCTGGCTCACACTTACACATACACATATGCAAACTTACACCATCTCTGTGTTTGTGCTTTCAACCCCAGTTATCCATGCTTCCTCCAGTCAGATCCAACTGGAGAGACTATAGAAGGCAAAGTCTGTCAGCGTTACAAATGGTATATGTATTTAAAGAATCCAAAGCAGCAGGGAATGTGACAGATGTGTGTCTGTGGACCGTTCAGAGATGAGATGAGATAGGAACGGGAAATAGAAACTCGATCTCCACAGCAACTTAAAAATCACACAACAAGGTTTGTGTAAGTCAGGGGAAGCGGGGGAATTTTACTCTGGCTAGACTTTCCCTTTTCATTCACTGTTGTCTACAGTTTCCCCTTTGCTGTATTACTCAGTGCTACACTTTGACTTTCTGTTGGAGTGTAGCTTGGTGAGGAGGGGTGAAAAGTCCCCAAACACTGATGTGAGAGAGAAAGTTCACTTCTTGTTTTTGTGTTTTCCATGTCACTCCTTCCTTTCAGTTTGTCTTTATCTGTATTTCTCTTCCTCTCATTCTCCCCCTTTTCTTTTCTCTCTCTCTCTCCCGCCCTCCCCTGGCTCTTTTCGTTGTTTCTGGCTGTTGCCGTGGTGACAGACCCCCTTCCACTCTTTCCCGGTTCTGCTTTTTGTTTGTCATGGCAACGCTAGTCAGATTGGAGGTTGCCATTAGCAACCTGTTCTGACCTGGTGCTATTTGTACAGCTTCGCGAACACACACACACACACACACACACACACATTTTTTATAATTAGTCTGTGACAGTGCTGCACCAATTCCACATAATCCTGTGTTGAGTTGCGTGGATTCCAGATCCAGATTCCTCTACTGCTTAAAAAGAATCTATTAGAGTTGAAAGCACGCTTCAGACTATGGTAGTAACACACACACACACACACACACACACACATTTCCAGACAGACACTAAACAGCTAACAGCCGTTGGTGTGGTGCAACACCCATGCCTGAAGAATTGACTTGGATATTAAAGACCAGCTGTTAACGCTGGCATCCTCGCTGTGTCCCATGCCTTTCCTCAGTTTATACACATACACACACACACACACACACACACACACACACACACACACACACACACACACTAACTAAGTAAAACACACACTTATACTCCTATAATGCTCTGTCAGCTTGGATGCTTTTTCTATGCCATATTATGCTAATGATATATGAGTGATATGTATGTACACTACGTGCTGCAGACTGAGAGGAGCTTCCGTCCGTTCTGAGGCTGTCGATGCTGTTGAACACCTTCTCGCCCCCCCTGAAAACCCATTCGCCCCCCCCGTCCCACCCACACCCACCCACCCCCTCTGTAAGCCTTTCCCCATTGTGAAAGTGAAACTGTGTGATGGTATTCGTTTTGGTGGATGTGGGGTTTCTGGGATGCTTGCTCACTATGGAAAAAAAAGTGTCAAATCCCATGAATGGTGATGTAAAAACAAAAAAAACAAAAACAAAAGAAAAGACAAAAAAACAAAAAACAAGGACTTCAAAGAATTAAAAAAAATAAGAAAAAAATGAATCAAATCTCTGTTTCTTTTGTGGATCTGTTATGTTTTATGTTAGAAACTCTCTGCAAATACTTCAACATAAGACCACACAACCGTAGTCCCAGTTAGCTAATACTAATACTAAACTACAATTTGTTTTAGTGCAGATACACAGATTAGTCTTTAACCCAAGATGAGCTGAGACCACTGGATCATCATTGTTCGTGAACACCGCAGCAGCTTTCCGAATTTAACATCTGAGAGCTATTTACCGACAACGCCACTGTTCAGATGTGATTGTGTATGTTGGCAGAAGTCTTACTGAAAGTGACAGTGACAGTGAAGGACGCAGAATCAGTCATGGAGGAATCATTTTGTAGCAGATAAGTTTTTATTTTATTTATTTTATTCTAGGCTATTAACCCTATAAACAGTTCTTTGACAGACTCAGGCAGCTTCAAACAAATTAGACTGATGTGTTTTACGACCACATCTAAAGGCAAAAGTGTTAACATCTGTTGTCTGTGTCTCAGACACAAAGACACAGCAAAAAGCCTGATGGCTAAATGACACCATGGGGAACAATTCAAACAACATGTTTTATTGTATTTTAGCTCCATAAATAATATACTCCTTTAATCATTAATAAAAAAAACAAAAAAAAAAAAAAAAAAAAACTGTGACTAACATTAGCTTTACTTTAAAGTCTGATTACTTGACATTTGGTTCTATTTAGCTGCATGATGAGACTATAGCAGGGGTCATGCTGCCTCATAGTCCTCTATCCTTCCATTATTTATACAAGGGTCCAGTCTCAGCCTGACTGTAGAAAATGGTGGGTAAAACTCTAAACTGGTTGCCAGTCTATCACATATATAGCTCACATTCACATCTATGTGCAATTAAGATTCACCAATCAACCTAACCTTTATGTGTTTAGACTGTGGATGGAGATTGAAGAACCTGGAGAAAACAGGGGACAAACCCAGAACCTTCTCTCTGTGACACCATTTCTGTTGTCTTGCCACACTGAGTTGTAGAAACTCCACACTTTTAGAAAGTCTCAAGTTCTTGACACAAAGTGCACAGGCCAGACAATGAATAGATTTTATTTGAAATTTGGAGCAAGAATGAATTAATGATTCTGGCTTAGATCCATGAAGATTAGAGTGGTGGAGCAGAACATGAGTTGGAGAAGGATGGGTTTTCTAGAAAGCATGTCAGTGAAAGGTAACAACCAAAGGCCGTGAATAGAGTCAGGACTGGAGGTGTCTGCACAACAGAAGAAAATGGAAATGATTAACCTGAGGCACAGGCAAACGCAAGATTAGGACAGTACTAAAAAAAAAAAAAAAAAAAAACGGGGAAGCAAACTGACAGTCTTCTGGCAAAGACTGGAAGTATTAAATGTAGCTGCAAGTCAGTGATGAATTACCGGAAGCTCTAAACATGTACACATACACACACAGACAAGGAGAAAGACAAAATAGAGACAAATAACCAGACAAAGGAGAGAGAACAAAGGAAAACTCCAACCCTAGCAGCTGCACTCGGCTGTGTACATAGAGACAAAATATTTGTGTGAGGAATAAAGAAAAAAGTTTAAGGGAAAAGTCCCAATCTGTCTACTTATGTTGTACAGCCCTGAGGCTGCTGTGCAAAGCATTCTGAAGTCAGAGAGGTCTGAGACACTGTTAGACAATCCAACAAACACTTTGACTGAAACATATAGAGGCTGTCTACTCTGAAATGAATGAACAGTTTGGATCAGTGAAATAACTCTATGATTAGGGCGTATCTAAGTATGGAAGTGGTCTGGCGAAGGTGGAAGTGTCTGGCTTCAGAAAGTAAAAGTCCTGCCATATTCCTGCTCCAACCATTCACACGAATCATCTGATTGTAATTAGCACAACTCTTTAGTCACGTAGATCAACTACTTAGTGAGGTCACCTGTGTTAAGTGCACAGGTAGCACCAATATATGGCAGGAGTTTTATTTTCCGAAGCTGGACACTTCTACCTCTGGGAGGAGTGGTGGGAGAGTAAGAAGATCTTTCCTAGAATTAAAACTGATTAACTGAGACCTTCCTGTGTACAGTTTGCATGTATCGCCAGCGTTTGAGTCTCGTCTAAGACACGCAAGAAAGGTGAAAGGCTGAGTTGCATGTAGATGTGAATGTGTTTGCCTTTCTGTCTGTTAGCCCAGTGTAAAAATGTCCAGGTTGTACCCTGCCCTCGTACCTCTGTCTGGTTTGGTCTCTTGTCCCATGGAACCTTAGATGGGTTGACTGAGTTCACATTGATAGATGGTTCAGTCTCAGAACCGATATAGTTTCTGTATACCTAAAAATATAGAGAGGTAATGTCATATGAATATTTTTGTAACTTCTTACTGCATACAGAACATCACCACCCTATTCAGTTGCATTAAATGTTTTGCCACTAGGTGGCAGTGCTGTCATCCTCTTCGATCACCACCTCTTGTTTCTCCTGTCACTGTCTTGTGGGATTTTCCTTTTTTTTAGCTGGTGATTCCACTAGTTTAGATGGTATGTGGCACATCCTTTGCTGTTCTTATTATATAAATCCTTTATGTCAGTTCGTCAACTGTGAAAAAAAAAAAAATCGAAAGCAAACAAATGAATCAAGTACAGTAATCCTCTACTCTACTGTTGATGGGTACATAATTACGCAGAATTAAAACGTGAAATCATATGTGGTAAGCAACTATCATGCTGCCTGTTCTCAAGAGAAATGGAATGAAAACCCACAATTTACAGCATTATAATAAATTAAAACTATTTTCAACATAAAAGCATTCTTTGACTTCAGAGGCACTTTCATCTGTTGTCCTCAGAGGCACATGAAAAAAAAAATGTGAGGGAAAAAGGAAGCCAAAAATATACACAGGGTAAATTAACAGTTTGAGATTCAAATGAGGAGAAGAATTTGTTGTTGTTTTTTTAATCTCCCCTCTTTCCAGGTATATTGTCTCCTCTGATTTAATCCTTGTTTGCACATAAAGAAAAGGAAATAGCTAAAGGCTAAACTGCAGATGCTCTGGATTTTCATAAGTAAAGACCAGACTCATTTCTCTTTCATGCAATAATAACCCCAAGCAACAGCATCCTATGATGATATGAAACCTGTGTTTGTCGCAGTAGTACCTCTCTTGTGTCCATTAATACCACACAGAGCCCTCTAGTGGCTGCTTCATGTCCTCACATGGAGCTCTGTGACGAGCTGCAAATCAGTTTTTTCCACATCCGCTGTCTCTTGTCATCTGACTATCATATGAATGGCTTCTATCCAGTGTTTCTTTCTTTCTTTTTTATTTATTTTATTTATATAATACTATATTTGGCAGGAAACTGGGACAAACTGATCATTTACAATAACATTCACAATAAGAGATAATTTAAAGTCTTCATTTCATTTGATTTACATGTTTTGGGACTTTAGGAGCACCCAGATCATCCAGAGGAAGCATGCATAGACTCTGGAAAAACTCCTGGTAACTGAGGACACTTGTAACAGATTGATGTTCCCCCATAGCAGCCTGACCAGTCATATATCTTGTGAATTATATTCTTATACAACTGTAACAATTTATGAGGACAGGTAGGGTATGTACAGGAATTAAGGTCATGGACAGATGCTTTAAGCGATATTTCACCTAATCTCTATGATTTGAGTGTGAAAGGTGGTATGCTTAGTGGTATGCTCACTTTGGCTTAATACACGGTTTCTGTTTCAGTCATCAGGACTGTTAGACAGAAAAATTTATATTCATAGAGAAGTAAAACGTCTCCTTCTGTCATGGCAATAAACTCAATCAGATTCAGAAAGTATCCAGATCCCTTCGCTTTTTTTTGCATTCTTTTATTCTTTATTTAGTTTTAAATTGATAAAATTGACATTTAGAATAATCAAAAACCATCTGTAGTGAATAGTAAATTGATAGGACATAGCTTAACACACGACACACGTATATAGTCCCACAACACACACTGCATGTCAAAAACCAGGCTGTGAAGTCCAAGGAACTCTTGAAGACATCTGTGATAAAATTGAAATCATATTTTCACATATTCAGCCACGTCACTGACTGGAGTCAATTACTGATCCTCGACTTTATATCTCACCATGGATCAGATAAAAGCTTAAATAATTGGATGATTTAAAATAAAGGCTATACCCCTTTGTTCCTGTATTTTTCTGTAATTGATTCAAATCTGTTGCTAATTCTTTGCACTTAACCTTATGTTTTGTGGACACTCAACATAGTTTTCCTCTAATCGTTTTTAGAAGTGAAGAGGTCTGCATGAACTGCTAATTATTTCCCCATATTGTCACGGTTGACATTACTCTCTAATACGCAAACAAGGTAATGAATCGCTAATGGATACTTCAGCTGTCCCAGTGGTTAGAAAGTGGAACCACTGACCTGACAAGTGTACTGACCTTTGGTAAAACCGTGTTGACCTTTTCAGTTTCAGTCTGACGTTCACAAATAAATCCAAACATGGTCCATGCTTGTATATCGCCTGAAGCTAAACTGTGGCTCAGGATGCAGCATGGTTCTGTTTTTTATCCTCACTAAGCTTTTATGATGAGACCTTTCCCCATCACTTTGATTCTGAAGAAACTCTAGACTTTTGAAGCTATCTTCCTGCTCAATTACTGTGAAATAATGCTATATCAAATTTGACAGCTTGAAATTTTGAAGCAATATAAAAAGATTTTATGTCCAGCAACTTGAATGAAATGGGGGGAAAAAGAACTTAGTATTCTTCATGGCATCTGCCTGCTATAAACACAACTGTTCATTGACATGAGTTTTGAATGCATCTTACATTGCATTGATTCCTTTTCACCTGTGGAGACCTTTAGTTCTTTCTAATTAAATTTTATTCAAGGCTGCGAACATTCAAATCAGCTATTAAAAGTCTATTCACACACACACAATGAACTTTAAAAATTTCAAATGCAGGCACTGAAAAGGTGTTAGGAAGCGGTCGGCTATTTGAAATCTACAATAAAATAAAATAAAATAAATGCTGTATTTCTTTGCAACATGGAAATATATTGATTCTGAAACTAAAATAACTCTGTAGAAGCAGCATTGGCTCCACTCTCACTGGAACAGCTTCAGGACTTTAAGATCTTTAAGAACCTGAACACCCACACAGTCGTTTAAATGAAACTAGCTGATTAAACGTGTTGGGGTTGAAGTTTGGAACAGCTTTCACAGCAATCATGGTAAGGTCTACAAAGTCAATCTATTGATAAAAGAATGAGAAGATGCAAGGAAATAAGTTAAAAAGAACTGTGCATGTGTTTGTGCAACATCAGTTTTTGAGAACAAATCACACATTCCATATTATTCCTTATCTCATGATAAATCATGAAAATTAATTCTGGTTTATTTTCCTTTTGGGAAATAACCACTTCCTAAAGAGGTTAATGTGATCATAACTCTGCTTTTACTACTGCGGGCTGAGCTAAAAATATATCCACTGTATTGATTGTGTTGCTATATCATGGAGTGGGAAAGTGATGAAGATGCTGTAAAAGCTCTGAGGCATATGGGTGAATGATGATAAAGGAAATTAGGGTGAGGGATAGGACCTTGTCTAAAAGCACATGCAAGTCAGGTCTTTTGAATTCAGGATTGGACTTTGGATGGGCTAACACATACTCAAATCGTGAGAGTGCTGACAAAAAGAAACATGAATATTTTATTTTAATGCACTTGAAAATCTGACGAGGTCCAAACAAGCTTGTGAACACTCAGCTTTGGCATTTCATCACCAATAAAAAGAAAATAAGAGGAGGAAGTTGCAATATTAAGTTGACATTTCAATGTTAAAGTAGAACTCTGAAAGTCAATCAAACTGTTTTAGTGCATATGTTTGTTTCCACAAAATACCTTTTGTGTATTGAACTGGTGAAATAGTTATTATTTTTCTAAAAAAAGCATCACACACACAGTATGATCGTAAATATACATCACACAAGAGTTGGCTGCATTCATGCAAGAGGAAATGGTACCACAAGACACTATAACTTTGGACCCAATAAGCTGTGGTATATGGATTTGCCGTTGACCATGTTCCATCAATGTTGTATTGATGGTTTAAGTCGCTATGTTGTGTGGATGGAAGCCAATAGAGCAAACAATAAACCAAAAGTAAAAATTCAATAAAGAATTTCTTCTCTTTACCCAATGAAGTAAATTAATTCAATGAAGAAAGATGTAACAAACTTCTTCCACTAATTTTTTTTTCTTATAATTCAAACTGAATATTTAAATGTTGACCTTACTCTCCAACATTTGGGCCATTTATTCTGGCCCTAATGCTTCATCTTAAATAGCATTAACATTCATGTATTTGACAAGCTGGTAATGATGAATATAAGACCAATGTTCTCTTCTTATAGCTCTAAATTTGTCTTCACCAATTCCGGAGAAAAATATTCTGCACTCTAGCTGATAAATGCTCCAATTTCTTCATCATCTTGTTGAATCTAGTTTTTTTCCTCGCTGTTGTGACTGGAAGTCAGTAGATTTAAACTGAAACAATTTAAACCCCTACCACAAAAATGTTCCATCGCTTTCAGAGGGAGGTGAAGTAGATTACTAGTTACAGCATATAATCTTTGCGTTTGGTGAGACAGAAAATAATTTGAGTAAACAACACAATAAAGATACTGGCAACTGTAACATCAACGATGGGTTAATTTAGCAATTTCAACATTTTATTTTTGCTCAAAAATCAGTGCAGACCTCTGCGTTATGATGTTACACCTGACAGCATTTTGCATATGAGAGTTTCATTAAATTCATTAAGGTTTTCATTAAAGCAGTGGGTGGCTTACAAAACATACTTTTACAGGTTATCAATGCAGCGGGAATACTAACGCTTCTCAGTGTTCCCATTAAATTACAAATTTATGCTCAGTCGCTTGGAAGAATTGTAAGGAGAGAAGTTTGAGGGAATTTTTCCAGTTTGACACAACAGAAACCCACATTTTCCTCATCACAAATAATGACACATCATTGCAGTTGCAGCTCTTGTCATCTGCTTTACTTGCTATTCAATGTTGTTATTAATGATGGCTGCCATTTGTACTGGAGCATCACTTTGCCTATTCAAGTGATTAGGTTAAACGGAACAAGCTTGTCTTTCCAGTAACAGAGGCCAGGATCCATTAATCACAACACTGTATGTCTTAATATGACAGCTGCTTGCAACACTGTTCAAATCTTATGCTGCTTGTTTTGGAAAAAAAGACACTCGTTTAATAAGAACCTTATGCATCTGTTTGCATGAATAATATCTGACCTACTGTTTTTTCACACGTCAAACCACACACTGCAAAAAGAAAAAAAAAAAAAACAGTGGTTTGATTGTACCTCTAGTGTCCCCCCAGCCCTGATACCTTGTTATGAATCATTAACTTTCAATAATTTAGTTTCTTTCTCCAATAAGGCGGCAACTGCAGTGTAAAGCTGTGAATGTTAGCAGTAAAATGCCAGAGTGGACTGTGTGTGTTGGTCTTGACATTCACAAATAGTCACAGAGGTGAAAATAAAAGTTTTATGTTTATATAGGAACTAAGTATTATGAAGATTTAATGAAATAATATATATATATATATATATATATATATATATATATATATATATATATATATATATATATATATATATATTGCAGTCAGTCATGCTTCTCTAATGGAATGTCAGCATATCTCCTTTTTCCACTTGTTGCCTAATGCAGCGTAACGCAGACTTCTCGGCTGCATAATCGCCAAAAATGAGAGCTGCATGTTTATTAGTTATCTGAGACAGTTTAGTGGCTATGTGAATGTAAACTATGGGAGCATTATCCTCCTGAGCAGGTACTGTACATAATGCCGCTCTTTCGAGCACAAATCTTAAACAGCGATTTAGAAATGATGGAAACTCCTCTCATTCATGCTCTAACCTTTGGTGACTGTAAAGTGACAAATCATTTGTCATCTAGAAATTCCTCAACATCCTGTGTTTCACAGATAAGCGTCCTCAGGTATTTGTCACCGTAATAATGTGTGTAGGGTAGGGGGACAAAATGTCTTTATTCCAAACCCAGCAAAGAAAAACAACTCTGTTTGTAACAGAGGAAAGTAGAGGATTAAGAGCTGAGAGGAAAATGTGACAACGTTGAGGAACCAGTTTTTTGAGGCTGTTAATTCATGACATGTTTATTAATGAAGCACTCAGATTATCTCAGCACTGAGTGAATTATGTATTTTTTATGGATTTTATGTGATATGATGGACTTTATTTAGCTAAGTAATGAAACCCACTCATTTCCATAAAGATGCAGAGTGTTTTGGCACATCATAGACATCTACAGGATATAATGCAATCCAATACAATCAACCTGCATTAAAATCTACCATTTGCTTTCAGTCAGAGATGTTAATTCATTGAGTCTCCCGACATCCTTGACATCTCTGTTGACTTATGTTATGATCTTCAATTTTAAAGGCTGCGGTAATATATTTTTATAACTTCCACTGCAAGACTTTCTTCAAATTTAATATTCTTTTCAAAATGTCACCTTTTAAATCCAAGCCACCTCCTGAACACCACATAGGTAGTCAGGAGCTCTCTTTGACTTTGTGAACTGAATAGCAACAAGGCTACAGTAATGCCCTTTGTTCAGAAGGCAACAAAAATGGAAATTCATGTCTAGCCATGGACAGTAAAGTAAGTCACATGAATCTCCATTTATAAAAATTCCATTAAGATCTGCTCCCGTGCAGCTTTTTGGATAATGATGGCTTTCCACGGTACAAACTTTGTAGCAGACATTACGTGTCTGCTTCAGGAGGCCTAATGTCAATATTTAAATCAGTGTTGTTGATCAGTAAATCACATTTTCATGTTTTTTCCTGTCTTTGTTTTCCTTTTAATATCCTATTTGTCATTCTTGGTTTTAATCATTTCCAGGCTTTTAGTGTTTTGGTATTCTGAGTTTGATATTTTGTTTCCTCAGTTTGGGGTCTAACCATAACACTAACCCTACAACACCACCAAACACAACCCTAACTGTATCCGTAACCCTAATCTAAAGGCAAATTCTTCCTCTGTTACCTAACATATAGAAACAAACAACATTTACAGCTATTGGCAAATTAGAGTCATCCATTTACATTAACATGTCATGTTTATGGAGAGTGAAAAGACTTTCTGGAATCATATATATATTTTCTGATCATTCTTTACATTGCTCCAACATGTGGCTGAAGTGATGTATTGAACTTGCACGTCACCTTGGCGCCACACCTGACCACACCCAGTCTATCTGTTGGGAAACCCTGTAGCTCTGTGGCAGGGGCTCAGGTTAAAGCATAAGTTTGTGGCTCAATCAGAGTGCACCCTTTTGTCCATTATACCCAGTTTCCGGCACGCTTCTTTTAGTTAACATGAGTTACCTTCATTTTCTCATTTAATAGCCTTTATTTCTGCTGCTTTGATAGACTTCATGCTTTGGTAAGGTGGCTCTATTAAATGTAAAGATTGTTTGATCTGCTTTTGATATTTTGTTTGTTGGACTTTTTTAGCTTGTGCCATGTGGAGATGATTATTTGATTGACTCAAGACTGATGTCCCTTTCTTCTTAAATTGTGCACTGATACACATTGTTTAGTGGATATTTCAGTTTACTATGAAGATAGTGATAGTTTGTTTGGTAAAGAGTTTGTTGGTGAAAATGGATTGTCTCTACTGATTGATGATTCTGGATCACTCCATTGACTTTATCATTTTCTTTGTTTATTATGTGTCCTCCCTCCACATGGGTGACATCTTCTGACCGAGACTACTTAAATCCAAGCTGCCCCCTACAGTTTCTTTAGAGAGGGAAGGCAGAAACTGGAGAAACCTTCTTGCTGTGAGGTAACAGTGCACTCAAATGTTCATATACTCTTTAGTCATTGCTCATTATGTAAAATGATGATGGTGATTTGTCAGGGTTGTGTGTCTGTTAGCTTTATTTTAAGTTATTCTTCTCTTATTCTTCTCATTAGTTGCCAAGAATTGTCAGCTGCAGCTTTAAAGATAAGACACAGATGCAAGTAATAGAACATCAAATTCATTCCATAGATGCTCGATGATCATGATTCATGATTCATGCATCAATTTCAAACAACCAGAAAGTGAAATAGTTTTCCAGTTCTGGTGAAATATTCTGGCTGAAAACCAGTTCAGAAATAGTTTGTCAGAGAAAAGCGTTTCACACCTTTACAACAACACAAGCATCAAAACGGTGATTCAACACATCTTTGACACAGGCACAATAAAAACAAATTAACATTTAAGCCTTCAAATCAGATGAAAGCCTTTTTTAAAAAGAGAGGACTGCACTACATCGACTATAATGTAACAGGTTTTAAGGTCGTGATTTTAGTGCTTAGACCCTTTAAAACAGAGTTCACAAACTTGTATAATACACACTATCCTACTCCAGCTCCCACTTTTCTTAGTCAGTGCATGATATTTATTCTGGAATTTATGTATGAGTATTTTGCCCTTGAGGGAGTTTTTGCAGTTTTCTGAAAAAAAAAAAAAAAAAAAAAAAACTTGTCTCAGGTGTTTTTCTTAAATACTGCCATTTTAATGAGATGCTATTATCTCTTTTTGTTCATTGTCAAACAGATGATTATCCTCACTGACCTAGGGTCCATGCAAAAACAGGTTTTGCGCTTTTTTAACCCCCAAAATTTGGTACTTTTTTCCATGTTGTTTCTTATGTGCATCCACACTTCACAGTCTTTTACTTGCTGGCCAATGAGCAGGTCTTCTTCCACACTTTGACATTAAATGCCCTTTTGGTGAACCAATCAGTTGGAGCTGTTGAGTATATAGAACATTATTCAGTCACTTTCCCAAATCATATTTTATTTCACGCTCCAGGCATTGAAATGGGCATGAAGCCTTAAGGCAATAGTGTTGCCTTCCTCTTGCTTTATAGGAAACACATTGCTTTCGGCTAGCCATGCACTGTTAATGCCTTCGAGGAATATAAATAGATATATATGTGTAAAAACTGTACATAAGTGTTTCCCCGAGGCAAAACTGGTGTACAACATTGGATGCTCTGAATTCCCATATTGCCTCAATATGTCAATCAAACAGCTTCTCCTTTAACACCAAGAGAAATATGTAAGACCTTAGTTGAACAGTGAGTAGACGAGTTCTGAGGCACTGGAGTTCGACTTGCTGAGAAACACCACACCTTCAACAGACTCTTACTCTGGATTTGTGCACTATGAGCCTGGTCTGGATTGCTCACTGATGACGAGGAGGTTGATAGGTCTGTGCTGCAACACAACAAGGAAACGGTAGTGCTGTTTTGGGCTGATGGATCGGAGGTAGAAGAGGTGCGGCCTGAACTGGAGGAATGAGTGTTGATGTGTCCTTGTGGGTTGGCAGTTCTTAGGCAGCGACAGCGAAGCACATTGTGAAAGGCTTTCTTGAATTCCTGACTGAAGCATGGGTAAATAACGGGGTTAATGCAACTGTTGAGGTAACCCAGCCAGAAGGTTATTTTGAAGATGGTTTCAGAGGGCTTACAGGATGGGAAGATGGATCCTAGAGAACATACATAAGCAGACACAAAACAGAGTATGAGTGAAAAGGGACACTAATACAGCTCTATGGAACAATACTTTGTTTCAGTAAGAACCATAAAGCACTAAGACAGAATATACACATGTTCCAAAGCTTAACAATATGCTGAATATACAGTATTGGTCTTTGTCTTGATTTTTTTCTGGCCTAGGCTTCCTTAGATTCAGGTAGGGATATATCCTAATGCTATGGCATACAACAATATTTAGATAACAGCTTTGGAAAAGAGACTTTTCTGTTTCAGCATGACAAAGTTCTCATGTAAAGCCAGAACCAGAGAGAAATGGATTTACCCCTTTTAGTGAAGAAAGTTTCGACTGATCTGCACCAAGCTCTAACCTAATACCTATTCAAAGTCTTTGGGATAAACTAGAATGTGACTGAGAGCCATGTATAAACATATGCATGACCACATTTTTGTCACAACTATTTGCCTAATCTAGAGGTGGCAGTAACACCACACACTAGCAGAAGAAATGGAAAAAAAATTTCTTGCAAAAAAACATGGACATAAACCATGGAATTAAGGATATTGAATGTGACAACTCTACCCAATCTTGCTGTCAGGTAATCATGATGGCCACTTGTGGTATTGCAAAGAATGTAGTGTGAAGATGGAAATTCATTCAACAGATTGAACCTCAAGGATACACACAATGTGTTTTGGCAAGAGACACAACAGATCCTAAGTTACTTAAGAACGAAGATTGTTAGAGCACAATCAAGTTAGAATCAGAATCAGAAATACTTTATTAATCACAGGGAGGAATTGAGCATTCATCTTGATGTTAGTGCAATTTTTACTGAAATGTTGATAGTTAATATTTGCAGATAGGAAATCACACCTGCCAACATTTTGGAATGAATTGTTGGAAAACATTTTGATCAATCAAAATACAAAATAGCCTTTTTGGAGAGCACACCCAAACAAACAAGTGCCAGGTTTGATGACACATTAGATAAAATGTGCAGGACTGGTAGCAAAAAGAGTTGGCAGAAAATCGATCAATTCAGAGATAGATTGATTGGTGGTGAACCACAGAATCCACAGACAAAAACAAAAGTCACATGGTTCTAATTTTGGGATTTAATACTCCTACCATCTGAAATCTAAAGCTATGAAACTAAGCATTATGGCAAACCAGAATACAAATTTTTGTGGCACATGGCCTGAATACTTTTCCACAAAAGTTGAAAACCAAAAACAATTTTCCTTTTTGGTGAGGAAAATAAAAGCAGAAGTGATGACAAGTGATGCTAGAATAGTCGCAGCTGTAATTTAAGGTGTGCGGCCACTAAATGGTTCAACAGAAAACAAGCTTTCCATTTGAGCACAGGAAAAATATAAAATAAAACATTTAGTGTTTTTTCTAACTCTGTCTGGGAATCTCAAGACTCTTTATTGCCTCAGAGCTTGAATGAGCACCATGAGCCATGAAGGTCTGTCTCAATTGAAATGCATAACTATTCTCCAGTGACTGGCTACAGGGTGACTGAGGATGCCTCCTAACATTACAGCCCATTAAGCATCATGCTTGTTATCTATAATGGCTTTCATAGGAGGGGGCAATAGTTTGCTTCATTCCATTTCATCTCACAGTTGAAGCCTATTCTGCTTCAGTGTGTATTTTATTTAGTGTGTTTGGTTGCTTGTAATGGAATTTCTTCATGACTCCTCTGAGACACTCAAGCAACAGAGTTGAGGCACGGTGGAGAAGGAAGGGAGGTCCACGATTGTTTTCAGGATAAAACATATCATCAAGCAAGTTATATCAAAAGTTATATAAAGGATTCAGGACTCAGCAGTTTCCGCATCACTGCAATTGTAGCAAACCATGGGGGGTGGGTTGGGTGGGTGGGTTTCTCCTCTAGGATCTATTTTAAAGATCAGTCTATATTTTTAGCTGTGATATCAGTTTGGCCTCAGACTGAAATAACACAACAACTACTGGACTGAATGGAATTAGATTCATTGCCCTGAAGATGTATCCTAATTACTGGTAATGCCCTTGACCTTTCATATAGTGCTACCACGAACAGGTTCTTATTTGTTAAGTGAAATATCTCATTATCTGCTGAATAGACTGGCATAGAATTCATAATGCCTAGAAGATAAAGTACCTCATGCCTGTTAAATGGATTGCAGTAATATTTTGTAAAAAGTTCATGCCCCTCCAGAGGGAATTGCAATAAATGAGGCGATCCTTTAGCTTTTCATCTAGTGGCATCATCAGACTCTAATTTTAATTTGTACAATACTTTATGACCAAGTTTCTGCAAAACTAATGACAATCCCATCAGCCTTAGCAGTGTTTTGTGTTTAGAGCTAAGTAATACATATTAGAAGTAGCAGTTTGTCATAATAACTCTTATGTAAGGTGCCTTCAGAACAAAAGTGTTGGGGAAAGAAATGTATATGAACAAGATCATAACCTCCTACGACCCTCATAAGTCAGCATATCCATCTCCATGGCAACAGAGCAAACTCTATCTGCTCTTTGAGACTATATATGATGCAGCTAAAATCTATAATGTACTCACTGCATTGTGTTAATCCCTTTATTAAAAGGCTTCTGTTTACATTTGGATTACACATTGGTGCTTTATTATGAATGTAAACACTGGAGAAAAGAGGAAGCTAACAGGTGTTATTTCTCCAGGTGATGCGTTCACTGATCCTCCATCTTGTATAGAATTTAGGTTCTCCTTTCAGTGAGATTACAGTTTGTGTAACTGAACACACATTTAATTTATAATCTCATCATCTGTGACCTGGGAGGTAACTGCTGACAGACTATTACCCTCAAATACACACCAGTCCACTCCCTTATCGCACTCAAGCATAGAGAGTTCATTTGGAAGCAATTAAGATTTTAGATTGAGCTTCACAATGGTTGGTTTCTGTCCTCGCTTACATCTGCGATAACATCGTTTTTTTTTTTTTTTTATGACAGACTCGGACATAATCTACGTGTAACTTATTATAGATAAAGTTGAGGCGATCTGGCCTAGCGGGTATCCTTTTTCCTCATATCTTCATTAAAATTATAATACAACAGCAGAATCAAAGTTAATTAGTTAATATCTATTTAGATTTAGTTTAAAACTCTAATTAACAAATGGACTTTTTAGAGTAAACTAGGCCTATGGAAAAAAATGAAGTGATCAAAGCAAATCATTAAAGCTCTCACTGACTTTAATTCATTCTTGGATCACTTAAATCCCCATCATCAGATGAAAAATTAAGCATCAGATGAATCATCATCTTTTTATTGTTTTACAAATTGCAACCGTACTTTTCTGAAGTCAATCACAGACAGTCATAGAGATGTATTTCTGTATCTAGAATAGCTATTTTTTTCGTTTTTTTTAGTATATTTATCTATACTAGAGGCAGTGTTTATCTATATGCAGAGGTTATGTTTAAGTTGTTATTTTCTTGTTATTATATGTTCTTACATTCCTGTGGACAAAACAAAAAATAAACTTATGTAGGATACAAGGTACCTACCAATAGGTAAAACTATAAAAAAAGGGAGCCAGCACAGAATGAAGCACCCGACAACAATGCCAAGGGTCTTGGCTGCTTTTTCCTCCCTTGAGAACTTCAGCAGCTTCGGGAGGGAAAAGAATGGACGTTTGTGCCTGTCGCCTCTCTGGTTATCCTCCTGATTCTCTGTCTGAGCTGCATTTCCTCTGTGTATCCTCAACATCACCCCCTCTGTCTCCATTCCTTCTCCCTTACTGCCCTTCCTGACAGTATTTGTTGCCACAGAGTAAACACGGCAGTACATTGTCAGGATGATGGCAAGAGGTATATAGAAGGACCCCAATGCTGAGAACAAGGCGTAGCCGGGCTCCTCTGTGATTCGGCACACAGTCTCATCCTCTGGATCGGGTTCCTTCCAGCCAAATAAAGGTCCCACAGATATAGCAGCCGAGAGCAACCACAGAGCAGCCACGGCAGTCAGGCCTCTCCGCCCTGTAGCTATGGCAGGGTAACGCAGGGGGTAGCTGACGGCCAGGTAGCGGTCAATTGAGATCACACACAGGCTGAGGATGGAGGCAGTGCAGCAGAGCACGTCCAGAGCGGCCCAGACGCCGCAGAATGACCGGCCGAACACCCATCTTCCCAGAGCCTCTGAGGTGGCAGAGAATGGCAGGACGGCAGAGCTGAGCAGCAGATCTGCCGCTGCCAAGTTGGCGATGAAGTAGTGTGTCACGGAGCGCCAGTGGTGGTGGAACAACACGGACAGGATAACCAGGATGTTGCCGAGGACCCCAAATACCACGAACACCACCAGCACGATCCCCAAAACCACCACCTTAGTTACATCCACCTCGGAGTAGGTGGAGGAGCTGCAGTTAGGACAGAGATTTGCAGCAGAGAGAACACTCATGTTCTCCGCAGGAACCATTGTAATCTGTTGGGCGTACTGAAGCTGTTAAATGTCTCTCAGTGTGATAACACTCATGTCTCATCTGTTCCTCAGTTAATTTAGGCTCAAACCCTTTCTTGACACCACTAATGCACGACATACAAACTGTTCCTGCTGCATTAAGTGCTCTTCCAGTTAATTTGTAGATGCTGTAGTTGAAGCCAACGCTCCACTGATGACGTGGTCTTGGACAAGGCTTTCTGGCAGATTGTAATGCTCATAAAGAGAAACACTGGCATGGTTTGTCACGGTTTCTGACTGTTAGTCCAAAAAAGCTTAATCGGCATGACAAAAGACTCGTGTTTCAAGTGGCAGTGTCAGGTGAATTTGGGATGTCATGTTCAGCCATGCTGAAAGGCTTTGGTGCCCAACACCTGTTAAAACAAAGAAGAGATAAAATATATTTAACAACAGATTCACAATCCAAGGCTTTTAAAAATACCCAAAACAGGCTCATTACCACTGAAATACTGTCCTTTATTTTTCAACAGAGGGAACAAATCAAAACTCAAACACACACAAAATAGATCACATTAAAGGTAAATTGCTTTAAAAAATCATTTCACAGCACTCAGCTATGATTAAAGGGTAAATATATCACCGTCTTTCTATTTGCAAATTCTTCTCCCTTCATTATAGCTACATTAGAGAACAGGGACCATGCTTGAGTGAACTAAGTAACATTCACAATTTCCTTTTCATCTAAAAAAGCATTACAGCCAGCTTGTTTTTCTGTCTCTGAAAGCAAACTAACATCCATATAACATCCCATTATTCATATTGTCTTTTTTTTTTTTTTTTTTTTTTTTTTTTTTGCTTTTTCTTTTATTTAGTTTAACCTTTATTTAACCTGACAAGTAGATTAAAGGAAAACATCTTTTTATAAACATAGAGTGTTATATAGAGTGATGGGAGTGGCAGGGATTACTCTATAAAAGAAAACAAGATATAATCAAAAACAAGCAAGGTAAAGACAAGGACACCACACAGGTTGCAATGATACTTGGGGGCAAAAGGAAAATTATCTGTGGCATTATAGAAACACAAACCAACCATGCAGGGAATACAAAGATAATTTTTTAAGAGGAGACATTCAGATGGAGCCTGAGATGACTTCCTTGAAGGTCCTGCGTCTGCGAACAGAGCTCTAACTCAACCACTGGATGACAGGCTTGGAATTGAGCCTTGAGGAGGCCACTATATTACAGAGACAACAGCTTTGGCTGCCAACAGACCCACTCAGTACCACTCTCAGCATACGTGTTGGAGATCTGGGACGTCACCTGCAGAGATTAATGTGGCTTAGATAAAACAGAACAAAGGTGGAGCTGTGATAAGGCGTCAGAGAACAGAGTCATGCCTGTCGCATGTTGGCGCCCGATCGAAGGTTTTCACTCACTGAGCATCTCAGCGCCAGGTGAATCGAAATTCACCCAAATAAACATTTGATGCTGAAGTTTCCACGTCAGTGGCCACAGGGGGAATTGAAACGAAATAGGGAGTGAACGGGTATCTCATTGTTTCTGCAGAATGGTTCCAATGCAGTGATATTTGTAATACATTTTCAGTTCCAATGAGATTTTTCCAATGTGACAATGTGACTGAGGAAAGAGGTTGACCATATCCAAAAACAAAAACCACATCCTAGAGACAACTATCAAACAGCACAACAACTTACACTGACCTGAGGTAATAAAGTAGGAATATTTCGGCAGGAAGCCAAGGAGACACAACACATTTATGTTCTGGACCTATTTATGCATGAAATGTGTGTTATGACACATGGTAGAGTCAAACTGAGTCATTATACCAGATGTAATAAAATTCTCTCCAGGTGTTCCTGTGAGCTTGACCTGCGTCCACCAAAATCTAATCAGTTCGTGCTTGAGTGCCAGTGAATGTTTGTGTGAAAATTTGAGGAAATTCCCATAAGGTATCTCTAAGATATTGTCTTCATGAGAACTGGAAGGATGACCTAAAAAAGCATATTGCCTCTGGTCACGACTCTTGTCGGCAAAGATGCAAGAAAACCGCCCAGACACGTCTTCCCACTTCATGTATCGTTCTTGTGCATGTATTATTATGTAGAAGGGGCAGGCAGAGTAATAGCAGTGCTATGATGAAGTGATGAAGACGTGTAAGATGTGTTAAATGACCTTTTCGGTCCGTTCCACTGCCGGCTGGCCCCTCTCAGTCTATTCAACTCCGTCCTGTGAATTTTTTATATTCATCATTTCTTGTCTTGCGGGAAAAAAAGGATCGAGAGAGAAAATTCAAATGCTGTTGATTTGCTTGTGTTTTGATGAAAGGGCAGGAGCAGCCAGGTGATAAAGGTGAAGACAAATGCAAAAACAAAAATGCCATGTTTCTTTTATATTTAAATAGTCGAGGAATGAATTATGGCTGAGCAGACACGAAGCTCAATGTGGCAAACACTGAAAACTGGAAATAAAAATACTGCTGCATTGAATGAATGCATCAGATTATCAAAGTTTCAAAAGCATTCAAAATCAATAAATCATCACTAATCCAACAAAAATACCATATTCAACCTTTGCATATTTCTACCATGTTAAAGTATTTACTTTCATCTTCTTCAATGTGATGCAGTAATTTTTTTTTTTTTTTTATCTATTTCACATTATTGTGAATAGACTCAGCCTTTAGATTAGAGAGTGTTGGTCAGAAAAACAAACTATAGATGTCAACTTGTGATGCTCTCTGACTATATTCTGACATTATTAAAGGATAGTGATAATCATGCCTATATTCTTCCATATATCTCTGCTTCTCCGAGGATAATGTTTGATTAAAAACCATAAGTGAACATGATTACGTTTCCATTTATATCTGAAAACCAAAGGTGTACCACTCATCTTTTCACATTAGTGAATCTCATGGACCCCCTTGTTCAGAACAGTCATTATAGAAGTGAAACAAGTCGGACAATTAAATCTATGATTGGATTCGTAATTATGGTTTTGTCTCAGTGAAGAGAATTGAGCATATTAAATGGCTTAATGTAGCCTGGCTATTCAATACAATTAGAGCAAAATTTCATTGGGATGGCATGACATTATTAGTTCATATATGTCTTTTTGACCCTACCATGTGTTTTGCTTTCACTCTGAAACGTGGAAGTTCTTTTTTGTTGTGCCAGACAGAATGTTCTGTGTTTATTATATTTTGTGTTACATTTCTCATCAAAGTGGTAGAGAAAAAAAAACAGGATATATGTAAATACTTGAGTACTTTATTTTTTTCCATCTGTGGCACATTTCATTTAGAACTGTCTTCCGCGTTTTTGCACATAGGCTAAAGGTGGAACTAAATATTATTTGTTATTCTCTATCAATCTATCAAGTCCTTGTGAAATGAACTGATTTATCATTTGATTAATGGGAAACAAATGCTTATCACAAAGTTTCCAGAGCCGATGGAGACATCTTTTTGTAATTATAGTGATGTAAAATGGAGGACGTTCTCACTTTTGAGAAGTTGGATCTAAGACAATGTTTGCCTTTTTGCTTAACAGCTTATTCAAAGAATGATTTTTTTTCATTCAAATTGCTTTAAAAAAAAAGCCGCCTTCTTACACCTCTGGGAACCAAATGTTGACTAAAACGAGCATCCTTCAGGTCACAACATCAAAACTGAACAAATAAAAATCAAGGATCATCCTCAAGTACACACATGAACCACCTCATCATAGCCATCTATTGTGCTGCCAGTATAGGCCACTGGAGAGTTCATCTATCATCTGTTTCTACCAACTCAGTAATATAACAGTTTCTGTCAGGTCTCTGGAGCAGAGCACTACCGTGATGAATTGAGGTCCATTTCTAAAATGCTGTACTCTCTCACTGGGGGGAGGGGGGCAGTCATTGCCTGGAAGTTCATAATTCAATACCTTTGTGACATTAATCATTATGTGTTATCAACCTTGACCATTAGCAGTACACTGCCCTTCACAAAGGACAATAAGTATTTTGCTGTGTGCTCATCTGTCTGCAGGTCGTGTTGTAGTTATTTCTTCCCAAATATGAAGGCAGATAAATTCCCAAGGAGATGGTAATGTTTAATTTTCTTCCTCGTGAAAAACCACAAGACTTTGCCATCTCCTAAACCAAAATCACATCCATAAAATATTCAGATTTACTCCCACTTCTCTGTATGTGTTTTAGATTAGTAAGGGCCTACCTGTTGAGGGGTAACATATTCTGGATATTCATAAAATTCAAAGCAACCGCCTATATATCATCTTCATTATATATATATATATATTATAATATATATATATATATATATAATATATATATATATATATAAACATTGCATTTTACTATAATTATGTTTGGATACATTTAAAATAAGAAGGAGATGTAAACAATTTAAACTAAACATGATGCACAACTGATGGTGAAAATAAAAAAGAAGCAATCTCCACAATGTTCTCATGATTGCACTATTAAAAGAAACAATCACATCCTCCTCTGTAAGAATAGTAAAAACAATTCTATTATAGAAATCAGAAGTAATATAGTTTGTTAAGTAAGCTGTTGAATTAAAGGGAAAGGGAAAGGGAAAGGAAAAGAAGAAGAGTCTTACCTCTTTTACAGCGCCCATATCTCTCAACAGACTTTCCAAAAAAAAAAAAAAAGGATGGGAGAGTTGGGGAAAAAAACATCAAATGAGCTAATTTTCTCTGAAAGTATTCATAGCTGCTGTTGTGTCTGCCAGTCAGCGCACAGAGAGCAAAGTCAAGTGCTCCCTCCCTGCTCCTGCCTCCTGCTGCCTCCTCCTCTGGTGAGAATTAAAGTCACAGTGGACACCCCCCCCACCTGATCCTGCCAGGACACGCCCCCACTCCCCTTGCACGCACCGCTCCGACCCTTTCATTAGCACGTCCTCCACACACACACACACACACGCACAGAAAAACTGCGCACGGCAGTTTAATCATAGGAAACTTAAAACTAAAACATTTATACAAGTAACACAGAGAGAAGATGTTTACATCAAAACAAATAAACAACAAATTAAAAGTTTAGTGTCTGTTGTTGCTCTTTAAGTACATTATTAAGTTATTTCTTCTAGTTGTCATATCACACCTCCACCGGCAGTAATTAATGACTTTCAGCTACAAGTAAGACAGAAGATAAACTACCACATAATAAAGAAGGTAGGTTGTGCTATTTATTATTCATATCGCAGCTTAGTGATTTGATTTCCTTGACCTCCAACAACTCCATGATTTTTCTTCCGGCACATAAAAACAACACATGTTTACATTTCACTGAGACAAAAAACAGACAATAACAGTGATCTGTCAGGACCAGAAGCAGTAAAGTCATGAGTGTAGGTGTTACAATGTTGTGAAAACTGTAAGACATCAGTCAGGAAGAAATCTGGCAACATAAGAAATTTACATATCTGAAAAAGTTAAAATGTTTCAAAACAAGTTTTTATGCTCGGCTACGGCTGGAAACAAAAATACAAACTGAGGCCAAATGTGACAAAGTGCATATGGAAACAGAATTAAATAAATAAATAAATCATTAACCACATTCTGTGAGAATGAAAGCAAATGAAAGCGTCATATCTGTGTAGAACATTTAGGAGACTGAATCCTTCCTTCATTCTCTACATTAAACAAACATAATTGCTGTGTTTGCATTATATTTTCTTCTTTTTTTCATTACATTATATTGTTGCATCCTCTTCCTCTCCTTCCGCAGTGATTTAATGGCACCCGACTGGAGAATTGGCACCACCAGCTGTTTATCTCAGTGCACTCAACTCCTTTTATTCACAGCAGTGGAGGGAAAAGCGCAGTAATTAGCATTTTCTTTTGCTGGTTTACTGCAAACTAAAGAGAAATGCAGCTTTCTTTTAACCACCTTTATAGTTTTTTCACCCTAACAAATCATTTAGGTTTTCCCTAAATATGAATAAAGTCAGGTGTTATAGAGCAGGAAAAAAATTGTGGGTGATAAAAAATTTATTTTATCATTTATTTTGGAGAACTTGTTGGATATTGGGCCCTGTATACTTTCACAGTCCTCGGAAGAAGAATCAGTCACATTGGTGTGTAAAAATACAACTGTGTGACGCAGAGTTTATTGATTTCCCTTCATTAGAACTAATCAAATCAAATCATGAGAAACAGCACAGGCACAGGAAGCATGACAGCTGTGTCCACATTGCTCTGTAGCAGTTACAGCTGTTGTAGCCGTCTGGGACTCTAAAGGTTACAGTAGAGTTTTGGAGGACTTCTGGAGGACTAGGACTTTTAGTCAGAATATAAGGGATACATGTTGCCCCAGAGGCCAGAGGCACCACCTCAGTCCCCCTGGTGCCTGTGTTTTAATTTGAAGAGGGATACCAGATGCACTACGGCAGACCCCTCCTGAAAGAGGTTGGGTAGGGGGTGCAGTACATCAATAATAGCTCAAGGATGACAAATAGGCTATATCTTCTTTCAGGTTATTGTTTCAGGTTGGTTTATTTATGGCTTCTGCAGCGGCTCAATGACCTGACCACAGGTGTTAGAGACACCGCTGAGGGCCTGGGCTGCAGTGTGCACTTTGTGATTTTTTCCTTCCCCCCTCCCTTGCATTCCCTCCTGTCTCGAATGCCAGGATGATGCACTCGTGTGTATATGACAGCGTAGTCTCATAAGTCTGCTGCCGCTGGGTGTATTGATTCACCATATGGATCTTTTCAAGTGTAAAGGTTTACACTGCAACTTGTAGCGCTAATCCTTTCACTTGGTTTTAAAATCTTGTGCTTATCGCAGTGACAAAAAAAGCCTAAAAACTGTAGTGTTTGATGAGATCATTCACCTGTGATCAAATGAACAAGGGGGAATCGATTTTGGCTGGTGTAACACAACACTCAGCTCATCAACATTTGGATCATTCTATTGTTGGCAACAAACTGATGTTTATTCCAGAGTTTCCAGAGCACAGTGAATAGAAACTACCTCATAGTTCGATTCATCTCATGAACCTCAAACAGCTCATCCTGGCCTGGGGTGTTGTTGGGGAGCTTAGCATGCAACTTGTTTGTTAAGGTACTTTACATGAACACACAGATACGTCATGCTTGTGTAAATTCTAACCGACTCAAACGTGTAAAAACAAACAGTATATTTTTATGATTAGAGTCAGTAAATGCTTTGACAATGACTTTTTGAATAAAAACAACAGTCTCCCGTAAACCAGATGTGGAAACTTAAAAAATTACTCATGATAGACTGGTCACAGGTTAGGTCTTCAGCATATGACGCTAAGTACAGTAATCATAAAAGGAAGCTCAAGTTTCAACATTCTTTTGCTCTTAAGAGCTGGAATCACTATACTCCTGTTACATCTGAATAACTGTAAAAAGTTCAGTGCTTCTTCTTGACACAAAATTAAATTCAAGACATTGCGTAGGGAACCAGTGGATTTTTTACACATTAACCTTCATGTACATATTAATTGTACAAAGTTTCACCCACACTCAGACTTGACTCAAGACTTGTAGCTGTGTTTAATTTTTTAATCTTCGTAACAGTTGAAATCCAGGCAGCAAAGATGGTGACAGGTTGCCCCGCTCTTGACCCACAGTTTGACTGACATGAAAAAAAGCTCTAAGTTGAAGACAGATTCTTCTGCTTTATTCACAGCCGCTGGGTAAAAAGTTTTTTTCAGAAAAGGATCCATTCTGTAAAAAACAAATTGGCACATTTATAATTCCCAGATGACATTTTTTCATTATGACTAAGCATTATCATCAGACATTATATAATGATTATAATGGAGATTATACCTGATATGTCGTCAGTAGCATTGTGACCAGTTTACAGAGCTAATACCAGGCCTAGGATGGAAAAGAAAGAAAGAAACTTCTGGATTTATAATAGTATAATTGCACTTGAATGAATATCTAAACTGTGACCATACTTTTGCTGATTGGTGAATGTGAATTCGCTCCGTGTGTAACGATAATGACAAAGGTCTTAAATATCTGCTACCCAAGTGCTACTGTTTGGGGATATGCTCCTGTGGGTCGTATCAGAGGCCAATTCTACACAACTTTACAATAAAAACAAGTGTAAAGTTGCTCTGAGCGAGGATTGGTGAGGTGTAAACACAGAGAAACCTTTATCTTTCTGAACTTGGCTGCTCATTTGTACCGGTCATGAAGTTCTATCAGATGTAGACAATGGAGAAGTTCAGCCTAAAAAGCCTGTGTCTGCCCTGAAGTGACACTTCAACAGTTTTTCCACAAAGTTTAGAGAATGACTCGGGTACCAAAAGTGCACTTTCGGCTTCAATGAGAGAAATGTTTCCCTCCGTTCTTGTCCTTTCCTTTCCTTTGATCTGAGACATTATCAAAGGTAAGCCTGCCTTCTAACCTGTGAATTGCTACTTGCAATGAGGAAACTCACTGCGTTGCTTATATAATAATAGAAGGGTATGACTTCTGGAAGTTTTTCACAGCTCAGTCAGAGTGACCATCAGGTTCTTGGTCACGTCTCACCGAGGGCCCATCTCTTCAATTGCCAAGCTTGTCCGGGCAGCCGGCTCTGGGACGGTTGTTGATTGTTACAAATGTCCTATATCTAAGAATTATAGAGGCCACTGTGCTCTTGGGAACCTTCAAGGTAGAAGAATATTTTTTTTCTAGGCAGCCTCAGATCTATAACTCAACACAGTACTGTCTCTGTGCTTTGCAGGGGTATAGATAAGACTGTCTTTCTAAAATTATGTTCAACCAATGAAATATTCACAGGTGGATCAAGGTGTAGAAACCAGTGCCGCTGGGTTTGGGGTTGGCCAGAGGAGGCTACTGAAAGTCTTGGGGTGGCACATCAAAAATCTAAACCTAATTGTGCATTTGCGCACAATTGAACAACATATTATTGAGGCACCCCCCTCTCATCTCTCAAAGAGTTACAGGAGGACGGTGCTTAGCTCAGAGACTTTGTATTGTCTTATTAAACAAGCACCTAATATAAAATATCAGACAGAAACATATCATGCTTTTGCGACTGGTGAGTGGGTGGTGGTGGCACCATTGATAGAAACCAATAGGTCAAGAGAAATAGGAGGCACATGAGCTGAATTTGTAATCAATGTCATAGCAAGCAGTGTAAAGTATTTTTATTTTGTGATTGTGGCATATTTAGCCTGGACTGATGAGGAAAATATGATTCTCCATATTGAAAAATGAAACATACATATAAATGAAAAACTTTAAAGGTCAGGTTTCCGCTTACTGCATCGTATTGCTCACAGCTGATGTTCCCTCACATTTGCTGACTTCAGACATTGAACTGATTATATTTAAGAAAAAAAAAAAACTCACCCTCTTCGCTCTTTCTATTGCCAGAGGAATGGAAATGTGTGCGGCTGCAGCCTCCACTTGGCAGAGAGAGAGTAAAAAAAACAACAACATTTCGTCGTTATCAGCTTCAGTTGGTTAAATGCTAAATTATTCATAGAGAGGTAAAGGCTTGCCCTCGCGAGATTAGTTCACCTAATTGTTCATCCAGTTTGCTTCTTGAATACAGGAGAGGCTGCCTGAACACCAGCATCCTGGATGATTCCGTTAATGAGAAAAAAAGAGACATGACATTAAGAAAGTATTTACAGAACTCCTCAAACTTTTAATATATTCTGCGTGCAATAAGTGCTACTTCTTCTAACTTTTGCAGGTTGCGGGAATTAAAGGAGAATTAGACATCAAGTTGTGAGGAGGCGGCTCATGTTTGTCTTGGGACGACTTTAATTTGACCATAAAACACAGAATCTAAAGGATTCAGGACAATAATGTTTATCATATTTTCAGTGTGATATGAACCTTACAGCCCAGAGGGATGTTAAATTGTTGTAACAGCCATTAAAACTCTTTAAGTCTAATGAAGATCTCATTGTCTATTTGTCTCAATCATGACTTCCAGCTCTTTTTTTCCTGTTATTTTGTCTTACTTTGCTGCGTGTTGATGTGTTTTCAGGCTGTGGCAAATACACTAAGAGCCTGTTATTCTCCTCTACACTATTCAAATGTGTTGCACTCTCGGTGTTTATTTATACAAATGTCCCAGGGTGCATCATTGTCCAAAAAACATTATACGACTTCAAAAATACCTGCATTATGAGACAAAAGAAATCACAGAATTCCAGCTGCATTTATATCTATCTATAAATAAATTATTACTTATTACTTCAGAAGTTTCTGCGTGTTTATACAAATATTAAAAAAAAAAAAGGATGGCAAGCACATATATGCAACTCTTGGTTAAAACCGCCCTGAGGCTTTATTTGTTTTCGCTTTTTCTATGAGTCAGTCTTGAGAGAAGCTCAGTTGTGCATATGGTTGAGAAAAAGCGGGGGTGAGACTGTGGATGCTTGTGTCTGCAGGGGGTGCATGTTTGTTACTCAACTCAACTCGAACAAACTTTGCGAAATGAAATTCTGCATCGGTTTTGCAAACAAGAACTCGCCTATGAGACGAGAGAGAAGATGTAGCGAAAAGATGTTGCTCGTAAATAATCGTATATTTTTACTGAATCAGTCATCAAAATCAATCAGAACAGTCCATTATCAATGTGCTGTTTGAGGTTTTGGAGATGAAAGTAGAGCTAAAACAAGATAATAATATATCAGTGTTGGATTTATCAACTTTTTTTTACGTTATTCTGCCCTCTAGTGGCCAAAACTAAACTAACACAGTTTTAATATTCTAAGTGTCAGACAGAAAAATCTGTTGTTTTGAACAGTCTCGTTCAAACATAACACACCTGTTAAAATATCTCTCACAGGAACACATTAACATGTTTTTTTTTTGCCAGAGTGCTCAGCTTGCCTGTGTGACAGCAGGTCAGATTACAAAGCAGAAGCTTGAGCTGTGATAACAGAGAAAGGAAGCTGACACATTTCTGCGCAGCCTTCTTAGACCACGGTTGTTGTTGTTGTTGTTGTTTTTTTTTTTTTTAAGATAAACTTTGTGCTGCACTCACATCCATCAAATGTATGACACACTGTTTTCCCTCCTCGTGTAAGCGCAGCAAGGTAGGCGTTTCAAAGAAATGATGTCAATGTTAATTTGATTTGCTGTGCTGGGCAGGGCTCTGCAGAGGCTGCAGGAGGGATGGATGCCTGTGATACCAGGGGCTTGTTTGAGAAAAAAAGATACAGTGGGTCCAATTAATCATAGAGTGCACTTAGAGATGGGCAAATGGAATTTGGAATGAGCACTTTTGTTTCATTAACTTATAAAGCCTCTGGGGTTGACAGAAAACCAGGATGGATACATCAACAGGCGGGGAAAGAATAGGACAAAACTCAAATGGAAACAGAATAGAAAGACAGCCCGTGGCATGCAAGTAATGACAGGGACTTGGCTAAGCCAACTCGAGGAATGTCCTTTATTGATTGCTGCAAATACTGGGGTTGCTATATTTATCTGAGTGAGCAAACAGGTTGTTTCTGTTCTTATGTGTCAATTTTGGACCATCACATGAGTTTGAGTTTAGATTCCTGATTCTAAAATACTTAATATTGACAGAAAACAATTGATTATTCCTTTTTTTTTCTCTTTTTTTATTATATACACAATTACATGCAATTCATATAGATAGCCTAAAATTCTTTTGCTCTCACTCACTCCAGGTGGATAAATCTGTAGTATCAACACATGCACTCAAAACTGAAACCCTCCTGCAGGAACTTCTGCTTTTGTGGTGATTGCTATGTTTAGTTTCTGTCGAGTTTCAGAAAGGTGTTAATTCAACTTTATAGACACTTTGGCGGCTTTGAATAACATCCAGAGGCAACTCTGCCTCCTAGAAATGTTTAAATAGATAATAATAATAAAAAAGAAAAAATCAAACAGAAAATTCATGTTTGAAGGAAATATATCTTTGTTTGGAATAAACAGACACTTTATTTTCCGTGTAAATTTCCTGTCGACATTGTTGTTATTACAAGATCATTTATGTGGTTGCATTCAAGCACAGGAAACATTCTCATTGACTAAGTCACATTATATGACACATTATTTTAGCTTATTAACATATTAATGCTGTGAACATAATCTCTATAAACCAGGATTGCTAATTGCAATGTTGGTGAGCCCATTTGAGACCATGATGAAGCTTTTCCTTAGTGTTTATTGCAGCAGCTTTGTTCCAATTGAATGGCGATGAGGTTTATTTTTGCGAGCAGCCAGCTCATACTTCTACTTCTCCATCAGATACATTTACCAAGGCAGTACCATATTAGTCATTTGTCCACATAGTCCTGACCAAAATATAGCCTGTGCTACAAAAATTCTCCATTTCTGTTCATGATGAGCCCACTCACTCTATGTTGCTCGCGGCGAGACACGATATTAATGTAATGTTTTTTCTTTTTTTTGTTTGTTCTTCTCGGAGCAGGAGCGAAGAGCTGTGAGGAATAAGCCGAGGCTTAGTCTCTCTTCACCGCAAGCCGGGTTGTAAGAATAATCGATTGCATTCGCCACGACTTGGTGCAACAAGGGCCACTTTAGTTTACCCTATCTGTTCTGTTTCATCAATTGTTTTTTGCATTTTGTGGTTATGAAACAAATAAAAAACATCCAGGGCAACAGTTGATACATTAGGGACCTGCCAAGGTGAACTGAATGTCCTGCTAGTGCTGCCACAGCAGGTGATACACTGTGTGGATCTGTAGAGGCTTTTGTTTTTCTTTATGACCACTGGAGCAGCAGCAGGAGCTAACATCTTGTGAATATAAAGAATAGGATGGTACAGGCCATGTAATATTTTTCCACGGTGGCGGGAGCACCTTGGCGAGCGATTGCTAGTATATAATTTTCAGCAACAACTTTTCAGCACTTTCTGATGACCAGAGACTGGAACAGGTTTTCGTGTTATTAAAGTGCCATGAAGTCTTTGATAGATGGTTTGCTGCATGTGCACCATGTGCCTCAAGACTTTTTGCTCATTTGATCGTATCTGTTTTATTAAATGCATCAGTCCGGTCCATTAAATAATGGATGTTGTTTTGGGACTGTCAAAAGAATTTTGTTTTTGTAAAAATACTCCTAGCGTAGTTGACCAGAGGAGTTTTCAAAACTCTGGGAAACTATGAATTCTAAGAGAAGTGTTTTCTGGAGCTTTTCTGATGAGACTTGCTTTTAGTTTGTTCCTGAACTTTAATACTGACTATATATCTTTCAGCTGTGAAAGAGTCTGGTGTTTGATTTAATATAGTAAGAAAGGAATGTTGCTTATATGTCATTTGGAGTGTGCATTGTATTTCACTTCAGTAGTAATGGCTTGGGTGATGGTGATGATATAAAGCTTTTTCCAGCAGTTTTCCAACTTGATTCGCCAAGCTCTCTTTGTATTCTGTGTAATGTTCAAAGTAGCGTAGTCTTAACTGTGTTGTCTTATTTATAGCACAGAGATAGTAGAGAGTTGATGGCGCTCATATTTTAGCGTGGTGAACGTCCCTGATTTCCTGCCATCAGTAGAAAAAAGAGTTCACGCCAAGCTCAAACTGCTTGTTTCCTCCAATTGCACATTAAAAATACTCCCAGTGTTTTCTCAAATTTGTGTAGCTGTAGTTGGAAATATTTGAATTTGTGTCTATGAAGAATGGATGATTAAAAGCCAATACAATTATTAAAATCAATGCCTTTGTTACCTTATCTGTTTTTGTTCTATTAGATGGTAATGGTGGTCAATTGGACTTTCTGAAATTCTATGTGGTCTAGATTAAATTATATCTCATGAAATGTTGGGTTGATTGTCATGAACTTTAGCAGAAAAATACAAGGTTTCCAGACTTTTCTTCTGTTACACCATCAATGTAGCAGCGAACTTGTTATTCATTCTGTAAATTTCATTTAAATATCTCAACATCTGCTCTCAGCGTTGGTAAAGACATTCATTGTTTATCAGATGATGAATCTTCATTACATAATCGTGATTTTTTGTGTGTGTGTTGGTTTGGTTGATGCTAGTGAAATGTCAACTACCGGGGTGACAGGTGACACATTCATGGGCAACATTCATAAATCATACTAACTCTGGTGACACTTTTAGTTAGTAGTGCAGACATCATTTTAAACTTTAAAGTTTTGGTGGAATACCTGCAAACCTAATAGCATTCAGCTGTACTTGTCCTAAGTGCTAATTAATAGCAAAGACACCAGATTAACATTGTCAGTATTAGCATTTTGCTAATAGCATTGCTCTATTTCCTAAACATTATTAAATATATTAACATAAATACAAAGCAATTGACTGGAGCTATGAGGTAGCACCTGAAGCTTTGACTCTGTGAGCTGTGAATTCAGCTTCATGGCTCATCTGAGGGATAAATTATTTATAATCAGGATTTCAGGATTTCCTGACTGTGTGAACTCTCTTCCTCTTCCTATCAGATTCTGACTCCCACTGATAGAAGAAATGCTGCCTGGAGGAAGGTGGCTGATTCTACTGATAGTTGTGCACAGGCTGCTGAGATTATTTTAGCAGGGAAGCAGTCATTAGATATATCTGTCCTCACTTGATATGATTTGGTTAGATCAGACTGCATTTGTGCAAATCAGTTTGATTGAGTGTTTATGGCACTTTGATTCTGAAGGTCTAACACTGATTATTTGTCTCATTGTTGAGACATGTAGCTGATGTTCTAAAAAGCAGACAGCTTCAAATGGAGATTATCGCTTTATAGAAATTTAACAAAAGGTCTTTACATACATCAGATACCAGTGACACTGTGAACTACCTCTATACTGGTGCATTCACATCACAGGAGAGAAAGTAGCTTACATAAGATGACGGGGTTTTCATACAGACTAATGTTTCAACTAATGTCTCAAAGCAGCAGTGTATTCACTTTCTATCACAGAGTACAAAAAAAAAAAAAAAAAAAAGAATCCATGTGGGTTTAAAGACAGAGTTGTGCTTCAAGGGCTCAGACTGAGTCAACACCTTATAAAGAATAAAAACTTGGTGGAAATATTAAATATTTTTTTTTTCTTTATTAAAGTCTCTGCTCCTAGCAACTTCTCAACAGAAACACAAAGTCATAGTCTCATTTTTCAGAAAATATGCCGATCAGTACAAAAAAAGTAATTGTCCCTGACTGTTATGACAGGTAATCAACTTTGTGGTGAGCTAAATGTGAGAATGCTTTTTTTTTCTGACAGTACAGCACCATTTACCTTCTGCTGAACCACACGACTGCAGAGACAATCAGTAAACAGGTTGGAATGTGATTACACAGGGGAACATGAGAGATAATGTAAATTTTGTGGTAAAAGTGTTGATGTGGAGCTACAAATAAAGCAGACTGTGGAAAAAAAAGGAAATACAATGTAGAGAAACCCAAGGATGCTTTGTTTGTGTATTTATTTATTTTTTAGGTCTGTCTGTCTAGAATGAAAAGAGTTTTATATGTTCTCTCTACAATTTTCTTACTGTTTTGCAATTCACTGAAGGACATGTGAAGAAGACAAGGCTTTGATGTAGGTCACATTCAAAAAAATAAAATAAAAATAACACTGAGGTGCCTGAGGAAAAAAGATGAGGATGAAAAATGAAATGTTTTTTGGACGACGGATGAATTTCTTCTGTTGTATAGATGCTTTGCAGTGACTTGTTTTTTTTTTTTCTTTGTGACTCTGTTAGGTATGAGAAATAAATTATGTTACAGTTTTCAAGTAATTTACGAAGGTATTGCCATTTTATAACAATGCATGCTGTGTAAATCTTAATATAATACTTCACAGCAGGTCACATGTCTAAACAGACGTTAAATGACCGTAAAGAAACACAAGAACAACAAAAAGTAGATGAAAACTTCACAAAAATACTGATATTTGCTATAAATAAATGAAAAGTGACTAAAATGCCCATTTTATAATTATAATAACAATTATAATATAAATAGGACCATATTTAAAAAAATAATATCATTTATAATAATCAGTAAAGAAAAAAGAAAACACAAAATTACAATAATATGACACCAATAGAATAGTGAAAGAGACGTTTCTACTGCAAAACATTTTCTATTTGCTGCCTAAACTACATTCATCCTTGCTGATAAAAGTTTAATCGGGGTAATAGGGTGAGAGGGTTGAGTCAAGGTTTTAAACATGTGAGTAAATGTTGTGTTGTGGTTGTTGTTGATGTTGTTGTCGCCTTTAGAGAAAGGATCAGACTTGTTGTCTCAGTCCTGAGAGTGAGCAGCTTATTACACCTCTCAGCCCCGGATATGAAGCACGTGACGCCAGGATAAGAAACAGGACAAGATTTTTGTGCGCATGCGCACTGCAGGAAAAACAAGGAAGTTGACGCAGATTTTTCCTGCGATGAAAACATTGTAGATGTGGCAACGCACAGCAACAACATCAGTCTACGCTGGATAAGAACAGCACCTGCTGTTTTTTATCCGTTTACATCAAATCCAGGTAAGAGAGTGACGGAAAGAGAAAGAGAGGGAGAAAAAAAATAAGAGTTTTAACTGAGCGCACTCGAGCGTTTCACTTTACTTGGGCTTAGCAGCGCAACTTCCAAGGAGCTAATGCTCCAGCTAATTAAGTGCTAGCGTTTACTACACAAAAAAAAATCATAAAATCATATTATATGTTCATTCAGTAGTGGCCGGGTTTAGTTTTACACGTTTGCTGGTCAAACACCTGTAGTTACATAAAGTTATTGACGCACAGAAGAAACTAATGTATTCAAACCAGTAATTAGCCGTAGCCTTGGTAGTTGTAAGTAACACTTTCTCATTTTTACGCTATAAGCTTTTATGGAGACACAATAAAACATGTCACAATTGAAAGAAAAAAAGTTATACAGTGTATAAATTCAATATATAGAAATGAAGCAGGATAATATGATGTCAATGCCAATCATGTACATTCATGTACAGAAATTTAGAAAACGTTTCTAAAGTGTAAAATCTACAACATAATGTATCCACATCAATGTTTAAGTGCTCAATTACATGCTTTTATTTAACTTTATCTTCCTTTGTCATGATATAATAAAGCTCACATCCATAGCATAATAACACAATAACTGTGTTGTGCATTTAGTATTTAGACTCATTATTAGCTATAATATAATATAATATAATAATTTGTGAGTAACTGTAGTAGGTTGTCAAAAGCCCTGAAAGTGTCAGAGACTATATTGACGACATTGACAGTATCCTGGAGAACTGGTGCATCCTTGAGAAGTGTTTATACACAAAGCAGGCAAATGATGTTTTTTACAAATGGTAAAATGTGCTCAATTGTTATATTTTAATTGAAAGAGAGGACAAAGTTTCTACTAAATCATCAACATCAAAACAGTCTTGAGGAGATGATTTGCATAAAAAGTTTTGTCTCTCTCTCTGAAACCATCTCAGATGAATTCATGTGTTTATATATATCAACTCCGATGGAAAACATATTCATATTCATATTATTTTTTCAGATAACATGGGAGGGCGTCCAAAAAAATTGTCATAAAAATACTTTTTTTTTTTTTTTTTAAAAGCTAAATCCACAGTATTCCCTCGCTGCAATAAGTGCTGCAACTGCACAACAACTGTAACCTGAGGCTTTCCTCATCAGAGGTTTGGCGGCAAGTTGATGTAACAGCTGCCAGCAAAATAACAGAACGACTCTGGAAAAACTCCTCCATTCTTTGTTCAGAGATGGGAAAAAAAAAAACTGTTCCTATTCATGGGTTTAGTCTCCCGTGGGGATTCAAATGCAGGGATGCACTGAGCCAAAATCTGCCAACATAATAAACTCAGGCTGTAAGGAAGACTGGATCACATGTGTAGTCGCACTTGTCAAGTCCCTCTGAGGCAGATCAGTGGTGTTTGATTCTTCTTTTTTCTTCTTCCATTGTTTGTGGATGTTGGTCACATGCAATGAAGGAGTGATAATCGGTCATAGCTATGAGTAAACTGTCTTTACTAAGGCTAACTGGACTTGTGTGGAGTGAATACATGAAGTAGTAGTTCGCATGAGAAGAAGTAGGTATGAAAAGGAATAGCAGAATACAAATCTCTCCCAACAGATACATCACTTGTGATTCTTTCCCCGTTGTGTGAGAAAACATATCTTAAATGTTTCACACAGTCTCTGTTGTTTTTTTTCTCTTCAGAAAAACAAGTTTGTAGAAAAACATGAAGATCAATAGTTCCCAAAACCACTCAGACAGTTTGATGCAAACATCTCATTTCACTAATAAATACCTTAAAGAGAGGCGGTCAGTGCCCTCGCTTTGGTTCCGTCAGTGAAAATGAATGTCATGTCAGGTTTTGGCTTTGGCTGAAAATGTCGCTTTAGTGTTTTCGTGCTTAACCACAAGTGATTGTGATCATTAACCCGGCAGTCCGTCTAAAATGTTTTACTTGGGTTGACTTTTAGAATCTATCTGCACTATATCACTGTAAAACTTATATTTTTCTCTCAAGGCACGGTTGTGTGAGAATATATGCACTAATACTATAGAGGCTAGTGAAGTACACTTAAGTCATAATCTGCTTCAGGAATCCAGTTACTTATGAGATGACTGTCTTGTGACAAAGTGCTGGAAGTCGTCTTTAGAAGATGGTAAATTGTGGCCATAAAAGGAAACACATGGTCTGCAACAATAGTCAGACTGGCTGTAGCAGTCAAACAGTGACTCATAGTTATTAAAGGGTGCAAAGTGTTGCCAAAAAAACATTCCCTTCGTCACTACGCCACCAACACTACCAGTCTTGGCTGTTGTCATGGTGCAGGTGGGGTCTGTGGATCCAAGCACTTGATGCCAAATTGTCACCAACCATCTGCTGCCTCAGCAGAAATTCAGACCCCATCAAACCAGGCTGTGTTTTTCCAGTTTGATGCTGTCTAGTGCTGGTGCTTTCCACTACGACCTCTGACGCCTGACGTCTAACAGGAGTGGAACCTGACATGGTTGCACATGTTGTACATTCATAGATGTCTTTCTGCTCACCTCAGTTGTAAAGAGTGGATATCTGGGTTACTGTAGCCTTTTCTGTTCAGTCTGATCATCCTCCTTTTAGTAAACTCTATAGACTGATGTGTGTTAAAATCCCAGGAGATCAGTAGTTTCAGAAATATTCCAACCAGCTCTCACTTTTTATACCCTGGTGGAGATAACTATATTAAACGCTACGCTAAACAAGATAGATAGATGATTACTTCTCTTCATCTCTTTTTCCAAAGCAGCTCCTAAGCCATAATGAAGGCAGCAAGAGGCAATATGTTGGGAGCTGCAGCATCTAACAACAAGGTCAAGTATTCACGGCTGGCTGCTGATGAGGACGGTTATATAGATTTACAGGTAAGAAACTTTTTCTTTTGCTGAAGTAAAGTGTAGTCTAATGTGTCATGCTGCTCTGTGAATTGTTCGGCAGTCTGGTAATTGGTAAACGATTCACTACAACGAACGATTCATTTGAATTATATCACTCTTAATGACTTTTTGGTATTATGCCCAAGTCTTTTGTGGTCAAACTCAAGGACATTTTCAAAAAATCTGCAAAAGGACAGCTCAGATAAAGTTTTTGTTTCTGTTTAACATAGATTTTTTTTCAAATATACACTGAAGTTGTTCTCATATGTATTATAAAAGTGATGTCTCTTTTTGGTGAAGTGAATCTTGAGGCACTGACACAGATCAGAGCTTTTCTGTCTCAATAGTAAATTAAAAACGGTCAATGTCTCTTATTTTTGTTCAACTCTTTCCAGTTCAAGAAAAGTCCACCAAAGATCCCTTACAAGGCGATTGCACTTGCCATATTCCTCTTTCTTATTGGCTCATTGCTGATAATCTTCGGAGCCCTTCTTCTATCAGGAACCATAGAAGTCGAGGTGAGTTTGGTCATGAAATTTCAAAGTACTGATTTTATATCAAGTTTATAGTGACTGAATGTGTTCAAAATGTTCGAAATGTTTCCCCAGCATAAGAAAACAAGCTTATCGTTAAGCTTTTTTTTCCACTTTTTCCCACAGTGTTTGGATTCCTGAACACAGGCACTAAGAACCCTTTCAAGCTTGTGCACAAATCATCTAAAAAAGCTTCTCTTTGAAAGTTACAAAGTAGTTGTTTCGATCCTTCTCTTTGTGTGAAGTAGCAGAGAAACACTTCAGAAATCTTCAGTTTGTCTCGCAGCTGAAACTTCAGCCTGCTGCCGCTTAGCTTAGTTTAGCATCAAGATTAGACACAGGGGGAAACGACTAATCCAGCTTTATCTAAAGGTAACAAACAACCAGGACCTCTAAAGCTAAATAGGACCCCGGCAGATACAGGATTTTGAAGTGTTGACGCCGATGCTGTTGTATGGAATGTTGTATGGAAGCATTTAGATTAACTATATACTATATATATGAGCTAACCAAAAGAATGAAAATAACAGTATTAACTGTACCAACACTTCAGATATGTCTGAGATCAGCTGGCAGGTTTGGAACCACCAACCTTCCTGCACTGTTACCTTAAAGCAAGAAAGTTCTGGAACTGTACAACATCAGTAGATGGATCCTGAACCTGACAACTGCCCAGGGCTTTTCTTTGTGGAGTTTACACGTTCTCCCGTGTATAGTTGTTCTCCGCATGCACCTTCCTACCAAAGACCAGAGACATGCAGATCAGACTAACGGATGACTATATTGCCTGTAGGTGTGAATGTCAGTATGACTGCCTCAATATGTCAGCTCTGTGATCTCCTACAGGCTCCAACCATCCCGTGACACTGAAAGTATGAGCGTATGTGGTGTAGTTAATGATGATAAAGAATTTAATTTTTTTTTAATAGTTTATAGGTAGTCTGCTGATGCTCTCCTCACTGTGTCTTACTCTAGCTTTTTAATGTTTAGACACAGTATTAAGTTTGAGTTTGCAGATGTTGCACCATATTTTTTGACATGCGGGTCGAAAGAGCCCAGCACAACCTCAAAAGCAAAAAAAAAAAAAACATTCATCTCGAGTGGTAATTAAAACAGTCACGCTGCAGTTAATCTTGTCTTTAAATAACTGTAATTAAACACTTATCCAGACATTTCCGTGCACTTCCTGATTGTTTTCTGCCGCACGAGTTTTGTGCACGTTTGATAATAACTGATGATTTTGATATTTTGTACCTTTGGGTGTCGACTTTTGAGGATAACCTGCTGTGATTTCAGCTTCTACAATTCACGACTCTGTTTGGGAGATAACAGAACCCGATCGTATTATATTTTCGTATTTTCTCAGTGGGAGGTTAATGTGAATGCTTATTTATTTATTTATTTATTCATTTGCCAGTATGTAGATTGTATTAGCAGAAAATTTGATCTGACATAAAGGCAGCGTCGGTGTATTTGAGCCACCTAGTTGCCAGTTAGCCCACGCCAGTTTAAACAGCATATTTAATAACATAAAATTACACAAGGTTCAAGCAACGGATAATAGAGAAATGGGATGCAGCCGGTTTGTGTTGCAAGAAGTTGTGGGAGTTTTTGATTGAAAGAATTTGATTAAATATATATTGGACAGTTATGGCCCTGGTAAAGTGCAGGAAAAAAACTCATTTATCTCAATAAAACATGTCATGACAGACACACGTGATGATTAAAAACATGAAAACCTCAATGCTGTGGCTCAGGCAGCAAAAAAAAAGAGAGGTTGTCAGCGACTCCGTGCACAACGCTGCCATCTGCTGGTTGAAACTAAACGTATCTTTTGAACACTGGTTTAGTCGCCCCTGTCTGTGAAATGGCTGATGATTTACATGAAACCAGATCTGAGACGGATGAAGTCATCATGTCTATGAGCCTCCAGCACACCATTTTCATTCAGAGGAGGCATGTGTCATGTTAGCGGGCGATGTGGAGATAAGTGTATTAAAGCCTGCTGAGTGCATTAAAGACTCTGCTGTTTCCTCCAGCATTTCATTACAGAGTACAGTGTTCCAGTGTATGTGTGTGTTTTTATATATGTGTGTATATATATATATATATATATATATATATATACACACACACACACACACACACACACGGTGAAAAGAAGTAGTGGAGTAAACAGTGAGTCTGTGACCTGCACATAATCGTCCTCTTTTTCTTTTTTTTCTTTTTTATTTTCCAGCATCCAGACCGTACCATTCCTGTCATCATCATAGGGCTGCTCGTTTTCCTTCCTGGATTTTACCATTTGAGAATCGCCTACTACGCTGCCAAGGGTTACCGGGGTTACTCCTATGACGACATACCAGATTTTGGTGACTGAACCAAACGACAGCGGCTGATTGGTTCACAGAGATCCCCCTCACCCTCCAAATTGCCGCACTGTGCACCCTGAGACTGTTGCCTGCTGTTTACTTTAAGTTTCTGAATGTCTACCGCAACAAAGGACACAACTCGACTATGTTTGTGTCGCCTTAGTGTTTATCCACGGGTGTTTATTACCTGAGTTTTGCTTACTGTTTTTATTATTTATTCTCCATGCTGTGCTGTATCAGCCTCCACACAAAAGCTCAACAAACCTTGGAGGTTTTTAGAGATTCAGCTTGATTTACATTGTACCGTAAATGCACTGTGTAGAGGTTGTCACGGCAGCGAGCTACATTTTGCTGCTGTTCAGTACTTCACTCAATCTTAGATGAGTGGTGAAACATTTCTGGAGTCAACATAAATGCCTTCAGCATACTACTGTTAGAAAGTGCTTAACCTTGGTGACTGAGAATCTCTGTGCTAACTGCACAGTTGTATATTGTATCTCAAACAAATATTTATTTGAGACTGTAAGCTATATGTCATGAATAGCTTGGCAGGTTGGATTTCTCCTGAAGGATTATATTTACAGTACAAAGTACAATATATTTTTTGAATGAAAACTGTATTACTTTACTGTATGAAGTATTAAGTATTTGTGCATTTTTATTTGGTTTTAGAATCTCAGAGGGAGATGTATTTTTACATATTTTTGCTTGATTTAAAATAAAAAAAAAAGAAGAAATTAAAGTCAAAGTCTGACCTAGAATCTGATGCTTGGTTTATTGTTATTGTTGAGTACAAGACTGTGGACTGTGTGACCCAAATTACGACAAACCTCCATTCTGAGTTCGTGATTAGGAATCACACAGAAAAACAACTTTTCTGAAGTTTAATTCACAATGTTCTCTCTTCCTTGAGACATGTACTGCCTGGAAAAGCCTGGAGAAAAGATCAATCTATGTAGACAACACACAAGAAAAATACATAAAGAATACATTAAGAAATAAATAAAGAAATTGTGATACCTCTTATGCTTGTTTACTGGATTGTCACTGAACATTTTTCTTTGTGGTGCATGGTTGCTCTGTGGGATCCTCAGTTTCGTTGTACTGTCATAATGACAATAAACACTATTCTATTCTAGTTGTTGAGAGGAAGAAATATTGGACCATTGGACCTCAAAGTGAATGTTTAACCATAATAATGATAATAAATGACAAATATAAACAATTACCAGTGGCAATAATAATACCATAAATCAATTTAATGATTTACAAAAAGTGGTTTATATTATATGATATAACAACTTTTTCTATGTATGATTATTTTCATTTGAGTTTTTTTTTTTTATTCATTTTTGCTATGAATTTTGACTTTTTGAACTTAATGTCTCCACTCTGTTCAGACATGATTTATATCATTTGTATATTCATAACATTAAACCACACAAAGAGGAAGAAAAAGAAAGAAAATGGAAAAAAAAGAGCAGTTTACTGTAAACACACTTTGAAATGATGATATCTGTGAATATCCTCAGAAAACTAACCTTCACTCCACTTCACGGGTTCAAACAGGAAACGTGAACATTAATAAATGTTTGCTTTGACTCACGGATCCAACAAGTGTAACCTTTCATCATGGTTTGGTCACAAACATCAGGTAAAGGACACCCTCTTGTGGTTAGCACTAAACTGGAAGCCATTAGGGGATTAAAGGCTACAAAAAAATCTTTTCATCCTCTGCCTGCGCAAATGAAGCATTTTTTTTTTTATTCAATCCACACTGGCTTAAAACATTAAAAAGGCTTATGTGACTGCGGTTGGTAACTTTAGTTTTGATGTGGTTTGAATGTTTTGGAGACAACAAGGAAACAGGAGTAGTCAGAGGAGGAGGAGGAGGAGGAGGGTTTGGAGCAGAGGCAGGTTGGAGGTTGGACCATGGATCAGGGCGCAGCGGTGCGTCGACGCTTCACCGTCACCTGGACGTGGATGGAGCACCTGTAGCCGCCGGGTCAAAGGGAAGAAACTGATCGGATTTCACGTATTTCTTTTTGAAAAAAACGACCACAAAAGGAACAAGGCCTGTTTTTACACTCAGTCAGACACTTACCTGGTCTCCACAACGGAGCAAAAAAAGTGCCAACAAAACACGGACTAAAATCCATGCAAAGGATGAGGTTTTAAACAAAAAGAAAAAGAAAAATTCTCTCAGCGGCTGTCAAGACACCGAGCTACAGGTAGGATCAAAAAATAGCTGATGATTTGGAGAGTTTCTGACTCCCAGCAGCTTTGAAAGGATGAGAAATGAATGCTGTGAGCTCATATTGTGAAGTGTGCGAAGTTTAACCCTTAATCCTCTGAACTGTGTCATGCATTTAAATGTCAGTTATGAAGTTCCTACAGGGGATTTTTCTTTCTAATGTGAAACTTGATGTGAAAGTTTATGGAAGTTGAACTTAGTGCTTATGGAACTTAGACCTGTGTTTATCATTTCACCCGTTTTGGGGTTTTATTTTTTACCCTTTGGCCCTTTATTGTTTTAATTGCTTTATAATACTCAGGCAGCAATTAGTATAAACCATTAAGTTATTAGAAACAGAAATAGGATGGTGTTGTGAAAGGTGTAGAAAACTTAGTAGAAAACTTTATTTTGAAAAGCTGACAAAAGATCCATTCTTTCCTATGGTATGACTTCATACATCCATGACTAATAACTACAGTTTCTCATTACGATCATAAAAGTATTGTCTGGAAGTCATTTGGTGAAAGAAGTTACTTTTTTTTTTTTTTCAATTTGTGTTTCAAAAGTCTTGAAATCAACTTTTCCATCCCTTATCCTGTTCAGTGCATTTAACAAGGAGGTAGAAATTATTTATTATAGGACTTCATGTATAACTTCCTTTTGCAATCCCACAATATGTAGAGCAGGAGCCAGGATATGAATATTGAAGAAACATTCTCGTAACTTCTTCTGACAAGGTTCATTTGCTGATTTCAAATTCTGGTTTGATTGAGTCTGTGGCAGTATTATATGGGCTTAGATCACCAGAATAAAATATTTTCTATAAAGTTTATATCATCTGAAGGAGCTGAGGGGAAATGAATGTAGTGTACTTCATTTTGTGTGTGTGTGTGTGTGTGTGTGTGTGTGTGTGTGTGTGTGTGAAGGACAAGGATTTGCTTGGCACCACCTAAATTTAAAAAATGCACTTAACATCCAATACCTCTAACAGGCTGGAGTAGATGCAAATTATTACCTGCAAAACCCCATTAAGCTCATACCCTGTTTTTTTCTCTGCAGTGTATTGCTCATAGCTCTTTACAGAAAGAAAAAAAAAACTTGAAGTGTTGAGATTAAGAATACAAGCCAACTTTTGAGGGTAGAGTAAGTTCATTTCGGAAACTCTGCAGTGAATCATCACTCAGCAAATAATGTGACTTAAAAAATTTAAGAAGACACGACGATCTCCGTGATGAATTATCCATGTCTGGGAAGTCTCAGTAACACTGTCCTGACATGTGGGGAAACCAACATCTGCTGGAATGTAGAAAAACACATTAAAAACTTGGCAGTAGTGTACAAACAACTTGTGTTCTTTAAAACACCTCAGATATTCAGATCTGAGTTCCACTTGAAATGCTACAGATACATATTTGAATGTTGCTTTGCTCTGATTGGTGCGTTTAAGTGTGTGACGTCACCTTTTCCCAGTGACCCCAATCTCTCTTGTATTGTACAAAACCAGTTAAGTGTAGAAAAGGCCTTTATGGTAAAGGATTGAGCCTCATGACTTTATTTAAAAAAAAAAAAAAGAAGAAAGAAGCGTGTTACAGTGGAAATTCCGGCGACACGTCTGCCAAAAATGTTGGGAGTTTCAACTGATTTAATACTCTCAAGTCTGTCTGCAACTCCCGGAGAAAGACATGCTTTGTGGCAATTCAACCGCAGCCAATAAGTTTGCAGTGAACTGTAGGAAAAGATATGTTTGGCAGTGCAGAGAGGACAGACGACAGATGATATCTCACTTTATCAGACTCTGATGTATAGAGTCTGCTGCTGTCAAAAAAAGAGAGGGGAAGATAGCAACATACTAAACCTTTGGCTAGAAAGAAATTAAACAGAATAGATACTCAATGTTTGAAGAAGCATGCGCATACTTGAAACCTTTTCATTGGTCCTTTTTTTTTCTTGCTCTGCTTTGAAATCTGTCCTATTTTCTTTTTAAGTGTACATCATCAAAACAAAGCATGCAGACTTCTCCCATTGCGATGGAAAGCTGTTGCATTTAGAAAATGGACCATTTCGAAGTTACGTGTAATCTGCGACTAAAACAAAAAATAATTCTGCGCTCCGAGGGAGTAGAGACAAAATGTAAGAGGTGTAAATATTAACAAAAACAACCAGCGTGGAAGAAGCAGGTCGGATGCCCATGTGCGTCATTTTTCAGCTAGTGATCTAATCTTTTCAGCTAGTAAGCTAACAGAGCTCTGAAGTGAAAAAAAAAAAAAAGTTTACTGGAGCACAAAATATCTGAATGAAACCGAAATGGGGGGAAGCGGGATCGAAGCTGTAATTATCAGACAATAGTTTACATGCTGCATACGTCTGGTTTGTAAGAGATGAGAGCTAGAAATCCTTTCTTTCAAGATGACATGGTATTATGTATTTTCCATTTTTTTTCCCCACATTTCATATTTTCCAAAGCGAACATTGCTCGTTGCTGTCAAGATCAATACCTGCAACATTATGATGGACATGTTTGGAGGCTAGACACAAACAAACATGGACCAAAGGGGCAATAGTGAAGGGGGTGGGTGAGGGGTGGCTGGAACTTGAGCAGAAAACAAATGCGTAGGAGAAACCTTATCTTTTGGTTTTTTTAAGTGTAGTGAGATATGAAGTGCTGCTGATAAATCTGCTATTCTGCCTTGTTCACAATTAATCAGCTGGTCCAGCATTTCTCTCCTTGTGTAGATTAAAACAGCAACAGGACAGAATTTTCAGCAGCGTGCCTGTCACTCATGTTTCTATTTCTGTCAGCTGATAAATCTGTGTGTGACAGGATGTTTTCTGTGGTGAGCTATCGGCTCATTTATTAAAGCTTTAAACATTTCATCCAGAGCGAGTGCTGGATGTTTATGCACGTCCTGGAAACGTCAAAGGAAAGAAAGCGTACTGTGTGACTGTGGTGGAAATGTCTAGAGACCATCTGTGTTGCCATAGCGGAGTGTATCACCTGTGCAGGTCACTTTGTTTGGCTGCTGAGTTCTTGGTTCAGATTTAATGGCAAAAAAAGTCCTGCAGCTTAACGAGATTTTGTCGCCTCTCATCATTTTCCCTGCTGTGTTTGCTACACTTTCCCTCTTCCTCTTTCTCTCCATATACCTGATTTTATTTTTTTCTTCTCTTCTTATTCCACTCTATTGCTGTGCTATTTCACCAGACACACATTGAGTCTTACCTTGACAGAGCAACACGACTATAAATACTTATAGCTGTTGGTATTTGGCCTGCAGTTGCAGAGTTGGTGTTTGCGTTATATTTCTTTAATTACGACATGAATCTCATGCAGGGCATTGAATCTTTATCGTCGCCTTTGTTATGAGTTAACAAGAGGCGACCGATGAAGGACGAGAAGCAGCTGAGCATCTGTTCATTATGTGACAAACAGGGAAGAGTCACTGCTGTGAGTCTGTCTGTATCCGTGTGTGTGTGCGTGTGTGTGTGTGTGTGTGCGCGTGTGCTTGCTGTTCTTTCATCCTCGCCCACTGTGTCAAGATGAGAAGCAAAAAAATCGTAATGTTGAAGCTTTACCTTGGCTTTTTCTAGCTCAGTCTCAGCAAACACTCGGCGTCTAATTCAAATGTAATAAGTTCAGGATAAACTGCGTGTTGTGCTGCTTTGCATAAAGCCATGCGGGTGAAGGGTAGGGGATAGAGGCGCGGTGATGTTCCAGTAAGACTTGCAGTTGGCAGACGAGCTACAGATTGAGGATTCTTTTTGACTTTTCCCCTTTGATTTTGTGGAAAAATCTCTATGTGCTGTGCTGTTTACTGAAGCATGCGAGTATGTTGGAACAAGCACAGCAGTTGTTGACAGCCTTCGTAATTGTTTTTCACGGGTTCAGACTTTGCCCCAGACACAAAATGAAAAAGCCCATAAAAGTCCTATGGTTAGTCAGAGTAGATATGGACTTTGTGGCTGCTGGGACACCAGTGTGTTCACAGTTCCTCTTTAGGAAGTGTAGAGATCACTGACAATGACATGGTATCATTACTCTGACAATCCACATCTAAGCAAAGCTTGTTTTTTTTATAATGGGCCCTTTATCTCTGTATGTAGAAGTTTTAAATGCAAAAGACTCTTTACAAAGTCACTCACAGCCTCAAGTTGTCCAAAAATCAAGTTTTCATATTTGTATTAGTTATTTGTCTGTGTAGATATGATGCCATTCATATCTTGGGTGATGTTATTATTACTGTGCATCTTGCCATTTCTTGTAATATATTATGTCATAGTGTTGCAATGTTTTCTACTGCAGAAATGTTGTCAAAAACAGATTAAATGGTGGATGCCAAATTTGATTGGAGTTTACTCCGTGTTCTAATGTTGATGTTGTAGAAATTATCACAATTTTCAAAAAGCCAGAAATGATACAAGCTGTGAGCGATGGCTTCCAATTTCAAAATTGAAAACTTCAAGAATAGTAAGATATTTTTTTTCTCCCTAAGGGTTTGTGTGTGTGTGTGTGTGTGTGTGTGTGTGTGTGTGTGTGTGTGTGTGTGTGCGCGCGCGTGTGTGTTTTAATGAGCTGTCATTGTAGCTGGTTTACCTCCGCCAACCACGGCTTCAATCCTGTCCTGCTGTGAGAAGCTCCTTCATTTCCGTTGCCTTGCAGTAAGGAACAAATGTGTCCACCAACACTGCAATCAAGCCTTACACAATTGGCAATGTGAGGTTTACCTGATTTAGACGGTGTATTGAGCTACTTTTCACTGCTACATGGCGGCGGTGGAAAGTAAGTGAGGATTTCTGTTGTTGCCAAGAGGAATTTTTAGGCACACTGAGAGGGAAAACATTTTTACTTTAGATAGCACTGCTAAAAATGGAACATTTTATGTTCCATTTATGTTACTGTTACCATCAATAGCTTAGCATTTTAGCTAAATGCTTCACATGTACATTTAGCATCAACCAGTTGTCATTTACAACCACAGCTTTAAATGAGGATAGGAATAGTAGAATAGAGTAGAACAGTTGTTGTGCCACTTAACAGAGCCGGTTTCTGACTCTTTTCACTGAACCATTTTGATGTTTGTCTTTGTGGGTGTGTAGCCATGTTTATCACGTGCATGTGCTGTTTGTCTGTGCTACCAAATATTAGTCTTTGCCCTGTGTATGGGTGCAGTGTACAGTAATTAACTTGTCTTAATGAGATGAGATGAGTTTTAGATGTAAGCTAAATTTGACCCTAACCAGCAACAGCTGGGGCACAATGTGTGAGAAGACTTAGTGTGAGAAGACTTAGCTTTAGCATGTGTACGGCTTGATTTCATACAATAACACAATGATTTCATACCAAAGGTGATTGACACTGTATCATAGTGCATAAATTAGATTTGTAGTTTTCCTTATTCCAGTTTACACATTTTAATAAAAATTAAGTTGCACTCTGGATGCCTTGTCTCAGCCTGCTCTCCCCTCAGCTCAGCTTATCTCTGTCTATGAGTGCTGAGTCTCCTGGCTGCCCCAGCCAAATGTCTTCATTGATGTGCTCTAAATAAAACACTTAGATGTCACTCCACACGTGACTCTCAAAAGATTTATGTGACATTTATGACATTTACTTTCAGAAAAGGATATAGGGCCAGGGAGTTTTCTGGCACCAGAGGCAACTCTGGCCATTTGTGTAATGATATGGGATGAATTCCAGTTATTGGAAAGCTGTATAAAATGTGAATGCTCTTCTCCCCCCTCGTCTGTAAAATTATGACAGAAGCGGCGGCTCTGCTGTAGCCTTTTTAGTTTGGAAATCTGTCACAGATGGCTGTCTTCTTGCGTGCAGCCAAGGAAGTAATGTGATTGTGACAATTGTGTCTCGTTTGCCAACAGATTGAACATGCTGCAGGTTGTATGAGTGACAGATATGGGGCCAGCAAGATCACATTTACAGTCTTTCACTGTGGTGGCAGTTTTTTGTCTATATTGTAAGTATCCTCCATTGTTTTCTTCTTATTTATTTTCATTTATTTCATACCGTTTCTATATGATATGTGTGCAGGTTTGTACATTTGTACAGAAACTAACCCAAATCTATCTGCCATTTACTTCCAGTGAACTCAGCAGTAGCTGTCGAAGTTGTTAGGCCGGAGGCACACGGAAAAGTCGGTGGTGTAGTGGAGTTGGAATGTAGTTTTCCCTCATCAGACCCTGCTGCTGTGTCCTCAGCATCTCTGCATGTGGTAGAATGGGTGCGACAGGGACTCGACATCCCTGTCTTGATGAAATTTGGATCCTACCCGCCTCGGGTCCATCCACAATATGAAGGTAAGCATCTGTCTTCACACAGCCTATAACAGAAAATTTGAAATGTTATCCACCTCTATACTGTTCAGTGTAATTGCTATAATACTCTGCTACCGTCTGAGGCAACATGCTGTTGTACTGCTCCACATTTAGAGTATAATTGTGGTTATTTTTAACCTGAATTTTCTTTTTAATACGTCCTGATAACATTTAACTATGCTCCAACTTTTGTAGGCCTCCTTTTTTTTGTCCTTTAATGCATTATTCACGCTCTAGGAGCTTGCTGTCGCGATGAGAACAAGTGAAGAGGAATGGCATTTTAACACTTTAACTAAGCAAGCTGAAGCTGACTGAAGCATGGCCAACGTTACCCTCAAATTTCTGCTGCAAAGTAACAAGAGATTGCAGTGTATAGCGACATATTGGAGGTGAACTGCAAACAATATGTTTGTTCAATACATACAGTATATGTACATATCTCTGTCATCCAATTTAACAAATAGTTATTAAAGTTTAAACAAAAAGTCAGATACTGATTTGGCTGGGTCTCAACGTTCATGTTCACTTGTGTACACTGTGTGACAGTAGGAGCTAGTGGACTCAAAATAACACAGGCCATTATGTGTTATCAAATGACACATAATGGCCTGAAGTTGTCGGCAAGCAGTTGATACTAATTTTTGTTTGCCATGCTATCAACAGGACACTTTAGCTATGGATGTCAGTATTACTCAGTCACTTGACCAACCACTTTGAGTCAGATTGACAAAAACTCCCTCAAAAACACATATGTGAAGCTGTGGTGATGCTCACCTGAGGAGAAATCCCACTGAGTTTGTTGATTCCTTTACTCTACCTTTAGTGCCACTGTGAGGTTTTAAGGATAATGTCTCACCAGCTATTTTTTTTTTTTGTACCAAATAAATTTAAGTAGAAGTGGAGGGTTTAAGGCCCAGCTTGAAAGTTATAAGATTGAGGACTGTAATGATCCAGTCCCAGGTTCTTCCACTGGACCAGTATGTGGTCCTCAAAAGTGTATTTAGCACCACACCTCAATGTCCTTTCAAACTATCCTCGGTAGGAACTACATTTTAAAAGAACTGAAACTCTCATATTGCATCATCATCCATTGTGCACATTCTGCCCACAGCCCTGAGAACAAAGAGAGTCTTTGGGGGAAAAAAGATCCTCAATGGACCAAGAATACCTTTGTGCTCCTGTTATCCTTTAAAGTCACAAACAATGGGACTAATGGTAACAAAAAGAAAGCATGTCTGGATGGCTCAGATCTTCCTTTTGTCAAAAACGTTTTCTTTTTTGCAGGGTTGCCTGAAGAAAAATGCAGCCTATCGACCTTTGCAAAGGCTATTTGAATTTCTGCAGGAGCGCTATGCATGGTTTTGACAAAAGTGCAGCTTTAGGTAGAAAGTGCACCTCAAAGCGTGAAATAATTCTGACTGTTTAACATTCAGGTAGGTGTAGACAGCAGACAGCTACCGAGCATTAAGTAGTTTATCTTATCAATCAACATGTCATATGATAAATACCACTAAAATAATTAGAGATTTAACCTTTTAAACCTCTCTTACCCACGGTTGCGTCAGTCATCACAGCTCTGTTCTGTGCAGCCAGCCATTGTTTAAACTCACACAAACTGATTTTAGATTCAAGTGAAGTTCCCAAAGTTTCTAAAGACACCAAATATGTCAAGTTGATTTTTGGGAAAATGTGTATGAAATGATGAGCAAGACGTCTCGAATATATCCATTTGATGGAGTTTGAAACATTTTGTTTTAATGCTATGTAAGAGGAAATAGATACAGATAAATTGGTGTCAGTGTATAGAACAGTGGTAGTGTGTGTATAAATATTATATAATGTTCTTATTGTCCACAAATCCCAAATGCGTAAGACTGTCTCTACATTTCCCCTGTACTTCCCTATTCTGAGTGTGGTACTCTGGTCCAAACCTCAACTGAAGAATAAGATATATCAGGCTTTGGCTACAAACACAATACCTGGTCTTTTCATGCAATGTGTGGATAATAATAAGAATATATCCCTTACATTAGTTGTTGATGTTTTGGTTTCACAGAGTCATTAGTTGTAGTGTGTCATACAAGCAAAGAGGTGTAATCAGTGCATTTGGGTTTGTCAAAAGGATCAAACCGTGCTTTCAGCTGAGACATGGCCTTTCTCATTTGAGTCAGATGCCACTCCCTCGGCCAAGCCGAGCAGGAAATACGATACAGACATTTACATAGCAATAAAGTCAGGGTGAACCTTGGCTGAGAAATTATCACAAGTGGGAGAGGTGTGGACTTTAATTCCAGCCTGGGCTCATAAAAGGCTATATCTTTTGTTGCTGACTGAAGACAATCCTTCAACATACATTGATGTCACACCTCATTACACTATATTGTAGTGGGGCAGTATACTGGTAGTAAAAACCCAAAAATTTGCCTACCCCGTGGCCCATGAATTGCACTTTTGGTACACTTCACTCACCCATAAAGCGTCCCTGTGAAGAAAAGCAACAGCTTTAAAAGGACAGGTATGCTAATCACATGCTTCTCCGGTGACAAACAGAAAAGCTGCTGTTCTCTGTGGATACAAAAGATTTGAAAAAGGTGCTTTGTCCAATCTGGTGCTGATTGGACTGGTTTTCTCACAGGTACTGGCTGGTGTAGGAATAACAGGTGCAGCATGGGAAACTACCGCTTTAGATATAGAACGACTGGTGTGGATTACATCACCTCAGGCCACAAATGTTCTCAGGTGTCTCAACGGTTTGGCTTTAAGACCCACAGTCACCAAGTGTGAATCTTAAGAAATTTCTTTACAGAGTGATTCACTCTCCTCAGGCTCCTTTTTTTTTAACCATCATTCCTCCCTCTCTCCCATCTTAAATAGATAAATATCGAACCTTCCTGATTGCAGGCCATATCCTCCATCAATAATCGCTGCGTTTGGCCGGGTGTGTAGCTTCACAAAAGTGTGAGATACATTAAATTTTCTTCAGATTGCTCCCCCGAGAGTGTTTAGAGCTAAAAGGGTTTAAATGTATTTGTGGTAATAGAGCAGAAAAGATCAAAGGATTAGCGTGTAGCGCTGTGCAGATAGAAAATCCCACTACACCCATACAGCTGCTGACTCTATAAAAAGTAAATACAGCTGGAGAAATCCAATGTTTCCATCTAAGTCCCGTCACAATCAGCCAAAGCAGACTGTGTGCAGGCATAACACATCACACACAGCTAACATGGCTAACATGCTTCATTCTCCCTTGTGGACAAACATGATAGTTTGTACTGGGATTACTCATCCTGGTTACAGTGCATGTATAAGTCTCTGAAAGCCTCTGAAAGCAACAGAACTCAATTCAAATTTTCAAACGATAAAACGGTAGAGCTTCATAGACCAAAAAGGAGCGAGTAGTGAAACCTTATCTACTTCTTTCTCCAACCGAAACCTGAATGCCTCTGCGCAGCTTGCCAAGAGCTGACGACATCTCTCAGAGGCGAAGTGGGCCCCTTGCCCAAAAATATCACATTCTCAGCGACATAAATGCCTGTGTCGTGCAAAATGGTATTGAATTTAAATAATTTTTCATATACTGTAGATTGCTGTCAGACAAAAAAAAAAAAAAAAAAAAAAAAAAAACACTTTCCTGATAGACATTTTTTATCATTTAAAAAACTTAATTTCCAGAATGCTACAGATCTATTTCAGACAAAATAAAAGAATCGATATAGTGCAACTATAGTGAATCTTTCACTCTGAAAAAAACTGTGAAAAGAAGAAATATCTTCAACTCTAGCCTTGAACATGTTCCTTTTGTCAGTGAAAGACCTTATTCTTAGCGAGCTTCATAAAATACCTGAAACATGTGGAAATATGTGGAATATTTCCAGCAGTTTAAAGCTCGACACATAGTCACAATGAATTGTTCTTTACATAAAATGAATAGCAAAAAAAAAACAAATATGGGAATATAATCTCTGATCAGAAATCTGAAATGTTCAGAATAACATAAAATACAATGACATAGCACACATGGCGAAATTTATTAAGGAACCCAATGATTAAAAATGCACTTTAGACGTTAGTTTTTGTGCAAGCTCTCATTTCAAAACGCTACCTGATCTGACTCAGATGATGTTACACAAAGGCTGTTAATTAGGATTTCATGTTGAATGAGATTGTAAGTGGTATTTCGTCTCAGCACTGTAAGGTTTTGTGTTTCTCTGTCACTTGAGAGTGTATTTATGGCTAAAAACGTTTGGGGGGGCTTCAGTTGGAAACAGTGTGTGGTGTGTCATTTTGTGTGGGTGAATTGGGAACTGATAGAGGATATTGTTCAGCTTGGAATGGTCAGAAAAAAAGCTGCTGTTTGGTTAATTTGATGGAGAGAGAGTGGGGAGGGGATAAGGCAGGTGGATGAAGATGAATAGAAGGGAGTGGGCAACCTCTACCTGTTGTCAGTATCATTTTCAGCCGGTGTTGTTGTACTCTTCTCAAGTTACGTGCATTGTGATGTATGGAATAATGTTACTTTTGTTTCAGTGGAGCCTTTTTGTCTATTCAATGCAAACTTCTGTCAGTAAACATACTGACATAAACATATAGTAAAGATACTAGTTTTATGGAAGACATACACACTAAAGTTTACAACATGTTTATAGATGCTAAATTTTATGGTGTCTTCCATTACTTTGGAACTCTGAGCTTGGAATGATGTTATACCTGTGTTGACCTCGTTCCAGTTCAACAAGTTCCAAGTTGGTTTTGTTCTTGCCAGCTTAGCCATTCATGTTAGTGATACTAGTTCATAACAATGCATTGTATAGTGTTTTGCTCACACAAACATTGTAGCAAGAGATCAACATTGGACAGTATTAGGTGTATGACCTATTTAATGAGACAGTTTTCACTTCTGATATGTGGAACAATGTCTTAGATCTTAAGGTTGGGGTTGTGAGGTTCTTCCAAACAGTTCGAATTTCCATCAGGGGAAGTTCTGACCCCAGTATTCTAGAGAGGTGAAGTTTTCGGGGCTTGGCTACAGTAATTTTCTTCCATTAAGTTAAAGTTGATGTCATGTGATGAGGCTTCTATTTCATCCTAAAGGTGTCGGATGTGTTTGAGGTTCAGGGTTCTGTACAGGCCAGTCAGGGTCTTCTTTATCAAACTGTGAAAAACATTGCATCATGTGCCCATAGACACTGAAACAGAAAAGTGTAGCTACAAAATTGGAAATACACTAATATTAAAATATCACAGCTTGCTGCAGCTTTAATTTAATGAACGAAAGGGCCTAATAGCCCAAGACCAACAGCACACCAAAGGATTGTTTATCATTAGTGCTCGTAGACAAACGTTTACAAGATTACAAATAATATTCATAATTGATAAATGATATACTGGTAAACTGAATGAACCAAATACATAACTTAAGATATAATATCAGTTGATAAAATAGTCAGCAGTGGTCAATCTATCTATCTATCTGTCTAGCTATCTTTCTATCTTCATCTGTTGTTGATCTTTATCTTTGTTGATAAAGAAATATAAATTTACAACTGATTATTGCTTCATACACAACAGTAGGAATTTAGTGGGACAGGACTGAGACAATCTTGAAAGGAGCATGAGACGTCTTTCTATTTACATTGATAATGCAAAGCTAAATTTACCTAAGTTCACTGCGCTCTTGATTTGTTTGCACACCGAGAACTGAGCAAAGCTCATGTTGCATGCATGCGCACACTTGTTTTTACATTCTCAGACATGTTCAGTACAAACAGACACGGTTCATGTGTGTTGAGAGACAGAAATAGGGTCTAAAACTCCCTCGTCTGTTTCTCCCGACTCAGATACGACCTCACACTCAATTTACTTCACGTTTGAATTGCTCACAGTCATACATTTTTCACATGGTTGCAGATGTGGTGGGGTTTGGTCATGCTTTTCCTCTTTTCCAACTCCACCCTTCCCCTCTTTCTCTATCTGATGACTCCCAGTCACGTTCTTACAACATCCCTATGTCTGCGCTACCGGTGTTGCAGTGACCTACGGTGTGTCACTGTGAGTCAGTAAACACAAGAAAAAAAATACCACCAGGAGTCAAAGGTTAGGAATTTGAAATGCTCTAATCCCCCACAGTATATTCTGTTGTGTATTTTGCTCTACTTTAACCCCTCCTTCCTTCTTTTCCCATGTGGATTTAGTCCCCTTTAGAGGTTTGAAAAAGCAAATAAGGCATGTTATCACGGCCAGCATGCGTAATGCTAACTTCCTGGTTCTTTTTGACTATTCGTGACCGTCTCTCCCTGCCTCAGCCACCAGAAACCAGAGTCTGTTAATAATTACCGTCACAACAGTGACATCCCGGTGGCACAGAGGCTGCCACACGGCGCTGTGTTTTTAGGTGTTTACATGTTTTTATTCCTGAGATGGAGCAGGGAGAGCACCGTGTGTCCTTACGTAACGTTTTTATTGACAGTTTCCTTTCAGCCGTGCTGTCCCATGATGTTAGGTCACTGGACAATTGTCTGTCTGATTGCCCGATAAAGTGTGAAAAGTAGATGGACACCGAGAGTGAGAGAGAGAGAGATGTGGGCAGCATACTGGAACAGATAAAAGGTTGATGTTGCAAGGTACGCTCCAGCTCAAGGGAGCCGTCACCTGGCAACCAGTAGATCGCATTTCTAAGTTTGTGTGTGTATGTGTGTGTTATGCTGTTGTTTTTGCGTGTTTGTTCATGTGCTGGTGTGTGTGGTCATTTTAGGCAACGTTTGAGGACAGCTTTCTTTCTTTTTTTTTTTTTTTTTTTCAGTTTTTCAGCACAACAAAGCATCACACTCAGTTATTCACTGCTCAGACCTGAGATGACAAGGGAAATCAACATCACCTGCAGGCAGCTTCACTCTTACTCCCCCCTCCCTCACACCTGCCCTCTCACCAACCTGTGGTCTGTTTTTTTGCAGGCCGGGTGTCCCTGGTACATATCACCACCCTGAGGCTGGAGGCCCTGCAACTGGATGATCAGGGCTTGTACGAGTGTCGAATCCTCTTACTGGATAAGCCAGCAGATGAACTGCGAAATGGCACCTGGACTCTGCTTTCTGTGACCGGTGAGGTTTATAGAGTGTTTGTGTGTGTGTACTTCCTAACATTTGGTCCAGATGGCCCTTGCCAAGTTTATCAACTTATTGACTTTTACATTTCTGCTCATATTCTACAACAACAACAACACATTTTTGCTACTACTAACGTCTTGTTCTCTCATTCATTAAGTAGACAACTTCTGATTCAAATTACTATAAAATAGTTGCTGTGTGCAAATAAAGGGGCTGCATCCTTCAAAGGACCTGTGCCACAAAAGTCTGGCCTATGTAGACTGGATCCACTCTCCTGAGTCTGTGGAGAATTTTCTGTTTATTTACCCAACATGCTGTTTGTGTCACCTAGCAACTTGTAACTAACCAGCTCCAGCTGAAGGATGCCCCTGTTTAATTAGAAGACAACCAGTGACTAATCTCAAAGCCTCTGGGATGGTGTTGCCCACGGCAACTGCTGACTGACATTTGAGTGATGGCTCTGTGGCACTTGAGCGTTAATGTTTTTGCAAACTTTTTTTTTTTTTCACCAGGCCCACATAGCTGTGGTTTTTCTGCTGCTTTAAGTGAAAGCAGCATAAAGTTTAAGCATGTGAAAGAACCCACTGTGTAATTAAGTTGGTATTTCACATATAAACATTCTAATTAATAATTAGCCTCTAGTTAGACAGTAACTAAGTTTCGATGATGTAGATATTGCACCAATTAATTACAGTGTTGTATATCAGAGCCAAAAGTGTTACCACTTGTCCTAAAATGACCCTCTTACCCATAATGCTTCATATTTTAATGCAGGTGGTAGAAATGTTAGAAATCTAGGTTTTCTTTTGATGTACCACTCCTGTACTTCAGTCCTGTTTTTCAGCAGTTTAGTCTGATAGAAGCATGTAAAGTATTTACTATGTAAATATGTAAAATAAGTAAGTGAATATGTACTTCTCTCTAACTCTTATCATTTCCTGACAGCAGGTATATTATTCTGTTTAACTCCTCATTAAACTTTTCATAAAAGTTATTGCAACAAGTAAAAAAAAAAAAAAAAAAATAAAACAACTTTTTTTAAAACTTTTTTTTCCGTAGGAGCGAACGTCTAAAACTCTCGACACGTCGGGTAATTTGGATAACTTTGTATTTTCATCATACAGGTTTTTTCTTTAAGAGAGAATCATCTCTGACACTTAGTTATCGCCGTACTTATTGACAGCTTTAAATAATACATCCAAATATAAATTTTTTTTTGTGCGCTTTGAAGTTTTAACTATATTTGGGAGAAATCTCTTCTATGACTCTACGCACCAACATACAGAACAAAGTGCCGGCGCACGCCGCAGATCAAAGCGAGGTGAGACAGTTTCACTGAGCTGGTCTGTGTGAACGTCAGGTTAGAGATGAGAATTATAATAGATTATGACTTTGTACTCGGGGCCTTGGAAATAACTTCTCTGACATGCCCTGCAGGTACAGTCTTCACATCCTATTGTTTGCACTCTGGTGCAACATGTGAGAACATCAGTGGCCTTCACAGGCTGGGAAAAGTGCATCTAAAAGAAATCTCTTTGTTTCTGTTTTTAGACATGTGTGCAATAAAATCTATTAATCATACAACTCCTACAACTTTATTTTTAATTATTCTTTTATAGGAATCAGGAGGAAATATTTAGTATTTTCTTTTTTCTTTTTCTTTTTTTCTGGCACACAATTAAAAACATCTGAGTCATTAATATAAGAAAAGAACAATTAGTTAAAGTAAAAACACTAAAACTTCCCGAATCTATTTTTAGATGAAATTCATTATTATAAAAAGGGAGCGGTAAGGATACAAGCCCTGAAATATTCTATATAAAATATTGAAGTTGCAAATGGTTTGTTTATGTGTGAAGTGACTGCAGATGTTCACCGGCTCTCTGTCGGCTCTCGATGGGATCGCTGGCAGCGACATGGTCATTTTAACAGATCTGAAAGACAATGATTGTAACTGGCGTTTTCACTTTGGGATGTGAAATATTAATGTAGCTTGATGTCAGTAAAGTGCTCACTGGCTGCTACTGTTTAACTATCAAGGCCAAGCTGCTGTCACACTGTATATAAAATAATAAAAAAGGGACAAGAGAAACAAAAGATTCTCTGTCTGCCAGTCCAGCTTTTTCCTTTTTATATTTTTCCCCCTCAACACTGCTGCTGCTGTTCAGAAAAAGCCTTTTAATATTTCTGTTAGTGTCCAGATCTTTGTGTGTATCCATTACTCCACTAAATCTGACTCTTCTTTTGAAAAAAAAAAAGACGTCTAAATCAGTCTCATATTTCCTCAGATGCATTTAGTTAAAAGTTCTCCTCACTGTTTTGTAGCTCTGCCCACCTTCACCAAAACCCCGCCTCCTGTGGTGGAGGCTCTGGTTGGAGGTCACCTCTCTCTTTCCTGTGTTGCCAATGGCAACCCCGTTCCAACCATCACCTGGTTAAAAGACGGCAGCGTGATTCAGAGAAAAAATAACAAGGTATGTGAACTAATTGTAAAAAAAGTTTGCAATGTTCTTGTGTTTACTAATGAATATATAGAGTTTTAAATATACCCAACTTTATTTATCACATCTGTTTATCTATTGTACCCTCTATAATTGTTAGGTGCTTCCTAACTCAGGCTCATTTAATGACCATCTAGACAAATCTGAGAGGTCATTAGATGCTTAATGGGGTAGACAAATCTGTATTGCTATTTTGGAACATTCCCCTAACATGTTATTTTTTCTGTGAAATATTGACTAGTGTCAGCACTTGTTTAAGCATAAACATCTGTTATTTTTCTTTTAGATCAGAAAACAACTGGTAGGAATCTGAAATGTGAAACAGCAGTTTGATCTTTAAAGACCTTGAAATGTTTTTTTGTGTGTGTGTGTGTGTGTTTGTTTCAATCCAAAGCTACTACACTCACTGAGACTTGCTAACTGTGAAATCTCTGTAAAATGTTCATTTCAAGTAAGCATTGAAACTCCAACAATATGCTGAAACATCTTTCAACACGCCATGGGCTTCATTTCCAGGAATGTCGTGTATTTGACACTCTTTGCATGAGTGCCACTGCTTCCCAACTGAGCAGCACGTCTGTTACTGAGGATAAATATCCTATGTTATAATAACATTAAGTGCACACAGGAAGCCTTAGTAGGGTTTTTTTGTGTGTTTGTTTTTGACTAAGAAAACACAAATTAAAATGAAGCCTGGGTTCTCTCATTTCTGCCAATTTAGATGATGTCAGTTCAGACTCAGAGATAATAAAACAGTTGCATCGATACTGAAAACCTATGTGGGATTATGTTCTTTGATGCAGAAAATTGATTAGGAGTAGTTACAGGAATTGATAAAGAATCAGGGCAGTAAGCAGAGTTGTTTATGGTATTGGTGTCAGTGCAGCTTTATTAAAGGGCAACTCAAATTAAAGAGGAATGCAAATTTGAACTGTTATTCCAATGATAAATCTCTGAGTGATGTCAGTTGCCAAAATTATGAAACAAATCGGTGCTATGTTAGCTGAGATGCGGCGGTGGAGGTGAGCCTGGCCAGACAGCTAATAAGCTAAGTGATAGGGGCAGGTTGCTAACGTCAAAGCAAACAGTGTTTTTGTGCCAGGAGCCTTACAAACATAACATTACGCTTGTTTAACTCAGTAGTGGGATGTGTTTGTTAGCCATAAGGCTCCTGGTTGTGTTGCATAGGGTTTAGAAAGAGATGTACAGCCTCTTTTGTGGCTGTGTACTTTGATGTTAGCAACCTGCCCCCATCACTTAGCTTATTAGCTGCCTTGCCAGGCTCACCTCTACTGTGACATCTCTGCTAACAGCACCGATTCATTTCATTTTTTTGGCAACTGACATTACTCAAAGATGAAGAAGTTCCCCTTTAATTCCTACTATCCATTCATGAGCTATGTTATATATACCAGTGTTTCCCAACCTTTATTGAGCCACAGAACATATTTTACATCAGAAAAGTCCCACTGACTGACCACCTCTGAACATCACCTTTTCATAGAATAAAATTTATTTATTTTTTTTTGAAAGAAATGTCGCTAGAAAATAGGTTAATTTCAAAAACAGTTGTTTAAAAAAGGAATCTCACCCCCCACTCTGATTCCATTCACTTCCCTTCAAAGGCAAATAGCTGTAAAAAGACGATCTGTCCGTGTTACGAAGCCGGTGAAGTTACATTCATTTGAGTGACAGTGAAAGTAGCCAATCAGTGTCAAGTACTTGCATTTCATAATGAGGTTGCCAGTTAAGCCCGAAAAGATGTCAAATAGGTGCAAAACCATGCATTTAAAATCTCCCACCCTAAAATAGCTTTCTGTGAGAGGCTTTTAGGAAGCTTCTGAGGCGTTACAGATCCAAACAACATTTTATTGTGTATATGTCACATTACAGATCAAAACCCCATTCAATCATTCTCTGTCACCTTGAAAGGTAGCGTCCATACTATGTATAAACATATATAGGACACAAAGACATGTACTGTATATATCTATATGTTTTGTTTGCACATGTTCACCTCTCAGGTAAATGGTGTTTACCAGGAGGAAGCCTTATTTCTGCGAGAAGTGAACATGCAGTCAGCAGGACAATACACCTGCCATGCCTCCAACTCAGAGGGAAACGTGACTCATGTCACTAAAGTGAAGATCAAAGGTCAGTAGTGGCGCGATGAACTGTCTGTCTGTTTACATGTCTGTATGCATGTCTTTCCCTATGTCTGTCTGTCTTTCCCATCTCTTTCTGCTGCCTCTGTGATGTCTGTTTGCCTAAACTGGCTGCGAGCCACCGTGATTTACATTTCTCTTTCTCTCTCTTGCATCATATGACAAAGTGTTAAAAGAAACTCATACCAAGTTCCCTCGCTGTGTAGATGACATTGATATCATGATATTGGACAAGATATCCCGTGGGATTTATGAGCGCGGTTTTATCGTTATAAGGCTTCGTGTATTGCTCAATTTGAAGGCTGCGTTCGGGAGAGACTTGAGTTTTTTTTTTTTTTGAGCTCGTCATGCTGCTTTAGATGAATCAAAATCAATCAAGAGTCACTTTTTGGCTCAAAATGAAAATATATATATATATATATATATATATATATATATATATAAAATCACATTACTTATTTTTTTCTAATAACGTTCTTGTTGAATGAAAATTGGTCAGAAATATGTAATACGTTGAGATTTAGCTTATTTTTTTTTGTATTTACAGGTCAGATTTATAAATTTAGAGAAATATTGTGCAAATATTCAGCTGTGTATCATTGGATTACACCGACACACATGCTGCATTATACACAGTGGGATTTATTTCTGACTTCTTCCTATACTCCTACTCGTACTCCTACTGCTGATTTTCCTCCAGAGAACCAGGTCTCCTCTGGAGCGTGGTGCATGGGGAGATATTTTGTTTTGGCATCATTTCTCCTCGAGGTTTTGCTTCATTTTAGAGCCTCAGTATGGAACCTCTGCAGCTGCGGTCACATTTTAAACCACTTTTTTTTTTTTTTTTTGCCCCAATACTTTTTAGTTTAAGTCACATTATCTGTGCTTTGGCTGCATTTTCCCACAGAGTTATCACATGGGTGGATTTAGACTAATGGCCGATCTGGACGATGTCGGACTAAAAGCCTTAAGTAACCTCTGAACAGTCACTCAGGCATTTATACATTGAACATTTCCGATTATACACCTGATCAGTAATGACTGCTGCAGGGCTCATGTGGTTATTTATACATGAGACATGTGGTGTGTCACGCCACCTTTATTAGTACTTTGCAGACGTGTCAGCGGTCGGCACAGCACAGGGAAGTGATAAATGTGACATAGCAGCGCTCAGCAGTGGCCGACTGCGATTAGCTTCCAAGGAAATTGCATTACTTATATTTGTGTCAGATGAAAATCTGTTTGCCTGCACCTTCTTAAATCTCACAACAATGCGCATATCCAGTTTAACACATGTATATATGGATTTATATATCAATCTATACTCTAGATAGATAGATACACACATACATATGAACATGTATGTCTTACTTTCATGAAATTTAACCAATTCTTACAATAAATGAAATATCAGACTAATCTATTATAAAAAGTACAATGGCAGTCAATAGAGCACATACCTGCACCTAATCCTACACGTCAGTCAAACTGTCAGACCCATAGATCACAACCCCAATTAATATGACTGATATGTTATATAACGATCTAAACACTCACGATATTAAGGAAAGTCATTATGAAAATTCCTGCATGTGTGCTTTTAACCCGACTGGCGCCTCAGTTGTTATGTGTTCCTTTCCTGGCCGAGGTCCAACACCTCCACTAGTTTTGGTGTAAAGTGTACTTTCAGGACTTTTTGTGTTACCCTGCAGAAAGAAAATAGACACATTAACAAATAAAAAGGCATGCGTAAAGAGGAAATAATTGTTCCCCTAATAAATTGATTTATTTGAGAGAAAAAAAAAATCAACAGAATCATTGAGTAAGAGTACTCACTACTCCGTGCCTGTCATTTTTAGCGACTGTGTCTCAGTTGTGATGCTGTGGAGGTGGAATAAAAAATCTGTCCACAGACAGACAAACAGACAGACAGATGTTTAAACACCTGCCAAAGGCGCCGCAGCGGTAGCTCCCGCGACAGCAGGTGTCTCTTGCCATGATGACACCCACACACGCAGACTCGCAAGGTGAAGACAATGTCAGGCAGGCTGTAATAATCATCTCTTTGCGAATTAATTTAATATATCATCTAATGTGCCTCTCCCTAGGTCCACCCGTTATCATCGTCCCTCCCAAAAGCACTTCTCTCAACATGACCCAGAATGCACTTCTGCAGTGTCAGGCGGTGGCTGACCCCCCCAACATGACTTACGTGTGGCAGAAAGGTGGAGAAAATGTCTATCACATAGAGTAAGTGCAATCATTTCCCTTTGTTCTTGAGCAATCTATTATTACCCTTTGATGTATTATATGAAGCAGAAGAGCAGCTGGAGTAAAATTTTACCTTTGTGTTTTCTTCATTCATTCTAAATATAGAAGCATAAAGAATGGTTGTTAAATCGACTTTAACAAGGGACAAAGAAAATCAACAACAAGAACAGCGGCACAAAAATGAAACTGTGAAACAAAACAAAGATCAGATTAACGTTGAAATCAGGGATCAAAAACCTGTTTGACTGAATAAAAACCTTTGTAACCGTAAGTCTTCTGGAAGGCCAAGAATGTGCTTCACACAGACACAAGTATGTATTTCTTTGTTAAAAGAGACTAAAAACTTCCTCATCATCGTAGTTATTTTCCTGCAGGGATCAAAACAGTTTTTTTTCTGATTCTGATTCTTGTTGTGACTCATGAAGCTGTAGCAACATAAAAGGGAGTCTCCGTGGACCAAACAAACCCAAAAGTGACATTTCTTTAAAAGCCTGTCTGACATGTTATTCATGTTCTGGTGCACTGAATGATTTGATCAAGTGTTGAAATTTTTCTCCCTTAAAAAAAGTGACATGGGAGTAAATGGAACGACTTAAAATAAAAACGAGTAGAAGAAGTAGAAGTAGAAGAAGAAGAAAAACAAAAGCATCTTTGTTCTGAATAAAACTTCTCAAAGTTTTGGAGACTGAAGGCCAAATTGGACAGCCAGCACTGCATTAGACAGAGAACCACATGAGAACACAAAGAGCTCTCATTAAATTTACAGTAATTTGAGTCAAAACCATCATTTTTATATTTCATCTTCACTCAATAATGTATTACACTTTGAAACCCCCACCCTGCTCCTCAGGTATGGAAAAGTCATCCAAAGTCGTTTACTTCTGAAATGCTTCAAAATCCACGTATGATATTTTCCCCAACTGTGAGTCTGATAATTATTATATTATTATAATAACAACACTTTACTGTCGGCTCTTAACTCTTGATAATTCTGAGGCCAACCTGCAGGGAAATACACACACCTCCATATGTTTTTGTTATTCACAAAGAATGAGCAGCATGTCTGACCTCGGGGAGACAGTATGTAGCTACTAGTCAAAACACATACAGGGACAGAAGCATATAAATCATTTAAATGCACAAGAAGTGGTTTACCTGTGTTGGCTACACAAGATCTGTTAATGGGCCACTGAAGGTCTAAATGCCATGTTAGAGGTTTCTTTTTGTATAAGAGAACAAAAAAGAACTTTGCTGTAATCAAGGTTACTAATGATGAGAGAATTCTTTATTCTCTCTGTATCTGCCCAGGAGACTGGGAGCTGTACATCTGCAGGATTCCTGAGATGATAAAAGGTGGATTTCTGATGTGAAACTCAAATGCGTATGGAAAAAAAAAACCTAACCCAAGGTTACCAGCTTAAAGTTTCAAAATTTTTAGTGCCAAGGATTTTTAAGTTAGAGCATGGCTTCTCTCTTTTGTTCAGTGCAGCAGGGAAATATGGTAACGTCTATAAGTGGTTATGAAGAGCAACATCACTTCATAAAGATATATAGCTCTTTATTATCTATTATGAGATCCTGCTGGTGGGTGTCAATAAATAAAATGAACTAAACTGTTCTCAAAATGTACAAATATGTATTATTACAGTAACAGTATGTGATGTTACGTCATATTGACCAACACACATATTTTGTGTCCATGTCAAAACACTTTGTTTTTGCTGACCTCTAGTGGTAACAGTGGCCTCTACTGCAGGGATGTTCTGTTCTGCCATATGATTCCTTCCTTCCCTGCTCTCCTCTGGTCACCTGAGCTGAGGGGATAGTAACAGTAACAGAAACAGGATACTGGGATCCAGGATATATATAATTATATACTGTTGTAATATCATACTAGTACATGATGGGAAAGGCCAAATACCTTCAGAAACATCATATTGAATCATAAAATCAGTCAAAAGCCACAAGCCGCACTGTTTCTTCTTTCAATTTCATCTTCAGCACAATGAGAATATATACACACACACACGTATATATATATATATATATATATATATATATATATGTATGCTCTGGTTACATTCAGTGTCATTTACCACAACAAGTTGCGCATGTTGTTGAAATCTAACAAATATGTCAAATAGGTTTTTTTTCCATCATTTGCTAATAATTTATTCCCCCAGATGTGCCTTGTTTACATTCATGTTTGTCAGATTGCAGCTCTTTTTAATGTGTTTGTCGGTAGAATAGATGAGATGTGTTTGTGTGTGTTATGTGTGTGTGTGAAATCCAACCGGTACTTTGTATTGCATTATAGCCTGTTTTAGGTCATTGTTATGGGTTTATGGACATCATGAGGAAGTATGAAGACAAGTATGTGATGTCTCAAAAAAAAAAAAAAAAATGTCAGACAAAAATAAAATAAAATGCACAAAGAGATTGAAGGTGAGAAGAAAAAGGAAAAAGCATCAGGTCTTTTTAATTGAAAAAAAAAAGAAATTGGCTTCAAACTTTGAAGCACCGAATGAGTTTTTTGTGAGGGAACTTTTATAATGGCTGCGTTCAGTGCCAGGGAAGAGATCGTGAGAGTGCACAGGGAATGGTTCATGATTGCCTCGCGCATCATCCACTAGACAATTGAACACTGAAGAGAAAAAAAAAAAATAAAAAAGGTAAAAAATGATGGCTAGGTTAGGGTCAGTTGAGCATATGGAGGGACTTAATTTGCATAACTTATCTTCCTGTTCTATCACACTTATCATTATTCAGTAGCGTTGCACTCAGGTTAATACTCATCCTGATTTTCATGAAGAAAAAAAGTTTCCAAGAGGCTTTATTGGAGCCGATGTGTAACACTGTGAGAGTCGAACAGGATGAGGATTATTACTCTGGTTATCTGTTACTAATTTTGGAAAGTAATCTTTTGTTATCGCTGCGTTGAAGAACAGTGAAGTGCCGTTTTAGAATGTCAGAGTAGACTTTCTGTTTTGTTCTTCTCTGTTAACACTCGGTCCCCGTCCTGACAATGAGCCTCAGTGTTTTGGTGATGTTCGTTTTTTTTAGTTCGAAGGCTGCTCTCAGCTGGTTCTTGTAACATTTATTTTTACAAAATGGGAAGTGGATGTAGATAATTAATTCATCAGCTGTAGCTAATTAACTTGAGTTACTTGCCAAGACACCGCTGTGAAAACTTTTGACCATTGTCTAATTAACGTGCTATCTGGAAGCCACTGCCTGTACTCGGCCAAGTATCAGTCAGTTTCTCGCTTAATTTTTCACTTGTGTCGTCAGGATTTTTTTTAAGCTGATCAACATAATAATTCCGCATCAGGACCTTAAGGATTTAGAGCAAGCAGCTTTTGAAAAACTAAGTGAGCAAAGTCAGGCCACTGCTTTTATTCCAATGTGTCTGATACATATTTAATGTGGCGTTTCATATCCTTTGCGAGGGATCTCGCAACTGCAGTGTTTCTGACTTCTCAGCTGAGGGAAAAAAAAAAATTTACATCTTAATTCACTCTTAAAGTTTCTGTTATTTTTCGTTACAACTTTTTTGAAAGAAAAAAAAGCTAAAGGGAAATAGATTCAATAAAAAATTCAAAACTAGAGTCAAATTTGATAAAATTCTATTCTATTCTAAGTCTCTAAAATAATAATAATAATAATAATATAAAAGTGATACCCTATCATTTTACTTTAAAATGTTCCAAAAATGCTTTTTGAAAGAAAAAGTAAGTATATTATGCATAAAAAATAGAATCAAAACACATAATTTTGAATTCAGACTCATTGCTTTGACTTTGAATTGAGTCTTTTTAGTAAAAAACTTGAGACTTAGTCAGAGAAGATATTGACTTAGTCCTGCCTGTGTTCCCAAGCAACACTTACTGTTATAAAGCAGCTATGGTTAATAATGGTGGAAAAAGATAATAGTAGGAAATTATTAGTAATTTTCATTATCTAGTGTTTATTAAAGTTGTGTTTTAAGTAGAACTGTCAGCACTAATGGTTGCGATTAATATGGTCGAGATTAACGCGATAAAATAATTTAACCCAGTTAACACGCGTTTGCTTACTTCCGGTGAACGCTGACCTCTGACACAAAAACTACTGTCACTTGTCTACAGCTGGACAGATATGAGAGACAGAGAGATGGTAGCTGAAGATGGAGAGAGCAATCCCTCACCCTTATTGCCTTATTCAAATTGCTTCAGATAGTGTTTCCCATACACTGACAAGACTGTGGCGCCCGGCCATAGTTAGCGCATTATGGTACACTGTAATGTTAATGTGATGCTGATGATAATACTAATGCGCTGGAGTACATGTTAAACACCGTTCTTGATGTCGCGCCCAGAAAGATACACTGCATTGACAAAAGCTGCAATGACAAAAGTTTTTTTTTTTTAATTTAACATATTCTTGGCTCTCTGGTAGACTATATCTGGTGTGTGTCTCCCTCCATGAGTCGGTCGAGCTGCCACTGAAGTAAAAACGCAAAAGGTAGAGCCGTATTTATCTAGTTGTCCCCGTCAGCCACTGTAGTCTCAATATGGCGGCACAACATGGCAACCTGCATTGAGCTTGGCTGCTCTATATTTATATAAAAGGAAAATACAAGGCCTACCTGAACATTTTGACTCGTTGATGGAGGTAAATACTAATCAGATCATAGTTGTGAGTAAAAAAAAAGATTGTTGCTAATCCGGCGCTTTAAGCATAAAAATAAAACACTGTTTGGTTCTTAAATGTAAAAGGTGCTGATTTTCTCTGATACCATTAAATATCTTTGATTTTTTTTCGTTCTATTTGGAAATTATCTGTATCTTTAGTCACTAAATGTTCAACTGTCTCCCAAAGCTGGTTGCTATTTTATCTACTGTTTAGTGCTGAGCAGGTAATATATAAAGTCTGTTTATCAGTAGTTGTTTGTTGAAAACAGCTGCCTGCGGCAGATGGAAACAGAGCTGGTGAGAGTGCTCAGACTCAACACTCCTGTTAAAGTGCCATAAAACCACATCAGTGAGATAGAACAGACTAAAAAGCTCAGAGGAGTTACAGAGTCAGAGCTAATTCTTTGTGAGTTTGTCACTGTGAACGATGCCTTTCGCATAAGACATTTGATTCATTGTTAAAATAAAAATAAAATACACTAAAAATAAAAAGTGGAGCTTAAAGAACAACAGCTGTCGGTCTCCCAGGTTTATGTTATTGATGTCAGAGAAAGTGGAACAGTTGAGTGGTGATGAGAAATATCCAGGTTGATTACAGCACATGAGTCATTTGACCTTCATTGTAATTAGATTAAAAGTGTCACTGTGATGTGTGTGTCACATCTTCCCACATACACATATCATCAAAGTGCATATGCAAACTGTTTGTGAGGTGTTCTGGTCTTCAGGTTTTTCACTCTGCTCTTCCTCTATCAAATGAACATGTATGAAATGAGTGGGCGCCTCTCCTCCCACTCCACCTGAATTAAAATAAATTTTTGTAAACATCAATCTGCACAGTGGTGAATAACTCACAGGGGGAAAAATAATAAATAAAAATAACTCCTACACTGTTGATGCTCTGAGAACCTGTTTAACTTGACTGCAATGAAAAAAAAAAAAACTGAATTACTTTGGCTGTAATTCTGAATTCCTGGGTGTGTTTTTTCATCTCAAGGTCTTTGAAAAAGAGAGTGAAGATCATGGTGGATGGAACTCTGCTCATCTCGAGCCTCATCCCAGAGGATTCTGGGAACTACACTTGCATTCCAACCAATGGCCTTCTGACCCCACCCACCGCCTCCGCCAACCTCACAGTGATGCGTAAGTTTTTGTGTGTATAGTCTGTAGCTAATGGAGCGTGTGTGAGTCCACAAGGGACATTATTTATTTATTTATTTATTTATAATATTCTATTCTATCCATCTCTACAATATCAAGTGTTGTATTATATAGTTTAATATTTAGATCCAAACAAGTAGTCAGTGTTCTACATATAAATTTCTAAATTTAGTATTAGATTAGATTAAATTAGGGATAAAAGACTTTGAGTGACTTAAATTAAAACAGGTGATGTTGCGTCAGTAAACACGCCCATCAGTGATGTCACTGTGTACAGATACACCTTGAAGTACATACATCACAGAAGGCACGATTTTAAGCTGCTGCTATTAATAATTGATAATATATACAGAACCACAAATAAATGCAGAGAGGGTAATAAACTGAAAACAATTCACCAGTCAATAGTCTCACCTCCTTCTCGAGGGCATTTAACCTAACGAGAGAGAGAGATACTGGGTGGAAATCTTATAAATAATATTCAACACCTATTAATGGAGTCAAACTTTGTGAATTAAAGTTATCGGAAAGAGTGGCTGAAGAGCAAAAACTTCAGATTCAGAGTTTATTTTTTCTTGTTTGCACTTTTTTCAGCTAAAATCGTCATAACAGCCTAAACTCACAGTCCAATTATGGACGTTAGCACATTCACCACAACAGATATGAAAACCTGACCATAGTGTCTCTTGAAATTCCAATTTTTTAAAAACTTCCTCAAGAACTATAAAAAATTAACCAACTAAACATGACTTTATCACTTATTTAAGATAAAAAAGTTAATAATTTAGCAAATATTAGAGGCAAAACCATATGATTGACATTTACATACACATATTTACCTAAAGATTGAGTTTAAATTTATTTAACAAATGTCAGCAATCTTTTTGTGTAATCAGAAAACAGTAATAACTGTGATTTACTCATTATAAAATCAGTTAACAGTTGGCAACGGAGACTTACTGTTCCTTGCAGGCCTGTAAAAACCCTTCGCACACATTCATTCAGCTGTAAATACAAGCAGCAGCACTTGTAGTAAAAAAACCCCAAAAACACACAGGAAATAGATTACAACAAAGCGGATTTTCAAATGAATTGATTAAGGTCACGGATCATGGCGCAGATTTCCTACATGTATTTCCTCCCAGTATTAAAACGGTAAGAACTTGTAGTAGTTTAACATAATGAATACCTTTAATTTATGTCCTTCACTCAGACCCGGCCAAGGCTCTTCTGATGCCTCAGGACACGTACCTTCCCACAGGTATGGATGGCATTGTGCGCTGCCCAGCAGCAGCTCAGCCTCCGCTGCTCCGTGTAAACTGGACAAAGGATGGAGAACCACTTGACCTGTCCTTGGTAATAACACACACACACACACACACACACACAAAAAGGCACAGTCAATATAACACTGCCAGACATTTACTCTGCGCCAAAACTGTAATTTATGTCCTACCACTATTTATTGATCCCCGATACTTCAAACATTACAGGGAACCAGTGGCCTTCATTCGTTTTCTTTTAGCAGGGACATGTCAAACATCGCTGCTGAATACAGGCATTTATAAAGAACCTGCGTTTAGCACCTTGTCACACTTTTTTTTTTTTTTGCCAACAGTCAACTTAGTGAGCTTGCCCGTGGTACAGCAGAACGATTTTCCCCATTTTCCCAAATTGACAGTGTTTTTGAAGAAATTTCTCTGGACGTTTCTTGTTCTCATTGATGGAAATATCCTCTCAGGTTTTCAATTTTAAAGGCATTCAATCACGTATATCGTAATGGACAGGGATAATGTGTCCAACCTTAAAAGCTTTTGAAGCAGTCCCAAAGGAGCTTCTTACTGCCCCTTTCACTCCGCTCTTTTTCCCTTAAATCTGCTGCTCACCTTGTCTGAGAGATGGATGTAAGTATTATAGATGGAAAGCAAGGGAGTGTCGCATTCCAGCATTTTTTTAACCTTTGTCCTCTTCGTGTGTTCATAGTCCGTGAGGCCAGGTTTTTTTTAAAAATCATTTCCTTTGTTTTGAGCGACACAGATCCACCCGCTTCCTCCTACCCGCCCGTCACACGCTGCGTTGACCCCCTCCTCGCCACTTTGGTCGGATAGATGGACGTGATGGTTGATGAGACACACCACAGGAAATGTGATAGATTCCTGTAGTGTTGGACATGGGAGTCAGGCTGTTATTCGGCCAATTATCCCAATTCCACTCTGGATGTCACAAGCTCTCGTACGCACAGTAGTATTTCCTCACAACCTCATTGTGGGGAGGATAATAGCAGTTTTGACTTCATTAAACTGAGTGGGAGTGTTTTGTGCAGTCAAAGCGCAACAAAAGTCATCCGTCGTCGCTTAATGGGAAAGAAATTACCAGAAAATGTTACCTGCTTTTATGCAAATGTTTCAAACAGTGATTTCTGGTAGCACTTTAGAGCATTTCTGTCATGCTGTTGTTTGAGTTCACCTCAGAAATGATCAGTAGACGATCAACGAAAGGCTTTTTTTAATTAGAGAAACTCACTTTATCTTTAACATGTATTTTTAAGATCTTTTTTTAGTTTGGAAATAATCTACCCAGTGGGGACTTCAGTACTTAACCAATGCAGGACTGTGGCAGACATTGACAGTTTTTTTTTTCTGTAAATCCCTCAAACACAGCTCAGGAGGCTCATGCATGGCCTTGGAGTGGATACAGATTTCTTTGTAGTTTAACTCCAAAAGCTTTCTCTTCATTCCAAACTTACTTTACTTGTTGTCCTTAATTCTATGTTTCATTCAAAACTAGGCTTACTGTGTTTACTTCTAATTTCCAGAGTGGTCATTAGGATGATTATGTTTTTTTTTTTTTTTTTAATGCAGCATCCAGGATGGACTGTGACACCTGAGGGTTCTTTGCTGATGGCCACGGTCAATGATGACGCAGCGGGTGTGTACACATGTGCCCCGTACAACAGCTACGGCAGCATGGGTTCATCTGAGCCCACCAATGTAATTTTACAGGTTAGTGAGCACTCCAGCCCACTCAGCCAGGCAATGCTGCCAATTACACGAGGTCATTTAGCTGTAGTAAGGCAGACTACATTTCCTGCATTGTAAACAAGCAAATTATTGGTCAGTCAAACCACGGATGCTCAGAAATTACCATTGAATGTGTCCCTCTAGTTCTGCTTAAACTGCCTGTCTACACTGCTGTGCGTTTTAATTAACCACAACTGCATCTGTCACAGCGAATTAAAAAACTCAACTGAAACGACATTTTATTGACCTTTTCACTCCGACATTTGAGCCCTGTGGCATTAACGGAAGTCAACTCACACTCACAACAATGGCAGCACTATTTGGGAGTTAATTGTGTGGCTAATCCTTTTGTTATTAAGATAATCTTGTCCAAAGCAGCAGTAATCCAGTCTTAAAATCCATTGTTGGCGTCGCTGCGAATCTCCTTGATTCAGCTATATTGTTTTGGCAATTCACAGGACCCTCCATCATTCAGCATCACTCCAGAGAAACAGTACAAACAGGAGGCTGGCAGGACGCTGCTCATTCCCTGTCGAGGAAACGAGGAGCCAACAATTAAAGTAACCTGGAGCAAGGTAAATAACAAAGGGCAGCTTTCAATTTCAAACAAATTACATCAATTTGTTTGCAAGGACTTTCATTTATTTGGCATAATGTTTCTCCTGAACTTAGATTATGAGGAAAGAGGTCAATTTGCAAATTAGCTTCAGTATTAAAACACAAGCATGCAGGTTTACATGTAAATACAGTGATAATTCGTGACTAATGTGACTACAGCTTTCATCCATCCCTGAACACTTTAAAGTGGAGTAACAAAAAAAAAGTTTTAATCCAGTGTCCGTTGACAGCAGGTTTAAAGCTTATAAAATGGCAAAAGCTTTGTTTAGATTTCCAAAAGAGTATGACTGATGTCTAATTTATTCATTTATTCAACACACTAAGCTGACGTTTGAGCACTCCAATCACATCTAAAGAATTTAATCAAAACCCTCTCATAATACATTAAATTATCAAAGTGAAAGCCTCTCAAACTGCCATTTCATTGTGACTTACAAGAACAATTAAACCCCCTGCAGGAAAAAATGTGTTTGCTGCTGCTGTGAATTAGACTGTCACATCATTGTATGGGTAGTTACAGGTGGAGTACAATTTGGACCAAAACTAACCACATTGATCAGTGACGTTGAGTTGAATTAGATAATTGACTTTCATCTATTGATATATGATCTGTACACAACCTGTACAATGCTACACTGCAGTTAGAGGAAGTAAAACAGCCTGTAACCTTTGAAATTCAAATATACTCAAATGAGTTTGGTCTTTAATGTAATATTTCAATGCAAAAGGGTACAAAACCAAAAACATACAACTGATCTAATACTTTCTGACTGCAGTAAACGTAAGAACTGAACTGAACTGAAATAAAATGCTTATCTGTGCCAAAACACTGACTAGCTGGTTAAATTTCTTAGTAGATGTCATTGATTGTTGGTAAGAATATGAGATGTAGGCAGTCAATTAAACTTAACCAATATGAGATCCATTATTCTGGTACAGACTGTATATGAATATAAATGTATTTTTTGTTTGTAGGTCGACCTGTCTCGCTCCATCTCTTACTGGGTAGAACCCAATGGTTCACTGCTGCTGCAGCCTCTCACTAAAGACCACCACGGGGTGTGGGAGTGCACTGCCATAAACCGTGTAGCTTCTGTGAAGGCTATCACACAAGTGTTTGTCTTGGGTGAGTGAAAACATGGAGGATTCCTAACTGATAATACCAGAATACAAGTCAGTTTTTCTATTATGTCAGCTTTCCACATGACTTTTTTTTCCACACAGTTTTTTTGTAAACTCCTATTACTCTGACAAGCTTCTCACAAGCTGATGCCTCCAGATTGGATGCCTGCGCCTCCACTCCGCCTCCAGTGGATAAATGTGGCGCATTCAAAGATGGCCTCTAAACTTTAGTGCTATCAAGTAGTTGAGGTGCTGACTGATTTCCATCAACTCCTCCCCATTTTCCTCCATTACAGGAACCAGTCCCCATGCGGCTACCTCCCTGTCCGTCTCTCCAGGGGTGAAGCAGGCCAACATATCCTGGGAGGCTGGCTTTGATGGAGGATCAGCACAGACATTTTCAGTTTGGTGGGTGTGAAGCCTCTGACTTTCTTCTCAGGCTGTAACCATGGCAGCCATCGACAACTCTGGTATTACTCTATTGATCTCTAGGATGAGGGAGTCATTTATCTGTTATCACTTCTTGGCAGCTACAATGAGGGGGGGGGGTCAGTGACGAAATGTAATGTAACACATTTGTTTCTTGTGATTCAGGGCTTTTTATATTGACTGTGAAAACATAGCATTTTAGATGTGGTTGTGATGCTTGGAGAGAGTGATGGACAGGATAAAAGGAATGAAAAACTGCAGCCAGTCAGATAGAAATAAACCAGGAACATGTTCTTTGAAAAGTTGAGTGCAGTAAAAAGAAAAAAAAAGTTCTTGCATCACAGTTAAAAAGCAGGATACTTAAGTTAAATCACGTTTTTTTTTTTATCTGATTCACAAATCAAGTGGAAAACTATATTTAGAATGTCAGTTTTTTTGTTTTGTTTTGTTTTTTGGTGATGATAGTATACAGAAAACTTCACCTAATGCACCTCTAAATCACATTGTAACCTGGCAGTGATACATCAGATGAATATGCGATGAGCTATCTTAATCCCTCAGAGAGAACTGGGTCATCGCTGCAGCAGGAAACATCATAGAAGTAAATATACATGACATTAAATATATAAAAATAGATCAGCCAATCAGTGTAAACAACCGTCTGAAGTCTGAGATGCTTCTCTCTCTGACAGTCTGACATGTTATGGCCAAAGACTCTGAAGTTAATGCTGTTGTTTTACAGTTGTGAAAGCTTGATCGTCAAAAAAAAAAAAAAAAAACCCCAAACTGTAGTACAGAATAGAAACTTAACTCTGCTTGTGTATTTTGTTATATGCCCCATACTTGACTCAAATTATACTTGACTGGGTAAGAGCGAAGGACCTCACAATTAACCGCACCCTGTTAATGCGAGCAGTACTCTGTCCTCTTCGATTTTCTAAAAAGGAATATTACTCTGCTCTCGAGCCCAAACCACCATCTTTAAAAACTAAGAAAAGCCCCTTATTTATTTGACATTGATGTATAATGCAATGTATAAAATAGATGTGTAGAAGCTCGGCTCTGGTAGGAACATGAAAATCACAGTAATTGGAGTTGCAAGCTTTCGGCACAGTAGTAGGGATACATCAGTGCTGTCTCTGCCACAAAATCTGGAGCTGATGATGAGTATGAATGATTAATGAAACCTACTTTTCTGTCATGTTCCATAAAACCAGACTCCCAGAATTCCCCGCCGCTCTTTTGTTCTCACTTCTTTTCTCTGGGTCTCTCTCCCTTTCTCTCTCTCTCTCTCTCTCTGCAGGGTGAGGAAGATTTCAGCGAGTGATAATGATGGAAAGCGGGACTGGTACTCTGTGCCTGTGCCAGAATCCTCAGGCACCAGGCTGCAGGTGACAGACCTGTCTCCTGTCACCGACTACCAGTTCAGCATCCTGTCGACCAATAAAATTGGCACAGGGCCATTCAGTGAGATCGTCACCACGAGGACCTCGGGTCAGTTTTGAAATCTTGTATCTGACAGCTAGTTTCAGATTTGCAAAATACTCTGATTCATTCAGATCCAAAGCTAAAAAAAGAAAAAAAGAAAAGAAAACTCTTATCAAATGTTGAATTTTAGCTGCTGGTGAGTGCCTCTGTCATCAGTTCAATGACAAATGCTGCCAGAAGCAGATTTTATCAGCTGTGGCTAATTAAAGTTAAATCCATGAGTAAGTTGCCCAAAGGCCAAAATGAAACTTGGCTGTTGTGTTAGCTACACGGCAGTGTCTGTACTCAGTGAAACTGTTGGTTTCAGAAGGAAGAACCACTCTTTAACACCTCTCTGGGTTCACAGCTGGTTCTTTTTGCCTCAAGGAATGTCTTAAGTACTATTTAGGTTACTCCATTTCAGTTTCTCGATAAATTTCTAACACAGCTAGCGGTGTGGCTGTAGGGCTGGCGGTGTTGGTCAATCAGTTCTAATCAACATGTAGCTAAAAACTTGGTTCAGGCGTTTGGGTCCCTTTCATTAAGAACTTACAGCTTTGATGATCCCATGAGAAATCATCAAGCGACATCATCAAAGCTACACGTCATCCAGTACTTTGGTTTCCGATCAAAGTACCACAAACTAATGACTCTTTCGTCAACCTCTGCTATGCTTTGTATTTACTGCTAATTGGCAAATGCTAGCATGATAACATGCTAAAAGTAAGATGGCAAACATGGTTAAAAGTATATGCTTTGCTAGCATTGCTAGAGTTTATGTAAAGCCACCTCTGAGCCCATGTGCAGCCTTACAGAACTGCTAGTGTGGCTGTAGATTCTTAGTCTTTTTTGAACTGGTCTCCAGCAGTGAGTTGTATCCTCAAAGGTATTTTTGTGATCTTGTACATGTCAACAGTTTTTGTGGAGTGATCAAATTTTTCACCCAAGATAGAAACCAACATTTTAGTCCAGTGTTTCTACACACTGTGCTGCAGCCGTTCTCTCCTGTACACTGTATGTACAGCACATTTAGAAAATGTTTTTGTGTGACTCAGCCTGTGGCAGAATCAGAATATTTAATCATTGCGCAGAGAGCAGATATAGCAACTAATTGCTGGATAAGAGGTAAAATAATAACAGATTTATGTTGTCTGGCTCGTGTTGGGAATCATCACACCAGTACGTTTCAATAATTGGTATCCTCCAATTAGACTTAAATGTATAATTAGTCAAAATCAGTCCTTCAAGCTCATCAATGTAATTGTCCCAAAAGAGATTTGTGAATAAAACTGATATGCTGAAGTAAACATGGTGCTGTTATTACAGTGTAGCAGGAAGTATGAGTCAGTATGATATTTTCACACTGCGGTTATTGCAGCCAAGAACATCACAGAAAATTGTATTAGCCCAAGAGCAATCCAAACATTATGAAATACAGTAAAATGACCTCACGTCATGTTTGTTTTGAATATTATCACACACAACCAAAATGGACAGTCAAGTGTACATTGCAGGTTTTGTTGGACTCTAACATCAGCCTCAGTCCTTCTCCCCTCACACTCCCAAGGTTGAACATCTGTGACAGTCGCAATTTTCTCTGCTGTAATTTAATTTTTCCGCCACAGCCTATCTGGCTGATCCACTGAAGGTCTTTCTTATTCCCTCTGCATCAGATCTGCCGCTGAGGAGAAATAAACTAAAGCCTCCTGCATGGCTGTCAGCTAATCAGGGATCAGCAGGGGTTGTTCTGCACTGGTCCCTTCCTGAAGCTCACCACCCTCCCATCACTGACTTTGTTCTCCAGTCCCGCACCGATCAAGGGGAGTGGTTTAATTTGGTCGAGGACATCAGTGCCAACAAAAGCGAGATAGTCGTTCCGGGTCTGCACAAGGTAACAAGCCAGTCACACTCGCTCACTTTTCCCTCTGAGACTAATCAGTCCATGGTGCTTGTTGAATGCCTTGGAGATTTTTTTTTATCTAGGCTATACCTCCATGCAGACTCTTAGTTATGCACACTACACTACATGGCAGCCATCACTTTTCTGTCGTCTTTCAATCTGTGTGTGCTGCCCTTTCTTCTTTCTGCCCCTTTCATCCTCCTTTTTCTCTTCTATACAGGCCTACTCGAATTCAAATGAACTTCATTAGCATTGCAGGCACAGTCCTGTGTTGACAAAGTGTGGTTTCATCCTCTGTCCTCCCCACTGTGTGTGTATGTGTGTGTTTGTGTGTGTGTGTGTGTGTGTGTGTGGATGCCGGTCTCAGGATTGTGTGTACGAGCTGCGGCTGCTATCTCGTTGCGGGGAGTTGCTGAGCGAGCCCAGTCCATCAGTCAATGTCTCCACCATGGGTAGGTGTTCGAGAGCAACCTTGCCCCCTTTTGCATTCTCGCCCCACCCCCTGTTTCAACCTGTCCTCCTCTCTCAGTTTCTCTTTCTTTTCTCTTTTTCTTCACCCCCCTCGTACCTCCTCCTCCTCCCCTCCGTCCCTCTGTTCACAGCGTTAGACCAAAATTAGAGCAGTGCCCCGGGGAACGCTGCCCATTAGAAGCCTGAATGATAGAAATAGCTCCACTAATAACTTCTCTAAAGAGTTAGCAACAGAATTTGTACCAGTCTTCTCTGATTCTTATGTGACTGTGACATGAATGTGAATTAGATGTGGTACAGAGTCATCAAACAGAGGGATCTACCGCTCCCATTGGTGCTACCCAACAATCACAGCCATAGCTTGTACATATAGTGTTAAACATAGCTCTGATGATAATCTCATCTGGAGCAAATTATGCAAAACAGGTCCACGGTTTGATGATAATGATCATCACAGGGATATAGATTGAAGCTTAGATCCACTTAAAACTGATAAAACTGAACTTAGTAGCAATCTTTTGTGTGTTTCTTTGTTTTCCATGTCAATTAATTGTATTCATTGCTGTAGCTGTTACACACTTACATAAGAGGCATAAAATATGCAGGCGCTGCATGTCAGACATTATGATCGGATGATTATACAGTTTGTGAGTGAAGCCTAATTTTCTTTCTAACAAAAAATAAATAAATAATGTTGTATATTTAAGCAAATCTGATGTAAACAATGATTTATACATTTTACTTTGCAATTAAAAATGTAGAAATTGTAAATATACACTAAAATATAAATGTCTTCAATTTTTTAATGAATGCAAAATTCAAACTTTATATATATTTTATAATAAAATATTACTTTGAAGTGTATATTTTCCCCATTAAAATGTATAAAATAAGAAAAATGACAGAATTTATAATGTACATTAAAAAATGTTGTAGGGACAGCAATAGTCATTATTATTGGTTATTACTGACTTTTTATGATTTTATTGTCTCATTCAGCTGACTTTTTTTCCCCCTCCTTTACTAAAATATACCACTGATGAAACAATGTCACAGGGATGGAGGTCTACCCCGGCTCATCCCGACTCCTGGAGTTTGTCCCGGAGCCATTACTAGTCGGTGTTCTGGGCGGGGTCGGTTTCATGTGCTTGGCACTGGTCGTGCTGCTGGGGTCCGCCTGTGTCATCAACCGTAAGAGGAACCAGCGCCGCAGAAAGAGGACGAATGGTAAAATGCCCCTCACTCCAGAGACTCAGCAGACACTCACTTTGATGAACTGCATCATGAATATCATCATTTATTCAATATAATATTGAGGGCACTTTCAATCCATTATATAAATCATAGCCCAGTGCATGGATTTGGCGCTCCTCTTGTCCCCCGTTCGTCCATTCAGTTGTAAAAGTTATTGATGTCATTTACATTACTTGCTAATTAGGGTAATTTCTCATTAGTGGCTGATAAATGTAAGTGTAATTAACTTTTTGGACAAGCATGGGTGCCTTGAGGCCTTTAATGGGCACTTATTGGGGTTGATTATGTTTTTACTTCTTGGTCAGTTTAGTTGCATCCTAATGACTCAGATACCATCTTACCCCTTTTCCTCCCTTTCAGAACCCCCTTCAGCCATCTATAAATTGTCCCCATCATTGTAAGTACTCCTTTATCATTTCATTATACCTCCCATTGACCTTTCCATCTGCTTCCCTCACAAACTAAAATATGGTGAAAATGCCAGCACCTCAATTGTTTCCTATCTCAAGTCTCCTTTTTCTCCCTCATCTTCATGTATTGCTGCTGCTGGTTTGGTCTCTTTCTCTCTACAGCTCTCCCGCCCCCTCTTTCACTCTCGCTCAATCTTATTTTCTCTGTCTTTTTCTCTTCCTCTTGAACCTCCAGTTTTTCTTACATTTTTTTCCTTTCCCCCATCCCTCCTCCTGTTTTTCTCTCTCTCACAGAAAGACTTCAAGCACCAGCAGTCCAGACAGTGTGTTGAAGAAAAGCCTGCTTCCAGCTAGCAACCTCTATCCCACCACTTCCTCTACCACCTCCTCTTCCTCCTCCTGCTCGCAGACAGATTGTTCCTCCTTTAGCACTGACAATCATCAACGGCGACAACATCTTCCAACGAGCCACAGTAAAAGCCGCCTTACAAGGACGACTTCTACTCCGATTTCTCCTTCAATCGAGCTGATTTCTAGAGGTCCAGATGGGCGCTTTCATCCATCGTATGACAACGACACGCTGAGTGTTCACAGCAGGAAAAGTGGACGGTGTGACCAACATACCAAGGTCCGAAGGTCTGTGTCACTGTATTCTGGTACGGAAGACAAGAAAGAGATGCCTTTTGTTCTGTCTGTTGATCTCCCTCCTTGCAAACCAGTGGAGGCAATCTCCCCAAGCCCAACTTGTGGCAAGACTAAGCACTTGTCCCATTATGATCCTTATGTCCTGGATCACAAGATAAGCTACCATGACTTTCCTGACCTTAGCAGCATGTGCTCAAATGGTAGTTTGGCCACAATTCCTCGTCAGAATCGACAGCTAAGTCCCACTTTTCCAGTGCTTCCACATATCCGATCTGGCTTTGGTCAGCCATCTACAACCGCCAGCACCCTGGTGCTACAAATGGAGCACGAGCGGGAGCGAGGTAACCTAAGTCGCTGCCTGAGACTGGCTCAGGAGAGGGAGGAGCTGGAGAGGGAGCTCCAGAAGTATACACTAGAAAGAGGCTCTATGAGGGAAATGAAAATGGAGCAGCCAGACTATGAAAGAAGAGAGGCTGCTGATAATGACTTTGTTTGGCAATATAAGAGCTGTACCTTGCCACACAGACATCCCCAGGGAAGCAGAAGAAGCTTTCTGTCCCCTAGTCCTTTCTCTTCATCCTCTGTCCATTGGGAAGCCAATCGTCTTGTTTCTCCTCCCAGTCTGACCCCAGCCAGGTCTTGTTTCAGTGAGTCAACACGCGTGAGTCCCACTTGTTTTAAGCCTGGCAATCACCATCTTGCTTCCTCCTTCACCAAAGAGACTCCCCTTCAGTCTGAAGAGGCAGGCACTTTTTCCAAAGATAGATTAACTGTCCCACATCTCTCCTCACAGCATCAGAGACATGAAAGAGCAGAAGCAACACCAGAGGGCTGTGATAATTCACCAAAATCCACCGTCTTAGAAATGCAAACGAATGATTCATGCTCTGATGCATGGAGATGGAGCAGTCTTAGTCATGGCAGCCTTTCAGTGTTGTCTTTCCAGAGCAATAAATATCCTGAAAGCTCTAATTCAGTTCTTGATGCACTGCCTGAGTCTTTAAAAGCGGAGGCGACACCCCCGAGGAGCACTGATGACCACATGTGTGTTGAGATGAGTGTTGATGAGCCAGAGTTGGAGGTGTGCGAAATGAGGCCCACGAAGCCAATGCTGCATCACAGAATCGCCTCTCATGTGCAACAAGGTCGCTCGCTGACTTGCAGGGGGCGATATGAAGACATTAATAGGAGCTCAAGTTTCAACTACCAAAGTCCTGCTTCTCTGGACGGTATTAGAGTCCGTGCTTCTCTACAACCCTCACAACCAGAACTCTGGAGAGATGTAACCAAAGGGTCTAAATTCTTGGATTCAAAACAGCGAAGTCAGAGTCTAGACTTGAGGAGACGGAAAGAGAGCAATTTCCTGACTCCTGATGCTTGGATAGACTCACTCAGCCAAGAGAACTGCTCAACAGCATCTTCCTGTCATCCAGATGCTGTATTCTGGGAATCCCCTGCCAAGAGGACCTCCAAGTCTCCCGCAGATACTCCTGCTACCCAAGATGCCTCGCTTTCACCTCCTGCTGTGGCCCCTTCATCCCCAAGGAGCTGTCCAGAGAGAGCCATGCTAAATCTTGATGTGCCTTGTCAGTATGAGCCAAGAAGAGAGTCATCCATCTGTGCAAATGCTGCCAAAAGGCCAAACAACTACCACCAGGAGGCCATGAAAGAGGCAGAAAGGTACTTGGAGGCCATGAAGGAAGCTTCCAGGTGCTTATCCCCTAACATCAATGATCAAGAGGTGCTAGAGGTGGAGGCAGGTGGATACGACGGAGTGCCAGAGTTTGGGAGCAGCTACAGCAGTTATGCCAGCAGCGGGCGAGGCAGCATGGACCACCCTCCTAATGGGCGCCTGTCACTGTGTCATCTGTCCCCAACTCTCACCAACTCACCTGAGACCATAGAGGAGAGCCAGGGGATTACAGAGGACAGGGATAGTCACCAAGTGGACCTCAGCCAATGGTATAAAGCAAATAATGAATGAGGGAAATTGTGTTTTATAGAATAAAATGTGAGGGCTTGAATTTGTAGTGTGGTTAATATGTAAGGTTTTCAAGGGGAGCCTGATATACATTGCCTAATATAATTTATAGAAGGGTATTGCCATATTCTGATCATCCCTCCCATATCCAAAGTATATTTTAACAGATTTTCAAGATGAATAAGAGAGTTTTAAAAAAATGGCAGAATTAATTACTGTATTATTTATATAAACTATAAGAACCAAGTCAGTGTTTATCTGTGTCAAACTGTGATTTGAAATGTAATGTGAGCAATGCCAAAACATTACATAAAAATACGTTAATTACTTTGAAGTGCTCATAAATTAAGTAGAAATGTAGATGATAATAAATTCTTATACTATTAAGAATTATGGAACTGATATAAGTTTTTTTGAGGGCGTTGCAGATATTGTCGAGTGTTTGTTTGTGCACGTTAAACATCTTTACTGTGGTTGTACTTGGTATTAAGTGATGTTTTGTGACCTTTCCAGGAGAAAAGCCTCCGTCGATGAGAATTATGAGTGGGATGCTGCTGATGTCTACTCACAGCCTGGAGAATGCGATGGTGAGGATTTTTCCTTCTTTCATTTATAATGCACAGTTCACATTTTCGTTCAAACACAGGTGGAAAAAAAGGAAAGATAAATGTGCCTGTTTAGAACCTTTAATCGAGGTAATGCGATGCAGAGTCAAAACAAAATGACAAATCGGGTGATTTCTATGTAGTAAAATACTTTTCACTGCTCATCTAAATGGTTTATTCAGTACAGTAGATGAATAGCCCGTCAGTAATGACTACCATTTTTGAGCATCATTTACCTGTAGGATATTGTGTAAACCATCATCTAACAATTACATAAGAATTAATGGCAATAGCAGCCCCTTTTATCACCAAACACCTCCAGGAACAATGAAGCCACAGGAACTAAACTTCAGCCACATCAACATTAACTTTATTCAAATTTGTCAAGAACAAATAAAAAAAAAAAAAAAAAAATGATGGTAAAATTATCATTCTGGTGATCATTTCCTGGTGCGACATGTATCAATGTAAATGTGTCATTTTTATGGTTAGGGTTAGCATTGGTACTTCCCTGTCTTGCTGGTAGAGGCAGCTATGAGGTTGGAGTTGTATTAGTGAGCGACATCAATCTCTAAAAAGTGCCTCGATACTTCCTGTCACATCAGAATGATCAGCTCTCTGAGGAGAGACCAACTATTTGTCACCGACTATTATGCGTTAAGAGCAATTTTCGATTCCTTTCCACTGAAGTCCCTCATGTCTCAGAATGGTTTCTGGGCTGCTGTAAAAATTACAGGCTATAATATATATTTATATCAGTGGGTTTATGTATCATGCCATTTTTTAATTTCATTTTATCTTTTCATACAAGACATGTAGTTTTAATACAGTGTCTTACCAAGCAACACATATCACTTTAATTTAATCTAAGTATATTTGTTCCTGTATTTCCAGGAACAGATTAAGAGAAATGTCAGACATGGTTTCATTTTTTAGCTTCTCTGAATTAACTGGTAAGCTATCCAGCATTTGCACCCATAAGCCAATATTTAATATCCAATCCTTAACCTGTGAATTCTGCACAGCAATAGGAATTCTGGATTGAGGGGCTGGAAAGCAACGGGGCGCAGACGTTTAATGAAATAACATCCAAAAAAAAAAAAAAAAATCTTAAAAAAAAAAAACCTCAAAGATAATTTCAGAAGTTTCTTTTCACCCACAGGCCTACTTCCTTCACTGAATCTGCAGAAGCCTTCTCTGTGCAGGAGCCTTCCCAGCATGCAGTGCTCCACTAAGGCACTGAAAAATTACACTCAGCTGTCTTTACTCCCAGGGCATCAAAGCAGCTGCTCTGCTGAGCCAGAACCAGACACTGTGCTGTTCTGACAGCGCCAGCCTTCGGCTCATCTCACTTTTGTGTCCTTTCACTTATTGACTCACATCACAAGGCGACAAAGAGTACGTGTGGCAGAAAAGTGAACATTTGTCTGATCAATTGAATTCCCTTTCTGCAAACCATATAATGCTTGGTCTCTATGTTAAACATCACTTGGAAAAAATAAGGACGTCTTTTTAACCTGTCGCCATCATATTCCTGACATCCTCTTCACAAACAGTCTGACTATCTGCCAATATCAAAGCTTTTTTATTTTTTTTTAATTTTTTTATTTTTTGCACTGATGGATTCATCACGTTCTCTACTGTAGTCTGACACACATTTATCATCCAGGGATGACTCAGTGGCCACACAAGGGACAAAACGATCTCAGTCATCATCAAGTGGATGGTTTAGACTCTGGATGATTAAGTTTTTCGATCTCATCAATCACCTTTGAGTTTAACAGAAGAGGTGTTTAGGAAATGCCAATAAATAAGGAAGATAAATTGGATATAAAAAGTTATTCAGCACCGCTGATACTGTTTTGCTTTAGTGTCACACTGTTTCCTCGTTGTGTTATTTCCCAACAGAGATCATTATCTGCTTCTTTAGGCCTTAAAATAATGTCAATTTTTAGAATCCAAATGTCTGCTCAGTCTGGATGAAAGCCAGAGTTTCCTCTCCAAGCTGTCTCTTTGTTCAGTGAAGCAAGACCTCTAATTATGTCCGGTAATTGAGAGAGGGCCAAGTTAACTTGTTGGGGTTTGTCCTTGTTTATTTTTTATGGACATGAAGGGAAATTCATCTTTATTTTTTTTTTTTCTTTGACTTCAATTTACCGAGGGTCAATTCCCTGAACGATTACTGCTTTTTTTGCTCCTGTGGCACCTGCTTCATATTTACACAGTTACTCACATAGACTCTTGGGAGAGTTGATATGTATAGGGGGCTCCAGTTAAGTGGTTAAATGTCTTCTTTGTCGAAGGGTATGTCAACACATCTCCCCTAAGGCTGGGCAGTAACTTAACATTATTGTTCATGGACTCACAGTTAAATTGTATAGTAATGCTATCATCTTTTTAAGTGCACAGACATATCAGTATTTACAGCAGCGAAGATTCAGACCTAAATCTGTTCATGACAGTGGAATCTATGTGATGGGGGTGATGTAAATTTGTGGGGTGCTTTACGCCTAGTTCACATTATCTATGGTTCAAGTAATTACCAGTTTCCATCACATAAAAAGCACTGTTGTCAACATCCAGTCAAGCAACAATTACAACTGGTAAACTAGGATTTTCATGGAAGGCCCAATACGTCTAACTAGGTGCAAAATAATACAGAGGTACCTAAAGAGACAAATAGAAATGAGTTTACTCTGTTGTTGTGTGCAATTAAATCCACATTAAATAGATATAACGACATACTGTCAGTACATATATATATATATATATATATATATATATATATATATACATACATTTTTAACCACCTCTGCAATTATACGACTTTCGAGACTTGTGCGATATGTAAATGGTCTCTATAAAAATGTAAATTACACCCATTTCTGCTACTCATCCCATACAGTGTGTAGCATAAAATTTTGGTGACATTTAAATTTGTACTGTTGACCATTTGCAGTCCAAAAAAAAACAAAACAAAACAAAACAAAAAACGTAATTGCTGGAATAAAATGAATCAGATAATCTAAAATGGAGGGGGAAAAAAAACATCATATTATCAGTGTTGCACCATTCACTTTTTTTTAACTTTACATACACACACACACACACACACACACACACACAGTTTCCAACTTTTTGACAAGAAAGTACAAATTCTGTACTGTTTTCTGGTGTGACTGTGCACTCACATGTGGGACGAGTGTTTCTTGTGCTAACTCATTACTTGTTATATGCTCTAGTCTATGTGTGTCCAGACCACTGTTTTGTCATCTTACTGTCGCATTGATTCAATTTGAAATGAGCAATATTGACATTTTTTCCTGTTAATGAAAGTGAAGGTTTCTCAAGATGTTCTGAAGCCACTGTATATTCGCACCGTGATATGTCCCATAACACCAAGTGTAGATATAGATACTTCCTGTTTGCTCTGCAGCATTGATCCATTGACTATCCAGGCATAAACCTGCCATCACTTCTCTAAACCCACTGAGAGAAGCATGCTTATGCCTCCTACTCTCTATTCTTTGTAAGGAAAGTTTTTTTTTCTTCTTTACCGCTTTTGCTCAAGGCCTTCACATTATTCAACCAAATAATTAACTCTGAGCTCCACAGTGTACTAGAGCATTGTGGGGTATCCATCCTATAATTGAAATTCACTCATAGAGGCCACATTTACTGCAAATCAATGTTTCACTTCTGTAGAACAATTTCATTTTGTGGTGCACACGTACTGTACCTCGAGTCCACGAATGATCAAACCCCATGTGAGTCTCTAGAGATTTGGAGTCAGCACTACTTTTTTTGGCCTATGGTTTTGAAATTGAATCTAAATATTGCACTTCTAATACATCAACCCTGGAAGTGTACTGTATGTAATACTTTAAAAAGGAAACATTTCTGAGTGGTTTTGACAGTCGGAGCAAAAACCCAAATAACAGAATCCTATGGGGAGCTACCGTATGTTGTATGTTGAAAGCTCCTGAGGATTCAGTCATGAAATGTTCTTGCAAAAAAAAAAAGATAAACAGCAGCAGAGAATACAACAGCTCAGCAGAATAAAAGATCACAAAGGAAACCTGTTCACAAAGATATGTGGACAACAGGGAAGGCTCATAAAACTGATTGTTATACTGCTGCCTTTTTCAGTTATGGTGTGTACTTAGGGGGATTAGCTTTAAAGCAAGCACATTTTTATTATGGCCATTAAGCCCTGAATGAATTATTTGCAAATGGCAGAAAGTGACTCTTGAAGCTAGAAACTAATCAAGGACTTACAAAAGGAAATGTCTTGTAGGAATTGAAAAGTGTAACCATATGGTGTCCCGGTGGAATTTTAAATACTCAACATAATTAGTGAGTATCTGGAGCTTTTATGTGAGTGAATGCTAAGAAAAAATGGATTCTCCCTATTTAAAGTTATTTTTAATGTTATTTTTATTATGATGACATTTTTTTTGTTTAGTTGAAAAAAGTCCCTTTCTGTCTGTCACTGAGCGTCTTTACAACTATCATGGCGAAAAATACCTAGATTAATTCATTCAGCTGAAGGATTGCAGTTAAAATTCAGTTGTATCTCCCAATGCTTTCCAAAGATACTTTTACTGTTGCACCAAGGGGGCGCAACTACCTTTGAAACTATGAGAGCTCACATGCTGAAAAAAGTCCTTCCGCAAACTGTTAAATATCAGAAAAGCTGGGTTACACAGGTTTTTATAAAAGTCAAAATCCCCGTTGTTGTTACCTATTATGTCTCTGGAGCTATGTTTTGCTGACAAACCAATTTTTGCAAGGAAAGCAGGAAAAGCAAGGACATCTCACCAAAAGAAAACACATTTAGAACTTTAGTATACTGAGAAATATAGAAACTTGATATTGAATTTATTTAACTTTACAGCTTTATTATATTCATTATATATTGTAGTGTTTGTCTGAGAACTTTAGTTATCATCCGGTTTCTCTTCTCACTCTGCTTCGCTGCTCTGCTGTTTTTCCACAGCATAAAGCACAGAAACAGTCTGTGGTGTTGTACAGATACACAGCTCCCATCCTGTGACACTGAGCAGCCAGCCGACTCAACTGACTGATAAAATACTCGTCTTGTATCTGAACCAGCCTCCAATTAAACTAATGGTGTTAGTGCAGCAGCACCAGACAACGCCCATCTCTAGAAAATGATCAGAGGTAATGTCACAGTCATCTTTTTTAATCCTCCGCGCTTCCATTTATTTCAACGTTTATATCACTTTTATTCACTTTTATATTACTTTGACACCATCGGGTGGAACAAACACGTATTTCTTGTCTCTGGCTCTGATGTTAAGAGTTTTCACAATGCTCAGAGCAAACACTGAAAAGCAGTAATATATGTGTAGAAGTGTGCAAGTGTGCGGAGAAAACGGGTCCTTCGGCAGCTTGTTTCAAAGGAGATTGTTTTTGAGTATTCACTGGGACTTTTGGTGGTGACAGTTTTCCAGCTCCATATATACAATATTAGATTCTTATATTTGATATAAATCAACATTTTCAAACATTTCACACCCGCTTGATTTGGCAACACAGCAACACTAGTTTCTAGCAAAGTGGGAATTTGGGTTTGATACCACAAATCCCAGAATTCAGTGGGGCGGCAAACACTCCTCGAACAGCTGGTATATCTGCTGATAGTGCAGACTTACAAGTGTTGTTTGTTTTAGCAAAGAAATGAGTCAATAATTGTTGTTATTGACTGTTTCCATCGTGCCACGAGCCGCTGTTATCTGATTTCATGCAGTGCGAGTAGTTTTTCCTCACAACTGCAGGATACTTGCAGCCCATCCTGGGTGTTTTCTTTTATTCGCTGGAAATATCTGCAACTCACGCTGACAAAAGAACAATTGAAAATTACCATTACACTATCCTGTTTTGTAAACACATTTCTGATGAATTACCACTGTCAGAGGTAACCTAGGCAACAAATATCTTGCATTTCCTGTGATGATTTCACAACAAAATCCGGGCTGTGTTTCACTTTTACATACTTTAAAGCGGTTGCAGTGGTAGGGAAATGTTGGGTTTGTTTATATCTACATTAATAATGACAGGTTAGAAAGTGAAGATGGTGTAAAGAAGTTGGGTCATATTGATGAGCCTACAGAGAATTATCAGCTGAATCTGCAGCTCAGCTCTTTATGAAGCTTTATAGTGAGTTCCAGATCATTGTTCTGCTGTCTGGTTTGGAAATTTACTGTTTTGGTTCTTTCCAACTGCTCTCACAGGATTGTTTTCAGCTGCAGCAGGCAGCTGTTTTCAGGGAGCTGGTGAACTTAGTGGAGCAATTAGCTGCTAAAGAGCCAGTTATTTCCCTCAGGAGCTGGTTGAGACCTAAAAACCGAGCTAATGGAGAACGAGTATTGAATTCAACAGACGGACAGAAACAAGACTCCAAACGAATGCTAACGTTGTTCCATAACTGCTGGATGTGTAATAACGTTTGGTATTTCAGCTTGTAAGGTGATGATAATGTCAGTGTTCACAGTTTGTTTTCATTACTAAAAAACAAATAAACAAAAAAAAAAAAAAAAAAAAAAAAAAAACCCAAAAAACTACTTGTTGCAGATTTAAAGATAAATTCAGAAACACTCCTTTATTTAGAGCGTCACATGAAAAAGTGTGAATTGTGCATGGAGGCCAAAGCATGTACTCAATTAAAAGTTGGAGATCTGTACTCAAGTTAAATTAGTTCACTACTTGTTTCTATTCTAAAGCATATTAAATCATGACTCGCCCACAAGGTGACCGCTTTGTAACAAATTATTTACGTGGGATTAAAACAACCTGAGGGCATACAACACACAACATGGAAATTATACATTCAATTTACACAACTGGTTTCTAGCTTCAGTGTAATGACATTTTCTCATATTGTGTTCCACTGTGGTGCAGTTGTTTACGTTTCTTTTTACCTTGTAGACACTGATAATTATTTTTTCCTCTCCTTTCCATCTTCAAGTGGACTACAGCAGGTAATTCATTTTGTATGACAAAAAGAATGAGGATGGCTGTTAATGCTTGTTGCTGAGGATGAGATGCGACTATTATCTCCTTCCAAGTGTAAAATTAGAGCGATTATCAGCAATATTACCGCAGAAATATGGTCGGATGTAGATAATTTAAAGATTCAAAGCTAAATGGGAATTTTTCAATCAGTCTATCTGCACATGCAGCATTGAATTCTGAGAGGCGAGAGCTCACAACATGCCAGAGAAGTTAATTACCTCAATGAATGCCTCCCAGCAGAGTGAGGAATAATAGCATCAGGGGAGAGAATGACTTTTCTTCTGTTGTATTGGTTTTATAGCAGAGCAGAATCTGTCTTGACCCCTATTTCACTTTAATTAGGGTTTTACCCAAGAGACGGACTTTTTTGAAAAACATCTGTGTTCTTGTTTTCCCACGGGCACTAACCTTGGAGTAAGTGTTTCTTACTCTTTTTTTTTTTTTTTTTTTTTAAGTATGTTCATCCAGAATTGATGACTTTATTATAATAGATGGTGTTTGTGTGTCCTTGAGATTCCACTCATACAAAAAAAAAAGATAACCAAGTCTGATTTTTCTCGTGGCGCCTGTCTGACAGTCTGTTTTTTTTTTTTTTTTTTTTTTTTTGAGTTTTGACAAATACATTTGTCTGATAGAGAGAAACAAATGGCTGAAATAACTGTGAGGTTTTGTCTCTTTTATTGAAGTATGTTCATAAGGAATATATATATATATACACATTTTATATTGTTAAAAAACAGCTAAATATAGAGATTTATGTTTTCAAAATCAAGTATATTTGTGAGTACCGTTTACTTTTGTAAATTATTATTATTATTAAGCATTTTCTTTTCTTATTTCTGTGAACTTTTGCAAAGTTGGACCTAAAGTTTGTCAAGATGGAAAAATCTGTCAATAAATATTGGGACTGATTTGTTTTTTTTTGTTTTTTTGTTTTTTTTATTATTCAGTGCTACTCTTTTTAACACCTAGATGAAGAATTTTGTAATGATTACATTTGATTTGTTGATCTATTAGCAGAGTTTGATTTAAAGCTGACTTGTTCATTTTTTTTTGTTTTCTTTTGTGTCATGTGAAATCATAATACATACAACATATATACTCTCCCTGAATCAGGGTATCCATTGTTTTCAGTAAAAAAATGAAGCATTGTAAAACATTTAAAGTGTCCATGTACAGAGATATTAGTCCTTTTTATATGATATATATGTAAATCTTTTATCCTCTGTCCTTTACTGTCTCTTCAAAATCATTAATCGCTGTTTAAAATCTAAAGGAGTAACACTGTATGTACTTATTTTTTGTCATATTTTAATAAATAAACCTGAACCCAGCCTTCAATTGTCCCTTTTCTGCAACTTCTTCTTACAGTGTTTATCCACCATAAATACTTCAACTAAGTCTTATTCCTCTTTTGGCTCATTTTGTTTTTGCATGAACAAATACTTTCAAAATCAGTGGAACTCTGTTGATTCAAACCGTTTGCAAACTTTGCTACTTTAGGAGAATGTAGTGACTCAGTTACATAGAAATTAATCACAGTTTTATTTTGTTTTCCTGCAGTAATTCACAAAACAAATAGAAATAGTTTGAAAGAGACAGAGAGAGAAAACAAATGATTTTCTCAGGTTCTACTTTTTATTATTGTCAGCTTCAAATGACCGCTCCTTTTTTCCTTCCCTCTCATTTGGATTGTGATCATGACTCAGTGTGATTATCACGGATCACTGCTAAAGATGGTCTCAATTCATGGTAGTTATGCTGTGTCGCTATGTCAGCAGGTAAGTTGTCTAAGTGAAGTGGCTGGTGAAAAATACAAGCATCCTTCTTATTGGATGAGACAGTCAAAGCGTAAAATGCCAGTAAATACACACATATGCATGAACACACACACACACACACTAGTGGGCACTTCTCATTTAAATGGCAATAATGTTCTTAGTGACAGTCACTATTTATATTAACACTCCAAATACATATTATATGGCAACTCTGTGGCTCCGCAAACTAAAAAGCCTGTGTGAGGAAATGAAATATAACCATCATTACTACTTCTACCATGATTACTGACTTTCTTCATCACAGTGATGCATAATAAGCCTCTCTGGGCTGCACTCAACAGTTAGTGTGCTTTATGCAGTTGCCTGACAAAACCTCTTTGTTGCTGCAAGAAATCACAGTGACGCACTCGCAGCTATCAAGTAATTCAAGAAATGCATAATACGAAAAGGATTATTTATCCTATAATTTTCACATCATGAATTTCAAATTAAAAAAAAAAAAAGTTTCTAACATGGACCACCACCTCCTCCTTTGCCTCCAAACCTCCTCCAACAGACAAACACACACTCAATAAATAAGAAAAAACAAAGAACAAATTGAATTTCTCATAAATATCTACAGCACCAGTGGGGAATTTTCACACTTACCCGGTAATTATGACAGTAAACCTGGCAAGCCTGTCTTTTAAATTTAGCTCATTCAGAGAGTAACGTGTGGAGGATGGAGGCAATCCCAGCTGACTGTGGGTGAGGGCGCACCCTCGACAAGTCACTGGTCTGACACAGGGCCAGCATGAAAAAAGATGATTCACGCTAAAAATTCACACCTACGGGCAATTTAACTATTCATCAGTCAACCTAACCTACATGTATTTGAATTGTGGGAGGAAGCCCAAACAGACACAGGGAAAAACATGGAAACTCCACACAGAAAGACGCCAGCTCAGGTTTTGAACCCAGCACTTTCCGGTTATGAAGTAACAGTATAGGTGACATAAGCAATAGTTGGGATTATTATCAATAATTAACATATCAGAATCAAGTAAGCTAGTTCAGACCAGGTCTACGGAGTTCACCTTCAGGAGATGAAATATCACGCTGTGTTTTATTTGAGGTTTGCTTTCAGATCCACCTCATCACTCTCATTAGGTCTTTTTTTTTTTTGAAAAATGTTTGATTTTTACAACTTGAAATTGAGGTCAAAACCATCGCAGGTAGTTGATGGAATCTTTAGTAAAACAATAAAACAAATCTGTCATCCAGTTTTCAAGGCAGAGCTGCAGCTCAACAGACTGTACCACAACAAATTAACTCACTGTGCATTCAACTCTTTAAGCTGTCAGGAGTCTGCGTCCAACCTTGTCTTCTAAAAATTACGTTTTGTTTTTTTTATTTGGTAGAATAACAGAGAAAAATATTGTCAGACCATCTGTAAAAGCCTAACTGTGTTTTGTTTGTTTTCTCACTGCATCCACTACCAGCAACAAAAAAACATGACTGCTGTTTTAAACATGCTGGCAGTCTGGGGATTGATTTGTTGATGTGTTGGTTCACCACTTCAGTTCAGTTTTAAGTCTCTCAACAACAACTGAACAACAACTGGTAAACAGACATTCATAATCCTCTTGGGATGAATCCTAAATATTTCATCATAAGGTTAAAACGTAGTTAGTTATATTGCTTCTTACTTATGCCTCTTTTCCACTATACCATTCTAGAGCTACTTGGCCCGACTCTACTCGACGGTTGGTCGTTGGTACCAGGCACGTCATTTTCAATTACAATTTGGTATTTCCTCAACATGAATGGGGTGGGTGGGGTGAGTGGGGTCAAAACTGCTGTGACGTTGCAACACAAAAACATTAGTGAACATTAATGGAGGATATTGAGGCAATGCTGTACATGTTGCTTGGTTAGCTTGCAACGAGGTAGGCTACAACAATGGCTGTTGTTCTTGCCAGTGTTTAAAAATGGTGATTGATTATTTTGTTGCCGCTTTCTCAAGTTGCTCGCGCCTGATTGTGAAGACACTCCCTCTGATCAGTGGCCGGCAGTCTGTTCGTCACGTTTCAGTTTCAAGTAGGTACTAAAAAAGTACCTGGTACCAGGTACTAGCACCATGTGGAAAACCCTATAAACTATGTAGAGTCAAATTGAGTAGAGCTGAGTAAGTGCTGGTGGAAAAGGCCTATTAGGTGAGATGCCGTGATCAAGATGGTGGTTTACCCAGGGTGACACCAGTTGGGCTGACCCCTGTGAATTGCCTAAATGTGGAAATCTTGACAGCACTCTCACTAATAAGCTGAAATCACCACAGGATCAATTAAGTATTAATTATTTTGATTCTGATTCTTAAGATTAATTATGTTGACCCAACTCGTACTTAATTTTTGTACGTAATGTACGTTCGTGCGTAATTTCTGGCCAATTGTGGGCAGTAGAAACAAGTTGTGAAGACAACAATGTCAAGCTGCAGATTCATTTTGTTTTATACATTATTATACAAGTTTCAATTACAGTTTAAGGTTAACAAATACCTTTGTCTCCTTTTAATACTGAAAAAGTCAATGCCAATAAAATGTAGAACTGGACGCCCACCTCAGTTTGCACTAACCATGATCAGGAACCTCTTCCACTTAACCACTTCACACCATGAAAGCATTACATTTAACGGATTCAAAACAGAAATGAAAGATTTGTAAATGAACACAATCCAAGAATATTTGCAAAGGTAAATTTGAAAGAGGCCCTAGATGAACCTTTCCTCGCTTTCTCTTTTCAGTCCAATTTTCAACAGGGTAAATTAATGGGGCAGATATTTAATAAGACTCCACTTATGTTCACATTTACTTGAAAATGTATTTAGTCATTTGTTTAATACATGCTTTTCTTTGAGAAATACAAATAAATGCAATACACGTGTATCTTGGTTGAAATAAAGCATTATAGGGGGGTGTTTTGTATTCACAAGTTTCATTAATCCTCAGGTCTGTTCTCAGCTTAAGGTGTTACTGTGATCCCTTGTGGCTTGTCACTTCCACGACAGGTTGCCCTCAATCAGATGAGATGGATGTTGCCTGCAGCTGCTCATTTCACTCAGAGCAGCCGCACAACATCACATGTTCACATAATCTCCATATTACACCTGTTGATTCACCTGTCTTCTAGATCCCTCAAAATGCCAACGAGGAAGCATGAGTGAAGAGATTGTCCTTGACAAGTTGTTTGACTTTTCCTCTAATATTCTGTGTAATGAAATGGACATTGGTTGCTGGCGGCGTCAAACAACCACACGCACGCATTTTCCACAAATAAAACTCTTCAGAGATGAGAATGCCACGTGTAAACTGAGTGATGCCCAATGTGACTGAAAAGGAGGAGTGCGACGCTGTCAGTGTTTGCTGTCTCAGAAATATTAACAAGAAAAAAATGTCCTGCAGGAATACACAAGGACGCTGCTTGTTTATTGGCTCATACTTCATAATTGCTAGTCTACAGATAAAAATGCATCATAATTTGACACATCTTATGATTTCTAGAAAACTTTTTGGGTACACAACATTAAAGGAATACATTGATTACAATGTAAATTGTCTTTTCACCTCCAAATACAGCCGTCAATAGGCCGTTTTACACAATGGATGTTCACTGTTTCAGACAAATAGACCATGCCATTAGTTGAATTGATTACAAATGGGTTAGTGGGGTTGCCTGTGTTGGCCAAACAAGAAATTAGATAAAAAAAAAAAACTAAATGCAATCAGTCTTGTGTGCAGAAGTCTATTGAGTTTCATTTGTGCCATTGTGATGTTGCTGTGTGCTGCCTTCTCATCTAAGATTATGTTTCTCTTCTTGGGTACATTGTTTTCTTGTTTGACATTTGACACTGGTCTGAATGTGTTTATTACATTTGTCTTTTTTATGTTGTCAATCAAAAAGAAAAAGAAAAAAAAAAAAGAAAAAAAAGAAAAACGACCACAGATGTCAGCCCATGTAAAAAACAGTTTCTTATGTGTGCTATTAAATTACACAACGCCGTCTTTTTAGTACAAACGCTACAACAAAAAGGGAATTCTGCTGTGACTGGTGCTTGTAAGAGTTTGTATAATCGCTACTAGTCAAAGTTGTCCATGGTTGTCCTCATCTGCACTATAGCTGGCACTGCTCTGCTGGCTGAAACAGGGACAAAAGCCATTTGGCACCACTGACAGATAATTCATATGGTGCAGTGCAACAGGATTAAACTAGAAACCACTAATGAAATTGAGCACAAGACTTCTTCAAGGCTATTTTCAAAAATGTCCTTGAACAATCATAGTCACAATTATGACATGATGGAGAGGGAGCTGAGTGTGTGGGCGCATAAATGCTTTTATTAGAGCCTCTACCATCCTTGATAGCTCCCTTACACAAAACATTATTGCTATTATCGATATGAAAGGTACAGTCAGCGATTCCAACCCAATACACTTTTTATGAAATTCAGCAAATATCTCCTCATGGTCCGCTAGCTTATTGTGTGCGCACAGAAAAAAAGGCTGGCTTATGCTTACAGCTAAAGATGAGAACGTCAAAAGAACAAAAAGTAAAAAAGAAATATTACAATTGAAATGTCGTATTCTAATATTAGAGAGAGTCGGCGTTGGTAAAACTTGTCTGTGATTGGCAACATGCTCTCATGAATACCCCGAATGACAGACACACAAAAAGGTTTGTTAGAGGCCGACTGATTCAGTAAAATTATATGGATTTTTATTTTTTATTTTTTTTGACAAATCACTGGTCGAATTATGTTGCGGCCTAAAAGGATTTGTCCCTGTAATCCTGAGAGTAGAAAGACCTCTGAGAGCTGAAGGGCATGAAGATGGATGCGTAGGTTGCTCTGTTTCTGCTCGACAAGTGTGTAACATTATTTATAGTTGCCAGAGAGTTGTGATTATCACTGTCTGTGGGAAACGATCTTGTCCTGTCTACACGTTACCGTTTCAACTGCAACTGCGGTAATGATTTGCTAACCCACAACCTATGTTTGCTGTGTATTATAGTGTTTGTATTACGGCCTTGTAGACCTAAACACTCACACCTGTTAGCACAGTGGTGTCATGCCAGCTAATATTATCTCCTGTTAGCTTTGCTACAAACCTACTGTAGTTTTGTTTAATCTAACTTTCATTTCAATAAGGTAATTGCAGAGACAATAAGCATGTAATGATGCCTTAAACTGGAAAATCGGTGCAGTGTATTTAGCAGAAATTTAATACTTATGTTCTGACAGTCAACAACAACAACAATTATTTACCACCTCCACCCAAGGAAGCGTATGACTGCTCAAAACTTCCAGGAATGGTCGATGTCAACAGCATCAGTTATGACTCCTCTGGGCTTGTCAACAGCTCATCCCCTACAGCGCTGTTTGAGCTCTTTTTGCCTCTATATGAATGAGGACAGGAAACTTAGGCTGCTCATGCCAGAGTCCTGCGTCTGAGCTTTGCTTCCCCAGAAGGACTGGATCTCCCTTGTCACGGGATCTCCCCTGAGGAAGCCTTTATATAGGAAGTCAGTGAATACAACAAATACATCTTTAAAGTGCCCGGTAAAATAGTGGGAGGGCAGGAGAGTGAGAACTATGTGGGAGCACACTTGGTCACTGGGACATACATATAAATGGGCACAAATTAAGGGCTGTTCATTTTTCTCTCATGAGCCTGTTGTCATTTATACATCGAAAACATGCTACTCAATACAGACGGCACAACAGCTCACGGTTCATTAGGGAAGAACAAGAAGAACAAGGTTGCTGTCTTGTTTCCAGGTACCAAGGGATCTGTTGACACGGGCAAGGCTTCACCTTGCTTGTCTAAGGTCAGATCAGATCAAGAATGTGGCAAACAGAGCAGCTGGGATCCTATCCAGATTGGGGCCTCTCTGGGGGTATCGATGTTAAAACTGCAGGTTGTGTACCAAAAACTGGACTTGTGGAAAGATATGGAGTAGCTGTCTCCTCACAGAGACAGTTATGGTCTGGATACTGGATGACACAAAACTGGCCAATAGGCTAGAATGTGCTTACAGACGGCAATCACCGTTCCATATTGACCTCTCAGGTAGATGGGCAGATGTGGCAAAACCAATGACTCTTCATTTGTGGTTTTGGCCGCATGAGTCCAATCAATGCTAGGATCCATTTCTTTGAGCTACTACTTATGGAGGACAGTTTTTTCATATTTGTTCTGATGTATGGCAACTCAGCACCTTGAACTGTGCCATTACAATTAAAAGAATTGTACTGGTGTTTTAATATTTATTGGCCTTTCACTGTTGGCACTTGTTGATGTCTCAGTTTCTGAAAGGTGCCCTTCTTTTATGTCCAGCTTTAACCTTGTTACCATCAAGGAGGAATTCTCCCCTTGTTAAAGTTTCTCAATTGTTCTCACATTGTGCTGCTCTGCAACATCCAGACAACTACATCACCCATAAGAATCTTAACAGCCAATCAGGAAACAGCTTGAATCTTAAATCACATTGCAAATGCACTGTACAGGATACTCCCCATGAGCCTGAGAAGCCACTTCTGTGGATAATGTCAACATTTCAGCTTGAAAAAAATGTCAAAACACAGAGGGGGATTTCTTTTTATTGTAAGGGTAAACAGCAGCAAGACATGAAAAAGACACACACTGTGTGACTTGAGAGGATATTTTAAGCAATAAGACTTTTATAGAGTAATAAAGCAAAAAAGACACCTTGTTACTGAATACACAGAGAACAAAGTGAGAACATTCCTTCAAGGCAACACAAAGATATTCAGATAACTGCACTTTGCAAATGGATGAGTAAGTCAGTTCGTGGTAATGAGGGTGCTAAGTTTACAGTAATTGGCACATTGTGTCATGAGGACGTCAGTTGTGCTCTCTGCCACATTCTGTCGCATTAGCATTGCCACAACCAAAGAGTGTCAGGCAGTGCAGAGGCAGTGAGCATCCCAGCATGAGGTATGACACACTGTAAATTCACACTTCCGCAGCATTTCAACAGCTAAAAATCCATGCTGGCTTTTTGTGGTTCGTTAAGGTGAAAACAAAAGTGAAGAGAACATGTGTTCTTCATAAAACCCTTTAAAAAACCAGGATATTGTAACACAGTACCTGTAGTAATTACAGTTGGTATTAATCTGGTATTCAACAAGATCGTTTGACTATTTCACAAGCTCCTAAAATGATACAAGAGAGCACAGACTTCAGAAATATTACAGCTATTTAAAACAGCACATATGACTGTAATCTGTCAACCTAATGACATTTCTAGGAAGTGCATGAAGGACATTTTCTAGTTCATCAGCTTAAATATAAAAAAAGCACCTGCAGTAATTTGGGATAAGTACCCAGGTAAGTACAGAGATTATATTTATATATCATTATGATATATGTTATATATGTTTATGGGACAATAAAAGGATGTTCTGTATTACTAAAACACAACTGCAAAATATACAATATAAAATATACAGCATTATTTAAAATCATGACTCGCCAAAACCCAAGTTGTCTCCAGGTTTGTTTCCAGGACATATATTAATCCTGTGGCCACAACATGTTTTTGCACCATAATCTTAATGAAAGAGAAGCTTATTAAACTATGGCTGTGTCATGACAAGAAAAACATGTTGCAACATTCATTTTTTTCATCATACATGATGATATGCTTACAACAAGAGAAATACTTTTTCATCATAACAAATATTTTTTCTTTTATTAGCGCAGCTGCAGTATATATATATATATATATTTAAAGTAAATCTCAATATGTACATTGAAAGAGTTACTGGATGATGTAATAATTTCTCCTGTAAAAGGATCTTTAATCTTTCTAAACTAAAGCATCCAAAGGACCAGCTAAAAGCCACCACTTGACTTCATTAAATGCTTGAAGTTTCTAATTTGGCCTTCAGTCTTAACAGCCAAAGAAATAACTTTTAGCTTTTACCTCTTCTTGCCAAATCAAATTATTCTTGCCCGTTTTAAATTCCAACTGAAATTGTGATAATAATTTGCGCAAGTAAATCAAATTATATATCTTCGGTGTTGGAGATCAGGGTTCATAGGAGCACAGGCATTAGTTAGCAACTGGATACAAATGGTGTGAGTTTCAATCCAAAATTGAACAGGTTTATCCTGCTATCTGTTGCTACATAACTAACTATAAACTATAATATTATATAATATATAATATAATTAATATAACAACTGTACTATTCCCAATTTGGTATAACCACAACTGGACACATAGAAGGAAGACACAACTATGTATCAACTAAGTTTGGCAGGTGTGAAGTAAAACATATAATGAATAATGACTCTTCAGAATCATGTTTAGTTAATATCAAAAAGACTGAATAACCTGTGTGATATCCTCAAGTCTATGCAATTCATCTTGCAAGCCAAACTCTCTCCTCATTTAATTTCCATTTTCATTGGAAATGCCAATTCTGCATCTCAAGGCTTAAATATTTACTTATTTAATCACTCTTATGTTAATTTAACATTTCATTTAGAAGCACAGTGTAATGTTTATATAAACAGAAGTATCATTGCTGTTTGCAATTTGATAGGCCAGCAAAGTGTTTAAAAAGTCTGCCAGAGTGTTATTTAAAGTGTTTTGATATATGATTTTTTGTTTGCCTGGCAAGTGTCTGTTCCTGGGGGACTCACCACATTACTGTAATTAGCTTAAATGTATGATTACTGATAACAACAGGGCCCTGCCTGTAGATACACAACATGGACCAACTAATTACTATTCCAAATAGCTCTTCCTACTTTTTGAATCTGTTTAGTAGTTTAGAGCGATATCAGTGTCTGTATTTAGCTGCAGGAGCTTCACGACTAAATTTTTCCTTTTTATCACTATTGGAATAAATGTGTTATATTTATATATTCTTCATCAGAACTGTTAACTGTCAACTGTGCTTTAATGTTGCTAGAAGACAGATTTATCAAATGACAGGACAGTTGGAAATAGTACAGAATTATTTAGCATGAAACTGTGGTTGTCGGGTTCTTTTTTTAGAACAAGTTTAATAATAACCTCAGGAAAAATGCCCAACTGGAGTCAGCTACTTACTATTTGAAGTGCATCAACTGCGGAGAATAGATGGGTTTTCACACAAACTTAAAGAATCTGATCTTTTTTATGGCTTTGTTGTGAATGGTGCAGGGATGAAGGCAGAGGCTAAGGGCCTTTTGTTTAACCACGTGCTAATGTGGTTACTCAGCCAGAAGGTCATGGGCACACTGTTGAGACTGGGGAAGGATGTAAGGGCCCTCCCGGTGAAAAGGAACAGAAACGTATTTGACCTTCTCTGTGCCAATCTGTGGCCGGCCAGGTTAATTTACTTCATACAGATATCAGGAACCTCGATGAACTCAACACATGCCTCCACGGAGAAAGAAATCAAGCAATTTGGAGCCTGAGGATGACACTCTCTGTATGTCTCAGGTTACGACAAGCCTGAATTTTTTCTCCTGTGCTTACTGCGAGACACATCCACCCCGTAGTGAGACAGAGGACAGACATAACCGAACATCTTGTTAGCGTGCAAGAGAAGTTTGAAAACCACTTTTTAGACTCAGGGGGAACTTCAGTGAATGAGGTATCCATTTCAAGCTGCAGCCTGTCCCAGTGTCCTTATTCTAACACAGATAGGGGTTTTAGTGATACTTCAAGTCAGCAAGAGCAGCAAGATCATTTCTAAGACAAGACGTCTCACAGAGATGTGGGCTTTCCTGATGCGGAGGCCTTTTTTCCTTATGCTTCTCTAAAAAAAAGTAGCATATGTTCTGTTTTGGTATGCCACTTCACACCTAGTGTACGTGAAGTGACCAGATAAAAAGAAAAACCTTTACAGTGTGATTCTAACAGCCTTGAAACAAATGCTGAACCCATGTGAAGCTGCAGTGTACAAACATTTTGACATGTTTTTGCAGACACATTTGTTGTCTTGTAAATTTCTAACTATCATTTCATGACAGCTGAGTTATTTTGATTGCGCATAAAGGGCACTTGTTAATACATTAAATTTAATAAGTGGCAATTTAACATTTTTAGTGAGAATGATACATTCAGAGCACAACAATGAGAAAAATCAAAGAAACCATATTTACTGTGACCCGTGTTGCCCTTAAAAGTAGCAACAAACACAAAGTCAAAGTCAGTGTCATCTGGCTCTTCATTGTCCTTTTTTTGTTGGATGATTATTTTAAGGATGATATGATTTGTTTGTGTATAACAACAGAAACAAAACATTACCAGTCCATGACACTGTCATTTCTCATTTGATTTTTTCAACAGCATGTGAGTGAAGTAAATTGACTAACAAATGTAAAAAAAAAAAAAAAATGTAAGGTAGATTCTTCACAAGAAAATCTCTGACTTGTCTCTGATGTTTTGTGAGGGCTGCATGTAGCACCATTTGACAGAGGAAGCACCAAAAAACTTAATGAACAATCCTCCTTGCCAAGCTGGCTAAAGAGGACAAAGGGGTGTCACAAAGTCATTGTGTGAAGGGCATGCAAAAAGCAAGCAGGTGGCCTTGGTCGCAGTGAACGGTGACATGTTTGATCTTTGGCCACCAAAATGTAATGAGTTGATCTTTGATGTGCTGTGTTGGAGATGGATACAAATATTTTATCTGAGGTAACAATGACCTTTGAAATTTGGCTACCAAAATCATCATTCATCTTTGAGTCCAAATGAATGTTTGTGTCATGAATTTGAAAGGACTGGGGCGTGATATTCATTGTCCCCAAAAGATGAACCTCACTGATATTGATGACAGTGATTGATGACGGTTTCCCCAGCGCCACACATCAGGCTTTGATCTAAACAACTATGGGATAGATTACCATAAAAAATTGATAAAGACTTTACCTTAAATGTTTTTCATCTATTGCCAAATGTAGACTAAAATTTCATTTCAATTTGTCTTAATCCTTTTTTTTTAGAAATCAAAAACCTGCAACACTAACTCAGAAATACTTTGAGTTTACTGTTGGCTGGCAAGTGTTAACATGGAAACACACTAAACTAAACATAGTGATATGTAAAATACATCTCCTCGTACACATCATCATGTTTGTCACTGTGTGTGTATGCCAGCCTGCTGACATTAGCTTTTAGCTCGGCACACCACTGTGTCTGAGTACAGCTTCCAACAGCTGTATGTATGGATGTAGACAAATTACAGACCATGTAGAATCTGTGGTTGCCAACATACTTTTATGGTGTTTTGCACTGTAAAAGTATTTTGTTTAAGTGCACTATAAATCTAATTTTGACTATCAGACAATTTTGCGTGTGATTATGTGTAATTATCTATAATGATAATTATTCACAAGTTGAGTAGAATCGGAGTACTTTTTACAAATTACATCTTTTTATATCAGCTAATCAAAAGAGAAATCGCATGTAATTAGAGGACAAACCAATGACCGTTTTTTCTTCTTTGTCTGCATCTGCCTTAATTTTTTATTCTCTTAGGAATACGCCCACTTACACACACACACGTACAAGCACATACACACATATCTGACACATACACACTGTGTCTCACTCGTTTTACCGCCACCCCGGAGAGTTCTCTGCTCTTGCTGTTTTAACTTCTAACCTGGGTTGTCCATACTGCGTACGCTGCATGTCACTCAGTGAACTATTTATTCGCCACTCATCGCTCACCACCCTGCTCCGATCCCCCACACGACTCCCTGCAGGCCACAAACCGATGGAGTGATTTCACATCACATGGCCCGTCTACATGGGCTACTTCCCCTCATAGCAGCTGGTAATTTGCTCCAAACAAGGCATCTGTGCTCCTATCAGTAAGATAACGCTTTATTCTTCCCTTCCCATCAGCCCAACCTGCTTTTTTCTGTCTTTTCCCTCTTTCTACAGCAGCTCCACATGCTCTGCATGCAGTATGACTCACCATGCAAGGTGTTATCAGTGATAAAACTGCAGCAAATAAAACCACATATTACTTCTCCAGTATGTGATGTATTTACACTTCACAAGCAGCTTGTAATTAAAAGTATGTTTTGTTTGGACTTCATACTTCACATGTTTTGCTCTGTTACTACTCTGAATTCTGTACATACATTTGCTCCGAGTCTTAAGGATTCACGATATAAATTACAACACAGAGAGAAAACAAAAAAAGAACTGAAGAAGTCCCTCTTTGGTGTCATGCCAATATCACAGTTGCATTGAAGAGAATTGAAGGAGCGAAAAGTTGGCAGCAACAGGGAAAACACTGACTGTGAACATGTGCTATGACATGGTTCAACAAATAACCTCAATTTACAGTCTGCACTCATAGTTTCCTCCTATTGTCTTCCTGTCTGCACCTCAGCGTGGCTTCTCTGAGGTATGTTCGTGTCAAATTGCTTCTGAGCCAACGCTGCAAAAATCACCATCTTATCAAATTCTTCCTCCCCTATAGTTAAGTCCTTAAAAATTTTATTTTCTTTAAACGAGTGAATGAATAGTACATATTATAGTTTATTTGGAATATAAACAATAATCTCTGGTAAACACTAAGGCAGTGTTTTGCATTAGAGGCAAAAGAGACGTAGCTTTTGAAATTATTTTTAGGTTGATTTGCAATCACAACATGTTGAAATATTCTAGCCTACGGCTGAAAAGTTTTGACACTAGTTCTGATACAATATCCAAGTTTTACCACCAGCATTAGCACAATAGTGAGCTGAATTCATAAGGTGTTTCTGGGCTTTACTTTCCACATCCTAAAACAAACTGACATCCATGAAAATAAAGTTTTAAAGCTTTAACTGTAATTTCTGCTAAGAACCTGTCTTCGGGCTTCAGTCGCCTGTGTCCTGCTGTTAATGACTCTCATGACTGAGTGAACTGTGACCACTCGACTCTCTCTTTCTCTCTCAGGCTGCAACGTTTTGCCCGTGATCGTTGTGGGAGATGATGTTCATTAAAGACTGCTAAAATAGCATAGTTCCAAATGTCAATGTGACTTTGAATCAGGTTTATCTCATTTCTGGAACAGAACCCACTTCAGTAATGACTTCAACTTCCCAGTTTTTCTCCTAACAAAGGAAAAGTTCTCGTGTCGCAATATCTAACAATGAACATAAACACTAATGCTAACATTGCAACTTGCACATAACATGCATGTACACCGACACCGATGACATATTTATTAATACATTGCAGATGTTATGTTTACCCTGATTACCTTGTTTTAACATCTTAGCATGCTAACATTTGCATTTTTTTTTTTATTCTTAACTTGCATGTGCAGTTCTGTCTAATCAGACATTGGATGGCAACTGTCATTACTTGGCCATTTGTGAAACTTGACATCACAGGACACAGTCAGGTTAGATACCTAGACCAGTAAGATTTTTTCAGTTGTTTTATGAAAACTGAAAAGAAAAACAAAAAACATTTTTTTTGCATCATTCCTAACTGTTGCCTAAATCATTGTTGATTCCCTCCTAAAACTTTTATCTGCAAACCAAGACATTTAAAGGAGCAGTATGTAAGATTGTGGCAAAAACTGGTTTGCATTGTCTCCCCCCTCGCCTCTCCTGAGAGTTAAGGTTGCCAGATCAATTGGCAGAACCAATCTACATGGAGCTACTATTGCAAGTGACAAATCCTACACTGTAAGTTGATTGTCTGCTGTATCATATAATGAGGACTCATATTTGGCCAATCTAGTGTCTAATGTTACTTTTTGTATTGCTATCGCAACTCACCTTTTTTTTTTCTTCAAATGTGAAACTCAATCAGTGTTTCCCATATATTGACGAGACTGTGGCGCCTCGCCATACTCTTATTTGCTCTGGCATGGTTTCAAAATTGGGCTGGCGATGATTGTCCTCCACATTATGGCACTTGGTGGCTGTAACGCTAATTTTAATATGCTGGAGCGCATGTTCAAAACCTTTCCTGGTGCACTCGCTGACCTCATACGTATGGCCTATGCGTTTGAAAGATGTTTTCTGGTTTTGTCAAGACATTTTTGAGGGTCATAGTGAGGCCTATTAGTTTTAATAATGTCAGAGATTCGTAATCCGCAATGCTTGTAGCTGCAGCTCAATGGTAACTGGCAACATGGATGCCGCAATGCTACTGACTTTGTGACAGTAGTGAGTGGCACATACACAAATTCAAGATCATTTTATGATTAACTGCCATAAAAATTTTACATACTGTACTTTTAAATGGCACTGACAATTTTCCACCCATATATGACTCACATATCATTACAGTAATGGGGAACACACTACTGTACACTCACGCACCAAAGCTACTTTACATTCTGAGAGACGCGCAACCTTCTTGTTTCTTGAATAAAGGAACTCATTCACGGTTTCATTTTTACATTTCCAGTGTCATCAAATTTGACTTTCCTGTACTGAGTCTTTGCATGTACTGAGAAATATTGCAAAAAAGGGCAATTGATTCTTCAGGCTGTCATAGCGAAGCATGGATGTCTTTATTATTCAAGGAGGAGGAACCCAATCTATACTAATGGCTGTGCATGCTAATCATATGTAGGTTAATGCTAGTTCCACTCCATATTGGATTACTAAGCTCTCACATGGTGGTATTTCACATGGATCATCAATGCAAACACAGTTTAATCCACTCAAAGCTGCAATGGCCATGTAACATATATTAATAGAAACCTAGGATATGTAAGAATACTTTTTATTCAATATGCGTGTTATTTAGAAGATGATCATTTAATTTGTACTTTTAGATTTACAGTGTTTGATTATGTCTGCTGTGTCAGACTTCTATTTGTTTTGACCTAATAGGCTATTTAATTACTTGTTATTTTTTAACTATTAAATAAGCTTATACTCTAGGCAGCTTATACTCAGGATTTGCATACGGAGACTTTTCGTCCATCATTACGTGTGTAATTTGGTCCATTTTCAGGAAGCTTGTTAACATGTTTATTAACTGTATTTTGTTCTGTTCAATGACTACTTTTTACTTATTGCACAAAAACTGATTTAACATTGAACATCTGAAGGCAAAATTTATAAACTGTATTCAATGTTAGAGGATAACCTGATGATGATGATCTAATTTCCTTCAAGTAAAGGACGGATGAGTGAAGTTTATAAGATTATAGAAACATGATTTCACTTTCTGAAAATGATTATATACATATCACACGTATACACAAATGGTACTGGGAATCAACAGATTTCAATGACACATAATCTTTCTGTTAAACCGTCCATTCCATCTTTAGAGTATAGCTATCAAATTTTAAGGGCAAGACAGAGAACACAAACTCCTCATCCCACCCACGACAAGCAGACCAAAAATATACTGCAGTTGGGTCCCTGTTCAGTCCTAACATACAGATGAGCAGAGCCAGGCAATAACATGTTGTGGTATTTTCATATTTACCCTTTCGAGAGGGGCTCAGCTCTAATATTGGTAATGAAATTCTCAGAAACCTTACTCTTACGAACTGCAATAATAATAATTAACCTCATGTGTCTTACCGTCTTACTTTTATTTCAAACATCTAAGTTGTTATGAGGATTGGCAAAGAGATACTTTTTCAGCCTTTAGTGAAGTGAACTCAGATCAATAACTAAGCATTTTTGGCACACTCTAAGTGCACTCAGACCCCTTTAAAGTGAACCCAAGTGGAAAACTGAGACCACCTCACGAGGTGGTCTCAGTTTTCCATGGTCTCAGTTTTCCACCTTGCGAGGTGGTCTCAGTACTAAACCAAACTGCACAGTGTGTACACAAAGTGTGTACACAAAAAGCACTCCAGGTCCATTTCCCTTTTTTTTTCAAAACTACCCAGCAGGGATGTCACTATGATTGAGAGATAGGGGGGCTTAGCCCCAGGAGTGTGTTTAGAAATAACACATGGAAAACATGTGCGTCTAACGATAGAATGTAGGGTTAGCTACAAGGTTCCATTGACGAATGACAATGAAAGACTTCAAAACGTATGATATCGGAGCGCTGTGGTCAGTGATGGACTAGGAGACTCACGGACTGGCATCTGCCTAAATTCTAGATTACCAGTCTGCCACTGCACTCTGTGCCACCGAGGACAGGCTGCTGTTGTAACTGTGGCTGCGTTTTATGGGGTAAAAAACTGGCCGACCACCGGCCAGTTCGGTACCCAGGCTGTAAACAGCTTGGGTAACAGCCTGGGTACAGCCGGTCTGTAAACAGACCAGCAGTTCAAGAAATCTCCTGAACCTCCGTATGGCCAGTCCGCCCCTGGCTGCAGTACTTCAGCACTTTGCCTAAAAAAAATGAAATGCCTGTCTCATATAGACGCAAATAAACGCAGGGTCTGTTGAGTCATTTGGGAAAATAAACGCCCGGGCTGTTATTTGCAGCTTTACGGTAGTAGTTGTAATTGTACCTTGTAGGCCTATCATTGTTTATTTTGACTTGTTTTCTTGCTGGTTTGTGTTTAGTGTATGTCTGCACTAATTTCAAATATCAAAAAACCTAATGGCACCCATGCTACCCAGAATGCCAAGCAGTGAAGGTCTGAGAGCTCTAGAGAAGCTACAGTGTGAATGGAAATAGGACTGAGGCTCCATCACAGTATAAGTGGACCAGAAAGAGAAGTTGTCTCTCTAGTTGTCTTTCACAATGTGAACACAAACAGAACTGAGTCTATTTTCTGTTGGTTCACTTTTTGGTCCAGTTATAGGGGACTGAGTTTGGTTCATTTAAAGGGGAACCAAGTGTGAAAATACACTTAGAAGAAATTCAAGCTTTCTTGCATCATCACATCACTCAGTGTATCATTCGTTGTACTAAATGATCACGTTCTCACAATACCGTCACGTCTTAGTTTAGAAAACTGCAGAACATTTTTATGTGCTATCCTTTATATATGTTCTTAGCTAACATTACTGATTAGCTTAAACTTGTATGTTAAGCTAACATATACCATGTTATTTCATTGTGCTGGAGCTCGTGGAGACTCCCTTCAAGATACCATGGCCTGAATATTCTCTTTATTATAACACACACGACACTAGACAAGGCTCTTTACCTATCTAACATCTGTTCATTACTGCCACACAACACAAAATGCTTGGAAACACTATTAGCTTTTCATAAATTTGCTCATAAATTTGATTTAATTGGGATAAATGAAAGCCTATTTCAAAAAGTCAAATGATCACAAAAGATATTACACTTCATCTTAAAAGCAATATAAATGTGAACACCACATTTTATGGTAATATATCCAGTAGTCGTTGCGATAATACCTGAGCATGTCTCACAACCTCCATACTCCCCTTTGATTGAGGGTGTGTCATACACTATGATACAGTCATGGAAAAAATGATTAGACCACCCTTGTTTTCTTCAATTTCTTCTAATGCCTGGTATAACTAAAGGTACATTTATTTGGACAAATATAATAATAACAACAAAAATAGCTCATAACAGTTTAATTTAAAAGCTGTTATCTAGCCATTTTCTATGTTTTTTTGATGATAGCCAAAATCATTTAAGTTCTTACATCAATAGCTATGGCATTGTACTGCCAAAAACAGTGCTTTTAGGCATTACATGTTTTTTTTTTTTTTTTTTTGTGTGTGTTTTATTGTATTTTTCAGGTTATATGCCTTGATACCAGGCATTAAAATGGACAAGAAACTGAAGAAAACAAGAGTGGTCTAATATTTTTTTTTCCATGGCTGTACATTGGAGCATCATGAAAATTTCACAGAATAATTTATAACTTTAATATGCAAGCGGTGATAAGATTAGATTAGAAACATTAGGATCCTCTGGGGACCATGAATGTGTATGTGTGTGTATATATATATATATATATATGTGTGTGTGTGTGTGTGTGTGTGTGTGTGTGTGTGTGTATGTATGTATATGTATATGTGTATATATATATTCAAACCATTTAATACTTGTTGGAGGAAAGTGCAAAACAGTTCTGCTGTTCTAGCATGCATGTACATTTTAATTTTATGTTCACCTAGGAATATTTCCACTGTAAACCAACAGTATATTTTGAGAATCAAGCAAGTGTTTGGCAAACCCTGAACATATGGCTCAACAGTGGAGCAGGGGATTATGTCGCAGGAGGGTTTTGAGGTATTTGCATCCACATTTTGATATGTTTTCACTTTTTTGCCAAGACTGTCAAACCGAGCTGACCACAGCTGTCATCCTCTGCAGAGGGGCAAGATACAAGCAATTTTTTTACGCCCATAGAGGAGGGCTGAGTGTTTGATTCTAAAAATATAGATGTTCAGTGGTGTATTCTGTATAAAATTCGCTCTCTACCTCATGGGGTCTTTAAGGGCCACCCGAAAACCTTCCATTTCAGAAACTGTGATGCTGAGAACAAAATCTGTCCTTGTTAGGTGTGTGTCTCTCTCTCTCTCTCTCTCTCTCTGTGTGTGTGTGTGTGTGTGTGTGTGTGGGAGTGTGACAGCTTGAACAACTGATGGGTCACTGGCTGACCTTGAAAGCTGTCTCCTCAGACAAGATAAGAGAGTGGATGGGAGCGGCAGACAGGAGCAGCACCTGGTTTGGCTTATCCTCTGCTCTGCAATGTCTGTTGTTAAATGACCAGTTCAGCCGGGTTTTTGTCCTCACCCACATCCACCTCCTGCCTGTCAGGGTGACAGCCCTGCATCAAAAGCTCTAATCATCACAGTTGTGGCAGACAGGTCGATGAATATTTCCCCCTTCATGACCCGCGACAGCACCGAGCAAACAGATCTTTGAGTGGGTGACATCTTTTCATAACCTGAATTTTGGTTGGATACATATAGACACATCTGCTCGTTTGTGTTCACCACACTACACTCATTCTCTGACTCATATGATTTGATTATGCCAGGGCGGCTTACGGCAGCGGAAATGGCATTGTAAGTTTTTAATTACTTCAGCTGCTTTCCTTTTGTCAACCAGAGGAACTTTGATTCAAGTGAAAAAAATAAATAAAAGATCAACATTTCTGTTCTGGAGAAGAAAAAAAAAAGATTTATTAAATGGCATTTGAAATAAGGGAAATTACACCCTTTGGGGAGAGAGATTTAATAAATTCAGACAGAGACATTTGAGTGTTTTGATTTTTCTTCTACTCCCAAGGGGGGCTTGAATTTACAGAGTAATTAGTTGAGTAGAATACACCCTCTAATTTACTCCTAGCCCATCCTGCTCTCCCCTGCAGCAAAGTTTACATTTGGTAATGAATTAAGAGCCTTGTGCTATTAAAACAGGGTTTTGCTGACATCTCTATAAGCTTAAGATAAGCTGGGCCTAAATCAAGAAAAATGCAGACCAAGCAAATTGTAGTCCAAGGGAATCTTAGCACGGAGAGCTTTCAGCAGAAGATAACAGTAGGTATATTTGCCTTTGCATTATCCATAAAACATCCCGGTTTGTCTTAATTTGAAAAAGCTTTTAGAGCGAAGCTGAAGAATAGAATCCTTTTATGTTGCTGCTTAATATAAAGAAAAGTGAAGCTAAACACCGGTTAAATGCAAAATTGTATTTTAGAACAATATTATGACAAAATGATTTAAACTGACAATTCAAATTACACAATGGTATAAGAAATATTTCACCAAATGTTTTCTATGGTGAGTGTTTTCAGTGCAAGCTCTAATATAACATAGTTGTTGTGCCATAGTGCACTTGAGTGTTATATAATAAGTTTTTTTTTTTTTGGAAAATCACAAACAACAAAGAATAAATGATATTTTTGGCTTAGCTTGAGGAAATCCTATGCTCTCCAGGCTCACTCCTTTATCATGTTCATGTACAGTGTATTGACTTGAGTATTGTGTATTGTCAGAGGCGTATTGTGTGTCCGTCCACTGTCGAAGGCGAGCTTTGATATACGAGCTGACCCCTGACAGCTGATGTCAAAACACGTTCCTGCAGCGACAGCTCCCTATCTGCAATCACATCACTGTGAAGATCAGCAGATGTTTTTTTTTTTTTTTTAAGTCATGGTTACGACTAATCAGAGCAAAATGAATGTGAATTAACTCCAGTGTCGGGGTCAATGATGTTAATTATGTTGGGAAGGAACAATAATAATAATAATAGTGTTATGCTGAGGTTTAATCTACCTTGTAGCTAAAACAAGCAGTGGCGAGGTGTTGCTTCCTGGCAAGTCGCATGTTTGACTTGCATAACAATCAAGGCGTCTCAAGATCCTTGTTAAAATGTCCTTGAGCAAGACATTCAACCTCCATTTGTTAACAAGGTTTTTCTGGCTTCAAGTGTGTGTCTCCGAGAGCAATGAATTAACTGTTGTGTTAGTCAAAGATTGACAGTGTGTATAACAGCTCAATCCATACCATATAGTATTGTATTATATGATAATATTCACAGTATACTTAAGTTTGTAGCACATTAAAACATTTTTTTTTATTGTGTACAAACAGGACACGGTACAAGATGTGTGCCAAAGGCTGTCAGTCACACTGTGACCTTGTATTATCACCGCCTTTTAAACTGAGAGACAAGAAAGAGATTATTTTTTATACAATGACTGAACAACAAGATTACTTTTCTTTCATACACTGCTGCAGCTGCTTCTCTACAATCTGCAATTTGTTTGAATGTTTTGCAGCTGCAAGTGCCTCTGAAAAAGAAAAAAAAAGTCTTTTGTGCTCTGTATTTGGGAACAAGGGTCCATCAACACGTCTATGAAAGTTCTCAGTCATCCAGGTCATGGTAATCTTTGAGTACTAAAGAATAAAACTGGACTTGAAATCCTTGAGAATGTTTCATCTCTCAGCTGAAAAGCTTGTTCACTTCACAGATTGTATGCAACCAAAAATCACTTTGTATTTTTGTCATGTGTGTCTCTGTTAAATGGTCAGGTTGAGTTTGAATAGTTTCTAAAATGTTTTGCTTAACATGAGAAAAATATCACCATAAAAGTTAAAGTGGCAATAATCTGATTTTGAAACATTTATTCAAGCCTATTGTACCTATGTGGTACAGGCCCTTAAATTCACCAGGTGGACAGAAAATTTGACCGCAAATAAATGAGTGTAAATAATTTATTGTTCCAGCTCTTAAAATTTATGTGATGCTAATGTAGTCTTCAGAGGTAGGTTTTGAAGTAAAAAAAAAAAAAAAAAAAAACTTTGATGTTTAGTAGGGACTTCAGACTCTGCTTAAGAAGTTACAGACTTTATTTCCCTCCTGTCAACATCTGTCTAGACTCTGGTTAAAAGCTATTACTTTTAAGTTTTGACAATGAAATGTTGTGGTAAATTCTGTTTGGCTATAGTCATATTTATTTTTGAACTATAATCAGATCTTCTGAAACCTGTAAACTCGGTCTAGTCTGTAGTTGAAACTGCACTGCTCGCGGTCTTATATCTATAACAAATGGAGCCAGTGAACCTGTGTCGCTGAAGTGATAACAGCTGACTACCCACTGAAGTAGTTACAAGGAGCCCAGCATAACAACACAAGCTCCGTATACAGACTCATGAGAGATGTGGTGGATGGAAATGAAATGAATGAGTATATTTTGTGACAGAAAGGTTGAAAAATAATGATAAGTTTGTGAAGTAGAAAAACTTTAGAGGTGAATAATCGGAAGCCCAGTCACTGGCATCAAACAAAACAAAACAATAAAACAACAAAACAATAAGGGAAATGGCTGTATAGCTAGCTAGATAGATAGACAACTTAATTAATCCCTTTAGGAAGTTCCCTCAGGGAAATTGAAGCTCCATCACATACAACACTGTTAAAACTTCAGCACACATAAACAGGACAGCAGGAGACCTATATATATATATATATATATATATATGTGTGTGTGTGTGTGTGTGTGTATGATATAACATGATTACATAATTGTATATGTACAGTTACATAATATATGTAACTGTACATATACAACACAACAGTATCAGTTATGATTGGTTGCACGTGGTTGTGAAGAGTGAATAATAAATATAAAATAAAAACATTTTTACAGATTTACCAATTGAAACAATGTATTTTGGTGGGTGAGACATGACAAGAGGCAAATCCACCACCCCTCTACTTGGTGGAGAACTAAAACAGAGAACAGAACAAGTTACCCACATGACCACCAATTATAAACATACAACACTGTAAAACATTTATCATTAGTAATGCAAAATAATTCAATTACAGATATTGAATTTATTTTCTGTATTAACAATTTTAAACCAACCCATTCCTGATGGTCACAGCAGTTCTGACCCATCATTGGAGAGACAGAAGATAAAGGGATTTCAAAGCTCAACAGAGGATCGTACCATTCTAAAACAGATCTGATAAGTTGTTTTACTCAGGAGCAACTCATTCAGTTTACTTTTTTTTTGAAAACAATGGAAACCAAAGCTTTGATGTTGCTGTTTTTTTTTTTTAGCTAACTCTTGAGGCTCTGGGTAATAGGGCCAATTTAATCCAAAAACATGCACTCTTGTGTGTATTTTTTTTTTTTTTTTTTTTTTTACAAAACAATAGGTATAATTAGTTTTAAAGTATAAAATTGTTTCAGAGGAGTGAATATACAGAGTGAAAACATCTATGCAAAAGTCTGAGATAGAGTATGAAGAAACGGAAGAGGAAAGATAACACAGTGTTCTGATTGCAGAATTCTATCAGTCAGCATCTGAACAGTGAATGTTGCATGTACTGTAAATTTGTCAGTGGAACCACAGGGGCGGCTTATTCATGTTTCAGGCGCGCAGCTGATTGGCACCTTTTCCCAACTCGCATAACCAACATGTTATGTGAGCCAGCAGTGTTATGTGAGCCAGCACAAGTAGCTGACGCCCGCTGAAAATATCATTGGATTTGTTTTCTGGCCCTTGTGTGGTGCTAAGCCACTAAAACTGAGTCTGAAATGCAAGATCTGGTGAAAAAGTAGGCGCTTACAGTACAAGACACCGATCTGCATGTGTTTGCTACAAGAAATTGAGCAAAGATGGAAGGATGCCTTTATGTTTGTTTACGAGCCTTTGTGTTTGATACTCCTGACTACATGTAATCTTTTTTCATTGTTAGGCAGAGAGAAGTGTATAAGTGTATAATAATGTTACTGTTGTGACAGACAATGGTACACCAGTCAAATGAGGTAATTTGACAGAAGCCAAATTGTCCATTTAAAGCTGAGTTTCTCCTCTTCAAACTGATTCTCCACGAGCCGTGTTCCACATCACTGCGTGCTTTCACACGCTTTTAGCTGTAAGAGCATTTTTGAAATGTCACATTCACTTTATTGTCATATTGAACATGAACATCTTTTTCATGTAGTGGCAGAAGCAGTACATTGATCATTAAGTAAGCCATGATTGAAAGTATTACCAGTAGCTATTTCAAAAAGAGCCAGCTCATAAACAGCTCATATATTCCTGAAACTAGTGTTAATTTTGTTGTCTATTTTATAATTTAGTCTTAGTCTTGTGAAATGTTATTTTTTGTCTGTTTTCGACCAAACGTCAGGAAATTTTAGTCTAATTTCAGTCACAACATTTTGGTCTTTTTAATAACATAAAAAACACTTTATTTTTTAGATTATTTCTGAATACCACTTTAATTCATTTATTTTTTTCCAACATGAAACACAAACAGACGGTTCCACTCTCTCGTTCTCCCTCTCTCTCTCTCTCACACACGCAGTCTGGTTTCCATAACTTCAGGGGACATTTCATTGACTTGCATTCATTTCCTGGAGACTTTCTTGGAAAACCAAGAGATCTTAATTGTTTGTACCACTTATCTAACCTCTATCTGAAGCTGACCCTAACTTTAACCAAACCTTTTACCATGTCTTCACCTTAATTTTTTGTTTCTTACATCATGGGGACCTGTTCTTTTGTCCCCATAAGAGAGACAGGTCACCTTAATGTGAGTTTGTAAATAGATGTAAGTCCCAACAATGTAAGTTATACCTAAACCACACACACACACACACACACACACACACACACACACACACACACACACACACACACACACACACACACACACACACACACACACACACACACACACACACAGACTGCAGCATGTAGTTTATTAACAATAATGATAATAATAATTATGATAACAATAATAATAATGATAACAATAATTAACAATAAGAATAAATGAAGAATAATGAAGCAGTCACAGAGAAGATGATCAGTAACGTCAGTCTAACGTTCCCATCTCATCAGTGATCCGGATCTCACCCCCAGTGGAGACACAGGTGGTACAAGGACCGAGTGAGAGGAAGGTCCTGAAAAGTTCCCAGCCCCTGAACATTACCAGGTTCTTACTGGGTGGAAACGCGGCTAGTGAGTTTGTGAACACGGTTTTAATTCTCATCAAATCTGCATTTATTTCAAACATGCCTTTGAGTCCAACTGATGGAATCCGTCAGATAAAATAAAAATTTTATTTCAGTTTTTATTCCAAGCAAAACATTGTCATCTTGTCCTTTTTCTCGTCAACAATAATGCATGTAAATAAAGTCTTCATCAGTGTTTTAGACCAAAGATGTAGTCTCGCCTTAGTTGTGGAAAAAAATTGGTCGATGACGAATATATTTGATCTTGTCTCCTCTGACGAAATTAACACTACCTGAAACAAGACGAAGGGCTTCAACTGGACACAAAGGTTGGCAGATAAGTAAACTTTAACACTATCATAAGTGTACTATTGTCAGATTAATGTAGAGGAATAAAAAGTGCTACATATCCTGCAGAAATATGGTGGAGTAAAACATTTAAAGCTTCAAAATTAAGATACTTGAGCATTTACTTACTAATCACTACTGCATCTAAGCCAATATGTCTCCTAATAGAGCCTGCAACTATTTTTCATTGGCTCAATATATTTCAGAGGAAATAATATATAAGCCAAATCAAGGTTTTCATCAATGCTTAACTGTAAACTTGGTTACATTTCTTTTTGGTTGGTTAATATTATTTTGAAGATCCAGCAACTATGTCGGTCCACATTTACATGTTATTCTGGCTTTCCTCATTTCCTCTTGTTATTTTATATAATATATGCACCACATTGCTGTTAAAGTTGTTGTGTGGACTGCTGCAATATTTAAACTGTTCCTGCATTCCACTATGTTCTTTTTAGTTTTTCTTTTTCATGCCAGTAGCTTATCATTAAAATGTTTTTTTGTTGCTTCCAAAAGGCACCTGTTTTTGTGTTTTTATCAATACAGTGCAGGATTTGACAAAGTACAGTACAGAGTGCAAACTGGATCAAATAGAATAGAAAAGCAAAGACTCCTAATAATTGTCTCTCGTGCTTTTGTTTCATTTATTTTTCTTTCCTACCGCAGGTTATGCATTTATATATTACTGTAGTCACGTTTTCCACTCACTTAATGCTTGTTAATGCATTTTTCAGAGATACAGTTACATAAACATGTAATTATGACCTTCACCAGCCACTCTGTGTTTGTGTTCTTTTGTTTTCCATTAATGCACTGATAGATGCATAAAACTTAGGCGTGCCCTGAGAACAACATGGGCTGAAACAACAGCTCTTGTGTCCTGTTGCAGCTTATTATGGCAAGTTGTCAGGCTGCTGTATTGTAAGAGGCAACACCGTAATACTGTTTTTCTAAGAAATGCTTTCGAATTTAGAAACATTTATGTAATCCATGTCTCATTTGCATATGACTATGTGTAGTTGCAAGGCTGGAAGGGAAATCACTCCACAAGATGATTGTGTGTTTCCCTTGAGGCAATTCAGAGCTCAGCTTCAACCCAGGCCTGGTCTCTCAGCGGTGGAAATAGATTGATGTCTTTGAAATGTCCTCAAGAGTTGCGTTCTTTACCCCTGAAAGATATGATGATGGTGTTATGACTGGAGATGCAGGCTTTTACTGATAATCACAATACCTGTTTTGACATTAACACATTGATTTAGGTAAAAATGTGAAAGGCATTTCAATATATTCCGCCTCAGCTCCGTCTGGTGAATGCACCTGATGTATCTTGCAGCGTATCATTAGTCGATGAATGAGTGTACATGTTTTTGCTAATGACGGTGAAAGCAAAGCTGCCGGCTTATCGCGCTGTCACCCTCTCCTCGATCTGCTGACTCTGCTTTTTGTTTTTCTGGTAAGGGAGGCCTGTGAAGACGTTTGCCATTCCCGATCCTGGTAGAAATTGAACAAGAAGCAGCTCAGGGAAATGGGGTATGATTGTTAACCTTGTGCTGTCAGCACTTGTAGTACAGTATAGAGTAGCTTCAAGAGGTGAGACATTTATTATTATCAACACTGTGTATGTCTTTTAGAGCCAGTAATTTTACAGATGACACCACAGACCCCGTAAAACCTTTAAATAACTCAAAATAACCTCTTACTCTTTATGACTGTGCTGTGAAACATCCAATAAAAATAGCAGATCTAATAATTGTAGGCATTTATTTATGAAGCAGAATCATCAAGGTTTCAAGCAATTAATGTCAGGTTACCTTCTGAATAGTGGTGACATGAAAATTTATAGTTAATGTTATAGTTAATATGTTATGTTATTTCTGGTATTTCCTAGTGTAACTTGACAAATAAATTGTGATAGAACATATAAATAAAACACCTCGCTATGTAGGTGGTCTTTTGAAACATTAACTTTCAAACTTTTGATGTCTACTGTTAGCCACAACATTAAGACAAAAGTATGACACAGATTTTCACAGATTGGGTTTAGGATTTAGGATTTACAGACTCAGACTTGAATTAAAAGTAACTTGCTGGAATTCTCCAGCTGCTGCCTGTGTCTGCTCAGTAATGCAACACTTACTACACGTCTGTCAAGACAGTTCTCCGAAGGAAAATAACAGAATCACTTATTTCATGTGGCCCAAAGTGATATGTGTACGCTCACACACACACACACACACACACACACACACACACACACACACACACACATATATATATATATATATATATATATATATATATATATATATATAAATATATATATGAAGATCTCCAGCAGCCACAGTTATTATTATCATCTTCATCTTTACTAGACTGTTGAGAGAAAAGATGGAGGTCAGACTCCTGACACACTCACTGATGTGTGTTTCCTGTCTCCTACTAACAAGCTAACCACGATCACAGTCAGTTTCTTAACCATGAACATGAAGGTCCCCCAACTGCAGCCCAAACCATCTCTCCCTAAGCATGTTATTGTTTTGCATGAAACTAAAGAAATTATCAATTGACACGATAATTTCATTTGGAAGAGTTGTTTCTGTTCTTGTTTCTTCCAGATTCTTCCAACATATGTTACTGTATTGTAAATGTTCTCCTACTTTCTCCGTGTCATTGGCAACATTTGTGGCTGGAAGTTTTAACTTTTCAAGTAGTCTGTTTTGCAGACTGTCTGTTTTTGCATTTCTTACATTCTCATAAATGGGATTTCCCAATGCTTTTGGTCATACATCTGGAATTTAAGCACTAATTACCTGCCGCTAGACTGGTGGCAGAGCCATTCAACTGTAAAACAGTAATTCCAGTTAGTCCTAGTCGTAATATTTTTCATCCCTATGGATTCCCTAAGGACTGAGCTCCCTGTGGGCTAAAGAAAGGAAGGAATTTACATTCTCAACATGATCTAACAATCTCTGTATGAAGAAAAGAAAAAAGGAAACCTCTGCACTCTGAGTGTACATTCTTGATGCAGAAGCAGTGGTGAAGGTTGTTTCACTGGCCTTCGTGTCCATATTGACACAGAGCTTGAGCATGAAGGACAGCCAGTAAGGTTTTTGCTTTATTCTCAGTTTGTAAACTCAGTTTGTATTCTCAGTTTGTAAACCTGAAACAGGACAATATCATACCAGAATGTTGCGATATTTGAACTGAAATAGCCATTTGAAAGTAACCTTCATTTAAAAAGAAATCTTTCAGGTCAAAAGCATTTTCAGTCTTGTGAAGCTTGAAAAAGGTATAAACATTTCAGAAAGTTAGAGTGTTGACATCTCCAGGTATGAGTAAAATATCAGAGGCGCTGAAGGAAAAGAGGCAAGATAATTCTTCTATGACACAGAGGAGACGGGGTCATGCCACTAACCAAGAAAATTAGATGTTTGCAAAAAGGTGAAGAGGAAAAAATCCATAGGCATTTCATGAGCTACTGCTAATCCACTCAAAGGTAAAAGGTGACAAAGTCGCTTTGAGACGAGAGCAGAGCAGCCTTAACTCTGATCTGGTCTCTGAAGTCAATTTTCCATCATTTTTCATGCTGTTAATGTTAAAATGTGTCAAAAAAATTCAAACAAAAGCATACACAGTCCACCATCTTTCAGGAAGCACTGTTGCAGTTCCCTCAACAGCTATTTTTATACCTTATTGCTTTCACAAACCCAACATGACAGGTATTTCCAATCTGCAACAATGACCATTGATTAACACCTATTAGCTGCCCACTCGTTTGGCAGTAAACATGGAGCAACACATAACACAATGGAGAGCACAATGTTGCTGTGGTTTCATTTAGCAAACAGCCAAAGAGGAAAACACATGCCAAACATTTTCTCTGTGGTAATTTTGGCCTAGCTAGAGCCCAACACGTTTTTTTTTAGAATCTTTTTTTATTTATTTATTTTTTATATTGACGTGTTTACTTTGTTGCCACAGATACAGATACAGATACAGATACCCTTTAAAGCAGAGCAAGAACAAGAACATGCTTAACCTGTTTCAACGTTTTTTGTGTGACGTGTTATGACTCAGAGACACTAAAACACTCGGTTACACGTAAAAAACATGTGACCTTGACATGTGACAATCTGTCGCTGTAGATTAAAGATGTAGATAAAAGACAATCCCTTTCATGATATAGTGACTCTGGATGTAAACACACAGACCCACAACATTTTGAGGTTTATGATCCTGGGCAAAATTAATGGCATTCCATTAATTCTCCAAAAAATATTGGCACTTCTGTATAAATAGGCCATTATGTGTACAAGGAAAGTGCACAAAAGAAAAAAAATCCCATCATCTTATCATGACTTAATAAAAAAAACAAATTCCCAGATTCCTAGATTCGGTTATTGAATCTCCTCACTAATATCTGGTTGCAATGAGAACCCTTTTACATGTGTCTCCTGGTAGTTTATGCTGCTGTTCAGTTGTTGTGCATTGTGGTTATTTTAAGTTTGCAGTAGCCATTCTTGGAATGACAGTTTTCAGCTCTGTCCTTTGCTTTTCAGTAGGGTTGGCTTCAGGAGTAATTTGTGATCTTTCCCTTTTCAGTCCTTCATTTTGACTCCTTGTTGTGTGTTGTGGTTTGTTGTCCTTGAAAGGGCACAGACCTTCACAGTAAACCTATTTTTCTGTCACCTTGTAACATATTTTACCCTATAATGCCTCTGTAATTCCTGTGTAATTCCTCTGTAATCCTCTGATTTCATTTTGTTATATTTTTTTTTAGATACTCTTAGAGTGTTCAGTGCCGGAGGCAGCAAAGCCTCACAGCACGACACAACCTACATGATGTTCAACTGAGGATAGAGTGTCCTTTTCCTCGTGGGCTTCATTTCATCGCATAGTAACAGTTTGATGATTCCCAAAGAGCTCCACTTGACTTCTGCCTCAGAGCAATTGGAAATATTTTTTGTGACGAAAGCATTTCTGACACTCTCAGACACGTCTCTTGTACTTGCCATTTTAAAAACAAAAGTGGGAGCTTTCACCTTGTGCACAAATAGTATGATTTACCACAAATTTCAAGCCAGGTGAAGAATGAATTAAACACATTTTCAACCACTTATTTATCATTTCTCTCTCTCTCTCTTGTTAAATAATCCTGACCATTTTATGAAAATGTACTGGTCCTACAAAGTTGGTTAATTTGCATTTGTTTTATTTTTTTTGTTGTTTTAAATATTCTGAAATATGCACTTTTGACTACGGCACGTACACGAATGCATAAATCCTCTGTCGTAACTCGAGCTGTATCTCCCATCACTAAATGGTCGCAACATTACAACAAAGACAAAATTGGGCCATCGGATAGATGAGCATCATTAATTTGCATCTCACACATTACCAGGCAGTGGACCCAGTTTCAGTGTAATCAACCTGTCTGATCTGTGTAGTGATAGTGTGTAGTTGCTCTGTAGCAGCCTGGTGATGAAGTTAAAATATGGTGGACAGCTATATGTAAATGCTCTACACGTTGCTGCAGCAGTTCTGTAGATTAAACATATGTGTCCTATTGCTGTCAGATGGCTGCCACTATTTTATGAACTGTACAGAACAACACAGCCGTGGACAACAGATACTGTAAAAAAAATAAAAAGATAATAAAAAAATAAAAAAATAACAATTTTAATTTACGGATAAAAAAAGACTGTGTTAATGATGCTCCTGTCTTAATCACACTGTTTAAGTGTTTAATCATAACAGTTAATTTACACTTGAATCACGTTCTGTTATAGCTGCTGCTCAGTTTGCGCCAAATTTTTCATGTGCTCCTGTTGAAGAAAAAAAAAAGACTTCTAAGACCCACGATCCACCGAAATAGCAACATCTCACTTCGTGCTGCCTCGTCTGGATGAGCCCTCCACCTGTTTGCACCTCTCCTCCCACCTACAATGGTACAAAGTAGATGTCATTGTAGTGGTAGTAGCCTTTTAGTCTCAGTAATTCAGTAATTAAACACAAAAGTAAATAAAGACGATGTGTTTCCTTATGTTTGTGTTTATAAAGCACCTGCTGAAAGAACGTGAGGCAAAACTCAAAGGGCAGATAAAATATTCGGGCCATGTCACTAGTTATTCAGCACATTAAAGAATGTGTGTTTTCTTTCTTTTTTGCCGTTGGCCTCCTCAACAAGCTGCTTTGATTTCCAATGCCTTTGAGTGTTTCTAAAATCAAACAAATCGCAGCCTCACTTTAATCTATCCTGGCAGGTAAGAAGGTACCCAATTACCATTTTTGATACATAGTATCCAGGCAGGGACAAATATATTTAGTTCAGCTACAATAGTTTCAAAAAAGGAAGCCAACACTGCCTTTCAGCATGTTCCCAACTTCTGACACACATCTGAAAATAAAGAAAGTGTCAGTTTACGTGTCAGGGAATGTGGTTTGGTGACAGGCTGGCTCTGTAGCAACCTGTTTGGCTTTTATCACACTGTGAGGTGTGGCATGCAGAGATGAACCCAGTTGGATAGTTAAACTTTTTTTTTTTTTTGCCCAACTTTGATATCAGTCTCCTTGTAGCACCCAGAAACACCTGCAGAAAGTATTTGTCTTTTTTTCCCTTTTTTTTAACTTCTAAATGATTATCTTTACCATCTAGTCATTAACTTTGTCTTTCTGTTTTGGTGCTGGGCTGGTTGTGTATGTCAGATTTCTATTTTTCCATTTAAACAGCTGCTGGAAACTCGTGGTAAAATGCTGACTGAATGAAGTATTTATGGAGTTCTTTTTCAGAGTATTTATCCAAAGACGTGCTTCCAAATTTATATGAGATGGTGATGTAATCTTAAGTCAATTAAGAGATAAAGTTGTGCTGCAGTGTTAATGCTCATGCTAACACTGGCTCATTACGATGTGAGTCACAGAGTTAGCTTTTTGCACACAAGTGGATTACAAAAAAAAAAAAAAAAAAAAGCCCGAAATATGAGATGCTTCCTGTGGTGTCCCTGAAATACATCGCTATTTTGGCAGGAGTCAGCCATCCTCCTCAGCCAAAAAATTTGCTGTGTTAAGCTATGCCCACTATCCCCTCCAGGCAAAAGGGAGTTTCTTCTGTCCCCTGTTACTGAGAGAAAAAAAAGTGCACAGTTAGAACTCACCATATGCATGTGCATTTGCATTGTATTTGCTAATGTGTCATCTCATATGTCATTGTGTAACTCTGTCTTTAAATGTATGTGTTCTCTGTGATTTTCATATAAATGTGATTCCTGTGTGTAGAGATGGATTCTCTTGCCTTTGCTCTTGCCTTTGTTTTGTCTTGAAAAAAGCTGGTGAAACCCTCAGAAGTGCAGGTTAGCAAGCCTAATGTTTAGACAGTGCTAACATTCAAGAGAACAAAGGACTCCTGGGGCTGCTGCCTGTTCTCTGGCCAATCAGAGGTGACAGCCAGGAGCCAATTCATAATGCACTCCTTTGCTAAAAAAAAAAATGTAAGTGCTTTTTTTGTGAGGATTATGATTTTCATTGTATGTGTGCAGGATTGTGTGTTTGATTTTTCTGTGTGTGTTTCTTTTTGCCTTTAAATATTCTGGTGGGCTAAAAATGCATGAAAATGGTGTTGGAAAAAAGCATCACATTTTAGATGTTAGATCCAGTACAATCAGGTCATTCTTTTACACAATACCTGAACGGTCACTGTGGTTACCTCCAAATCTTAAAGTGACAGAAGACAAACAGAAGAAAAAGTGAATGGTTTGGCTTTGCAAAAAAAAAAAAAAAGGGACAGGGTGGAAAAAGAAATATTCATTTATTTTCAATATGCAGCAGTGACATGTCAAGTAGAATAATACTGCGATGGAGGTAATATCTCTCCTTACATGTCAGATCATCATTATGTCTCATTAAGGATCTGATATTTCCTGTTTGCATATAGATTGTAATTTACTGCTATCTTGGTGTAGTGGTATCAGGAAGTTGTAACTTCCTTGAATCTAGCTTGATTACGTGCTACTGTACCAACCATTCTGTCATTTTCATGAGTGTGTCCTGGTGCTGTTAAGTAGGAAGGGCAGCGTTTTTAGATGCTGAGGATAATCTTGGGGTCTTTGACAGGTGACTAGCTATAACCAAAGTGTGCTTGTAAAGCTGTCTTCAAACTCTTTGTACACACATGCAGATATGTGTGGAAACTGTACTTATGTATTAGAAGTTAAGAATGTTAAGAGGCAGTAGCAGCAGCAGCAGCAGGTAAACACACAAATTACACAGTGATGTATCACTTTTGTGACAGTAGTAGTATGTGAGATTTCACATATGTTCTCATAAGCAGTTCCTGCTGGCAAAATAATTGGTTCACCACAAACTCCACTGTCCCATCTGTATGAGCGCTCTGTGATCAGGAAAGCCACCCTGATCACAGAGGAACCCTCTCATCCCCTCCATCATTCTTTCAGTCTTCTCCCATCCGACAGGAGATACAAAGTCCCACTGGCCAGAAAAGCAATCGATAAAAAAAATCATTCATTCCAACTGCAATCACAGCCCTCAACAGTAAAGGAACTTCTATAACCTAGTAATGATTTTATTAATGGTCCTTTTGTAAGTTTCAATGTGTGTAATTTTATTTCAGGCTTATGTGGTGTAGTTCTACTTTTTTTAACCTTTATGCCTTTTAATGTCTATGTCTATGTATGTGTGTGTAAAATTGATGCTGAGCCCTGTCGAAGACAAATTTCTGTTACCTTTTTGGTGTCAGACAAATAAAGTTTCTATTCTATTCTATTCCATTCTATTCGAGTGTGTATAGTTTTTGTATAGAATGTGGACAAAGGAGGGAAAAAAGGTGAGACAATGAGGCTTTTGACCAGACTAGAGAACAAGAAATTAGTAGTACACTTAAGCTGTGATTTTTAATTAAATTCTACAACTCCTAAAGACCCATGCTGAGTTCAGAAAACAGTCATTTCACTGTAACTGGTGTGTCTTGTTGCCAGAAAATGGTAAATATTGATTAACTGTGACAGAATTTAGTAGATAGTTATTCTGCTCTGGTTGCCTAACTTTAAAATTCAAATTGATAAATTAGCTGATGATATTTCCAAAAGGAAGACTATACATTATTAATAGTTGTTTGTAGGCTAAGCAACTTAAGAAATCCTCAAAAGCAGGCAGACGTGCATCATCTGCTGCAGACTCAGCTTTCACTGTCACCACATCTAATTTAAGTGGAAAAGTAAGTAAAGCTGTGTTATTTTTCCTAAATTATAGAAAGTGTACTTAGTTTTTATTTCTCCCAGAACGGAGCGCAAACTCAAAAACAGGAGCTTTATTTCACAAGCTATTTAAAAAAACAACACTTCCTCCCCTAATTAGAGGCATCCATCTCACGGGATGTACGTCAGACAGAATCTTTCAGTTTGTGCTCATGTTGCTCTGAATTCTGAAGACCCGTCCACCGCTTAGGGAAATTATAATCAAGACTGAGAAGCATGATAATGAAGAGACAGTCACAAGGTGAGTGTGTTTCGTTGTCAAGGTTTTTCTCAATAGTATTGACATCACTTAAATGTAGAATACAAGCATTTCAAACTTCGAACTACACAACAACTTCTTCAATGCTAATGTCCTATTCACTACTCAATTATGGTAATGACTTTGATTTAAAAGGCAATAAGGGTTGCATTGAGAATAAGAGACAAAGAAGTGAATGAATGATAATTACGTGTCACGGAATTTGATTCATACATGGAAGTAAAGTTCCTGGCTTAGAGTTGTATACTCTGTTAACATGTGAATATTGTCATTGATGCTATTTGAGAGAAACAAACACGGGACCAGATTTATTCCAAATGAATGATTAAGAACATCAATTTACCAGAGGCATAACAAGACAATGCACTCAAGCCTCATTATTTTCTGAGCAGCTATGAGATTGCACGCACATTCAGGGCAAAAGTGCAGTCGACAGTTTCTTCACTAAAGTTTTTTTTTTTTTTTTTTTTTTTTTTTGCTGTTGTTGTCAAACATTTAAAAAAAATGTTTTTTTTTTGTTTCTGTTTTGGGGGATTCATTAAGTGGTTTCTGCTCTGCTCTTTGTTTGAGGTACCATGTTCCACATAACACTGTTTTAAGTGGCACTAAACAGCATTGTTTTGTCTAAAGTGCAATCTTAAATCTCAAAATTGAACCCAACGCCTCCGGAGTGTGGAAGTATAAAAAAAAAAAGAAAAGAAAGAAAAGCAGTGAGACTAAAGGCTAAAAGCGTCTTATCGCCCAGACAGAAAAAGTAAAAGTTATTCACACGTAGTTGGAAAAGAGGTAATGAAGAGGTGATGTAATGAGTGCTTGGAGGTCTTAGGTTCTATAACACAGCTACTTCTTTCTCTCCTTTCAAAGGTCAGTGCCGTCAAGATTGTTTGCAATCAGTCAGAGCAAATTTGCTTGTCAGAGGTAACTAAATTCTGTATGAACAGAACAAATTTAGTTCTGCGAGCCTATCCCCTGATTGTGGCAGTTCCATTAAAATGTATTTATATCAGCCTGAAATGTCGCCATTATAATTGTTGGTGTGATCAAATACTCCCTTGGCTGAAATGTTTATTCGAGGAACTGTGACCGTGAATGGATTGTTTTAAGGTACGCACACACAGACACACACACAAAAAGAAAGTGGTACAATCTTACTTCACTTTTGTCTTTAATTTCCCACATGGGGAATTTGGCTTGCAGCATGGCAGAAACAGACACACCAAAGCAGACTCATTCTCTAATAAAAATGATTTAAGTAGAAATATCTGTAAAACCTGTTGTAACAGTAGAGGTGATAAGAAACAGTTAATACAAGGCAATTTATTAAAAATGTTATAAAACAGGTATAAAATAAGAGTTCAAGAGAGTTCAACAAAACAAGATAATGGGACAGTAATGGAACTGTCTTTGTGGTTCTGCAGAAGGTGCAATTCAGGAAGGAAGTTTAAATCTATTGGATATGGCTCAGTGCAGGAAAAAACCCTGATGCTGAAGGAAGCAGCTACAGTTAGATCGACCTAAATTTGTGTTGGCAAGTATGACAAAGGGTAAAAACTGCTTAATAGCTATGGTAAATGGAATGTACTTCTGTTGCACTTTCCTCATCCTAATGGCCACGCAAGGGCGATATTATATATATATTCAACCATTCACACACAGCATTCTTATACACAACACTCATCAACACACCTCTCACATACTGATAGAAGATTGAAGAGTCATCGCAGGAATTTCAGCAGCTTTCAGTTACTTGAATGACCCACTCTAACCCATGAGCAAAAGTCAACATAAGATCACAGAACAACAAATGAGGAGCAATGTGTAAATATATGACCAAGATAAAGATTGCAATGTTCTCCACAGGCCAAGAATGTACTTGTGGTGGTGGTGGTGGAGGGTGGTGCGATGAAGTGGACTCTTGCAACATAAAGATGTCCCCTAAATGTATCGCATGCAGGGTATGGGTAGATGCTACGTACACGGTTTCGCAGGAAGTCTCTTGTTTTAGAACTGTTCAGTAACTGAAATGAAAAGAGGATGCTAGCTTCGTGCTGGGCAGGAAGTGTGAGTTGATGTTTTCACAGCTTGTTTTCTGAAAATAGCTGACTGCTGCTGTCAAAAGATTTGAGCAATGACACTGAGTCGTACAAATATCCTGTAAAAGGAAGAGCAACCTTGGATGGCGAGCGCCATAGATTTTCTGAATTATGTATGATTCCAACACAACAAATCTTTTTTTCTTTTAAATTAGTCTTTAGACTAAATCTAAGCACTAAAAATGACATGGATTATTGTATCCTCCTTTTAAGAGGTCATTGAAATCTCTATTAACATGGGATTTGTGTAGTTTTCACAAAGTCAGTTTAACCTCCTCTACATAGAACCATTCAAAACTTTTAGTGTGATGATCGTTCTTTGACATACTTCTCATGTCACAAACAAAATCGAAATTCTAGCCGCATTACAGCCTGGATTAGATGGTAACCATAACAACTGCCTAAAGCTTTCAACAAGTAGACAGTGCTATATGTAGCATCAAATGGAAGAGGCGATGCTCATCCATGTCTCACTGTGCCTGTTTTTTTCTGCCTTGACAGCATCTAACAATGACATCTGAGATTAGAGTTGTTTTCTTATATATCAAGCCATCCTTAGAAACATGCACTATTTATGTTCCCATCCTTTCATCCACCACACTGGGAATTTTCCAAAGCATAAAAGGCGTCTTGTGAGCACTACATTTGAAGTCTCATCATCCCTCAACCCTCACAGGACTCTGTTCAACATTAAATGGTATTAAATATTTCATGGTCACTTGCACTGTAAATGACAGTGAGTTATGACTTTGTCTTGACAAGAATTTTTTACAGTGCCTTATGAATGAGAGAACGATACCACAGCGTGTTAGTTTGTGTGAGGCATAACAGGGTCATATGTGTGATGGATCCAATATAAAGATACAGTAAAACAAAAATGAATCTAGTTGTTTTTCATGAATATGTCCATGTAACTTTCACACCTGAATGTATTATAAACTCAGCAATTTTCATGTGCTGGTGGACAGAAAACTGCTGCTCCAGGTAAAAGCGGACCACTACTGACAACAAGCTAATGGAGCACCACTAGAAAGGGCCTGTGAGATTTTTCAGTGTTGTTAATGTTGTTTGTATTAAATACAACAGTCCAAGTTACTGGGTAAACAATCAGCAGTGCAGTTAAAAGTCAGTCAGTCAGCTTTGGTTTATCCCCCTCCCTTGACTGGGCAAGCCTTGCATTTTAGCTGGACAGCTTAATGTCTCCAGTTGTCTCTCCGAGACAAGTAAAATAAATGGGTCTGGATATGTCCATTTATTTACAGAGCAGAAAGGCCACAGCAGCAGATGTCAGGCAGCTGATGCTATACAGTCACATCAAAACCAAAAATAAATAGTGTCTCCTCTCAGGAGTCATTCGCAGGAGTTTTGAGCTTCAGTGTTGATAATCCCTTAGAACAAATGCACTGGGGAAACAGGTTGACAAAAACACTGCTTGTGAAAGAAAAAAAAAATTGTGTCTAGCTTGAGTCCATAGTGGTTTTGACATGTCAACAGCTGAGACAGTTACCATGCCAATTGAAAACCAAATTTTCGAAAAAGAGGAAAAAAGCAAAGGAACAGGTGAATCTTGCTCATGTTGGTAATGATATTTCAAGCAAGTTAATAAAATAGCAGTCTTACTATTATTAATATGGCTGTTGTTTATGGGTAAATGAATCAAGTAGTTTGGCATAAATGTTTTCAAGTGTAACTACACCCATAAATTCAGAACCCAGAAGCCTCTCTTGTGTGTGACATGGAATACAGCATAGTTATTGGTTGCCCCATGTGTTGTGTTTATTGCCACTGCAGAGGAATAAATCTCATTCATATACAACATTGTTTTTTTTTTTTGTTTTTTTTTTGGCTTTTATCTGGCTTACTAAAGCTAGTGCTATCAGCAGCTCTGTGTGAACCCAATTTGGCTCTGGAAAGCCTGTGTTAATTCAGTTTTTTTTTTTTCTTTTTTAATGATGCTGCATTGGTTACTGTTAGAGTTGAGGGCATCAGTGTGCAGACTAGACCTCAGTGCCTTGCCTCTTCATGATACAGAGGTGTCAGACAGTTCAGCTGACCCCAACTTAAAAATTTAAGCAGGAACTAGCTACATCAGTTTTTTACACATTCTACATTTTGTCTGGAAATCAAGCTGTATGATATCATAGACCACCATCTACACTATCTATAACATGACTACTATAATTATACACAAATTCAAATGTATCTATTATTAATTCAGCCTTTAAATAGTTTGACTTTTTCATGTATTCACCTAAAGGAACTCTACATGGTCTACGGGAACTCTATCACTGATTCCATTGGTTGTATGTGATTGTCATTAAGCAACCCATGCAGATTTGGCATAAATGCTCCTTTGAATTTACAGATGAACTGATCAGAATTTGGTAGTCAAATGTAAAAAGTCAAACTCATTGGGACTGCACGGAAATTTGAGTGAATTCCTTTATATATGGCACAAATTTTCCCTTGGAGCCCAGGATAAACTGGTTTGATTTTGGTTGACAAATTTACTTGGCACCTAACAAAACACAGTCAATTCAAGAACTCATGTGGTAATTAAATACAACATGACTTTTCTAGCATAAGCATATGCCCACGAGGCAGAAATGTGACTATATTGTGTATCACTGTGTAATAAATAATAAATAAACTGTGTATAAAATGAGGTTTAATTTACAATTCATCCCTGTGATCCCCTAGGATCTGCCTATTGATAACAACTTACAGTAAACACTAATTTTCAATGTAAAATTGCTACTTTGTCTACACAACCAGGCAGTTTATTCAGTTTACTTAACAACAATGGCAACTGGGTTTGATGAACTGCCAATAACAATTGAATTGGGTTCTTTTTCCAGAGCTCCCACTGCTTTAAAGTAATTTTTCTGTTTGGGGACTGCTACATTCAACACCTCTCTAACCATGCCAGCCTTCCATTTATTCTATTGTCATATTACTAGGACTAACTCAATCTGCTATCAAATTGTGAGTAAACAGAGATTGTTGAGCTGGCACAGTGAGAACATCGAAGATTATTCACTGTGCTTAGCTCTGTCAACATGTAGTGTTAGAAGTGACAAGATTAAATGAAATTACAACAATATGTCACAAACTTTCTGTCAAAATATTTCTGAAAAACACATCACTTGCTTCTCTGTTCAACATGCACTTGTGTAATGATCCTTGGTTTCAACTAAGCCCACCAATTAACTGAAGGGCACCCACAGATCATTTAAGTTACTTCAAAGCGCAGCCAAGGCTTTAACTTACAATAAACAATAGAAGCCCAATCTGTGCCTCTGTACTTACACCTGCCATATTTTAAATGTGTTGATTGGAACAGTTTAGTCATGACTGTTCACTAAAATGTAAAATGTTCCCCAGTTAAGTAACTAGGGAATTTTATGTTGAAATGTACAATGAGAGGCCACAACCTTCCTTTACCGCTGCTTTTTTCTGCCTCTAAGCTGTAATCTTAGACCACATAAGATGCTTCTGGTCAATCCTCCAGTGACATTGTGAGCACCACAACAAACCCAGTGTGCTGTGACTCTGACCACTGACTAACATTTAAGATCACTATCTTCTGAGAGATCACAATCTTTTTCCTGAAATCTACGACCATTTGCAGACCTTGTTCTTCCCATGTGGCCTCTACACCTGCTTTTACAGACGTGACGCTCAGAAGTCTGAAAGCTTTGCAAAGCTTGTTTCCAAAGACTGAGCAAGTGGTGTCACTAAATACCCCTAAGAAAATCAAATATCAAGGTGTGCATAGGTGTAAAAAATATCTGAGCTTTAAGTTCACCGCAAGCTCTTCTTTTCTTCACATTCCTACTTCTGCTACTGCTCGGCTACACTTATTACCTTGAAGCTGGCAAATATAGAGTTGATGTTTTTGTTTTTTCAAAGAGCAGATGGAAAAAAGGGTGTCCAGAGTCCAGCAAGTCTCCATGCTGCAGCTTCCAAAACAAACCAAGTTCCATGACGCCTACAAACAGTTTTTGATCTGCTACCCCTGTGATTAGGGTCTTAGTTACAACTAGGAAAAGACTAACCAAACACTGACAGCTGGTGGGGTGATTATTTTTATATTATAGGTCAAAATATTCATCTCCTGATAATGGCAGTTCAATGTATCAATTCTGACTCAAGCAACACTGTTATCTATTAATCTCATCCTTTTTGATTTCTCAACTTGTTCGACTCTTTATCTTTATCTATTTTCTTCTTCAACTGGTAAAAATTTGCAAAAAATCTGAAATGTATCCCACAGTCCCTAGACATGCAAGTTAGATTACCTGGTGAGTGAATGTGACTGAAAAAGTTTGTTTACCTCTATGCGCCCACCCTGTGGTAGACTGGTGACTGAGGACAGCTAGTATTGGCACCACGACCCTCAAAGTATAAGCGCAATAGATAATGTATTAAGGGGTTTAGGGATGGATGGATGGACGTCATCAATCTATCTCATCATCTATCTCAACATATACTTCAGCTATCGCTTGCCGGATTCGCAATGACAGGTAGCTGCTCTACAACAGTTTGTAAAACTTGGCTTTACTGCTGTGATGGATGAGGCATCATCCAACCTTGGACCGAAAGCATATATCTTGAGTTTTAGTCGCCTTGCCACCTGCAACAACAAGTTAAGCCCCTGTGTAGTTTTACAGAACAGAAGCAACAGCTGCTAAAAAAACGAATGGACGACTTACTTGCATAATAGACATTTAGCTAAGTTTACCTCTCTGTTCTTAGCTTTATTCTTGGCAGTACCTGATCGCACCATTGTTGGCAGCTTGCCCAAAAATCTACTGACTGAGCTGCTTGCTTGATGAAGAGAGACAAGAGCAGGGTGAACAGGGGGGAGAAAAGAAAATGAAAGGAGATTTAAACCCTATCCCCCATCTATCTGGATGGGAAAAGAGGGATTCCAAGCAAAAAGATTGATTAGCTCCCTGCCTTGGTCAGGACCCACTGGGGAATATTTCAAATGCAGAATTATGTGCTGCACAGGCCTTTGATACTGGGGACTACACCAGACTCTATGATCACACTCAAGGGTTTGATGTAAGCAGACAAAAGAAATCAGAGCAGCAAAAATAAGAGGAGGGGCTCTTGCTGTTATAATCTATAAAAACACATCTCTTCCTGTGCAAGGATTTATTTTTTTTTCCTGGAAAGAACATTGGCACAAGAGTAAAAGCTTACATGAACTGTGAATTGCCTAAATCAACATTGTACACGATCAATCAGAGCAGCACATTGCTCATTACACTTCATCTTCTTCAGCATTCATAGTAGTAGCTTCAATAACGAGAGTTCTACAGTCACTGACATCAACAGGCGCATTGTTGAGTGGTTGGAAGGAAAATCCACACTGTCTTAACCCTCTATGAGTACTTATTGGACATGTGGGAGCAGAGCTTTCAGCCGCTTTCAGATATATCAACTCCCTCTTCAAATCCTCACTGAAAACCCACCTGTTCAAACTTGCTTTTCAACTTTAATCACTGCACTGTCAAATTATTCATTTTTGATTGTAACTTGTTTTTGATGGGTTTCTTTTGTAATTTTAATGTGTATTTTATGGTTTACCTTTCATTTTTGTGCAGTGTCCTTGGGTGCTAGAAAGGCGCCTTTAAATAAAATGTATTATTATTATTATTATTATGTGACTGTGCCACATGTGATTAAATACAATGGCTAAATGGCAGGAGGCAATCCAATACTAATGACAGATTATCTCATCTCCATCTACTCAAGTATAAATGAGAAATCTTTGTATTTTGGATTGTTAATCACAACAAAACAAGGTGCCATAATGATGTGCATTTTTCACCCTTTTCCAAAATTTTATTGACAAAGAAATGAATCTTGATTATAATCGACATATTAGTCATAATGAAGGTAATTGTTCAGCCACTTTCATTTCACTTTAATTTCAGCCACTGCAGTTTCCACTGCAGAAGATCTTAGTGAAAAAGGTTTGATTTGGTAATGTTGTTTTATTCCAAAAAAAGCAGTTCACGTTTTCCAAGCAGCAAACCTTCAGTCACAACAGACACGCAGAAGAAAAAAGAAAGTATACTTCTAGGACAATAGACAGTGACACAGCTGCGTATGTCCAAAGATAGCTGATGGAGCTACAGCACCAACAGAACACCTATAGTGAACAAAGATTGACAGCACCTTGCTGCAGTAAATTGAAGAGGTGAAAGAAAAGAATTGGTGCTCATAGTCAGATGGATTATCAAGTCCATCATGTCCATCACAGCGGGGGTCAAAGCCAAAGCATTTCCTCCTGTCTCCAGATTGCAAGGATCCTCAACCTCAGCCTGAACTCCCTCTCCTACACACACACACACACACACACACACACACACACACACACGCACACAGACAGACAAGCAGACAGGCAGACTTGTCACTACCACCAGAGTGAGGCAGAATCTGGGAGATTTACAAAAGCAAAAAAAAAAAAAAAAAAGAAAGACATGTCAGGACTTTTTTCTGCAAGTATCTTACACACTACTTCATACTTTAATTCATTACACAACTGTGATGCAAATAATGACACTTTATCAAACCTGCTAGTGTCTTATGGATTTGCAAAACGTACCCAGGTCAACGGGTCTTATTTTTTAATTTTCTTTGACAGTATAAATCCACCTGCAGTTCTTTTGGATGCACTGAACTGTGACATTTCCAGGGGGTGGTTGAGTGATGATGCAGATTTTCTTTCCAAATAAGGCATTCATGTATCTTCTTCTCCAATGTGCATCTTATGTTCATATTCCCAATACTCCTCAACAGAAAAACAGTCTCTTTGATGATTTTAATCCATAATGAATTTATGTGATGGCTACCATTTGATCTTCATTTCTGAGAGACTGTTTTTTTCCCAGTCAGTTCTGGTTATCAGAAAGATCTAGAGATTGTGTCACTGTTATGTCTATGTGCCCACTGTTACCATGGCTATGAATGCTAAGCCTTGTTTTTCAGATAAGATTTAGAGTTGATATTCATTAATGTATTTGGTAATCTTTGACATTTAATTTGTGTATTTTTGTTTAGTATATATGTATATTTAATACTGGCAATTGTTGATTTCATGATTTTATTAGTGCGCTTAATCGAGAGTGCAGTTGTGGTGCCACAATTTTCAAAGTGAAGAGTGCATGTGTGTATGGAGTTAATCAGTTTTTACTTTGAAATATTTGTTTACTACAAAATTAAAATGAGAACAATTACATTTTCTTGTTTTTTTTAATATTAAATTATCCATATATTATTATATGGATGATAGCCTAAATAAATAATCCAACAGATATATTTTGTTTGCATCTGGATGATTTAGGGGTAAATAGATAGAACTGCTTAATACAACACTGTTTATTTATGTTGATAGTCACACTGTAGTGATCTACCTCTGTAATCAAGTACATTGGACTCAGAATAAAACTACAAGAGCATAATCATACTTGGAAAGGTAACACAGCACTCCTTTGTGACCCAACTATTAAAACAAACATAGATACCAAATTTCCAAAAACAAGCAATGTGATTACTTTATTGAGTGATGTTTAGATTTGCTGTAATCTTGTATTTTTCTGTGCAGTCAAATGGATCTAAATTGCTATTTTTTAACCACTAATAAAGCTCAAAACAGTACTTCACTTCAGCAGTAGCACATAAATCAACATACTTATAACTTAGTAAGTGTACTCAGAGTTTATTTAAAAAGATTCAAATCTGTGCATCTAGAACACCCTTTGTCACCACATATAAACAGTCTTTCTAATAAACTTACTAACTTATCTGTACTTGGATTTATGTGTAGAGACCCTATTCATGCTACTGCAGAAGTGAAGCATTATTTTGAGCTTTACTAGTGTTTAAAAAATGGTGATTTAGCTACATTTGGTTGACCACCCCCCTTACATTCATTTTTAGCTATTTGCCTTTGAGCACAAAAGACAGTCAAACTCAAAAATCTTTTGACCAATGTCACATAGCTCTTGACAAGGTTTTTGACTCGTATTTGTGGTGAAATAGACCCTGCGTTCAAATTACTCCAGACCATCACTTTGATTACATTTTTGTCATGTGACAGGTCATGCGCCTACATGGCCTCAATGAGGCACCCTCAAAGGCTCAGGTTATCATCATATTGTGAATGCACGACAGGTGTTTCAGAGACATGCACTAATGTTGGGGCCCTGCTATTTAAAGTGGAGGCAACTACCCAGTGCAGGGAAATGAGGAGTGTCACAGACCTACAGAGTGGATTCTACCAAATAGTGTGATCAAAGTGTGCGCTGAGGTGTGAGGCGGGCCATAAGATTGATTACACTTCTGCTTCTGTGATGCAAAAAATCACTGAACTGATCACTGAAGCAGGTGGCAAATCTGCAATACTGAGTGTGCTACCACATTAGGGTGAGGAATTCAGAGATCCTGTGCAGTCTGTCACAAATCTGAAATCCCCTCTCTGCCTACGTGACACCATGCTTCGTGGATGTGATTCCACAGTTTTGGAACAGCACTGCCAGGCGCTAAAAAAACAAGTTGATGTTTCAGAAGGTCAGGGATGAACAGATTGAAAAGAGGGCACAGAAACAGCTGAAATTGTCATTTTGGTTTGCTGCTCAAGTAGCAGGATCACCACCTCTAATCTACAGTCTGTTTGCTATTCTAAGGACAGCAAATGTACCACAGCTGATGTCACTTGGGACTCAACACATGAAGAACAGGACACAAGACATTTACTGGAAAAAAAAAAAAAAAAAAAGGGACAACACAACTAACAGCTTGCAACATTCTTTTTTTTTTTTTAAATAAACAGCTTTTTCTCAAGTGTGGGCATCTTCAGATGGCATAGTGAGGTGCACTTTTCTGTGAGAAAGCTTGTATGGAAATGAGGTCCTTTCAAGTACAGAAATGATATTTGATTAAAGCCAACAACTTCTATCCTGTGACTGCTGACAGAGAAGAATAATTGCCCTGGTATTACACTCAATTCCAAAGACAAATATTTGTGAATGGCAATAATAGCTGCAATTTTGTGGTTTGGACACTGAAAGGCTGGTGCTGTTCACACAGAGCCAAACCTCAGGTAAGGCTAAAATAATTCCCTCAGAGAGCTCATTGTGCACCACTTCACTCAAACACCAGTGAGCAACAAAATGTTGACCTCCAACAGAAATACACTAAATGTAAGGGAGGCCAGTAACAGAGGTAAAAAGCAGTTGAAACAGAAGAAACAGAAATCATTCTGTCATTGATATGAAATAAAAGGTGACATTGTGTTATGTGAAAATGAAAATAGTAGGGTCCAGTGGTTTCATATCACGTGTGTCTCTTCTTTGTTTCTCTTGTTTAAAAGGAAATGCAATATTAAAGCTGACAATACATGAAAAGTTACTTAAGAGTTACATGTTATTGCATAACTGTGTTATAAAACCATCTAATCTATTGAGTCTTTGACCTAAGACATTTCGTCTTTTATTGGTATATAAAAAGCTTCTGGGAGATATAATTACATATGAGAGCATCAGAAATACATCAGTCCCTGTCTGATGTTTAATTAGTCTCAAAACCTGTGCACATAAAAAACAAATGCACATGTGATAGAAGCAAAAAGAAAATGATCAGAAAGTAGACAATCATCCTCGTGGAAGCTTGAGCCACCGTACTTACTCACAACTGACGGACTGGCTGACGCTGGAGCTGACATAGTGACATCTCTGCTGCTTTTATTGGTCACTTTCTGCCGCTGACCATACCTTTTAATAATTTACAGCAAACTCTCTTGTTCCACTCTCCGCTCCATCTGTTGTTACATTTTTTATGTTCATAACAACTGGGCTTAAAACTTTTCATTTTAACTTTCATTGTACTAAACTACTAAATGTAAGATATTTAAATATTTCTACATGGCCATTTCAACATTTAACAACTAGACTGTTCAATGTTCAACATTTAACTAGCTAGAGCCAGATCTAGCTGTTAAAGATAAAGCTAGACTGGGTCTGTCTGTGGCCAATCAAAGGACAGGAGACATAAGCCACTGTCTCTGTGCGTGCATATGGAGCAAGCTTGTGTTTGTTGTCACAGCCCTATGCTCATGGGATGCATTTGTGCACTCGCAAGAATGCTTTTCTGCTCATGGATACTATTTTGTTCCCCAGCATGTGTTTTTAAGTGTGAGTTTTGAGAGTAACTAAACACTATAGAAAGATAAATGTGTCTCTGCGTGTGTGTGCATTAAAGCAGGAAAACCCACGGATGTAAAGCCACGATACAAACATAGGTCTTTTTTTTTTTTTTTTTTTCAGCAATCACGGCAGAACACTTGGAAACACATTTGTCAGAGTGTAGCAAAATGTGACAGCTGTGTCTATGGGTCACAGTCCTAGTCAGAGCTGCAGTGAATAGAATTTTTGATCATAGTTTCTTTTTGTATTTGCTGTGTACAAGACTTATCATTCTCGTAATGTGGGTTTTGAGATGTGCAACGCATCCAATTGATGGTGACCTTTTTTGAATGCTGGTATCTTCACCTCAGCACACATCATTTCCACACTCCCCTTTATGTCAAAACTACAGTCTACCAATACTATGTCAAATGAAAATAGGTGGGAAAACCATTTTTTTTTCTGTTAGTTGTTTGTCAGTGACCAAATCACTTTTTGGAGATGAAATAAATAACAGTTAGTGGTGCTATGGCAATGATGAATTTTAGTGTGTGACAGTAATTTAAAAAATGTTTGTGTCTTAAAGGTGACAGAGAATCAAAAAGTGTTTTTACCTCGTCTTTGTTGAAGAACGGTAGTCCATTCACCAAGTGCTAGAAATTCTGAACATCTCTTTTTCATAAAAATTCCTCTTTTAGAAATGTTGCTAGAAAATGGGTCAATTTCAAAAACGGTTGTTTGTGACTTAAAATGTATCTCACTGCCCCCCCACTCTGATTCCATTCCCTCCCCTTCAAAGGTGATTAGCTGTAAAAAGACGGTCTGTCTGTGTTCCGAAGTCAGCTGAGTTACATTCGAGTGGCAGTGAAAGCAGCCAATCAGTGTCAGTGCTTGCTCCTGAGGCATTACATTAATTTTCTTTGAAAATTTAAAAGTGTTCACCATGAAAACAACATAATTCCCAAATGTCTCCATAAATTGATGTGGCATCAAACTCCCTGTCTTGCCACTGCAATAGTTAAGACAAGTCTGAGTGCAACTCACTCAGTGGGGGCCTGAACTACAGCACTAATGGTTACAAACCTTTTACTGTGCCCAGCTTTGTTGGCAAAAAAAAGAAAAAATAAAGAAAAAATACATATTCGTAAAAAGCATCATGAGGTGTCAAGAAATGTTAAAAGCATGTTAAAAGAAAAGCTTTTTAAAAAACACACAAAGTGTATTTTGTCCAAAGAGTTTGTATCAAACAACAATTTCGGTGTCTAGCTGAGAAAATAAATATGATGTCTTGTCAGCCATGTTGGAAATCCTAGGAAACTAGAGAGACCTTTTCCATTGATAACAACCATAGTATGGGTGGGGCTAACCAGTTCAACTCCACAGCAGCCAAACAGTTACATCAAAACTGTGCGTTTATATCTAAATATTCCGTCAAATTCAAAGGCAATGGCTATCAGAGACAGTTAATATTATTTTATCAAGATTCTGTGGTTATTATGAGGTAGGACAGACTTTGTTTGGGTCTGTCCCATGTGAGATCTCTACAAGTCTCATATTGGACATTGCAGCTATAGCTTCCTGCTGGGGGCTTTATTGCTTCCTGAATCAGTACTGTGCCTAGATGTGATACACAGTCTCTTGCTGCATTTAATGATAGCATAGATTACAAGTTATAGTGATTCCTTGCTAATATTCTCAGTGGCTTTTTGGACAGAAAATGGTACAATTGCCACTGATTTCATTTGGTGCACAGTGCTATAATTTAAGGATAAATGGGGTAGATGAAGTGAAAAAAGTGCTATTTTGTAGCCAGACAAAGCTGGAAGAAACACAAACTTTTAGAAATTGAGAAATCCAACACTCCAGGAGGTGAAGAGTTTGTAACAGTTGCTTGGTGCAGAATCGTAACCAGTGCCAGTTTTCTACGGGTGAGAGGCGGGCTACTCCCTGGACAAGCTACCAGCTTGTCACAGACAGCCATTCACACTCACACTCATACCTATGGGCAATTTAAAATGATCAATTAACCTAAACCCCAATGCATGCATGTTTTTGGACTGTGGGAGGAAACCAGAGCTCCCAGAGGAAACCCATGCAGACGTGGGGAGAAAATTAACACCACACAGAAAGACACTCTTCTCGAACCAGGAGTAAAATGCTTTGAACCTTTTGCTTTGAGGTGACAGCTCTAACCACCTTGCCAAAGTCGCCCTCACATCATCATTCAAAAATAATAATTATAAAGTCATTGTGCATTCATCAAGTTAATGCCTCAGCTGTCTATTTCCCTCTACCAGACGGTTGATTACATCATGACTACATTTTCAGAGCGCACATTCCTCTACACTCTGGTCAGCAGGATTTTGCGCCATGTCCACATCATGCTGTGTACTGCTCTCTGCTTCCTGTTGTGCCACCTCCTCCGCTTCATGTTATGTCACCTCCTCCTCGTCTTCTTGTGCCTTCTTCTCCACTTCCTGTAAAGCCCTCTCCTCCACTCCATCTCCTGTCCCGTCTCCTTAACTGATGTGAAAACCTCACTTTGTCACTGTCACTTCATTGTACACCAAAACCAAAGATGGTAGTCACCCTCCTACAAATGCAAATGAGATCATTTTAACCTACGACACAGATGAATGAATGAAATGAGATGAATGAAACACGTTGTGTTTACTAGCAGATGAAGAGTATGTGAGTATGTGAAAATTATGATATTCTAATTTCCATCTATGTTTTTCAGACTGGACACTGGATTTTGACTCCAGATGATCTGAACAGTGGGTGCATGGACATTGGAGAAGCCAGAAGAATATGCAACATACAACCTTAGCTCCTAAAATTAGAGATTAGAGTGGACTTTGAAAAGAAATTGTCCAGTTAAAAACTGTTTGTACCGGAGCCAGTACTGCCACCAGTTGACCCAGAGACCACTTGTTTATTTTGTAGTAGAGACATCTGCAAGGCGGTAATTCTATTTTGATGTTTTCAGTATACTTTTAAATAAGCCTTTTGGCAATTATTTGTTAACTGAATTTATTTGGAATCAAATCTGTCCTATTTTTGTATATGTGTACTTGGCACAAACAGGGTAGACTTTGAAAAAAATTCACAACTTTCAAAAAGACTTACAATCTCTTTGATTTATTATGTTTATATTTGCTTCCTGTCAAATATTTGCACTTTTACTTTTTACTTTTAAGATCCAAGTGTGTAAGTTAGAACAGAATTCATAACTATGTTTTCATAAGTATATATTCACCTGTACCAAACTGTACAAATACTGTGCTATTATTACCTTTAAATGAGCCTTTTTGTATCTAATGATTGTGTTCTATTGACTCCGGCATCTTGCATTGACAATTTTCTACAACAAACACTAACTGTGTCTTAATTCATTGGCTTAATTCAGCCTAATTTTTCCAGAGTGGAAGTGCAGCCTAACATAGGCAACATGAGCAGGAGCAGTAATTTTTTTTTTTTTTTTATATTTGCTGCATCATATTTTATCTGCATGATGTAAAATGTATGGTGAATTCTTTATAACACAACAAACATTCAGGCATGGTTGTTGTTGCTAGGCAATGTGAGTAGCCCATACGCAGTGGATATGAACAATGTAAATGACGAAAATAGGAAATGCTTCGGCTAAACCATCTCATTTTACTCAGCCCTTTGTCGAATGGGTCCCCCAAAGGATGCAGCCCTCAAATTCTGACACGATAAATGGCTGTAAATGAGACCTTTGACATTCTTATTTTTCTTGGTCGCTGTAGCCTCCCTTACATGTTTGGAAGGGCAAGGTGAGGCAAGAGGTATTCAGTTGTCTGCAATCTGCAACACCACTTCTAGATGCCACCAAAATCCTAATACTGCTCCTTAGAATAAGCAAGTTGAAAACATTCTTGTTACATTATGTTAAAATTTTATTGATTAGACTGCTTATGTTAGTTAAGGCATCACCAGAGTGAAGACATTTGATGTCACTGTAACACCAAACTCTTCTGGATGCAAAATGTCAAATAAGTTTTTCTTGACGTTATCTTGTGATTTAGGTTGATATCTAGCAAATGTCTGTCTTGCAAACCCACTGCTGAAGGTCAAACCCATTTTTAGATGTTCTGAACTCTGGGAGGACACTAACCATGCAATTTTTTATGGTCACCTGGAAAAAAACAGCCAGTTCTTCCACAATGTAACACAGTGATCAGGTGTCTAATTGTTGGCTGAAGAGCACACCTAGTATGACCTCCAGGGCCCTGATCAACAACCAAATAAACAAAATGTTACTTATGATGTATGATGAAGTATGATGAATAAAGTCTCACCTCTGACATGCTGTTCGATCTAACAGCATGACAAGGGTGTTAGATCGATTTTTTTTTTTCTACAGACACAGGCTTGTCCTGTTTGACACGTGGGTGGGGAAGCAAAGCCACAACTTCTGTACATGTCATCTTCTCTCCATGATCAGGAACAAGTAAGTTCCCATTTCTTGTTCTCAGCTGAGTAAATCAGCCTTTTGTTTCTATGCCCCGACCTCTTAGAGCTCAATTCAATGTACTCTTAAGCTGAATTCATGAATTTCTTAAAGGTAGTTCAAATCATTAACAACTAACCTCCCTATCCCAATCTGTAACTGTTTCACTTGATTCTTGGTCGCTTGTTTTGAACTTTTTTTTTTTTTTTACCTTCACTGGGTATTCAGCTATAATATTATTGAATTATATTTATATTAATATTGTATTGTTAAATTTAACTGTTTGACTATGTTATAGAAGCCCAGGTTAGCTTATGTTTATTATTTTATATCTTCTATTGCATCTCAGCTACATTGAAAATGACAGCTGCCCTCAAATACTCCCTGAGAATGAAATAAGGGTTTAATGAATGAATGAATGAATGTAACATGAGGTCTGAACAGGTCTTGTCCCTGGATCAGAGTCAAACACGTGTTCAACAAATCTGAAGTCATCAGCCTTGACATGCAAAAGCAGTTGCCTGCAGTGACATTATCAGGCCTTATGTCTGTATGAACAGTGTCAAGGTTGTCAAGGTGAACCATTGCAGAGGTCAGTTGACGAAACACAAGACAAAGTATAATTGTTAAGTTATTCCAGTCAGGTTTTAAATATACAGTGAGGTGACACTTTTCAAAAATTCAAACAAATGAATTTTCTGTTGAAGAACGAGCTGTTCCATCTCATGACAGCCATTTGTGTAGAAAAAAAAAAAAAAAAAAAACACAAAGATTTGATTTTTACTGTTTACTGTCACCTAAAGTACAAACTGCATAGTTCTCATTTAAGAAAGTTTTAGAAATATGAAAGATGCCATTACAAAATATTTGTATATAAATGTTCCAGCTTCAGTTTTGAGAACAGTTTATTCCCTACCTCTTTCAGCACGTGTAGACCAACTTTCGTCATTTTGATGGCCACTTTTCCGTTGGATATGATTGGCGACTGCCAATTATATCCGGGCAGGACTCCTTCATAAATTGGGCAGTTGGCTGCAAGGAGATGAAAAAGGGGGAGGTGCACATGATGAATATGTTTTTACAAAAGAGAGTCAACAGTCCACCAAATTATTATTTGGCTAATAATTAAAAATATTTGCAATAATTAAAACGAATAATTTCATCTCATTATCACAGTTTGCTGGAGGGCTGTGCTGCAACAGAATCCAAACAGGATAATACCAATGCTGATATATTTACTTAAGCTTAATTTAAAATCTAGAACTCTTTAACATACAATTACTTTGTGGATCAAAGGGTTATCAATCAATAAACAGCTCAGAACTTTTGAGTGTTCTCTGTTTCTCAGTTGTTTGCAGTTCAACATGTCTGACTATTTTTATCAGCTTATCTGCAGTTATACTTATTGCAGTGGTGGCACTAGTAAAAGGAAATTGAACTATGATGACAATTAAGAATAACAGGACTTAGTTTTAGTCTAGGGACTGGTTTAAGCGACTGATCTCAGGGACTGATCATACAGCTAAGAATTTCATTGCATATTTCATACAATAACTACGGTAAGGAGGCAAGCTACTTCTGCTTCAAACCAAGTTTGTTAAAGATAGCAAATCTGATTAGTGTCATAAACTTAACTTATCTATAGGGGCTAAAAGGAGCTACATGAATATAAGAATAAACATGAACAAAGTGTAGTAATTAAGCATAGGTTGAAACATAGGTTCAATATGCATCAAACCACGATGAACCCAAGATCAATGACAATAAAAGAAAAAAAAAAAAAAGCAAAATGAAAACACTATACAGTTAATGAATCTTGACTATTTGTCAGTGCTAATGAAAGCAGCTGGACTGCTTGATATTCTTGAAGACATTTCACCTTTCTCCTGAAAGGCTTCTTCAGTTCTGCAAAAGCAGTTCAGTTGCCTTCCCTACCACCTATGAATTGTGATGACCTGGATGACTGAGAACCCTCACAGCCATGAACCACAATCACACCCTGGTCACAGTGGAGCGAGTGGTTGATGGGTACTCAGGAGTGGGTTCTAAGGAATGGCTTTTCTCACCTGAGCCAGAGGAGTATACTCCACAGAAACAGTCAACAGTGTGTGACCGCATCACCATTTGCGAAGGTGCTGGGACAACAGCAAGTATTAAATTGCACTTTATCTATCTGCACTATGAATGACAGTGATTGAATCAGGTTGCTCACCGTTGTAAAACAGATGTCAGTCCAGGAGTCTGGCCTGCGGCTCTCTCAATCAGGATTGTTAAGAGCGTCTCCAGATGATCCGGTGGAGTCCTCTGAGTTGCTGGAGGTTAAGTTTCCCTATACAATACAAGGGAAATGATAATTAGTGAAGCACTACAAATCAAGGGCTTCTGTGTCACTACGGCAGGGGGTAATTACAACTTGCATGAGGCCATGTCATGTCACAGCAAGATAGACCTCACACTTTGTTGTCTGGAATACAATAGCGTAAATACCCATATAGGCAGTCAAACCAACAGTGTAAGCTTTAAAATGATTACAAATACAAAACAAAAAAACTCATATTCAACCATAAAAAATATCTCCAATTTATTTTCTGCTTCCCAGCGATTAGTTGTACCATTTCCATCACCATCTCCATTAGTGTCATACCATGATTTCCTTCATTTCTGACTTTAACTACATACAGCTTAAATTCCAGTCAAATTAAATTCATGGATGTAAAATGACAGTAATTGCCTAACAAAACTGTCAAGATATTATAATGCAAGCTTTGGTTTAGGTAAAAATAAAAATCTCTAGGATCGATGTACACTTAAACTTAAAGTTGCTCTCTCTCAACTTGGAACAGGGACTTTAATAGCTTTAAGTTATTTGGAGTTAAAATACGAATAGGAGTAGTTACACTGCTAAAAAAGTGGTCATGATTGTGAGAACTAATTTCATCCTTGTTAAGCCTTGTTAAGTTGCTTATCTGCCGCTTCACTATCTGTTAGCCTCCACGCTAAAGTTCGCTAATGGAGTGGACATGGAGGTTTGTGCCAACTGCCAGACATTGCACTGTGTGACCAGGAAATCACGGTTGCACCTCTGGCTCTGAGGGAGAACAACCATTTGTTTTTCTTTTTTTTTAGAATGGAGTCAGTCTTTTCCTTTATTCATTAAAATTGTTAACTGGGTTTGTTGAAAAATCGTTGGATGTTTAAGGAGACAGCGAGCCTTGGGTGAGTAAACCACTGTTGCATCACTGCTAAGTCAAGATGCTTTTGGTACTGTTATGGTAACACACATATCACACCAAAGCTGTGATCAGAGGTCTGATCTATGAGGGAGGATTCATGATTATTGAGGTAACTTCAGTTTTAACATGGGGTTTTCAGTGAAATGAGGGCTCAGGTCTTCTAAATCACCATGGTAACTGACGATGAACTGCTGGACTGTTAACCTGCTCTGGCATGGGTCTTATTAAAACCTGTCAACAATCCGACTACTCCTGACCAATTAGAGCATTGAAAAAACAAGAGCACTGGAAAATCTACTCAAAAGAATTAGAGCAATCAAATCATAAATCATGCAACTGTCCTTGTCCACTCTGTTTATAAGCTTCTATTCCAATAAGTAGTTTTAATATTTTTAACTTAATATTTTCAATTTTGATTGAAGTATGTTTTTTTTTCCTGGCAGTATTCTTAACATTGCTAATGATGTTATGTCTTTTTACTTCACCTCAGAATAACACAAAGAGACTCTATGATGATCATAGGAAATAAGAATTAAAGCCCGAAAAACAATCATTGGATTTTATTGTATATCTTATATTTCTTCTATTATAATCTTGTGATCATATCGTTGACATTTCACCTTGTTGAATATCACTTGTAGGTGTCGTTGTTGCTGTATTTATCTGCAGGTGAACTATCACTGTTTCCTCTCATACAATAATAATCCACATTATTCACGGTGTTGCTTGTAGTTAAATACTCTTAGACAAGAATGTACCTGTATCCAAAGGAAAACAGATTAACTTAGTCAGTTGATAATCTGCTTTGTGTGACAATGACTGCAGTGATTGTGACTGGCCCACAACAGTAAATACAGTTCTGTTTTATTGTCATTCGTGTACTAGTTTATTCATAATTAATTTGATGATTGTGATTAATTATTTTGTATTAAAAGATAGCTACCTGTCTTTTCCTATTACATTACCTTTGTTGCTAAACTGCATATTGGTTTAACTTATATTGGGTGTCTGGATAGCTGAATGGTTATGGCGCACCACATTGGCGTATATACCATGTGGCTGCCGTGCAGCTTTCCTGCGTGTCTTTCCTCCACTCTCCTCTGCATTTCATGTCTCTCTACACTGTCTCTATTATTAAAGGCAAAAAACTACACCCCAAAAAACCTAAAACATATACCTTCATCTCATTTTCTTCTTTGTCAGTTAATATATAAAAACTGTTGAGGGTAGGCTTTACTCTGTCTTTACATTTGAAAAATGACAAGAGATAATATTCAACAAACTTGTTCAAACAAGAGAGCCCATTGTACTGTCTCTCATGGTAACTGACACTTTGGAGCCGCTGCACATAAAGAAGTTAATTACACTTTAGCTTCCAGTGAGTGTACATTAGTGATAATAGATTTGCAGATAAGTTTACTTTAAATATTTTTGGAACAGTTTCATCTTTACATTGATAGAAAGAATGAGAGCATCTCTCAAAATACTGACTACTGTATATATTTCTGAGAGACATGATTGCATGTGGAGCACTGTATGAATAAAATCAAAGAAGACAAAAAATGTGGGCAAAAATGTGGCCATATGCACTGAGTGACCAATTTTAATTGGAAGGAATAGGTGGCAGGAAGCCTTGTAAACCCTGGTCCAAAATACATTTATGCCCAAAAAAGCTTACAATGCCTGGGTGGAAACACATGTTCAAGAAGCTCACACGTGGTGATGGTGCTAAGACATGCTGCCTGACACCTGTCAATACTGCAGAGAAACTGCAATTTTATCACACCTGCCTGAAGACTGACACGTCCGTTTCCTCTCTGCGGTGCATGTTGCTCCACACAACAGAGGTTGTGGGTAAAAGGTTTCTTCACCTTTTAGGATTTTTTTCCCCACCACCAGATTGTACCAGATTATGCTATTTCTGTGTAGCCAAAGCTGTCCAGAAAATAAGGATATACGTGTTCCATACACTGACTGTGCTATCAGCCCAAATATAATGTTGGTGAAAGACAGTCTTAGGTTCAGGAGGCTAATGGGAATCATCCAGGGATTTCTAAAAGTACTATAACAACAGTGTTGAGACAGTGTGAATGCAAGTGTTAAATTTCAACTGGAACGCCCCCCGAAGTCGGATTTCCGACTCGGAAAGTCGGAGAATCCTCACCACCCCTGAGTTGACTCCAAGTTGAATCAAAGATGGCTGCCCCGAGTGTAAACAGTAATAGACTAGTTTGACTAGCTTTTGTCGCTCTAAATCACTCGTACACATAGTATTGTTCGCTGTCCATATATGGAAATGCTGCGATGTAATTTACATTTTCCATGTTGTATATATGAACTACAATGCAGGCCGTGTTAACAATGGCCAACAATAGCCTGGTAGATTGATGCCCGTTAACATATAAGATTAAAATGTTTTGTATGTCAGTGACTAGAGGCGTCTGCCGATCGGCGATGTTGTTGTTTGTTTTTCTGTTAAAAAAGACACACACATGTACACACTGCTACAGGTGTGCAGCCACATCCACTGTGCTCTGGATCAGTGGATTGGCAACTTTTCCGACTTTGTAACTGGAACACTGAAAACTCGGCTGTGACGTCATTCCCAGCTCCAAGTCCCGACTTCCGAGGTAAACAGAACACAGCAAAAGCACCATTCGGTGTTGTGTGTTTTTTCTCCTCTGCAGTAAACCTCACACAATGTTGTGGAGGAGGACAAAATGATCACTATGCCAAGTGAGGTGAAGCTGAGGCACGGTCTCAAGAGACAGGAAAGCACAACAGCGAAGACAGCAGAGCCATGTGTCAACAAGGAGCCACTTTGTAAAAATCAAGTATAGGCTTTTCTTCATTGTAAATTCCATTGATTTGAGCTTCTTTCTTTTTTTTGTTCTTTTATAAATCAAATGGTCCACTAGTCAGTTGCAAATGCATATGTTTGTTACAGTTCAACAGAAAGCTACAAAAAGATAGAATGGAAAGGAAGGTAGGATAAAACAGCATGGTGAAGAAGCCTTACACCGACTGTGTGGCTGACATCCTAGCAACCCACAGCAATTCATTTGATCCATGGTAACACCAAGAAGGGCCATCGTATGGAAGTGCGGGAATTGTACCTGTGAAGTGATGAAAACAGCTTCTCTCCCTTGCAAAAACAAAACTATCATTGATTTTTTAGGAACTTTTAGTTTAACTTCACTTCACTTTGTATTGACAGCGCTGTTGAAACTGTCCGAACTTTTTAAAATTTTCAAGATATCAGATTTCTTATTCTTTCACTTGATCTTGCAACAGCAAATTCACCACCAAGGCTCTTCTTCCTCAGACGTCTTTAAAAATGGCATGCCGACAGAAATCTTGTTTAGCCTCAGTCAAAGCACGATTTGAAGCCGTGCCACCAGGGGCTTAATAATACTGTCTGGTGTCTCATCTGTAAGGGAAAAACCAAGACAACAATTGTATTCCTGATTCCTACAGCAATAGAGATATATTACTCTCACCGCAGGAGGACAGAATACAGTGTTATTATCAAGAATAATACTTGCCTGACCCATCATTTATTTACTACACTGTTACCATCTGATGGTTGTTAGCAAGCTATCAAGTCTCACACCACCTGCTTTAGGAAGAGATTGTATCCACAGGCAGTGAGACTCATCAACAGTCAGCCCACAGGGTCACGGATGAGAGGTAGCTACTCTTGTACTGATTATTCATGGATAAAATTAGTGGGCCACATTAATGTATGTGTTATTACATTTTAAAATGAACATTCCACCTGTTACGATGATTTTAATTTGTAATATGTATATAAGCAACTGTTCTATATAAATGCACAGTTTATTACTAAAAGAGTGTTTGCGCTTTTTTAAGATATAAAGTTTTATTCTTAATGTATTTGGATGGGCTGCTATCCAGCTAGAGGAACATAAGCCTTTAATTTCATTGGAAGGCAATGCTGTACTTTTTAATGTATGTAACAATAAACTGAACTGAAGCGATGCTCTGTCCATTCTGGAACATTTTCACACAGCAGGACGACAAAATGACTCCTGCCAAGTTGGCTCGCAGCAGCAGGATGTAACTTTGTCTATGCAGCTTTTGGTTACAGAGGCTTCAAATGCACAACATTGTACTGGTAATATGGTCATAGCAAATATAGTACATTGTTTGTTTTTTTTTTAAATAGAAAAATATAAGTAGATCAATTCCCTGAATATATCACACTGGCCAGCTAGTTGACCAAGTAAAGGAGTAAAAAAAGAAATGGGTGAAGGAACAAAAATTCTAATGCTTCGATATTGGACAAAAAATATTAAGGTGAATAATATATGAAAATAAGATAAGATATATGACAACCGTTACAGCAGCAAAAGATAGGAATATATTGAAAGTATAACAATACATAATATGAAAATAGTAAGTGGCAAGTTAGTCCTAGTGAGTATGTGCTCCACTGGGAGCAGCACTGATTATAAAGTGTGACAGCAGCAGGAAGGAAGAACCTGCCATATCTTTCCTTCACACGCACAGGTTGAAGCAGGCTGTCACTGATGGAGTTGTTCAGTGCAGTCATAGTGTCCTATATGTCGCGGGACCCATTCTCAATCATCCTCCGTCTTCCTGTTACCTTCCCTGAGTTGGCTGACTTCTCAGGACAGAGAATACAATCTCCGCTAGAGCAGGTTGCCACTCTATCACAGGACTGGCATATAGAGACAGAAAAACATTCACAATTTTACAACTGAGAGTCACCAGTAAACCTAACCTGTATTTCTCTGGACTGTGGAAGGAAGACTGAGTGCCAGGCAAAAAACAGACATGCACACTCCAAACAGAAAGGTCCTAACCAGGTATAGTCATGGTCAGAAAACCACTACTTGGAAAATTAGTTTTCTCTACAAGTGTTGTCTCACAGTGTTAATGAGACCTCACCCCCATGCACTCCTAAAGTCTGAGATCCAGGTAGTGAGGTGCTGGTTGGTCCACTTCCATGTGCTACGTCTTGTTTCTTAAAAGTGTGGGTTGTATTGTATTGAAATAAAAAAAAAAAAGATTCTCTCATTGCTTCCAGGCTTTTTTATGTGAAAGACAGCTTTGTGAAGAGGCAAGATGACAGCATCATTCACCCTGATGCCAGGCTGATAGGAATGATATGATATTAATATCACTGTTAGACAAAACACAACATCTGAACATATCACTTTTTGGCTCTCAGTGCTTGAGGGTGTGTATGTCTCACATATTTCCACATTTCTGAGCTCCATCAATAATGACTACACAAGCTGAATTCAACTCTACAAAGCCTTGTCCCAAAAATAATTTAGACTCTGTCTATACTGTTGGCAGTAGGATCATGTGTCAATACATACATAGTACATCAGAGTAGCTCAGAATGTACTCGATATAACTAGACCTTCAACTTTTTCAACTCCAAAGTTCTCCTGAAGATTGTCGAATTGTACTTGTAGGTATGTTGGGTCTTTGTATCCAGACAATTAAAAACATAACATGTAAAAGTGAAAATATATTTTACAAATCAATGAATCAAAGGATGTATATTCAATAACAATATCATTTTACATGTTTTTATTTAAATGTCAGTTAAGCCGTTTTCGTTTAAATTCTCCACTTAGTCACATCGTATCCTCTCTTGTCCATTCTCCCTCAATTAAACTGCATGATCTGCTGAGCTTACTTTCTTCTGATGGGCTGATTCCATCTGCTTCATTATAACTCATTCTCTTTCTTTCTAATAATTTCATATCTCTGCTCTATGAGCAGTTTGCAAGTTTGGCGTAAGAGCACAGCATTATGCTTTCACATTTAATTTATACAAACAGCTAATCGTCATGCATAATACAGCACGGCAAGTGTGGAAACAAGCTCACAGGCTTTGGGTAATGCTAATTGAATATGAAGATCTTGCAGACAAATTGTTTATGACTTCATCCTGTGCTATAATTACTCATGTTAAATGAGGGTGAAAACATGCAACAATGTTAAAAATGCATTTCTCCTGCAAAGAAAATAAATAAATAAATAAATAAATAAACATGACACTTGTCTCTTAATTTGTCTCCATATCCGCGCCATCTTGTGTACACGATGCAAATTTTACCAGCTGCTTCTGTTGTTTCTCCTCTCTGAAACTAAATCTGTAATGGATGCACAAAAAACTTGATAGATTACACATTCAATTTTGTTGAATCATTATTACTCCACACACACAAGCATGTAAAAATAATTCTATACAATACTACAGGCCAACTGTCTAATGGACTAGTGGGGTTTCCCCACATCTCCCAACCATGCCACTTGGAGCAAGAAAACACAATTGCACATACTCTTGACCTTTGAATCTCAATATTATTTCTGTCAAAACAGATTGCATAGCTGACCGGTCCAGGCGACAAAAAAAAAAAGTAACCCAGAGTAAGTTTAAACCCAATAATCATCCACTTCATGTATCTCTGTTAAATAGAAAAAAACCTTCAATAAATAGTTTGCTCTTGGTCTCTTAGTCAGACAACAATAAGAACAAGTTTTTTTTTTTTCCCCAAACTCCAAAGTTTTCATTTCTTTTGCTCTTCTGGCAGTGAAGAATTTGCACAAACACCATTGTTATGTTCTTAATGTTTAGACTGTTATTGTTCATCTTTTGTTTTAAATTGAAGAATGTTAAACTTTTCTTTGCCACTTCCTAATTGTTTAAATTCAAGGTTACGCTGTCTACTTCTGTCACCACAGGGAGATACAAAGTGATTTACCTGCCATTGATGGCACAAAGCTTGGAAGCTGGGACACTGGTTTAAAAGTAAAACATTTCAGCTTTAAATAAAAGAATAAAAATACCAGTATTTACTCAAACGAGTACAAATTCTAATTCAAGCCTTAGACTTTAAGATGCTCAGTGATATTAACACTTTGCCAAAACTGAAAGGTCTTCTGGTTGAGTTGGTTTCTGCACTGTGTTCTCTGCTCATTTGGCATCCTTTAGCACAAGTTCACTGGTTTGACATCTTTCATGTAATATCTGGCGGGCACTCAGTTCAGCTCCTCATGAAAATATGCATTTCCCCTCGTAGGGAGGGAGTGTCCTGTTTGCTTCTACCATGCCACAACTCTTACACTCAGTTCAGTATTTAAACATATTCATCCATTCATGCAGCTAATTATTTTCTGATTATTCAGTTAATTTTGCTTAATTAAAGGTGCCCTGTGGATTTTTTTTTCTATGTATTGTTTCCCACCCCAGGTCTTTTACTTGGATTGAATGCATTTCTTCCTTCTTCCTTCTTCATTTTTAAGAATTGTGAATGCTCACTATTTGTCCATGTTGGTTAGTTTGCAGTCTTCTTTACCTCCCTGTCTTGTCTTGCCATGTTACCACCACCAAAAGCTGATTGGTGGAAAAACATGTGTCGTCATTAAATGTGTTGCCAAGAAAAATCTACTCAGTCATAAAAACACTGTTCCATTTTACTATTAATAATTAATCCCAGTGAGGGTACCTTTTACTTCCATGTCTTTAGCTATAGATTTACTCAGTCCTAGATTTTACAGAACAATCCCTAAATTTAAAAAGGGAATCCACAGTTGTTTCTTATTTCAACTCTACACTACATGAATTAAGTGCCCTCTTATCTTCTGCCACTTAATCCTTGTCCAGTTCTTGATGGCAGCAGTTTATTTTTTCCAGTCACATTCTTCTTCTCCTGGGGGAAGAGACCTTCCCAGGAAAGATAGAATGCATAAATAATCTGCCATCTTTTAGGTTTACTTTGGGATCTCCTCACAGTTGGACATGACTGTAATGTATTCCTCTAATCTGTTATTTTGGTCCAAAACCTGGAAGAGCCTCTAGATGAATTTAACTGTAGAAGAGACATGGGCATTTTTTGAAGATGTTAATTTCCTGAGGCAAAGCGCACAGTAGCCATGAATACCTATCTATCAAACTGCCAGTTGATGTTCAGGATCAGACTGGACTGTAGTAATTGGTACAGTTCTTTTTGATATGAACTTTGAGCGTCTTGGTCAATGTATCAAGCTGAGCTTTTGACATTTCGAAGTAGATCATCTGTAGGTCCTCTGTAGCTTCTGAAGCTTGTGAAAATGCCCTCGCTTCAGACACTTTCCTGCTTCCTGCAGTTGGTGAAATCACCACTGCCTGAGGGTTGCATGTTATTTAAAAAAAAAAAAAAAAATCCAAAAACTGATAACCACATTGAGTGTGCAAGGTTGGACAGGCTGATTTGTGAGTAAAAAATGTTTAGGTATCTAGATCTTTTTAAAAAATGGGCTATATATTTTTAGATGTTTCTGTCATATCATGTAAATTTTGTCCAAGTACAACCAAAATAACAGTAGAAAACAAAATAAAACAAACAAACAAAAAAAAGCTAATCTATGAAAGTAATACAGTTTAAACTGTCTCTAGTTTGAACTTAGTTTACACTCAGTCAAGATCAGCCAGTGAAGGATGAGGCTCAATCATTTTCAAAAAAAAAATGCAGTTCTGGGGGCCATAGGTAATAGGCCATATAGGTATGCTAAAATTGGAAAAAAAATTATCAGATTTTCCAGTTCAAGACACTTGACAGTAGGCTGGCAACATTTCTTTTTTGTATAAGCTGGAGATGTTCAATTGACCTGAATAATGAATCACAAGAGTCCAACTGACAGAAAACAAAAGCATGAATAGGGTTTTTTGTATCCTTAAATGAAAGAAAAGATCTAATTCTATAAATATTCCTGAGCTGACACATGACTGAAATGAGCCGAGAAATTATGGACAGTATGGAAAAATCACCCCTCTTGTGCAAGTACGAGTACAAGTCTAAAATAACTGCTTCATGTATTCTCTTTTTTCTCCAAGGCTAAAGGCCATCTTCTCATTTTGGTCTTACCTGTAAGGAGAAGATGTCTAACATATGTTTATATATGTATACATGCATGTATACAAACATATATATACTGCTCAAAAAAAAAATTATATATATATATATATATAAAGGGAACACTAAAATACATCCTTGATATCAATTAATGAAATGTTCCAGTTGAAGGAGTGTGTGTGGCCTTGTGCCTGTATGACCTCCCTACAACGCCCTCCCTGGGCATGCTCCTGATGAGACAGCGAATTGTCTCCTGAGGGATCCCCTCCCACACCTGGATTAAAGCATCAGTGAGCTCCCAGACAGTCTGTGGTGCAATGTGGTGTTGGTGTATGGAATGAGACATGATGTCCCAGATGTCCTCAATTGGATTCGGGCCTGGGGAACAGGCAGGCCAGTTCATGGCATCAATGCCTTCATCATGCAGGAACTGCCAACACACTTCAGCCACATGAGGTCTGGCATTGTCATGCATCAGAAGGAACCCAGGTCACACTGCACCAGCATATGGTCTCACAATGGGTCTGAGGATCTCATCCTGGTACCTAATGGCAGTCAAGGTACCTCTGGCTAGCACAAAGAGAGCTGTGTGGCCTTCCAAAGAAATCCCTCCCCAAACCATTACTGACCCACCGCCAAACCAGTCATGCTGGATGATGTTGCAGGCAGCGTAACGTTCTCCACAGTGTCTCCAGACTCTGTCATGTTGGTAACATATGCTCAGTGTGAGCCTGCTCTCATCCATGAAGAGCACAAGGCGCCAATGGTGAATTTGCCAATCTTGATGTTCTCCATCACGCTGCATGGTATTGGGCTGTAAGCAGAGGCCCCACTTGTGGACATCAGGCCCTCATATCCTCCTCATGGAGTCTGTTCCTGACTGTTTAAGCAGAGACATGCACATTAGTGGCCTGCTGAAGCTCATTTTGCAGGGCTCTAGCAGTCTTCCTCCTTGCACAAAGAAGGAGGTAGCGGTCCTGCTGCTGGGTTGTTACCCTCCTATGGCCCCTTTCACATCTCTTGGTGTACTGTCCTGTCTCCTGGTATCTCCTCCATGCTCTGGACACTGTGCTGGGAGACACAGTAAACCTTCTTGCCACAGCCTGAACTACCTGAGCGACTTCAGTGGGTGGCAGACACCGCCTCGTGGTACCTCCAGGGGTGGGACACTGACAAAATACAAATGTGACCAAAACATCAGCCAGACAGGATGAGAGCAGAGAAATGGTCTGTGGACACCACCTGCAGAACCACTCCTTTATAGGGCTTATCTTGGTAATTGCCTCTTATTTCCACCTGTTGCCTGTTCCATTTGCACAACAGCAGGTAAAATGGATTCACAATCAGTGTTGCTTCCTAGCTGGACAGGCTGATTTCACAGAAGTGTGATTGACTTGGAGTTACATTGTGTTGTTTTGGTGTTGCCAATATTTTTGAGCATTGTATATATATATATATATATATATATATATATATGTGTGTGTGTGTGTGTGTGTGTGTGTGTGTGTGTTTATCACCAGCATAAATGTGAAACCAAGTCATGGAATTGTTACCTGGAAGTAAAAAGTGAACTGACATTCAGACTTCAGTCCTAGGGGACCCAGCATGTAATCACTGCACAGACAAAATATCCTCCATATGGTCATTCAAGCAGTTCCTGTCACACCCAAGCCCCTTTTGTGTAATTGATATATGGTGATAAGTTGTATCAAAGGAAGCAGAGAGGTGTAGTTGTATTCAAACAGTAAAACAATCATTAACTGAATTTCGTCAAAGGTTGTGCACAAAACTTAGAGGTGCCATTTCTGTGCCATGATGGGCTTGAAAGCCTGACTGGAACCTTTCAAAATGAGAGTGCTCATTCAAAAATGATTTCAGCAGTGAATAGAATGCTTTCTGCAATACTGTGGGGAAAAAAGCAATGTGCTTTCAAAATTAAGGTTTATAGGTAAATTTTAGGGAAGGTATCCAAGGTGGTTGCCATCAACATTAAGACTTTTCTCCCTTTAGATACACAAGCCCCATTCTGTTGGTTACTAACCACGGTTTGTGAACATACTTGAGGATTTGAAAAACAGATGTGAATGATAAATTAGGAGCTTCAAACCTTATCTCCTTATACAAGACTCACGCATCTGTCTGATGGAAATTTCAGCTCCATTCTGCTTGTTGATCTAAAGCCTCATTTTATTCTCAATAGGATTCTTAACTTGGAGCAAAAATCATCCCAAAATTGCAACAGTTTAATGCGCTATTTACTTTTTCTTTTTTTTGCGCTTCTTTATATTTTTACTCAACTGTTGTTCTTATATGTTGACTTTCACCACACAATGTGTATTTTTCTACTTCTTGTTGCCTTAAGTACAACATTGATCCCCGCCCTAAAACACACGATTTAATTACCGCAAAAAGCATAGTACAAAGAATTCTGGAATTTGTGTCTTGTTTACCTCCCAGCTATTTGCTTGCCTCATTTTAAACTTGCACCTTCCATTTATTGGATCCTGGAGTGCATTAATCCCTTCGAGATAGCTTTATAGTGCTCTATATTCAATGGCGGGTATTAGAGAGCCAGCAGCAGCACCTTGCCTCCTCCTCTGAGACGAAAAGAAACAGTGGGCGCTTTCTCCGGAGAACAGACAGCCGTATTCATTAGGATATTCATGGGTGCAGAGGGACGGCTGAGAGCAGCTCAGTGGCATACAGTATGCAAAGCAACAGTTTAACCAAAAAGGTTAGTGCATGAGCAATTATTCAAACACTGTACAGAACATTAAACAATGATACTAGAAAATCATTGGATTAATCTGTCACTTTTTTTCCCCGCCTCTGTCTCTATACCATTTTATTCATCCACACTCCCAGTCATTTATCCAACTATGCTGGTTGCATTTATGCATTTTCACCCTGTGACCACATATAGATCTGTACCAAGGCTATTAGCCTGCTCTTTTTGCCATTACCAAGGCAGCCTGTCTAACGTCCGCACCACTATACAAATTAAGTCAGGCAAAAAATTGTTTTTCAAGCTGTATATTCCTTTACTAGCCAATGAGAAAGTGCAGGTTTTGACAGAGTTTCCATGGATGCATTCTTCAGCTTTTTGGGTGATGCAGAGCGGAATCACCAAAAAAACAGAGTTGTCAAAAAAAAAAAAAAAAAAAAAATGTTGCACCTACATGCTGCCTGTCAGTGGCTTTCATGCTATACTGGCATTTTCTGGATAGCTGTGGATTCAAGGAGATGTCCTCAATCCTCACAAATACAGGCACGTTAATGCATGTAAGCTAACACACACCCACACACACAGTCATCCCCTCCTACGTGCCCTCCCCCCACGGAAAGTACCATTGTGGAGTTTGAGCTGCTGTGTGAATTAAATTGATGTGGTGAATTGTGAACTACACTGTTCACTAACAGTCATCAGCTGCCTGTTGAGGAAGAGACAGTGATGGCCGAGTGTGTGTGTGTGTGTGTGTGTGTGTGTGTGTGCTAGGAGAGAGAAAGGAAGGATTACCATCACTCAGTGTGGGAGAAGGAGAATTAAAAAGCAGAAAAGTGAAGGACAATAAGACAGGGAGAAAATAGAAAAGAAAGGGGCAAAAACAAAGCACTCATTTCAAAACAGAAGGAAAAGTTTTTTTCCCATTTACTTGCAAAAATATGCAGCTAAGTCACACTTTGCTCAACCGACTTTTTATACCCCCCTAAGTCTTGCATAATGACTTGTTCTGATATAACAAAGAAGATAGAGTCAAAGACAAAAAGACAGAGTCAAGCTAGAGTCAAAGAGCATCACAAAGTCAAGCAGAGGGAAAAACAGAGTTCAGCATAAACAAAATGAAACACATAGTGAGCACGTTTGAAGTCTAACTAAGACACTGAATGCGCCTTGTTCCTCATAAATCAACCGCAATAGCCCCGTTGAAAAGATGGATTGTTTACATGCGCATGAGCTTGTTTGCAGCCTCTCTGTTTCTCCAACCCCCACACAATAAAACTAAAGAGGGAAATATTTTAATTATTAATTTGCTTTTACACAAAAAAGTTTCACCACTGACTTTAAAATATCCTCAACCTTCCTTATTATTTTTTTGCTTTTTTAATCTATGATGTTTAAATTACAATTATAAATTACTACAGTGGTTTCCCACATCTGACAACTAGATTATATTGTTTTACAGTTGGTGACAATAACAGTTATGTGAGATAATTGGGTGCTATGAATGGAGGTAGAGTCATCTGACAGCTTTATATTGGCTTAAGCATTTCCTGTAAATCACAGAGCTGGAGGTAGATTGAATTGTAGTTTACAAGACTATAACTTGGATTGTTTAGTAAGTTAGCACATGTATTAAAGTATAAGACTGTGGTCATGCTGACATGATGATATTTAACTACTCTGACGTCTCGTCTTCATATTTTAGCATGTTAACGTTGAATTACTTGCACTAACTGACATTTTAGCTGAACTCATGAATGTGGTACATGTCTGTGCCAAATTTAAATACAACTCCAAAGTTTGAACATGTCTGTTCAGGTTTGAATCCATTCATTTTATATCACCAATCTGAACTAATCCTGTGGACAGGATGTATTTCTACCAGTAGCATCTTTAAATGTTGACTCATTTGTATGATTCTGTTTTATGTAAACTGTGTTAATCCATTTGTTGTTGCAGCAGGTGAGTGGGAAAATAAAACTTGGATTACAGTCAGAAAAAAAAAAAAACAAAAACAATTAGAAACAAATAATGTGGATGTTTTTTTTTTTTTTTGGGATAAAAAACAAAGAAAAAATTTTACTGACTACGAAACATAAATATATTTGAGCTTGACAGTTAATTCTTTAATGGTATCTGCAGTTTGATACATCATATTTTGTGTGGTGACTCAGATCAAATGATTTCCTTAATGAGATTTTTAGAGAAAAACAAGCAGGAACAAGTATTTCTGGTGTAAAGTAGGTGTCAGATGTTTGGCCTTTAGACATCTGCGGTTAATTCATTGTCTACATATTTTTGTGTATTTTCAAGACAAACACGAGGCCAGATTCTGAATACTGATACTGCTGTATACTGTACTCGCCAGTTTTGCTTGAATGCCAGCATGTTTAGGGCTGAAGTGTTCGTGTGACTGTATCAATGTGCTGGTGTTATATTAAGAACGACAGGCTGATCTCCTGTCTCATTAGGTGGGATGATCATCTCTGTCACTCTCACTTGCATACTCTCTCAGCCTCACTGTTCGGGCTATTATTAGACACCAGATGAAAGGTTGGACACCACTGACATATCATTATCACACATTAATTGGTTTGAAACACCTGAACTTATCACCGTGACAAGTTTGTTGTGATTTGATGTGTGTATCTGTGTATGTTTGACCGTTGTGAACTCGGTATTGTCAAAGTGACATGTATACTGATTACACCTTTTTTTTTTTCTCTCAGGAAGCAACCGGTGATTTTTTTTTTTTTTCAAGAGTTTTAAGACAAATGACTAAAGAATTTCTTTTGACAGCAAATAAAGCCAAAGATAGTATTTTTTTTCATATTTTAATACCATAAAGATGATCTATTCAGTTCACAACTTTTAGGTGCTGCAATTTTTTATTTCAAATGTTAGCAAGTGTCAAAATGATGAAGGCAGACATCATTTTTTTTTTTTTTTTTGGCAAAAAGAGAATCCACTGAAATAACTACTTTAAAGTGTTATACATTAACATTAGTAGCTGTAGATTGATTGTCACTTTATTTGAATGCCTCTTGGATTTATGGGCAGAACAATCCAAACAGCAAAAAAAAAAAAAAAATGAATACACCAGTGTACCGGGAAAACAAATTAAGATGTTATGTTACGAGTTCATCACTTTTTTTTTTTTTTTTTTTTTTTTTTTTTTAAGGAGAGCACAATGTGTCCACTATGAAAATAAATCTTTCAAAAACAACTGTTCTGCCGTACAGTACAAATCCTCCCAGCGTAAAATGTAAAACATTTAAATTATGATGAAAAACAAAACAAACCCTCACCTAAATACATTTTATGCATAGCATTAATGTTTATCTGCAGTTATGTACTAGTTAGAATAATGTGATACTTTCCAGCAGAGCAGATTGCTGACAACAGCTTGTACAAGCCCAAAGACGGATAATGTTTTGTTAACAGTTCCATTAGGGAACAACACTAACAGCCTGCAGTCACGCTAGCAGGCCTGTGTGATTGTCCCTAGGCCCTGCAGTCCTTTAAGCTAAATGCTAACATGCTTGCATGACAACGCTAACATGATGGTACTAAGCAGGTACAATGTTTACCATATTAGGTACTGGATAAGAAAAAAAAAAGGGTCAGTTCATCCTTAAGGCAGACATCTCTGAACAGAAACAGCGGTTGAGCAACTTAAGCAACTCAGACCTGGTGAGTTTCTGATTTGTATTGTTACTTTTTTTTGTGTGTGTTCAGCATAATTTACGATAATAACAATGTGTGCAAGTGTGCTGCATAGAAATCCCAAATAATAAATTCCACCACTTCTACCTGTGTCAATCGCACCTCACGCCCCGTTACTCCGTGTTTCCTATTACCTGGAGACATGACTGCAGAAGAATGTACACTGCATTGACGACAAGGAGGCGCAGGTAGAGAAGAAATGCTGATCGGGCAACTAAAAGAAATCCTCAGGAAAAGGCAAAGGAAGAATGCACAGCACAAACACACAGGCTGCTCATACACAAACATGCACATTAAAAAAATACTTTGAGATTTTCCTTGTGAACTTTTGCACATTAACCAGTTCTAACAAACTGAGAACAAGACCATAAAACAATTTGATGGCTTTAATTTCTAAAGGAGATCTGATCTAACTACACTCATCAGCCATAACAGTATAATCGCCTGCCTAATGTTGTTTATGTCCTACTTTTGCTGTAAAAACACCTCTGACCCATCAAAGCTTGGACTCCACCAGAAATTTTTCCACTCTTTTCCACCATAGTGTTCTAGTGCTACTTGGCTCGACTCTACTTGGTTTGCTACCAGGCACGTTGTTTTCCATTTCAAATGGTACTTACTCGAATGTGAATGGGGTGGGTGGGGTCGAAACAGCCGCAATGTTGTGACACAAAAACATTTGTAAACATTAATGGAGGACATGCTGTACTTGTTCAGTTATAGGCTACGCCGATGGCTATTGCTCTTGCCAGTATTTAAAAATAGCGGTTGATTATTTTGTTGTCTCTACACTCTTGAGCCTGGTCTTGCTTGTGAGGACATTCGGCACTGTTCACATCACGTTCAGCTCACTTGTAACCCCTGGCTGAGAAGGTACTAAAAAAGTATCTGGTACCAAGTATTAGCAACAAGTAGAAAACCCTATGAACCGACAAGGGTCAAGTAGAGTAGAGCCTAGTAGGTGCTAGTGGAAAAGAGCTATATGTTGTAAGGTGGTGCCTCGATGATGCCAAGTGAACACCATGAATTCATTGTTGTGTTACTCCAATCATTCCTGAACCTTTTTTACATTGTGGAAGTTGCATTATGCTGCTGAAAGAAGCCACTGTTATTAGAAAAATATAATTTCCACCAAGAGCTGCATTTGGTCTGCAGTAATTTTAAGATGATGAATGGAACGACCTACTGTTTTTTCCCTAAAGTATCACACTACCTCCACAAACTTACTTTCTTTCCATAGTACATCCTGTTGCCACGTCATCCCTAGATAAACGATGCACACACACTCGACAATCAACAAGATCTGAAAGAAAACATGATTCTTCTTCCTGCTATTGATAGTGGACATGTGTCAGCATGGACATTTCGACTGGTCGGCAACTATGCAGCCTCATACACAACTGACACATTTCTATTAGAACTGACATTATATTTTTAGCAGTTTGAGCTGCAAGAGCTTTGTTGGATCAGACCAGACAGACCAGCTTTCGCTTCTCACAGACATCAAAGAGCCTTCATCAACCATGACCCTGATGTTTTTCTTCCTCTGACCACTTTTAGGTAGGTACTGACCACTGCAGCCCAGAAACTTCCCACAAGAGCTGCAGTTTTAGAGATTCTCTGATCCAGTTATCTAGCTATCACAACGTAGCCCTTGTCAAAGCCATCCTTACTTTTCCTGCTTCCAGTGCATCAACTTTGTGGACAAAATGGTCCTCTGCTGTCTATATATCCCACCTACTGACAGGTGCCATTGTAACAACATAATCAATGTTATTCACCTCACCTGTCAGTGGTCATCATGTTACGGATGATCTGTGTAAATAATAATAGACATTGACAACTTGGCTCCTTTTGTAAAAGTTCTGTCAAATTTAAAAAAAAAAGTATTGTAGAAAAAGTTGACAGAAGTGCTTGTGTTCTTGTGATCAGCATCACACCACATATACACACACACACACACACACACAGAAAACTATTCTGACAGCATCAGGTGTCATATAAAATCAGGTATATAAAAAAGCAAATCTGTCAAACTGTGTTTTATATCAAGCTGAGGAGACACAATGAATACCAGAAGAAGAAGAGGAGTTTACAGACAAAGAAACAAGCATATAACCACAGAGTACTCAATGACAAACACAGTGGCATACAAGGCTGATGCTTTTATAACTATTACTTGAAGTATGAAACACATTCATGGTAGAATATTTTGTTTACAACAGAGCCAGATTACTAGCACAGAGAGTGATTGCAGTCTACTTTCATCCATTTATATGATAACATGAAGCATGAAAGCAATTTTTAGGGAAATGCATCTTCAATGAAACATATGCGAGAGTTGATTCTTTTGCCTGAATCATAGTATTCTTAATGCATGACAATGTTGCCAGTGGCATATATGTGTTGTCTGTATAGTGTCTTCCATAAGAACAAAAGAATCGCCTTCTGTCGGAAAGTTTGCCCTGTGCCTATGCAACTGTTCACCGTGTTTCCCCTGTTTGGACTTTGAAAGTGAATTTTTTATCAGTGCAAAGGCCCAGGGACCAGTCTCACAAGGAAAGTTGAACATCAGAGCGTCCTCTATGGCTCTTCACAAAACCAAACAATGGCAAACGCACATGACCTACCAGAAGAAGGAAAACCCAAGATTCACCTCAGACAGGTGGGAATCATTTATTTAATATGCCAGAGGAAGAATTCAGAGCAGAGTATTCATACATGACTAGTCAGTCATTCGCTTCACAAGAAATTAATCAGGAACATTCTATAAAGATTTACCAACAGAAGTCATTAATCAAGAACAAAGGCAACACTCACAGTTCCAGCTGTTCGAATTGTAGGATCAGCTGCTTTTCTCTGATGAAAAAGCTTTGGGTTTTAGACTGTTGTCTGGATGTAGTAAACAATTCTGTCAGAACTTGTAATTTTTCACTATTCTTTGATAGAAACAATATGGTGAATCATAATCTAGGTGTGTACAGAAATGTGATCTTTCTGGTGGCAAAGTTATTATGACTGAACTGGGAGTGATAGGGAAGTAAAATATGAATGATGTGTGAATAGAAAAATAATCACAGCAATACACTAAGACATTAGGAGATTATGTTGACATCTGCTGAAAATAATATCAACAGACTGTGAAAGTAGATATGGGACAAATAATGTGCTCTCTCCAGATAAAAAAAATGATGTAATGACTCAGAAGTAGAGCACATGAGAACTGTTACTGCAGCTTGGGCAGGAGAGGAGGGGGTAGGGTGGGGGGTACATTTGGTGTGAGTATAAACAGGCACATCACTGCCTGTCTTTGAGGCACAATGGGAAAGCTGTTCATTGATACCATGCTTTGTCACAGAGAGTGTTTGGGGGGAGATCTCCAGCTCATCTGGCATTCTGGTAGGGGGATATAAGGACAATCTGCTGCATCAATCACACTGGAGAAGTCAGAGATGAATCTGCAATGCATTAATATGCAACAGGAAGTGTCGTCCATGATTGATAACAACAGTCAGTTTACCTGAAAATTCAGGAATTGTGACAAACATTCCTGATAAAGCATCTCTGATACTATTAATCATTATCTAAAACAAACGAGCCCTGTACTCCATTGGCCTTCAAATAGACCTATGTAGCATGTAAATTGAACTATATCTGTCAGGAACAATACTGATGATGTGTGATAGCATTACAATGCAACACAAGTTATTTCAGTTATATTTAATTAATCTTTCCATGAAGTTGACTGGTAAGGACTGAAGATCTTGTCAGTAAATTAAGTTTGAACAAACATAACTTACAAAGCAATTTGTTCTGAGTTTAAACACAACCCACAGCCTTGTTCACTTGTCAGCTTTCTATCAGGTTGAACTCTGACACATGAGATCTTGAAACTTCTGTCAACTGAATCTTATTCATTAATAATATCCTGCTGTTTTTTTCCTCTGCACATAACTATGACGTTAAATGTAAAATCTGTCTGGCTGTTATGAGTTCAAGCTCATGTTTCTTTCAAATAATAATAAGAAAAATAATTACCAAAGTTTTTAGTTACCAAAACAACCTTATCTTCATTGAACCAACACCTAGTATCCATGTAATAATGAGAACACATATTGTTTTGCATTTTGGTTAAGATTTACAGATAATTTTTAATGAGACTGTGCTTATGCTGCTTCATATAAGTGTTGGTGTTACTAGTTCTCTCCATTTTGAATTAGCAAAGAGAACGACAACAGCATATTTTACTGTTCAAGAGAAGCGAGGCAGACATCAGACATTACAGGAGCAGAGTTCATTGTTTCTAGCGAATAAAAAAAATGTGGATTTTCAATTTGAGCATAGGATTTTTTTTGGCATTTTTTGCCTTTTGTCAGAGATAGTGTGGAGAGACAGGAAACAGGGAAGAGAGCGGGGGAAGGACACGCAGGAAAGGTCAACTCGGTTGGGATTCGAACCGACGAACAACTGCACAGCATATACACCAACGTGGTGCGCCTTTGCCACTCAGCCATCCAGGCCCCCAGCATAGGATTCTTTGAACTGACTACAGAGGCAAATACTTATATTGGAGTCCTTCAGAACACATGATAACCAAACTTTGCACATATAATTCAATTTACATTGTGAACCTGCTTTAACATAACATCTTTTTTGATTCATTGCTGTCTTGGCTTCATTCCTAATTCCAGCCCAACTCAAGACGGATGATATTTTCCTTTTATAAAATGTTATTCAGGGATCAAAAGGTGAGCCCTCGAAAAGTTTATACCCTGGATTCCTCCGAGGAAGCGTTCGCATATGAGTCACTGGTCTTCACAGCTAAAGTAGCAGCAAATGTGTCAGCCTCCTGGCTTTCTGAGAAGATCTCAAGTACTGCAGTGAAAGTGAAACTATGGATGTTGTTTTCACCTTTGCTGAGCTGTAGTTTACCAGATATTATTTTAAACAGGTCCCCAGAAAATGAGAAATGCCTGTTGTGTGTCTCCTTGAAACCCTTTTATATATTTTAAACCAAAAATCTTCTCTGGCAGTAATGCGCCACTTTCTCTCTATAATCCATCTTACATTGGAGGGCATATTTAGAATTCCAGCTCACCTTTCTGCCATTTAAATCCTCTAAGTTATATTTGTCCTTGAAGATACAGTTTCTGATTTATTTATTCTTAACATATAAATGAGTTCTGAGATTTTTGAGTGTTGTATTGCTCCTGGTCACATTTTATATAGACAGTAGCTGTGACTCAGCGGGTCATCCACTAATCAGAGGGTTGGTGTTTTGATGTCACCAGTGTGTAGATGCATGAAGATGTGTTTTATATTTGAATGTATGAGTGCTGAGAGTGGTCACAAAGACTAGACAAGTGCTGTGTAAATGCAGTCCATTTACCACGCATGGGGCCATGTGTATTGTACATACATAAAGTATGTTGCTTTAAAGCTAACTGGTTGTAGCAGGTGTCAGTGTAGTGCACTTATGCGCTACTTTGCAACACTATTACCTTCAACCTGGTTGAGTGTTTTATGTAGGCAGCAATAAGACAGAAGGCACTCACCTTTGCTTTTGAACTTTTTTTTTTTTTTTTTTTAAAAGGCTCATTCAACATTCAGCACAGCCTCCACATTTCTATTCATGTCAAACTAATTTAGTTTGGCCTTTAGAGATGTTGCTGATTGTCTGTATGCAATAACTCTAGTTCTGGATGCACTAGAGTTTTGACCCAATAATGGTGCTAAACAAAAGATCAGTGTATCTTAGACACACTGAGTTAAGACTAGAAGACTAGAGTTCTTGGTGTCTTGCTTTTGAACATGATAGTTAAAGGTACAGTGTGTAAGATTTTTATTGCAATTAATTATAAAAAATATCTTAATGTGTTACAAGAGATTAAAGAATTGTGTTAATATGAGATCAGTGCATAACTTCAGTGCACTAGCATTAGCATTAGCATCACAGCTTTCAAGTGCTGTGGTGGGCCACCACAGTCTTGTCAATCTATGGGAAACAATGATTGTATTTTAAATTTAACTGCAAAACCAGTTTTGGCCAAAATCTTACACACAGCTACTTTAAATGATACAATAAAGTAAAAATCAGTAAAAAAAAAAATTATACTGTTAAAGTTTCAGTTATATGGCCACACAATTGCAACTCCAGTCTTGTGACAGACTGTTTGTGTTCCATTTTTTTTATTTTTTTTTATCTAAGTTTGCAGTTCATAGTAGTTTTACATGGTGCACGGTGCTGTTTTCATGTGAGTGAACAGTAGCTGGTAAAAGGTTAATGGTGCTGTCCAAAAATACTGGCACACTGGATTGAAGATTAAAGATGAGCATGATACATAGTCAGTGAAGCATTGAAATGCTGTAAGCGGAGAATAGCTGGACAAAACATTTTTCAGATGATTCTTGTAGGAGGTGGTGAGGATAAAAATGCATAATCACAGAAGAGCAAACAAACTTATGTAGCTTTTTTTTTTTTTTTTTTTCCGAGAACTCTGACATTCAGAGACTGTCACTTTCTAATTAATTTAAAAGACTTTAAGATGCTGCCAGAATATAAGAGGTGTACTAAGAAAGTTATTAATAAAACTTGTCACAGCTGAGTTCACACACTTTCTGTCTGAAGAACAGTGACACGTGTGTGCTTCAGCTCACGAAGGCAGCTCCACTTACTGACTCTTACAATAACTTTGCCTTAATTGCATTGTCAGTTCGAAGATAATTTGCATAACACCAAAAAAAGAATAATTTATTAAATTCCAGGGACGCCATCCTGTTGTGTCATTTGATGTCATTGAAACATTCTGATGATTAAATCATGTTTTGAAAGTCACTCAAGAATAATAATTTGTTCATTGCATTTACACAGATCACTGGTTATTTTGGACCATTCAGGGTCAGCTTACAGTTACACTAATGTGTGGTTTAACAGATTTGTAGGTTTTGTAAACTGAAACTGAAGTTTACCCACAAAGCACATATAATCTGAATTAGAGGCAGAAAAAAAAACTAAATATCTCTGATATGAAGAAGCCATTTAAACATCTAATTTATCATAATTAGTGATATAATATCATAATATCATAATTAGTTATATATTTAAAAAAACAAAAACAAAACAAACAAACAAACAAACAAACAAAAAAAAAACAGTTGTGTGCTCATCTCATACACTTCCTGCACTAAGAAAAAGAAAGGACATGCAAGCTTGTTCGTATCAAGGCTGAACAAGGCAGCGCTTAGTGTAAGATAAGATTTTTGATGAAACTACATGCGCGATGATGAAATTCTCAATTTCCCCCTCAGCTCTGTGCAAAAACTGTAGTTCATGTTCAAATCTAACGGAATTAGAAATCTTAGGTCATATGTCATCACAAGGAATATTTTCTATAGTAGCGTGAATCTCCGCTTGTTTGTTATCAGAAATGTTGCATCATATAATATTGAAGTGTATGTCCATGATGGCTATTCACTGACAACATCTCATCAAAGCCTGTAATCATGAGGGGATGTTGTGCTCCTGAGACCCTATAATATCAATTATGTTCATTATAAACATGATAAAAAGACACATTCAATACAAAATGTTATTCCAGGACATAGCAGCAGCTCAGTTGCTTCCAAGGAGCAGCATGCTCAGTTAGAGTCGGTATTAAAAATAAGAAAAAAAAAAGCATCACTGCTGAAAAGCCAAGCTGCTGGGGGCACAAATATTCCTAAGTGGCCTGGTAAAAACGTCAGCCATATATCCTGCGTTGCAGTGGTGGAAGCTGCTCAACTACAACATTTAATTAGAAGACAGGCCACTGGTGTTCTGATGTGTTCAGATCCAAGGGCTATCATTTGAATACCATCAACATTCATATCTTCATCTTAACCTGCTCACAGCGAAAAGATATCAGCAGCAGTCATATTCACAGCATCACCACCATGATAACGGTTTTCAGTACGAATTATCCTCAGAAACTCTAACTGCAAAAATGTCAATTTATAATATGATACATTGTATTAGATACAATAACAATGTCATTATTCAAATGATAGATGATGTGAAAACCTGCATCCTGTAAATTTTACTAAAGCAACACAGCTCTGCTTCATGTCCAGCTCAAACTGGACATGAAGCAGAGTTCATACTGTCAATGGTCTCTTGTCTCTACATTTCAGAACAGTGACCGTTTCTGACGTCAGGGGAAAAAAGTCATCAAAACTAAACAGGTACACACCAGTTATCATTTTTAAGGGTACTGAACATTCAAATAAGTGAAGGAGGATATCCCTGGTAGATCACACAGTATTTCAGTACAGTATTTCTATCAATTACTTTAAACATTGTTGCAAAAAGAAAGGTCATGAAAAATGATCACCACATGATAATTACACAGGAGTGACGGACGGATGAATACTTTATTAATATCAATGGAAAAATTAAGGCATCCAGTAGCTTACACAAAATACAAGACATTATTATTATAAAATAAAATCACCAACAGAAGAAGACAGAGATTTAAAAAGGTGAGGATAAAGAATAAAATATCAAATATAAAACAGGGCAAAAATTACAAGAAGCACAAAAGAAAGTTATTGTACCATTAAACTCATGAATCAAGTTTCAATGAAATGCAACATCCACTGGTAAGTTTCCTTTGATTGGCTTGACTTGTGTTTACACCACTGATGAACTGGCCCAGGGTTCATTTCCTTTTGAGGTGGAACATAGAGCAGTTTCTTTCTTTTTTTTTTTTTTTTTTTTTTTTCTGGACATTTTTTATTGTTTTGTTTTTGACCAATCAACCCAAATGTACCACACCAAAGGGCTTAATGCTGCAGGGTTATGTTCAGTGTGACTAAACACACTCAAAACACACAAACACTCAAAATGCATCCACGCCTCCTTTATCCACAATTAAACAAAGATATTCTAGAAGAACTAAACAAATGCTAACCGGGGGTTAGTGGAGAATTAATCCCAGAAAACCAAGACACATCCCCAAGACATCTACATTTAAAAAGTCAGAAGGTTTTATATTTTTAACACATTTGGTGATTTGCTTAAGGACATCAGAAAGTAAAGACAAACTTCTAGTGACTAAGGAAAAAGTTGCCACAGCAGGACCTGTATTAAGGCATATCCTCCTAGTCCCTCTTCAATTTGTGAAAACTCCAACTCCAATTAAGTTCACATCGTCCACTGAAGCCTCAAGCTTCCCTTTCTTTTCGCACTCATGTGGGAGCCAATCACTAATCAGCATGGTCTTTATAAACCAAATCAGCTTCTCCCATAGCTCACTGCCTCAAGCACCTTGCTTTGATTCCAACATCCAACCACCATCCTCCCCATCATGTCCAGCATCCATCCAAAATCACTGTGATAATGATCGAGCTGAGAGGTTACGTTGCACTTTGACTATGAGGTTTGCAATTTGCCTGATTTTATATTTGCTGAGTTTCTAAACAACAAACAAAATAAAAAAAAAAAAAAAAAAAGTAAAACACAAAGACGTTAGTGTGAATCTTTTATATAGTTAAGCTGGGCCGAGTACAATGGTGGGTCACAATGAATAATTCAGTTTCAATGAATTTGACTTAATTGCCTGAGTTTTATTCAACCATACAGATGTTAATTCTGTTCATGGGTCACTAATATTCTGAGGCAAAAGACACCACAACACAAAGCCTCGCTTGAACATGAAAGACCACTTGTTAAATAATTTCATAGTCACAGGGAACATTGTGTAATAGTGTTAATGTGCTGATTGTGAGATTATTATCATTATTATTATTCACAGGTAGATTTTCTTTGATTTCTTTGAGTTTTTTGAGGTCAGGTCAAAAGGTCAGACAAGTGTTGCAAAAATATTTGCTAGATTTTATAGTGTCGTTGGCCAAATACGCTGCTGAACTTAAAAAAGCTTTCCATTTTTATATTTTCTGTGGATTCCAAAGGGTTCATTGAAAAGGACAAGCAGTAGTTATGGCTAAACATCTACAAATTGCATCACAATTTCTGCCATAAGCTCCTAAAAAAAACCCTCTGTTATACCCTTAAGGGACTAAGTTATGGTTCATAAGCTTGGCTATAGATTCGAGGCCATGGGCTGCATTTCACATGTGGTGAAAATATTACAGTCTGCCTGAGACAAATCACTACATGTACTGTGTGTGTATGTATATATCTATTTTCTGGCAAGCATAAAAACAAAACATAAAGCACTGTAAGCAGGCCTATGAATAAATTAATGTATCCCATGAAATTGCCATGTGTCTGATCTGCATTACTGCTGGTATTTCCATCCTCTCAGAAAGAAAAGTACATAGAAATACACATATGTGCATAGAAATATGTTTATTCAGATTAACAATTGAGATTATAGCAGGCTTGTTCTCAGCACACTGTCTGCATGTATGATTTATGACCAATATCAAGACAAATATAGGAGCTCTGATTCATTTAGCTCAAATTATAGTTCAGTCTGCAGCAAACGCTGTAGGCTGATGGTCACGTCTGTGAAGCAGCTCAGGTTGGCGATGAATTTGCTTTGAAGCACTGACAAAAAAGCATGAGGACAGTTTACAGGGTCAGTTCAGTTTGTGTAGTGTATGTCATATTAGCCATTCATTGTTCAATCCCATCTGCTAGCTCATGTCCTATTCAAGAGTTCTCCCAATGCATTTATATTAGATTGGGATTCTCCTTTCAGGCAATGTCAAGGGGCGAAAAATCAATGTCTGCTTATTTTGTCCCCTGTCACATGACTAGAAAAGCAGTTAGAAGCATTTGTTCCCACACAGACACTAATGCTGGAAGTGTGGTCAACAGATTAATTTATATGCCTTTAGGATGGGGGGCCATTAATGCTTTATATTCACAAGCCAGGGGCAACGCTGTCATTCCTGCTTGTTCTCAGAGTCCGGAAAAGAGAGGCATTGCTTTCAGGCAAACATGAATGAATTACATAGATGGAGGAGGGTATAGAGAAAGTTGACCGTGTTGGTTTGATAGTAGAAATATTAAGGGCACATGAGTTGATTGAATGTATGCCTGGCAGGGGTTTACAACTTGACAATTAACTGCCGTTTCAGTGGCATACTATCCACCAGCTACCAGCCACTCACACAAAAACAGGGATATTTAGAATAATGAGCATCATCTATGCAAGCTGTCTTCCCTCTAGTTATAATCGGAAACCCAGTCGTGCTTCCTCCTACACAGAGTGTGATCGCAGTGTGCTACCAACTCACAGTATTTTACACCAGACAAACAATTACCATCAACAGCATCTGGGAAACATCTGTTTAACCTTTGTGCGGCAGATTTGATATTTAAGTGGTTGTTTATCACCCCAACATTGTTGTGTGTTTGCTCCATAATGCACTAGTTTTTGGTTTTTTTTTTTTTTTTTTGTGTGTGTGTTAGGTTGTATTGCTTCAAGATCTGAGGACAAGATGTTTTCAAAGTAGACAAAGATGAAGAGTATTTTCCCAAAGTATGCTCAAAGAAGTGACAGCTACGTTTGCAGCCAATTTATATTCATGGAGAGGTGGTTAAAAAGAAAATCACTGGAAGATGTGCAAGGCTTCAGCGTTGTGAAGGAATAATTCTTCACCATACTTCTTAGCTGCTAAGATATGCTATTAAATATTAATAACATTATTGTTTCTAGAACTGTTGACAAATCCATATATTTTTGGAATAAGTTTAACTATTATAAACTGTCTGTTAACATCGAGAGATCTAGCAAAGGTGAAACCTTTACTAGATCTCCAAAACGTGTTTTTTTTTTTTTTTTGCTATGTAATATTTACTTTACTCAAGTCAAATATTCTTTTCCATATGAATTCAAGTGTTCTACTTGATGACAGCACCAAGGTGCAAATAAGCTTCAGAGCCAAAACTCCTTGCTCACCTTTGTGAAGTATTTCCTCTCAAAATTATAACGTCCATGTACAGCATGAGACGTACATTTACACGTCTCTCTCAAGCAGTGAGTGTGGGTACTGGACATTCAACAAGTGACGAAAACATGGTCAGTGGGTTATTGATGCAGGGTGAAGTGTGTTTGATAGGGTTTGCAGGTGCCCTGCTGTTCAGCGCCGCCACTAACAGACCACACCGAGTGCCAATCACATGAAGCCAGTGGGGATCCCCATTGTTACAATGAGGTGAAGCTCCACTGTGACTCAGGCGATCAATGCAACCTTTAAAGCTTCATGAGTGTCTAGTTGCATTGATGGGGTCAACCAGGGATGATCTGACATGGCTATTATATGACAATGGTATATAATGTCCGGATCTATTGCAAGGCCACACTGTACATTAGCTCTGATATGAAACAGTTATGAATATGATATGAATCGTTTATGACTTGTACTCAGTGATTGGGATATATTCCTCTATTGCAGAACTGTTTATGTAATAACTGTAAACTTGATAGGAATTCAATTAATAAACACTGAAAGCTTGACTTAATTAATGGAAAACAGAGTAGGCAGTGTTAGGAATAAACAGTACTTATTGGACTAGGTCATTCCACCACATTTGGATGCTAATAAGCTCTAGATCAGACTACAGCGACCTGCAGTTGTGAACATGAGGTCAGTACTTCAGAGCACTGCACTGACACTGAGATGATATAAAGTCAGTAAGACAGTTTATCTACACCACGTTTACACTCATCGAGTCTAATCATATGCATAAAGTCATATGCATATGGTATATGATGCGTCAAAAAACCGTTGTCTGTTTTCTCACATAATTTCTCTTATAGTATAAATATCGAGGCTACACGGCTAATAATGTGCATCTGTGCAACTGTGTTAAACACTGAATTAGGCATCAGACATTTGTGCAGACTGGTGAGGAGAAAAAAGGCGAGAGCGAGAGAAAATTATGCAAATGAAAAATGTGGATGTAATGTGGCATGACTGACAATGTTTCAACCACAAATAGTGCCCTCACTTGAGAGTGAGTGAAAGTATATGTAATGGACAATTCATGGTGACATTGCATGACATTACATTACATTACCGCACACACATTCACAGCAATGTCCAGATACTCATTCAATTATATGAGTATGCGCTTATACACACTATTCATGACAATAAATACCATTAAAAAAAACATTCAAGTATATATGTATGTATGGTGTACAAGGGCTTAGTAATTTATATGTATGTGTAAGTAAAATTTTCCATTTTGGCCTATACGGCTTCTCATACTTTAAGCTACTGACACTCAAACAACCTTGGACACAGAGATTTAATAACTGGTCGATCCTCCTTTGGCAGCAATAACCTCGAACAGATGTGTCTGGTCGCTGTGGTTCAGATGTGCACAAACGCTCGGGAGGAATTTAGAGCCGCTCTTCCTACAGAACTGCATCAGCACAACATCTCAGGATGTCTAGTAAGAACTTTTTCGGTTGCTCCTCAGTATCTTTTCTTTAGGACAATGACCCTAAACTATTGTTTAGGGTCATTGTCCTGCTGTATCACCCAACTCCTACTGAGCTTAAGCTGGCGTACAGCCACTGACATTATCCTGTAAGTTTCCTTGATAAAGGTGGATATTCATTCTCCGTTTGATGGTGGCGAACTGCCCAGGCCACAATTCCAAAGCACTTCATTGTTCGAATGATGTTTTCATGCCCTTTTTCACTGTGGTACATGTTTTTCAACCTCAGTTTCATCAGCTCACAAAACATTTTCCAAGTAATACTGTGGAGTGTCAAGGTGTTCTTTGGCTTCAGGCAATGATGTGTTTTTTTTAGAGAGAGTACAACTAAATTCTAAACCTCTGGGAAACCTTGAGAGCCCTCTGAAGCACAGGTCGTTATGTGGATTTTGTCCGATCATTGCTATTTATGTTTTATTAATTTGTGAATATTCTTCAAAGTTGACTTCAAAGTTGATTGCTCTTGTGCAAGTGTCTACTTGCAGTAATATTATCTTATAGAAGAAGACACTGATCATGACAGACCTCCTGGTCCCAAACTTCAAGGTTCAACATCCAGTTTTGACAGGATCTGGCACAAATTAAGGGTTGCTGGGTTCCACTTCTTGGTAGTGGATAATTGGTGAGTAAATCACCTTCATTTATGGTCACTTTATCTCTGCGGAATGATGAATATCAAAATTCTTCATTCAGGTCATCCAAGTTTTAGTGTCCTCACAGCATCCCTGAAATAGCTTACTGACCGGGGTTTTGGTCGACTAATAAACTTCGACAGACATGAGAACAGCTCCTATCAGGCCAGATGTCTGCACAGAGTCTGACAGTGTTCTGGATAATGACATCATCTTGGCACAGGTACGTGGAGACTCAAACATAGATCAAATACTCAAACCAGCCGGTACGGAAACAGCAATTACTCCAAAGTCAAACTCCCTAAAAGAGATCGAAAGCACACGTTCAACATTGTTGACCACCACATTTACCAACACCAACAGACAACGGTACTACTCCTTTGCTTTGCTGATAGGCCAACTACTTTTCTTTTTGTCATAGCCCTCAACAGGCTCATGTCACCAGCTTCAAGAAGAAAAAATTAAAAAGTAGAAATTTTCAACTCATCTGTTCGTGTCACCAAGTGTGAATTCGCAGCCATGCGCAGAAAGGGTCATGGTTTGATTTTCAACTCCTCTAGTCTACATGTTGAAGTGACCTTGGCCTAAATTGACCTCAATGGCCATTCCATGAGTGGTGTGTAGATGATAGGAATGTGTAAAAGCATTATATAAATGGGGTGAATGTGTAGTGTAGAGGGATTGAAGAGGTCACAAAGACTAGAAAAGTGCTGGATAAATGCAGTCCATTTACGATTTACCACGTTTGATCTTTCATTTTTGCCTCACTACATGAAGAGAACACAACTTCCCGTCGCAGCCCAAAGTACCGGCATCAGTAGTAAATCACAACATTGGGACAATATCCAGAATAAACTCAGTATCTACAGGTACTGTGGACTGCTGGCTGACAAAATTGTCTGCAATGTATGTTTATGACCTCATATAAAAGAAACTCTACATCTTTATTATTTTAAGTGCTTAAAGGCTGATATAAATATTTTAAATCTGAACTTGTGCTAGTGCTCAGTGGTGTAATGGAAACATTTTCAAAATAAACATGTCTTTAGTATTTTAAGACTGTAATTTCTTGCAGTGACCTGGGGATTTCTTCCCTATTGTGTGAACAATTTACAGACTTACAGACTAATTACTCACTCATTTACTTCCCCCAACTAATTCATTAAATATTCATGCACACACTCACACAGACTTATAGTAAGTGCTTTAAGTTTTTTAATTTTTACTTCTAAATAACCATTCAGACCACACAAGTAGGTTGGACGACAAAGAAAAAAAATAAAGGCATTGACACAAACCTTACATGTAATGTCATGTAATTTCTTTTCTTCAGGCAAAAAAATGAGTCAGAGTGATTCCACGGTCACAGAGAGGACAGAGAAGGGCAGGTCATATCTTTGCACCTCTAAAGTGGATTCCGGTGTATGTGAGGTGAGTTTGCAGTGAAAAAAAAAAAAGGAATAATAAAAAAACCATTATGGGTCCATCTGTGAGGGCATCTTTAAAGGTCACTGTTCACAACATTGTACTAAAAATGTGTTAATGGAAACCAACGTGGTATGGGCGGGCTGTGTGTCTGTGTGTTTGTAAGACACAAAATGACAGGAGTAAAAAAAAAAAAAAAAAAAAAGAGATCAGTAACTGCTACAGTCAGTATCATCGCAGCAAAGCAAATGATCAGTTCCTGTAACCTTGTGTCCCACAACCATCACTTCAACCTGGGAAGAAGAGTAAGAAAAAATCTATTGAAGCTATTTTCCTTCTTTTTTTCCTCTAGATGATATGCTACGTATGCTGTTTATGTTTTTATGTGGTGTAGCTGACATCCTTTGGAGGTCTACTCAATATTTCTTCTCGCAACAACACTGAAAAACATCAAAATGCAGCACAGTGTGCGAGTGTGAGTATACTCACTGCAGTTTGGTTTCATTTCTTTTGTTTATTGATATTCTAAATCAGTGGAAAACATGCAGATTACAAACTAAGTGCAAACTAGGGAAACCTCAGAGTTGACAAAAAAAAAAAAAAAAAATCTGACAAAAGCAACAGTATCGACGGAAGTAGAGTACAACAAAAGTAGCAGTAGGAAACAAAGATTTAAACTCGTCTGATCGGCAATAAAAGTCGATCGAAGCCATTTATTTTGTGATGAGTCATCACAATATATTTGAGATGATTCGCTATGTACACAAGCAACCACTTCCCATCTGCTAGTAATATTAAATATGTTATTATTTTTTAAAATCTCTTTACAGAAATAACCTAGACAAAGAAGCACCGAAACGCTCACGCATTTATTTTTCATTACTAGACATCAAGCTGCTTTATATTTAGCTATGTAGCTATGCATCTTTCACTCTACATTTCACCCTCTCTTCATCCCGTGTTTCAAGACCAGCTGGCACGCTCTTAATTTTCAAACTTCATGCAAATCAGACAGACTGGACTCATTTACATCTGCAAAATCTTGAAAAACTGTGGTGACGAAAAGTTTGTGGGCTTGTTAAATGTTGATGTTCCTTGACCCAGACTACTTGAAAATCACTGTTACATCTCTACATCTCTACATCTGTCATCCTGGGCTGCATTCACATTAAAAGGTCTTTCTAGTTTTTCTACTATGAATGTTGACAGTTCACATTCATGTTTGGTATCAGGAGATATTTGATATGTGCATATGCAAGGAACCTACATCAAACCTTTGAGTCGCAGCAGCATTTAACATGAACATTTGGCCTTAACCTGTAAATGTTTAATGCTATAGCAAAAAACCAAATGGTAGACGATGAAAATCGGGCACTTAAGGTTGAGTTTATGTTCTTTTTGCTCACAATACGCACAAGGCCATGGTGCTTATTTTGTGATCACAATTGTCAAAGAGAGGTAAAATGCCTCTTCCCTACCAAGATTCCAATTCTGAACAAAACTATCTATGTACGAAGAATATCAAGCAAAATGAATACTGCACAAAGAAAATATAATACACCTCAGTGTTGTAGTGCTCTATTACCAGAAAAACCCAACCACTCGTTTGAGTGTAAGACGTGTGTTTAAGTAAACTTGTTCCAAAATTATGAACATTGTAGCAATTCCATTATTGAAATCTAATAATACAGATTTGTTGCACTTAATACATTAGAGGCTCACGGTTGCCTGCTGTGAGCTCTAACCCATTTGTCCACAGGTGAGCATGAGTACATGCTCTAAAAATACTGTCCATTTACTTTCACGTCAAACTTAGTGAGATGCTACATTGTTAGCTAATGTTAGCTTTACTAACAGAACCTAGAAATAACAAAAAGGCACCAATAACAAGTAGGGATTGAGGAAACATTATAAGGCATGTAAACGTTAGATCTCTCTTGGTATTCTGCTTGAGCTGACACACAGTAGGGGTCTGAGGTTTGGTGTTGGCATCAGAGAAACAGTATGGTTCCTGGCTGCAGACAGATTGTGGACCTGGTTGTTGATTACAGACTGAAGTACACAAATATTTAATATAAGTTGGCAATATATCAATGCTGTCAAAATAACTAATTTAAACAATATGTGAACAGTAGTACTATGTAGGTTTGTTCTAACTGTAACATAAAAGGAGAAGTCACTAAATTTCAACTTGAATCCTATGGTTCTAGTTTGAAATGTACCATTAATGGCATTAAACGTCCCGCTGCCTTCCCCCATATTAAAGTACATTATACTGTATCTCCACATCTGGCTGTAAAAAGATGACATCATCAGGAAGAGTTTTGCAACCTGCTCAGACCACAAGCTGTCCATCCTCATTCCCTGCAGGCTCACCTCCAAGGACAGTCATAGGACATGTACAAACTCCAGTACCGAAACAATCGCTTTGTCAGTGGTTGGAAATAATAACTACATTTGATAAAGGAGTGTATTTGAGTACAGTTCTGAACTACCTGTAGCCATATGTCTATAAGTCGTTATGGCATAATGATTCTTCTCTCTAAACTTCTCACATGGTTTGATTTCAACTAATGTCCACTTGATACAGTCTTTCACAAAAAAATAAATCAAAGATGTATCAGAACATCATCCTTTATTCTTTCCTCACCCGTTAATCACCTCACAATCTCTGTAGCAAACAGTGATGTCTTGGCAGGTTGTCTGTTTAGCAGCTGTGCACAAAGCCTTTGGATTAAAACCTGAAAGAGAGTAAATACCTAATAGCAAAACAGACTTTGCGGCATATCTACATTTGTGTCTTCGACAAGGACAAACCGCAACAGTTTTTTTTTCTTTCTCTGATTTGCAACATGTAACAAGTTATCATTCTGCTGCCAGATTGCTGTTTATTTCATCTCAACACAGACGACGAGAGAATAAAAAACATGTCTTGTTTATAAAGGTATACGAAACTGGAACTGAAGTTGCAGCAATAAATCTTGTCTTCAAAACAAAACAGCTTTACCTGATTGCAGTTTCATTCTTATTATGACCCGTCACTGCTGATTTGAGAGCTCTGTACTATCAGCATAAATTATTTAACTAGAAACAGTTATATCACTTCATGAATAAGTTCACTTGCAGGTAATTAGTAGTTAAGTTCATGAGTTATGACCAAAAACATGTTCTGTTACAGCCACAGTTACCTGTGGCCTTTGACCAACAAAATCTAACTGGTTCATTTTTTGAGTCTATAATAAACTTTTCTATCAAATCTGTTGTGATTCCATTAAACCGTTCTTGAGATATCACATTCAAGAGGCCAAAGTCAGAGGCCAAAGTGACCATCGACCTTTAGCCACCAATTTCTAGTAATTTAATGCTTGAGTCCCAGAGAAGGTTTGTGCCAGATGTAATTTAATTCCTTCTGAGCATTTCTCATATAACAAATTCACAATAATTCGGAGATTTAAAGACATTTGTTCAAGGGAGTCATGAGTCATCGCATTCAAAGAGGTCAAAAAACCTTTCACCTTTGGCTACTGAAAATGTAAATGAAAACCACTTCAGCCTCGAGTCCAAGTGAACTTTTATGCCAAAGGATTTGAAAGGAATCCTTCCTTCAAGGCTTTGACGCTTCTTGAGATGCGTTGAGATTCTATTTGAATACAAGAGGAATCATTTATATGCTAATTGTCTTGAAAATAGACTACGATATGGTAACATTACAGTTATAAATATGATTTCATATGCCAAACAAAAGCAATCATTCAAAGCAATTTTTTTAGAATCAAACAATAAGACTGATATTCAGGAAAGTAACATTTATATCACAATTTAATGTTTTTGTTATGTTTAATGTATATGTGTTTTTTTTAACTATTGGACGCTGGATTAAAAACAACACTGTTTCTTTATCTTCCAGGTTAATGGAAAGTGTTTTGGTCAAGCTCAACTTTATTACTTGGCTTCGATTTTAAGTTTGTTCCTTACCTTAGTTACAACAACTAATGTTATCATGGCACATGTCCACAAAAAGGTGACCTAGTTTCTCTAAACATTATTTTCAGAATTCCCTTAAGAGCTGTAATAACTTGCAAAGTGCAGGGAAAAAACACACACACACAAAAAAAAAAAAAAAACAGTGCAGACAATTGGCCTCTAAGGGTAAAAAAAGTGTCAGAGTATGGACCAAGGAAAACGCTGCTTAAATGAATCTTCCTCTGCTACTGCTGCTTCTCCCTCGCTGGTTACCGGTCTGTGTCTGGCACTGTACACGTTTATGGCTCTGCAGCCTAGCAACTAAATCTGCAGCTTATGCCTTTACATCATGAGACAGACGCCCACTTAGAGGCAGACTAAACTGAGCAAAACGAGAAAATGCCCTTAGTTAGACTCAATGTGCACACATGCACTGTGACGCGTAAATGTTATCACATATTCGGTCGTTATATCTTTCATGGTTGATACTCAATACAGTGCAACATAAACACGTAACAATTGAGCTGACCTTCATAAAAACATGTTCAACACAGAACAGTTTAACTACACTCAGACCATCTGCCTCAGGACAGTCATAGAAATGAACAGTGATGACTGCCTGGCAGTCTGATGAAAAGTAGCTTCTTTTTTTCTTTCTCTTTGTCTGCAGTTTCTCTCTCACACACACGCACGCGCACACACACTTCCAAATAAAGTTATAGTACTATAGTACCTTTAATTGGTTTGCTGAAAAGGAAGGCCTTGCTCCTTTATCCTCAATAGAGAAAGGAAACAAAATAAAGAGAAGAAATAATTAAAAAAAAAAAACACCCAACAACACCTAGCAATCTCTGAATACCTACCAACCAACCGGGAATGTAGATTCAACTGGAGAATTAATTTTTCAGAAGAGCACTTCAGAATCCTTTCAATTTATTATGTCTGGAACAAAAAAGTAAACACGTGCATTTCAGAAGAGACATGTTTGATCCGACAAAGTTTCACGTCTCTGCATTCACAGTTTTACCGCTTCACTTTTCCTGCGGCATCCATCTTGGTTTGTCACTCTTTTCGTGTCTAAAGTGACTGTTTGTTTGTGACCGGATCACGCTACCCTGCTCAACATGCAAATAAATACCTGCATTGTTTCTCTTTGCAGAGACAAAAACAATGGTGTGGTTTTTTTTAAACCAGTGGGAGGCAGCAATCCACTTTAACATGCTTGGTCTCCCACTGGAATTGCAAAAAAAAAGAAGAAAATAACACAGCCTGGCACTATTCCAGACAAACCAAATCACCCAAGATGTCTCTAATGATCTGTCAAACCAACAAATTTCAAAATGTTTCAATATATTTCAATTTCAAAAATAGTGGATGGTCTGCTAAATAAATGCAGCACATTTACTATTTTTAGAATTTTATGTAACATGCAAATATTTGTCCTTAATAGTCAGTTCTTCCATAAACCCAGCTGTGCTGCCGTAGCCACAACCAACAAGTGGAATTAGGTAAATAAATCTGTATTTTTGAAACTTACTTGACAGTTCTATTTCTTTGCTTTTGCTAGACATTTCTCCAAGCCCTCTCATCTTTTGTTTTGTCTCAGAAGTTTTATTATAAAATTCTGGCTAGCCCACAGACAGCCACGATAAGCTCATCTCATTCCTTTTTTTTTTTTTTTTTGATTCTAAGTGACATCAGCAGAGGCTCAATACTTTTGTGAATTTTTCATCTCAGTTGAAATATTTTTTCTACTTTACCACTGAATGAATGCATCTTTACATGTGCTTACACCACCTGCCGTGCATCGATTTGTGCTTTGGCTTTATATGTAAATATGTCCTGTGGGGAATAATTGCCTTGTATTTGGTATGGACAAACCATAAGGGAAAATTTCAGATGTTGTGGATGAAGCCAGGCCATTCGAGTAGAGAATTTGAATGAGTATACATACTTTTGCTAACACATAGCACTTTATTTGAGAGGGTATTTCTTCAATATGATAGGGGACACATTAACCTACATTAGTCTATTTTCATTGGAACAACCAATTTGCATATTCATGATGGGCATTAGCAGAATATATTTTGTTAATTGTCAGTTCAGTTCCATACACAGATCTGGACATCGTTTCGGCACCGTCTGTAGTAGTGGCACTTAGGTAAAGTGTCATGAAGCAAAAAACAGCCTAATTCTTCACCCTTGAAAGTTAATTCTTCCAGTTTTACCCCAGTCATGTTATAAAAAAAAAGGCACAGACACATTCATTAGATCTATTCAGGCATCATCTCATCATCGGCCATTACGCAGAGTTTCTACCAGGGAGCTGGCTGGGTAAAGTTCCTTTCCATTCGAACATCCGTGCTTTCTCACACAGCTCCTCTGGGTAATGTAGAGATAAGTTCAGAGTTGCAGTTCATGTGTGAACCAGTTAAATGTCAGTGAGCTATGGGTTCGTGTTTGGGTTTTTTCACCGCGATAAAGATCAGTCTCTTTCACGCTGTCAAACTTTACAGTAAGACTGATTGTAAATGTGTGCCGATAAGTTCAGGTAGTGTATCTATAATTTCCTAAATCCGTTTGTTCCTGCCTCTGCCTCTTGAAGGTCCAACAGTGGCTGTGGGGGTTTAGGATAGAACAGAAGAAAAACAAAAGGTTACTGCTTCTGCTTGGTACTAAACTGACAGTAGCTTCCATCTGTTAAATGCACATTTAATCTGTCTGATCCTCTGTACCTCCTTTTCCTGTTCTCAGACTAAGCTGTGTCCTGACAGTATAGGTCTTTGGGTAGAGCAGGTGATTTTTCTTTGGCTGTTCTCACCACTCTGCTTCAGTAGAGTCAAATAGTAGCTAAATAAAGTGTGTGTGTGTATATATATATATATATATATATATATATATATATATATATATATATATATATATATATATATATATATACAAATGGCTTAAATATATTAAATATAAACACATTTTGAATTAGATTTAAAAACATAAGGTTGAGACCCCAACCAAACTCTGAAAACAGAGCATGGTCCAAAAACAACTTAGACAAGATGATGTGATCTATCTCACCTCATTCAGACTAAGAAAAAAAAAACCTCAAAACAAATAAAGAAACAAACAAATTTCAGCCTGATCTTAGTCTCAAACTGTGACATTCACAGTCGGGAGGATCTGTTCATGCGGACGATAAAGCAAACCGCTGGCAGGATGTGGTTGCTATGGAAACCCAGTGCTTATTGAGTCACTTCATGGCTACACCTGTCCTTACCTAAATGAAAAGTTTTTTTTTTCCAGATCAAATCTCAGTGAAATGAGCTCAGTCAGTTTTGTTTCCCCACATGTTTTGTATGTGACTCTGAGCCTTAAACAACTCCTTCATTTATCCCCTTGAAGAGATTAAATTTGCTACTATCAAGCTATTAAAATTCATTCATAAAAATTGTTTTCGGCGCCATGTTTTGCAGCATTGCTCCTCTTCAGCTTGAAGATAGTCTGATGATGGAAGATACTCTTGTCTTGGTGCTGATCACCTCAGACAGAGACTGGGGATGCACACATGAATTGTAATTGCGTCCTGCCAGGTTGGCAGATCTTGAGCGGAGCATGACTGTGTGCTGACTAGCTGCATCCATCTGGAGACACTGCAGCAAACCCAACCGGGATCCAAGAGCAGCATGAGGCATTAAAAAAAACGTTCCAACAAAAAGGCAGGGTCCACGCGCCAACAGAGCAGCAAGTTTCACATTTAAATAATAATATTAAGAATCTTTTTTTAAACAAGGGCCACCTCCTGCAGAGTTCTCAAATGAATTAATAGGTTGCAGCCACCCCCAGTCTTTCCGTCTACCTGTTTGCGATGCACATCTTTAATATGCAAATAAGACGATCTGCATGTACTGACTTAACAAATAAACCATGACATGCATGAATCATGTGACCACCAAAGCTTTAGCTCCAACTGAAGTCACTGAAAACATCACATCTGTGTAGATCAGTAAGGATACCATCCTATTAATACATGAAACGTGTCATATGTCCGCAATGTTTTTTTTTTTTTTTTTTTTTTTGCATTTTTTTGATAAGATGATTTTTTGGTTGTAACAAGATAAAAAATCATCTGATGAATGCAATTACTATAATTTAACATGACAACACGCTGGCTTGATCTTAATGATCTTTTGCTTTATTTCCACCAATGTGTTTGAAATTTATGCTGCACTCATATTGAAACCCACCTACAGTGGGACACTCTCATCTGAGTTCTTTGGCTTCAGCTGAAGAAAATTTATCCACTGGAGTCATAACAGTCTCTGTTATGTTTAGACATAGAGCAATAATGGCTGTGCCCAGACCAGTGAATTGTTCTGAATATTTCCTTAGGCGTTTACTTTTAATGTTCATCATGTCCTATTGCTGAGGCCAGGCTCACTGCTCTCATTTCCTTAAATGACAAGGGAGAAGAGCAAAGACTTTGGCCCTGCACCACATATGACTGGGACAGTTTGGTCATGCTGCCTAGTGAGCCTTGGAGAACTGTGTCCAGATTAACAGGGTGTGCTGACTTAAGCTGAGAAAGCTCCCATCTTTCTCCACGACCTGAGGCTCAGCAAGGAATCCCAACCAAGGACCCTTCAAGTTCAGGAACAAAGTGTGACTGCTGGAGGACAGACACAGTAAGCAGCACTTCAGCTAATGTAAAGATCTAAAATAAGATAAACACCTTCAATGAGGATCCCTTCCCTGATAGCAAAAATCATTAGGGGGCAAATTTGGCCCAATTTTGGCAAAGTTTTGGAAGTATGTATGGCCCATATAGTGCCCAAAATAAGGGATGAAAAAGAAAAAACAAAAGGACACTAAAATCAATTATGGAACTCCTAAACATATCCATAACTGCCCCAAAAAGAGCCCAAAATCGCCACAGTCAAGCCAAAACTACAGCCAGAATCGTTGCTATCAGGGTTGGATTTGTGCCTTAAAAATCCAATGTCCAAAACATCTATTGTTTAGTGTAAAATAAAGTACTTGGCATTTCTGTACAGACACTGATTGCTATTCATGACATAACACAGACTATTTGTTCTAATTAATGCAGATCATACCAGCTAATAAATCTGCTTGGAACCACATTGTCACTCGAGGCCTAATCCAAATTACATGTGTTTCTTTACATGAAGGACGTGCCAGTACAAAGTAGTTTCATCTGGGACTTTTGCAAGCTCGCTAAATATTCAGAAGATACATTACAGCTGCACTGGCCCCACTGCAGGCAAGAGGAACGTGAATTCTTTCATACGTAGATGACTGATTGTTGTGGTCAAGGACAAAGGCAATCAGGGACACAGAGCATCAGCGTCCCTGATAACCTGTGTTACCCAGGTTGGTGTCAGGATCCAACAGACAGTGTTCATTTGCATTTCTTTTAACTCATGCCCACACGAACGATCTTTTAGTTCTTATTGAATTATAGGAAAGATGTTCTTCTTGAATCAAAAGGAAATATTCATGGTCTCTTGAGATCAGGCTAGATAGAGCCCACTGGTACACAGATAAGTACTACAACTATGTACTACTACTACTACAACAACTACTACTACTACTGCTACTACTACTACTACTACTACTACTATATAGCAGTAAAGTCTGTAGAGAATGTCTATTTTTGTTGGTTTGTAAAGCTTTTTTTAAAGTTTGAGACAGATTTATCCTTTATTCTTATTTATAATGTTCCACAATGCCGGAGCTAAAACAGGAAAAGCATGACCCCCTGTTAGTTTTAAGTCTGGACTGAGTTTAGTGTTATAACATCAGAAATATATAAGTGTGCCGTGGAGGGTTTTTAATGTGATCAGTGAGATCTTAAACTGAATTCTGAACAGAGGTGATATGGTCATAGAGCATTATGGTTCAGTGTGCTATTTCCCCACTGTCTTATCAGCATAAGAACATATAGTGTAAAACTGTCAGAGATGTGTTTGAGTGTTTTATCTATGGGACTCTCTTAAATACTGTGATGAGATATCCAGGGTGCAACCAGTACCAACACAGAGCCAAAACCTATGTAACGTAACGTACACGTGTCCATATGACAAATTACATTGTACACACTAATCTACGATCCTACATTGAAATGATTTTTGATGTGTATTGATAAAACTTCAGTAAGAGGACGAGTAGTGGCTTATTATGATAATGTGACCTTATCTGGTTGACTGACCTCTGCTTGTACCGTTCAAGAGCTGGCATGTGTGTTTGCAATTAATGTCAAATTGAACATGCGCCATTGAGTCTAGTTAAGAGAGCAATTAACCCTGAAGCCTCAGCTTGTGTTTTTAAACTGATTCAGCTATAAAAACTAACAGACCAAAAATTACAACGCACTCAAATCCAAGGTTACGCCACAACACATTTTTATCTTGTTTTAAACTGTTCATATTAAACTCTAATCTTTAACATTGCGTATAAGGGATTATAGTTTATAAAGTATTTCCCTGCCTTCATAATATCATAACGCATCTCTTGATCCCTTTATATATATAAATATTTAAAAACTTGCTGTTTGCTGTTCTTACCATTTCCATTTAATTGCATGTGCTGTGTATCTGTGTTTGCCTCTGGTTTAATTTGCAGCAACTAAAACATCTGCATCTATGCAGAGTTTTATTTAGTTTATTTTATTCAGCACACACTAAATAGAACTGCCATCAGGATGTGAACTAAAATTAATGAATGACAGAAATAAAATAAAAAAAAAAAAAAAAAAAAAAGAATGAAAGAAACCTGTGATGCATCTCATATTTGTAAGCTTGTACAAAATGGCTAATAAATACCCAGTGACTTTGAAGACAGCTTAGTCATCACTTCTCCTTTTTGGACAATATGTGTTAATGGAACTGTCTCCACATCGTGTCTGTAGTCACAGCACAAAATGTTGGATGAGCAACATCCAGCTATCACTTATATGCTGTGTAATTCCTCCTTGCAGGACTGCAATAAGCTTGGTTATGGGCACCACTATTGATTTTTTCTTCCTGCAGTTTGAGTTGTCTGAACATCTGATGTCATGATTCAAGACATTTTCAGCCGTTAATTAGAAGTACTTTTAAAAAGAGGGGGTCAACCATTGTCTGTCAGATAACTTTGGTCATTTTATATGAATACCAAGTAGTAAGTGCACGAGTTAGCTCCAAGGACTAATTGCAGTTGTTTAGACACTTAAAGAGACCAGGCAGAGAGGCTTCTCAGAAATATGTGGTATTTTCCTGTGATCTCAGTCGTTTAATGTGGCTGAAAAAAAAGTCCATGAAAATCAGTGACTTTGGCCATTTAAAATTTCCCACGAGACTGAAGAACTTAATATCCTAAAGTAATGACATGGTAACTTGTAGACAGCTGCGTTCTTAGGCATATAGCTGTGGATACCCCACAGCTTCCTTTAATTTTAGTCATCTAATAATGGTGTGATTTCAGACTTTGGAAAACAGACAAATATAATTATCGACCTAGTAGAATAGAGACCCAGCAGGATTCTACATCTCAAGGGCCATAATTGAAAACCACTGGTATGCAGATCTAATGTAGCAGCACGTCACTCAGAGTTACAGCCAGCTCACCTAATCTAAAAGAATATAACAAAGAGCAGGTGGCTCACATATTTTTAAAGAGCTCTACAGAGCCGGTGCTGTAGACTCCAGCACAGATGAGACTTCAGCACAGATGAGCAACAAAATCAAAGGCAGAGGGATGCATCTTTAAAGAAATGCTTTGACATTTTGATAATATGCTTAACTTTCGTCTTGCAAACAGTAAGATAACAAGATCAATGCCACTCTCATGTCTGTGCATTAACTGTTGAGCAAAAAGCTGGGAGTCCAATAACTTGGCTTAGGATAAACAGCAGATGCAGTGTTTCTTTTGATGACCTAGAGTTTTCACTATGAGAGCACTCACTGTGCATTTCCTCAGCAAACTAAACTGGAAGCTCATTTTCTATAATGTCTTTTGTTGAGAGCAATTGTGCATACTCCAAAAGCAACAAACTAAGTTTCCTATGAATGTTGTCCAAATATGAGGGAAAGTGCTTCTGGGAAGACAAGTTGTTGGTGACTGTTTAAAATCACATGTACAGTATATAATCTGAAGTCAGATAACATAAAAAAATTATAATAAGTTTATGTTTGAGTAAATGTTTGCACAAAATATGAAGACATGTATTCAAGGTCATCTGAGAAAACATTCAATTGGCCAAAAACATGTTTTGTGAAGCCTAACCTTAATCTTAGGAGAAACAACAACACAGAAAACCAAATTAAAGCCAAATAAAACTAAAAAAAAAAAAATTATGAAAGAAAACATACAAACTTTTACAGGTAGACCCCACAGACCTCAGTAAGTTGTGTATCTTTGAGTATCTCATTTCGTTGGTATGGAAAACAAGATGCTGGGAAATCATGATGTTCTATTTTCACTACTTTTTTCACTACTCTGATACTTGTTAGACTAAACAAGTAATTGATTTATCTGGTTAATATACTGGCAGACTGAATGATAACGAGAATTATTGCAAATTGCTGATAACATTAATGGAATTCCATTGACATTAACTAGAAAGGAGTGGCAGCTGAACATGTTGTGCGGCTGTTGCATTATTTTAAACCAGCTGTAGCTAAGGTTTGGTAATCTCGTTACAGATAACAAGTGCTGCATTTGTGTTGCGCAGCCTTGTGTATCTCGTGTAAGCATTTCAGTTGTGAAGTGGAATGATCAGAACTATAACGAATTAGTATTTCTGCTCAGTTCAATGCTGTGATTGAAGTGTTTTAATTTACTGCAGCCTGTCCTCCACTGCGTCTCTCTTTGACTTCGACCTCACTTATTGAATTTCTTCAGTTCTGCAGGAAGCTGATATGAACTAGCTGTGTTCAATCAAAAGGTGGGAGAGTGGGAATATAACTACTCCCACCGCGAGTCAACTGGCTGATGAACACAGACGGGGCCATGTCAGTGATCATGCAATGTCTAGTGACTGCACTGCAGCATTGTGAGCTCCTGGTAGAGTTACTCGTTTCTCTGCTTTTTGAACAAAGAGTCTCTTCCCGTGGAATTTTGGTAGAAAATTGTGAGTCTGAAAACAAAGCTTTGGTCCTTTTTTCTGTGAGGAACTGACACCAATAGGCTTACGTTTGATGTTTCATAAAGCTGTAAAATGGTAATTTGTTAAACTCAGCTGGAGTTGAGCTGGATTTTATTACCTAATCTGCATCTTTTGCATTATGTAAAAAAAAATACGCAACTAACCAAAGCCAAGAGACGCTTTTACATCACTAATCGATTTTTAACACAAATACAACAATGGAAAAAATATGTTTAAAGTCTGGATTCTGCATTAAAAAATCAGAATGCCTCTTATCCCTCTCTTCTTCAAAGTAAAGACTCTCCCATGATAATTTTGAGACAATAATGGCTTACAACAGCCGGGGTGATGTGATAAAGAAAGATGGCTGCCTGGTTGAGACATTTAACATTTGTTATTCACAGTACGACATTTTGTTGTCCTAGATATGACAAAAAGTTTCCACTGACTTCAACTTGCAAACGGATTCAACAACACAATCATATCCGGCGTCTTAACAACATCAGAACTACGGAGCACTGAAAAATTGAGAGGAATTTGATACTAACTTTAATCTTTAAAGAAATGAGAGAAAACCCAGTTAACCCAGTTTTTTTTTTTTTTTTTTTTTGCCATTCATCTAATAGCCAATCAGTTTTTTTAGGCTTTAAAGTAACAACACAATGGACTGCATCATCCAGAATACTAATAGTTACATGCAGCAACATAAAAAATTCACAAACATTACTTCAGAGAAAATGCATTTATGACTAGAGCTAGCGTCATGCTGAGCTCAAAGAATCCAACCTGGTCGAATGCAATGAGATGATTTCATCATACACACCTGCAGGATTTTCCAATTTTAAATGATTTTTCGCATCACTTAAAAAAAATTCTCTAGTAAAGTAGCAGCTGTGTGCAGGTATATGTTGTGTCCTTATTTTTTCTGCCATTGCACCTCTTTGAGTTCTTACGCCTCCTTGTTGGGACCAGACATTATGTCTTTAGGTTGTCCATTCATACATCTAATCCTGGTGAATGCGACATGTTAAGGAACCCTTAAAGTGATGGTCTGGAGTAATTTGTACCCAAGGTCTTTTTCACCAGGCATACAAGACAAACACCTCATCAAGAGCTATTTAACACTGGTCAAAGTAATATTGAGTTTGACTGTCTTTTGGTTTCACAGCCAAATAGCAAACAATGAAAGTAAGTGGGGCAGTTTAGCCAAACATTTCTAAATCACTATTTCTTAAGCACGAATAAAGCTCAAAATAATACTTCGCTTTCTTACATATTGACTGCAGTACCTATAACTTCGTAAGTGTACTGACAGTTTATTAGATACATATCGAGACACCAATTTAAAATAGAGGGAAAGATGTTTGACAGCTGGATCATAACAGATCCAAACAGGGTCTCTTTATATTTAACTTAATGAATTCTTTTTGGAGACAGTGTCCTTGTTTTCAGTGTTATGTGCTCAGAAAAAAAAAGAAGAAAACAGTGTTGTGTCAAAAGGTGCCAATCAAACTGTGTATTATTGTATTACTATGTAAGTGTCTACAAATTACAGTAACTAAATGAGATAATGATGTGGGTGAGTCTGTGAAACCTTGATCCTTCCGTTTTGCAGGCCTCTTAATAAGCTACATAACACACTCAGCACGTCTGTAAAACATTCGCCGACAATGTATTTCGATTTCATCTGCTGATATCACCTGATCCTGAGCCAGTTCTGCATTATTAGACTTTTATGGTTTTGTTAAGGCTCTCACAGAGACCACAGTCTAACCGAGCTGCTTTTGTTGCCTAGATGTAACCAATGATAAGTCTGTGGATATGAACCAGGTCGTGTCAATAATAAACCGACCACTTCATTTGTTAAAAACAGAATGTTGCCAATTTGATGTTGCAATAGTTATACACTAAAATTCACTTCTAGGAGACAGGGTTGACAGACTATTTTCTTCTGCCCCAGATAGATAAGCATCATAATGCTTACTGTATGGCCACTGGAGGATTTTATCATTTTGCTGAAATTATTTTTTCTTGGGGTGGAAAGTCTTGCAGGGCTAGTGGTTTTCATTGTGCATCAAGGATGAAGAAGCATATTTGATGTAGATGTTGTGATGGAGAGATTAATCTGCTGGGATGTTTGTGAGACAAGCTGAGAACAACACCATCTGGTTGGAATGACAGATAAACGTGGATATCATCTGCATATTACTGGTGTAAGAAAATTCTGGTTCTTAAACTTGGGGTCCAGATGATCAACGGGGGGAAAGTGTATAAAACCAGTGTAATATAGAGCAAGAACACAATAAGCAGCAACCATGAAACAGCTGCAATGGGACATTTGCCCATGTCAAAGAATGTCTAATAACAGTGCTCGTTGCTGCTATTGACAGGTTCAGATTGTTACTATAAGAATCTGACAACACTACGCTCACATATGCATTTCTAAGTCCCACATTGAAACCTTGCAAGATCTAAGTGACTGCAGAAAGGAAACAGTGTAAACATGAGTGAGAGTTTAAAGAGTACCCTCCAGGGCAAGAGCGGTGCAACATTAAAGACTGAAAATACAGAACGTCCTATTACTGTCTTTTAAAATATTGCAAAACTAACAACAATTGCTGGGTTTTGCAAATTATCTGCAAATTATGTCAACACAGTGATTTCGCCAGATGAAACTCAGATGTACAGCAGACCTAGTGGGTAAAATGTCATTATAATATCATTAGCTAAAGTTGTATTACTGACCTGCCATGTACACACAAACATATGACATCAACAAACATTATTGCATTTTCTAGGTGATATATTTATAGATAACATTGCAACCTTCTTCAATATATCAATTATTTATACCCAAAAACATAGGAAAATCTTTCTTTTCAATTCTTTAACTAATTAAGCTAAATATCAAACACAGACTCCAGTCTGACCTGGCTTTGCTTGCTTGCTCACCTGACCACTTCACTTGTCCTTTCATCTACATTATCACTGCTCTTCTTCCCGTCCTTACCTGGCATCTCTTTGCTGACGCTGCACCTTGTTGTCATCCCACCTCCTCCTCCTGCTCCCAAATGGCATCAAAGCTCTGTCTGTGGTCAAAGAGGAGAGGGAGGACAAGGAAGAAGTAGGGGCAGGCAGGGGGATCTCCATAACCTTACTGATTTACGTCCACGCCTCCTTGTGACTGTGGCTCCGGGCGAGGGAAGCCACCATCAAACCTCCAGTCAGACTGCTCCCTGTGCTTGTTAAATGAATTTTATAGCTCTTGTCACTCCTGGTCTCAAGTGTCTTTCCTGGCTGAGCTACACTTCACAAAATGTTATAACCAGATTCAATTTTACAAAATGTAAGAAATTTTGGAGAAAAAAACCAAAAAAAAACAAAAAACAGCAGAAGCCCAGTTCTGCCTTGTAGCATCATACTGTGTTATTAGGTGTTACTACATGTGGGACGCGAAAGGTCGAAGCTGATGGAGTTTGTAGCAGAAATGGTCAACGTGTTAGGTGAAGTCTGTTCAAAAATTGAGGACATGATATGTGACCGGTTCAAAGAAACTGAACAGGTTTGACATTCAGAGGAGCGCCGACAGTTTGACCATAGAATTACTGGTGCCTCAGTTGCTTTGCCCAAAGCATCAACAAACAACTAGTTAGGTTGGAAAACATGCTGTTTTGTATCTGTTGCTCAGGATCCCCCCTAATCATAGTTTTGCTTTTACACTACCTCTTTTTACAATCTGTAGCTTTCTATTAAATGTGGACTGCTTTATTATGTGATGACAATAAAATCAGATAATTAAAAGAAAATGTTTTCTTTCACAACAACACAAACCTTTTCCAATTGATGGATTGAACTTTACAACTTAAGCTGTCCGACTTGCAGTAGAGAATTCAATGAAATGAATGATAATTAATGAAACAATGTGGGCAAAAATCTAAGAACAAAAAATTTGAAAAAAAAAAAATCTGAAAACAATTAATAAAACCTGATTTGTAAACTGTGTTGTCTTGGTAAAAATAAATAAATGAATAAAAAACAACAGTTATTGTGTGTACTTTCTGACTTTGAACAACTATTCAATGTCATACTGTAATAAAACTTCCACTAAGTGTGACAAGGTAAAACTCAAAGTCATGTTGGAGCTACATCTTATAACATACACTTTAAATCTTGCATCTGAATCTTTCAAAAACATCCAAGAAAGCTAAACATTGTTCCACGAAATGATTATTGAAATAAGTTGGGACTAAATCAAATCTTTAAACCAGTTATGGACTGGGTATATAACTTTCAAATGAGTGTTTCAAATTAGACTGAAAATGTTACTGCAGTAGAATTTTTTTGCTGTCAAAAAAGGGTATAATTAGTGTAATTACAGTTATTTATGATCACATAAAATCCCCCCAAAAAAATCCATATTACGGCTTTGATGTTTGTTACAGTGACGTGATTTGAGAAGCTTCACTACATATTGGAAAAAAAAAAAAAAAGGTAAAGCCTGTCCAACAGCATCGCTGCTCCGATAAAACTCGCTTTTTTGCATTTAGCTCCCCCATCCGCAACAATTATGCAACATGAGGTAGGATCAGGCAGGCTTCCCACTCATGCTATAATGATAACCACATATAGCCCTCAGCATATCCTCCACCACACCTGCATAATAGACTTATAGAGGGAAAAAAAAGCCATGGTTAAGGGGAGGGGTGGGGGGGACTATGGCGCTGGTTTGTTTGTGTTGGTGGTGATGATGTTGATGATGGAAAAAACAAGAAAACAAAAGCAAATCTCAGATTTGACCAAATCTGCTCGCAGCTGTTAAACACTGCATTGAAAGCTCCATTCCTCTCTCTCTCTCTCCTTTTCTTTCACCCACATTTGCGCGCCCTCAAACACACAGACACACACACACACACAGACACAAATACATACGCGCGTGCACACACACGCTCCCCCACGCAGCCGGGCGCGCACACGGAAACCTGCTCGCCAGCTCACTGCACAGCACAGGAGCCCCCGACGGTGCCCGTGCCTGCCTGACTAGTCAGCCTGCCTCTGTCGGTCGCTGCTCGGCGTCCCCCTGGTCGCTCCGCTGGATGTTTGCGCAGAGGACGTTTCGCCTCCGACGGGTGACCGCATCCATCCCCGTTTCTACATCTCAACTTTTCACAGCGTGTTGACCATTTTGTTGTTGTTTTTCTCTTTTTTATTATTATTATTATTATTATTATTATTCTGCCGCGTGGCACCTGTTCCCGAGATTATGTTTCTGTTGGATGGAAGAAGAAAAAAAGAGACTCTGTAGAGCCAATCGGGGTTTGACTTTGATGGCACATCAGTTTCTTTTTTGTGCCAGGTTTGGAAAGTTGCGCTGCGTCGGACGCATGGAGCATGGACGCAAACTTTAAAAGCTTTTTTCTTCTAAACGATTGACAGTTTTGGTTTTATTGTTGTTATTTTTTAAATAAAGAATGAAGGCAGGTGAGTCACCCGCGGTGTGAGAGACGCGCGACAGAGGTCCACCGAAAAAGCTCCAGGTGTTGAGGAGGGGAAAAAAAGGAAATCAACACGGAGGAAGTCGTGATCTGTGCGGCGGATTGCGCTACGGAGGGAACGGACCGATGAGACAACATGGGTAAGTAAGTGGAGGACTGGTCTTATTTTGAATCGATTGGGAGAAACCCGGGAGTGCGCAAATCACCACCACAATGTTATTAGTTGAGAGGGATCACTTGTGGTGGTGGTGAAGCTACAGAATCCAAAAACTGGTTGATTTGTTTCTCCTTTGGTGCATCCGTGACTGTGTGGATTTTCTGATCATTTCCAACCCTTTCACTCTCTTTAAAGAGAAAAAAAAAAAAAAAAAAAAAAAGCTAAGAGAAAATTCGCGGCTAATTTCGGCGCAGCAAGCTGACATCTGCAGCATTACAGAGCAGTGTGTGGTGTTATATATATATATATATATATATATATATATATATATATATATATCCTGTTCCCCGCAAATATTTTCACTGATTCTATATAAAATCATCATCACCACTGAGAAGAGGAGGAGGTGTTTCCTGTGTGTTCATGAAGAATTAAGAAGATGGGTGAAATAATAATAATGATGATGATAATGATGATGATGATGATAAAGAAACAACAAATACTGCAGGCGGGAGTGTTCTTGCCCCTTCGAATACCAAGGAGAGACAGTATAGAGTCTCTCACCTTTATGTATGTGTAGGTGAGGATGTGTCCTGTAAATCTGAACCACTACTCTATGTTGATCTTGTGTCAATGCACAGGTTGAAACTGAACAAATCCATCATCTGTGATCTGACAGAGATAACAAACCTTTGAAGTTGAGGTTTACAATGACAAGTTTTATTTTGTTTTTACCCTGATCTTTTAAAAAAAAAAAAAAAAAAAAGAAACAAAAGGTTGTGGTTGAGATTTGTCTATATTCTGTGTCTCCTTCCTCAGTCTCCCCCCTTGTCTTTTCCTTAAAACCAAACCAACCAACCTTCCCTGATATGTATTTCTCCTACCTCACCCCGCTTCTCACTGACAGCTCTGGGCACCTACAGTCTCATCCTACACTGCCTATCACCTCCTCCATTTTAGTGACTGAGAGCGAGTGGCTTCCAAAGCTAAATTCACCACCACTCAGCCCTCACCAAAGAGAGAGAGATAGAGGGAGAGAGAATAAAAAAAAAAAACACTTCTCTTCAGTGTTTCAGGGGCCGATCAACATCTCCAGTCAGTTTTGTTGCTGTTGTTTTGTTGTATTCGGTTGGACTTGTGGGTGGTCAGGGCTATTACTTGAATTGGTGATGGAATGATGCTGTCACTTTTTTTGGATCTTTTTTTTTTTTTTTATTTCCTGCCCTTCAGTGCAACTTGTGTGGTTGAGTATCGCAGTGAAAGACTATTATTCATGAGCAGGCACGCGCTCAATCACGCGCGGCGGTAAAGCCTATGTTTGACAGGTGAAGCGCGGAGACGGCCATTTGAGTTGTTTTCAAACTGCATCCCATTGCAATTCATTTTAGTTTGTCTCCACTCTCTCACTTGTTGAATTTATGTCGATTTCTTTCTCTTTTGGCCAAACGTGGTGAAATGCTGACACACAGGCTGGAGAGATCCCTGCTTTTTGCTCACACATCTGTGCAGGATAGTGACATTTTCCCTAATCAGCAGCTCAGTGCAGCTAATGAGCACAAACTATTGCAGTTTTTACTTATGTCATCACAGCTACTAAGTGCTTGCATTTATATTTGCATGCATCAACCCCCCCACCCTCCTCCACGCCCCCCCCATCCATCCATCCAACCTCGTCTTCCTCATATAGGGGAATATTAAATGGACCATATTAATTGTACCATCCTCAGGGGAATAACTAACTTGCTCAAAACGTGACTTATACCCCATCATAATCTCCTTCAGCTGTTAACAACATCAAACTGATTCACTTTTACACAGAATTTGGCATTTTTGCTTAATAAATCACTGAAACTATAAATACAATCGCATATAGCCTAAAACTTTTTTATTTATTTTATTTTTTATTTTTTTTTAAAAAGATGAATAGCAGGTAATGAAGGACATGCTAACTCTGAGTCCAACTCTGGTGAATTTTAATCACCTATTTGTGTCTTGAACTCTTCACAAACACTCGAGAAAATCTGAAGGCCTGCAGCTGCAGCTGATTTTAAAATAGCTGAAGACATCAATAAGGATTACTCTGTCACTCTGAATCATGTTTCCTCATTCTTAGTCTGACTGAAAGTCCCCATCTGGCACTTTTTTTTTTTTTTTTTTAAAGCAGCAGTTTAGTAATATTCATTTTTACCACTGCCGGGGGTGCTGCCATGCAAAGATATCACATTTGGCCCACAGGACACGCCCACTCAGAAAATGTAACACCCTACACGCATGCATGCAACATTGTGCATGAAGTGGAATTCACTCTTCGATGAAAGTCTGTTACCCTCTATAGAAAAGTGCTTTAAGTCTTAATCTTTTATAGTTTAAATGTAGTTTTAATGGCACATGTCTTAAGTGGAAAATTCATGAATAACATAAAATAAATACAACTTAAATATACAGTCTCCTCTACAAAAATAACTTGGTATCCACAGTGATTCAAGGAACTGTTGTTGTTTCGTACAATAGTCAGTACTGCAGGGTTTGAGTTCTCATTATGGAGGAAAAAGTTTTTTTTTTTTGTGTGTGTCATATTATGGGGGGGAAAAAAAAGAAGAAAATTCGCACAGATCACCCTGTCCCGTCCTTCTTCATTTAGAAGAGAAGCTGCTTCATTAGTGGGGGTATGTAGACGGGGAAGCAGCAGCTGCTGAGCCTGAAGGTGCATCTGTTGGGCCTGGCATCAGGCAGATGCAGGGAACAACTTATTTAGTACGGCCAACTCACTAAATATTTACCTGCGTTGATTAAATTTTGGCTAAAATGGGAGGAGAAAAGTGAAAGTTTTCAGTAACTATAGGTGAGGAGACGTACTGGTAGCCTATTTCGCTATATGGACTAAGCTAAGAAACAAATTTCTGCCGTTCCTGTCATGCCTTTCTTTGTGAAAAACTAGGTGACAGACCTGTTGCTCACTCTTTCACTTTCTGCTTGTGGAAGCCAGAATTCTCTTTAGGAAGATTCAACTGAACACTATCAACAAGCCCGGAACAAACCATTTTATGTAAATAGAGGGGGCAAATACAGAGGTAGCAATTTTTTATATTTTAGGTCCTTAAAATCATCCTAATTTCTTTCCCATAATGCATCCCTGCCATTTGTCTAAGTCTTGTTACTGTGTCTTTGTTTGCAATGTTGGTTCATCACGATCCATCGTCCATGGCAACGTTTTTTTCAGTTTGTACTCGTGTTCTTTTCCATTTTGCTTCTTTCCTTGAAATACTGAAATAACTGTGAAAGACTTTCCCCCAAACAATGTGTCCTGCACAGTGAACTCATGCAATGAAAATATGGGCAGAGACACAAAAGTGAGAACATAAGTCTGGCAGCAAGCACCGGGAGCTGAGCTTGCACATACACACACACACACACGCAAACACAAAAAAAGACCCTGACTGAAGAGGCGCATGACAATGACTCGTGTACTTTGTAGACTGCAGCTAACATTAGGTTGTTGTGGTTGTAGACATTCAATGATGTTAATTTTTTTATTTTATTTTTATTTACTTTATTTTCATGCAAGTCTTTCAGTCTAAACAAGACAACGGGATGTGAACCATCATCCTTGCTTTCAAAGTGATGTAATATCCAACACCACTTATATCATCTGTCATTATTCGCAAGGACACACTAGGTCACTAAATTCAAAAAAGCAACATACTTAGTAATTATTTATCAAGAGTTCTGCTTAAAAATTCAGCCTGTCTTGCCGGATCCAAACTGTGGGGCTGTTTTATTACCTTTGGCTGACAGTGAAAACCCAACGATCCTTCAACTGCCCAAAAGTGCAGCTCCAGGTAGAAGTTCATCTACGTCAACTTTTGTGTATAAAGTAGTAATACAGTACTTGAAGGACAAAGGGGAAAAGAACCTACTGTGTTTGCCTCCTTAGACAGAAGTTTAAACACAGAAGTGAATTGTTCCATATCAGAAAGAGTATCAGGTGATGGGACATCAATAGCCGGTTTAACTAATACACTGTAGTTGATTTCCTGTGATAAAATGAGCCAGTTGCAGTACATAAAATGGAAATAATTAAATTCAATGTGATGCTCATTGGAACAGATTAATGGCTGCGATAAAGTGCTGAATTCTGATTAAAATTAAACACCGCTCCTTACAATCCTGAGCGGGTGGACATAACCTGTGACACTCGTGACCTTTACTGATTACCAGCGTATCACGCACACACCAACACGCTCGCACATGCACACACGCGCCCTCACTCATCATCCACGATGTCAGCTGTTTAGTCTTTACAGCGAGCTCGCCTCACAGTGACCAGCTTAAACGTCTCGCTTTATGCTGATCTTTTGACATCAGCACTTATATCGATCAACTGGGCTCTCTGCCTCCCACAGAAACCAATAACTCGTGTGTGTGTGTGTGTGTGCACCAGACTGTGTGTGTGTGTGTGAGTGAGTGTTGATCCATAAGAAAGCCAGCCTCAGTGAAGTATCTGATATGTGCAATATTAGGGATATTATTAAGACTTTCAGCTGTCACTTTTTGAGAGGCAAGAGTCTGGATGTTGAGCGCTGTGGGTGTAATGGCTGAAGATACGGCGACGTTGGCTGATTTATTGGATGCAACTAATAAAGAAAGCAAACTTATCTGCCTCATGCAGTTCAACTGCTGTATGGGGCTGAATAATCCAAAATTGACATTTTCCCATTAGGAGCCCAATGTTAAAAATAAAATAACTAAAAGGCAGACCTCTCTCCAATTAGACTCTACTTCTTAAATGTCATCTGATTAAATAGTTTCTGTTGTGCTTTAATCATCCTAGAGGAGGAAATCGTTATGTTTTCTGAGTCTTCATAGCCAGGGAAATTAAGATTCTGTCGATGTCTGAGAAAGATAAAAAAAAAAAAAATATAGAGAGAGAACGAAACAGCAGATATCAGGACAGAAAACTAAATCTGCACACTGTATCACAGATCTATTTGGTACTCTTTCTAAATTTTAAGGATCATCAGGCACAAATGCCACATAAGATCAAAATGCAGCAGTAATACATCATTAAAGCTTTAATGGAAATGTACATTTCTTAATAAATACGTACAATTAAGTATTTTTTTCAGTTTTCCAAACTGTGCCTATGTTGTTTTTGTGACTGTAAATCTTAAGTGTATATATAAATGGTACCGTAGCAGTATGTAGTGAGGTACATAAACAGGATATAAGTGTATTCAATATATGATATTTCTAAGATCCAAAGTGACCTTAATGTCAGCCAGGCAGTGCTCTGGCTGAGAGAAATCTGGAGGTACCAGACCAGAACGGTTTGGCTGTAGTTTCTCAAAAAAAAAAAAAAAAAAAAAAAAGTCATTTTTTTCCAAGTGGACTTCCATCCAACTCTTCTCATTAAGGCTGTGTTTTTTTTTTCACCACAGCGGGCAGCTCTCACAAAAACCTGCTGGTGTAAAAAATGTTGACATTCAAAATAACTAATTAGCCCTTTTTTAAAGGTCTTGCTCCTTGCAAATTACATTTTACGCCCTTGACAAGTAGGTTGTGTTATTTTTTTTTTTTTTTTTCGACAAATAGGCCGTAAGCGACATTGGTTTCAGCTTTATTGTTTTATTGCTTTTTGTATATATCCTTTTTCATATACATCCTTGGCTTGAGTGAAATCCTGCTGCTTAAATTACTAAGCAACATCCATTTAGACAGGAAAGAGTATGTTTCACTAGACTGGTCACCTTTATTTTCCCCCGTCACACTCTAACCTGCGGCATCTCCAATGGTTTTTTTTTTTGGTTATATTTCCTCCCTTATCCCTCTACTCTCCCCTTCCAGCTCTCTCTCACACCTTCACACCGCCACAGGCTGTTAGCTTTACCGTGGCAAACGCAAACCAACCTAATAATCCTCTCTTACACCCTTTGGCTGATTTGGACATCCAGAATTACACCGTATATCACATAGGCAAGTTTTAATATTGGCACATCAGTTTAGACGTGTGGTTGTAAAAAGATAACCTACACCTCCCAGCCAATCCCAATCAAGACTTGTCAGTTGCAGTGATAGATATTTCAGTCAATAGACACGGAAGCATGCACCACTGCACTGCACTTCCAGCGAGAAGCCGATGTACTTTACAAGCACTTTCTCTTGTGGATTAATAAGACTTCTATATGTTGTTAATCCTATTGATCCGGAATGTTGATGCAGAGACTTAACCGATCTATATGTCTAATCATGCCACTGTCTTTAAGTGGTAACAATTTAGGTCTTTTCTCTTTTACCTATAAAGTGGCCCGCGGGCGCAACAAGAGCAAGCTGTCCGTCTTCATTCCCGTCTTCTGTTGTTACGCTCGAGTAGGTCAGACTCACTAGACCTCAGTCACTACGTCGCTCAACAAATCCAGACAGAGTAACTGTGCTAACAAAACTGACTGCTCGTTTCATTTCAATTTTAATGGGACACTGGCCCATTTGAGCTGTATGTTGTCATTAATGCCATGACCAGTTAAGCACCATTTTATGTACATGTGGTACAGGACAGCGTGTCTTTCGGACTAAATGTTCCTCTTCATCTATACATGTATGTGCAGCTCCAGGAGTAGCAGTAGTAAAATAAGCTTTTAACATATATCAGCCATTTTATACATCTTCATGTTTTTGGTGTAAGTTGAAATGACGGCTGACTGACCTGATTTTCAGGTTAACGGGTGTAAAATAATGGGTTTTAAGTGTGTAAAAGGCACTTCATTTCAATATTGTAATGCAGACGTGTCCTATTAATCACCGTCACATGATGGGACCCAGTGAGTGGTAGTATGTCACATACCTCTGTGCCCTGAAAATATTTTTAATTTTATGTGCCTTAAATCTGAGTGAACACACTCAATAATGTAATATATCACACATGCTGTCGTGGCCTAGAATTTTGCTTGCCTAAGCTTAGTCACACATCATACACTTTAAAACCCTTGGCTCCCGTGTCAGAGAGGAAGACGGTCGGTGAGGGAAGGAAAGGGGGGAGTGTGTGTGTGAGTGGATGAGGGGTTGAGGATATATAATGAGTATATAGCTGAAGCTTTAAGGTCTTTAAAAATACATAATACTGTTATTTATCTTTTGACTAAAGTCTTCTAGTTCAGTGGTAGAACATTTTGCACTAAATCATAGCAAATCTTTTCAAAAAAAAATAACAGATTAAGAAAAAGTCGAAGGATGAAAAAGCTATATATACATATATACATATATATATATATATATATATATATATATATATATGATTTTACTTTTCTGCCAGTCAATAACCTTGAAAAGCTGCCACAAATAAACACACACTCTTCCATTTAATATGTATAACCTGTGGTACAGTCGACTATTTAATAAGAAATAGTAGATATATTTTGTTTTCTTGCACACTTCTCATTTCTTTGAAGTGCCCCAACGTGCGGCCTTAGCACTGTTGGCCAACCCACTTGGGCACTCTGGGTAATAGCCTTTGCATCAGTGCTCAGAGCACCATGCATTCAAATGAAATATCAACTTGTCGCACCGCCAAGGAAGACGACAGCTGACTCTGCTGGGCATGCCAGAATCCACTCTGTCCTCAGGGAGGGCAGCAGTTTCACTTTTATGAGATTTTAGAGAGGTTGTCATCGGAATCTGACCTTAGCTGAGGTAATTGGGGAAAAGATATATTTCAGAAATTATATAATAATTTAACTTTCACTGTTTCTTGCATTTCGCAAGCCTGTTTTAAGTTGGTGTTTGGAATTAACGTTCAAGTCGAACTCCGGTATCTGTTGCAGCTCTAGTCAGAGCACCTGGGGGATTCTGGTGCGCTGAGCCTGTTCTTTAATTGATATTTATTGGTCGCTGTTGCGGCATCACCACATGCAAATTGTGTTGAAACGTTATTCGTTGCACATAGTGAAACACAAAAAGCAATGTATTCTGTGTGTTTGCTTCGAGGCATAACTACACATCTTTTGTTCGAGGATTACTGCCTCACTGGCTTAAGTGGAATGCATGCGGTTTTATGTCGAGAATTTTAAATGAAATTGGCTTAAAAATCAAGGTTAATTAATATATCAACCCCGAAAAAAAGGAAAGTTAGAGCAAAATGCACCAATTTTACACATCTATGTCTTTTTTAAAAGTTTTTGTGGCTTCAGAGGGAATTATACTTGATCCGATCACCCGTCTAAAGTGATGTTATTTGAGTCAGCGCTGGTTGAGTCTAAAGAGACATTTCAAAACTTTAAAATACAGAATTTGCATCATCTCTGCTCAGGGTATAAGCTTGAGGTATGGTATGACAACACCCCTGAATCTCCAACAAAAGTGCTGGAGGTCGAGTTACATTTTGGCTGATGCAAGTGGCAAGTTTTCATGAGGATACAGAATCTGCTGTTGCAATTTCATTACATTTTTTTTTAAACCATCGCGACTTGAAGTGTGCAATGTTAAATTGGTGGAATATTCTTTTCATAGCTAGCATTAAATATTTATACAGCTATTTAGATAACTGTAAGCTCCAATTCAGTTTAAACCAAGTCACCAACACACTAGATCCATAAATTAGATCTACAAAAAGCATGGGAAAACTCACTTTGGACACTGCAAAAGTGTACTTCAGAGTTGAAAGTTAACTCGGGGAAAAGATTCTACTTTGTGATAATTGCACAACCCAGCAGAAGTTTACCACTGCACTACAAATTGTTCAAATCTCCAGGATTTAAATTCTAAAAGATACAAAATCTTCAAAAAAAAAACCCTCCAGCTCTGATTGGTCATGCTCTACTAAGAAGAGAGAGTCAGGTAAACAGATGCGTGTGGCTTACCACGAGATCAAATCTCTTCAGAGGGGGCGTGGGGGGCAGATTAGATAGATAGCGGCGCCTGCTTGAGCTGTGATTGCAGTATTTTACTTATATTCCAGGCTTTAAGAAATTCACATCTTTTCCTCGCCGGTTATAACGACGCCAAAAAACAACGGGCATCTTCCCTAATACCTAAGAACCACAAGAAGAACTTAGCAGCGCCTGCACACGACGCCACGTCTGATGATTGGATAATCAATCTGCGCTAAAGTAAAAGTGTCTGTTCGCTTGGCAGTGTAAAACCTCTCGTGGGAGTCCGATGTACATGTGTCCAGCGGATTTTTATGACTCCTCTATCTATGCAGAAATCCATGCTGAACCAACGTGTGCTAATTAACGACGGTGCCATGCTGAGACACCAGTGGCTGAATAATGGGGCTCTCTATCACACTGTACAGCCTGGAGTTTTCTACATCATAAAATGTGCCTGAATCCCCTCTTTCTCTCTCTCTTTCTCTGTGTTTTGCAGGGGCACATGTAGTTTTAGCGATATGACATAGTGAACTTTCCCTGCAGGTTCAGAACAGACTCTTCCAGATGCTCCAATGAGATAATAATTTAGGGAAAAGTGAAGGGTGTATATAGGGCTGTATGCAAGGCCAGATCACGTAGTACCTAATGGAGACAATGGAAGTGACAGTGAATCTATTGCTTGAAGGACTCAAGGAATTTATTTATAGCTCAGATTTTCACATAGCGTGTGACTTAACTTGTTCTCTTATACCCACCATCACTAGACCTCATTTTCCCTCACTACCCTCTGCTGTTCTACTTTCTGCTCGCATTCTGGCACATTCATGAAATCTAACAAGATTTCCAATTATGTCATTTGTTTCTTTCATATTTTTTTATTTTTCACTTGGCAGTAATGGTAAACATAAAGTTTAGCACAGCAATTCAGTATCTCTGCTTGGTATTAAAGCTGGAAGTCTATGAACTCTAAACAACTGTGCCTAAATCTTGGTATTTTGAGCATTTGCCTTTTCAAGTACTTGTGGGCTGCTACACTTGAAAGAAAATCAGTTTGGATTTTATCAAATAGCAGCCGATCATTGTGTGCATTGATGCTGATCCACATGCACATTAATCATTCATTTTCATCATTTTTTTTTTTTTAAAAATCACTGCAATTTTAGAAGGTTATGCACCCTCGGCAGAAGCTCTGTGGTTATTTTTAATTAGAGCAGATACACTCCAAGATAGTGCAACGGTGCAAACTAGCACACAGATGCTAATTAATGTTACACAGCTAGCAACTTTAACCCCCCCAAACCAAATTATATATCCAACTTTGACATATCACTCTACCGCTACTATTGTCTAATTAATTCTAATTTGCAGGCGATGAACTTTCAGTGGCAAGAACTGCCACCTACAAAGTCCAAAAAAACTAAATATTTAATTGAAAATGAATAGCAATAGAAAGTATAATTGCCTGTAAAAATGTCATCATTTCAGAAGGTGAAGGTGCATTTCCTGTGACTAAAGCGAACTTGCCATACAATGATCCAGCTTATAATTAATGCAGTGTGTACCATTGTACAGCCGTTTTACCATAAAAGTTTTACAGCACTGTATGACAACTGCCAAATTGTAGTGTGCTCTGCTTACTAGAAGTCGCAGCAGGACAAAACACGGTAATTACGATTTTTCCTAAGCAATCTTAGCGCAATTGTATTAAAGTGGCGATAGATTACTTCCAGCCCTAGCTTTTCCAAGTGGCATTATCGTTAGCGCTGCTAAGTTTAAGCATGGCTCATTTTCTAAAGGTCACTGTCAAGAGACACATTATTGGCCTAAATGTAAAATAACATGTTTGTTACTAGCAGTAGTGTTTGAATCAGCACTTAAGGCAAACACCAGCAAGATTCACAATTTGAACTAGAAGAATGTGATAAACAGGCAGACTTTTGTTGCTGGTAGACACGTATGTTGCTGTTGAGTGCTATCAAATCCGGAAGTTGTCATCATCAGACTGGCCATCATTATTCCTGGTAGTTCCTGGTAGGAAGGTTGACCATAAAAAAAAAAAAAAAAAAAATCCATAAAGTCAGTCCCAAGGTAAAAGTCTGTCACAGTCCAATGATCCAGGTAATGTCTGTCTATGGTTTACTCTTGTACTTTACTCTCTGTCTCCACCTCATCCAACAACAGAGCTGTTTTTCTTCTGCTGGGTAGAATTTCCCACAGTTATTGTGGTGTCTTTAGCTTTTTCTTTTTTACCAACCACTATGTCTATTACCTTGAGAAATAGAAAACACACCAGTATCTACTGGGGGAAAACCAATATGCAAATCGCTATTTTAGTTGCACATTTCCTTTGTGCTGTAAATTAAACCTTTTCTTTTTTTTTTTTTTTTTTTTGTGAACAGACAGAATTGCAAAGTGAAATCCTATATGCTTATAAGAAGCCATTCTGAATGCAGAGGGTGTCGCTTTCGTAGCCTTTATGTTGTGCAATTAGCATTTGGTTAGTTAGTGACTCAGTATTAAATGTCACTTTAAAATTCCACACTGAACTTTTAGAAGAAGAACAAGAAGAAGAACTATTATGTAGCACTACTTTATACTTTTTATTTAGAGCTTTATGTAGGATTGTCAATTTGAACAGACAGTGTTTAGGATGATTATGATGCAGGTGATGTACAAATGTTCAAACTTGTGTTGTCAATTCAAACTACCTGGGTTAGGTTCCAAAACCCCCCAGCGAGAGGTTATGTGTGTGTGTGTGTGTGTGTGTGTGTACAGATATGTTATTTTTTTAAGCCTTTATAAAACCTCCCCACACTCTTATAAATCGTTCCCATGCTCATTAGTTATTTTTTAGGCTAGAAATTACCTATTTTACTGCAAAAATAATTAAAATCCAAAAAAATAAAAATACCCATAAAAAAAAAAAAAAAAAAAAAACCTACATATGCTAGCCACAAAAAAACCTCAATGTATTGAAGCCGTGAGAGGTGAAGCGTGACACTGCAAGGGATCACTGTATTCTCCGACATATTTATAGTCTCTGTCAATGTATCTTTGAAAACATCCATCTGTCTGTTCACACTGGAAAGCTATTTCTCTCCAATAGTCATGTATTTGTACATGGAGCTCCAATCAGTAACATGATACATCTCCGTTTGTGTTTATATTTTTCGCTTGCTTTCATTTTTAGAAAATTTGTCAAATATCAGCTTCTTTCAAACCTCCAAACCAAATTGTTGTAAGGTTGGAGTCTTGTTTTAATGTTTTACAATTAGATTTAAGTATCATTCAAGATAAGGATTTAGGGGATGTGTTGGTTATGTCATTGTGTCAATTATCAACTTTCTTTTTTTTTTATGCTTGACATTTGGAGGTTAAGAGATCCGTGAAGGTGTTCTTTGTTTAAGTTTGTGCTTTGAGTAAAAATAGAAATCTTAATTAATGTAAAAAAAACAAAACAACAACAACAAAAAAACCCAAAAAAAACAAAAAACAAAGGCCTGAAAAGATAAGTCAAACATAATGGTTTCGACACGGAAATTAGAATATGCCGAAAACATCTTACATTGTAATTATTCTTGCCGTCTCTCTTGCTCTATATCTCGCGCGCTCACCACCACCATTCAAATTACAACTCCATACCTGTGGCGACATTTATTATTAAAAGCCGCTTGACCTTAAATTTATAATATAAAACACCTAATTAGATCCCAGTGGAAATTACTGCTTTTTATATCTCTCCCAATGCTTACACAAAAAACTGCTATTTCAGGTTGTCCAAACAAAATTAACACTCTCCTTCCCTTTGTGCTTTTGTAGACGGGGACTTTATTGTTAATTGTCAAATCTGTAGCTAACAGTGAAGCTAACAGTGAAGCAGCTGCCACAAATCAGAACGTGAGAGCAGACAGATGCCTGAGGGAGGCAGAAGTAGATCTGAAAGCAGCATTGTCATGAGATATGAATATTCTTAGTCTGAGCATTACTCAGAGTGAGACCAGAAGAGAACTCAAGGATCAAAGATGTGTTCCTTGACATATAGTGCAGTCAAAATGCATTAGGTTACCAACACATCTGCTAATGCATTGGCTCTGTGCTGCACCAAGTCAAATTTGAAATCAGAGTACATTTTAAGGTTAAAGGGCCAACTGTCAGCTTTGATTTAGGAGTGTTTTACATTAACTGACTGGCTCGGACAGTCAAGAACATTCAACTCTTTGGCCTTAAAAAACCTTGACTGCCTTGCCTGTGTGGTAATACATTGTCCTGCTGCATTGTCATTTTATTGAAGGACTATGTCTAAGTGGGGCCATAAGTTATTCAAACACCCCCTCGGGCATAACCTTTACTTTGTCAGCTCTTGCACGTCCATGGATTGTAAAGGTTAATCTTGTCGTTGATGAAGATGACAAACTATTTACATATACAGGGGGTAAAGTTTTGGTTTTAAATTTCAGTTTGGAGATTGTTTTTGCAGAAAGTTTATTGCTGCAGACGTTCAATTCTGATAGTTAACACATGTGACACATTCATTTATAGTGAACAGCAACAGGAGCCAAAATTGAGCCTTGATGAACTGATAAGTGCATTATAAGCTGACTCATACAAAAGCACAGGTTATCTGGGACACAGCGAAATTGAAGTGGATTTGGTGTGGAGGTTCACAGAGGTTCTCAAACATTTTAAGAGAGGATCAATATGTATTACTAGAAATTAAATGTGAAGAATCAGAATGTGAAACAGTACAGGTCTGGGGCTGTTGACCCTTATAGGATTTTGGATACAGAAAACAGCAAATGGAGTCCTTTGTTTTACTTTTGGAAACAAACAGAGTGGAAAATTGCATCCAATCCACAATAAACATTAAAGGGTTCTTATATTAGTATAGTATAGTAGAGTACAGTATAGTATATATATTATGGTATAGTTTCAAAAAGGCTTAAAAGCTGGATCATGAAAAAAACTGTACTTTCACGTGATTTCTTGTGTGTAAGTTTATCCTTACCTCTGTTATGTGTGTGGAATATATGCTCACTGTATTGAGAAATCTATTTTCAGAAAAGAAATATATATATGTATATATATTGTCTGAGGAAAGCAGCATCATAGCCAGTAATCATATCAGGACAAAAGAAACATGGTAGCATATGTAAAGAATAGCTTGTTATTTTTGCAAGAGATATAACATGCTATTCTATTAATATTCTACTTGACACAACAACAAATGAGAACCAGTACTGAATAATGCCACAAACAATTTTTAGTCTGTATCCATTATTGTATTATTATTATTTTTGATATATATATATATATATATATATATATCTCAACATTTTACTGGCATTGCTACTAGTGAGAGGATGCTGATATTCCTATTCTTCAGTGTGTGTAGAAGGAAGAAAAAAACATTATCTTTTCGATTTATATCTTTTAATAAGAACAGATTTCATGTTTAGGTATTTTTCAACTGCACTAAACTCTGACAATGTTTTCCTGAAGATCTGATTTCTCACAAGTTGTGAATCATTTTTGCTTGACTAGATACTGAATGGCTTCTTTGGCTCTAAATGTGATATGATGTTAAATAAATCCCTCTCTCTCTCTCTCCATTTTATATTCCCTTCTAGGTCCACTGCTGTGTGATGGACGACTGACACACCTCCTCTTTCCTCTCCTCCTTCTCTTGCGGGCTCCCTTGTTGTTCAGTTTTGGTGAGCGAACCTGCCCCAATAGCTGCCGATGTGAGGGAAAAACTGTCCATTGTGATTCATCTGGCTTCATAGAGGTCCCAGAAAATATCTCAATAGGCTGCCAGGGACTGTCCTTGCGCTACAATGAACTACACACCCTGCTACCATATCAATTTGCTCACCTCAGCCAGCTTCTCTGGATATACTTGGACCACAATCATATTACAGCGGTTGACAGCCGAGCATTCCAAGGGGTCCGCAGGCTTAAAGAGCTAATACTGAGCTCCAACAGGATCACATCCCTGCACAATTCAACATTCCACGGAATTCCCAATCTTCGCAGTCTGGACTTGTCTTATAACAAATTGGAAGTCCTCCAGCCAGGTCAATTCCATGGCTTACGAAAACTGCAAAACCTACACCTACGCTCAAATGGTCTCTCCAACATACCTATTCGAGCATTTCTTGAGTGCCGAAGTTTGGAGTTTCTCGATTTGGGCTACAATCGAATTAAGGCTCTTACACGCACCACTTTTTTGGGCCTGCAGAAGCTTATGGAGTTACATCTGGAGCACAACCAGTTCTCACGGATCAACTTTTTTCTGTTTCCACGCTTAGCCAACCTGAGATCACTGTATCTGCAGTGGAATCGCATTAGGGTGGTTAACCAGGGCCTTCCATGGACTTGGTATACACTGCAGAAACTTGATTTGTCAGGAAATGAAATCCAGACCCTGGATCCAGCTGTGTTTCACTGTCTGCCTAACCTTCAAGTTCTCAACCTGGAATCCAACAAATTGTCCAACGTGTCTCAGGAGGCAGTGTCAGCATGGATCTCACTGACGTCTATCAGCCTCGCCGGGAACATGTGGGATTGTGGAACTGGCATATGCCCCCTGGTGGCTTGGTTGAGGAACTTCCGAGGGAGTAAAGACACCACTATGATATGCAGCAGCCCAAAATATCTTCAGGGAGAAAAAATTATGGAGGCCACAAGGAACCATGGTATTTGCGAAGAAACTGATTATTTTCTGACTGAAACACCCTCACCAATGTCTGAGCTCATTTCAGAAGCCACTGCTGAACCAACCTTTGCCCCTACAAGCAGCTCTCCACCTATTCCACCAAGCAGCACCTTTGGCCCTATTCCACCATTCAGACCTCGACCTATTCCTCATCCTACCTTTCCTGGGCATATGACGAAGGGAAAAGACCCTAGAGACTCAATTGCTCGCACTCGACCCACTCACACGCCACCCCCAGAGATGGAGCACATGACTCTGCACAAAGTTGTGGTGGGCAGTGTGGCGCTCTTCTTCACCATGTCCCTAATCTTGACAATTATCTATGTGTTGTGGCGGCGCTACCCAGGTGCCACCAGGTTGCTCCAGCAGCGATCAATGGTGGGTCGGAAGCGTCGCAAAAAGAGTCCAGAGCCAGAGCAGAACCTGAGCTCCCAGCTCCAAGAGTATTACATGAGCTACAACCCTGCTGCCACACCAGAGGCATTGGAGGTGCTAGGCAATGGCACTGGATCCTGCACTTGCACAATTTCTGGCTCCAGGGAGTGTGAGGTATGACCCATCGCATCAGCTTAAAACTAAAAAACTCGAAATCAAAATTCAAAGGCTCAACAGAGAGGTAAATCCTTTGTCGAATATCTCTGTGTAAAGACAGAAAAATAGATACTGTTAAATTATTATTAAGCACTTTTGGCTCTTGGTTCATGACATGCCTGACTCTAAATGTTAGATGTCTCCAATTATCCGTGGTTTTTACTAATGAAATCATAAAAATAAAATGGAAAATAGAAAACAATTTAACTGATCCAGAGGAAGCAAACTACAATACTGGTTCAGTGGATCACTTAATAATAATAATAATAATAATAATAATATAGTACCAAATTTTGAGTTGTCTGCATTTAATTGGGTGTGTCTTTAATTGTTTTTCTACAACATGTGCATCATTTAATATCTTACACTTTTTGAAATGTTCCTCATGGTACATTTACTTGGGGACCATGTTTAATTGGATGCTGTCTAACTACTTTCACCACTCAACAACATAACATCAGCATGGCATGGCTCACACATGTTTATTTATTACCCGTTTGGCTTTTGTATTTTGTGTGTTGGGGAAGGTTTTGGTGGTGCACTTTTGTACTATTGTGATTGTTCAGAATGTTCATGTTTTAGTATTTTAGTACATTAGCTCTATGAAGCTTGATGCAAGGCACAACACTCATTTTACTTTACACTTTTTTTACACAATTACACTGTTGTTAACAAAAAAAAAAACAAAAAAATAAAAAACTATTAGCTCATCCATTATAAGGTTGAATAGTACGGGAACATTTTCAGTACAGATTTGCACTGTAACTACTCTTCAGTATTAGACTGAGTCTCTCTGGAATAGTGCATATCCCCTCAGTTATTTGGGGAAATTTATGTTAATCTGCATAGAGGCGAAGAAATACAGAAATCCCTTAAATGTGGATCCCTCTGCAGCGATAACGGGGTATATTTAAAAAAAAATCCCAGAGTTATTAGGATCACCTGCCAGAGAAGTCTGAATTGTTTTGGTTGTCTTTATCGGATCTCAGGAGGCTCACAGCCTTGTAAAACAACGTGTACTGTACCTGTGACAGCAGAAATTAAAAGGTCAATTAAAACACTGCTTGCTAAATTGCTTTAAAAAGATGCCAGGAAAAACAAAACAAGAGGCAGCAAATTATCTCACACCAAGGGTATAATACCACCTCGTGTTATAAATTCTCTTTTCATTACAGTAAATTCTGATTTCTTCTCTAAATCTTACATATTGTGTCAAATGACAAATGATTAATGTTACTGTAATCCGCTAATCCACTGCTGTTTTTCCTTATTATGAAAAACAATATTAAAGGTAATGGTATTCAACAGGGTCAATTGATTGTGTACAGAACAACATATATTTTTCATGCGTGATCTGCCAATATTCCAGCTCTAAGTGAAGGTCAAATAAATTTAAAGCAATCAAGTCGGTCCATTCTGTACAAGTCATAAATCTCTTGGTATTGACAGTAGAGCACTCCCGGCTACTACTTCACCTTTTTTTCATTTTAGTGTAAATTTGTTCTCTGGGCCCTACTTGCAGTCATTGCAATTTCTCGATCACGCCTTTCTTCATATTCCTTGTCCAAAGTTTACAACAACAACAAAAAAGCTATCTTACTTGTGTGATAAGTCCTTCCATTCAAAGCTATAATCAAATTGTTGGGATCATGAAGATTATGATTATATGGGTAATGAATAAGCAATTTCAAAAGGCAATCGTAAAGAACAGTATTGTGAGACCCAATTCATTTCTGAAGTTTCATGATGCAAGACAGAAAGAAATTGTGTGTTTTATCCTGCCTCGTTGGCAGATTTCCATAAATGAAAGTGCATATTGTGCTTATAACACCAGAGTTGAATATAAAGCTAATTAAGATGGTTTTAATACTGAGTTTTTGGCTCTTCTCAGAAACATAACAACTCCACTTAACTTGTTACTTTAGATCAAATACATTCATGACAGGGTAAACAATTAAAAATTCTTTTCTTCCAACATGGAAAAAGTTTGCAGGGGAAGTTTTGTGCCATGAGATGAGGCACAGATTGATGCTATAGAACTGTAAATGATGTCTTCCAAAAAAAAAAAACTACTGCAAACAAACATAAAAAGAATGGTATCTCAAAACACAGAACCGGAAGGCACAGAAGGCTGCTGAGCGAGTTCAGTAATATCGGTCCAGTCCTCTGCCACTCCCCAAAGACCGAGAACACGAGTTGCATTTTCCTCAGAATAAACAAATCTGATGCTTATGTGCTGTGCATGAAAATAGAGCAAAAAAAAAAATCGCTGTTGTTTACTGCTTGGCTTCTTGAGAAATGGCCTCATCAGAGACTGCTAACTGAGCTTTAACACAAACGTGCAATTTGAGCAAGGTCATTGTTTAGACTGTTGCTGTTTTGTTTTGTAAAAAACCCAAATATAGTTAAATTTAACCTCTACGGTGACTTACTGGGTGAAAGCGACACAGACAGAAGGTTATGCAGGGTGGTTTGTGCCTCTCTGAATTTTAACATGTTAATATGTTACAGAATATTGTCACAATAACATTTGACGAGAAGAATCTAATCTAAGTCACCCGCAAGGTGGTCCTGAGACATCACATTTACAGCCAAAAACATGTTTTGCAAAGTCACAGTGACCTTTAATTTGACCTTTCCCAGCTGAATCTAATCAGTTGATGTTTGAGCCCAAGTGAATATTTGTGCCAAATTTGTCTTTGGCCTGACCAGACATGTTTTTTTTTTTTTTCTTGTGAGGTCAACACGACCTTGACCTTTGACCATAAAAATCTAATCACTTAATCCGCACATCTGAGTGAGTGCTTGTGCCAAAATTGAAGGGATTCCCCAGAGGCGTTTAGCGAGATATTGTATTCTCAAGAAAGGGACATGGACAGATAACCCAAAAAACATAATACCTCCAGCTACGGCTGTTGCCTGTGTGGAGGCATGAAATTGATATTTTGATTAATTACATTCCAAAGTAGTCCATAACATCCAAGTTGGCGAGCTAGAAAAATATTTTTTCCCCAGCCTGCATTAAATGTATAATCAATTTGAAGCTGCTGCCATGGTCTATCCTAAATATAGTATAGTATGTCACAAACAAGTTCACAGTATGACATGGAGATTTATTTTGGAACCTGAAAACAGATTTAGAAAAAGGCTGAGAGACCCAGGTTTAGGCAGCCGTGTTCCTACAGTGTTAGTCATACATCTGGCACCAGCCGTAGTTTGCAACATAACAAAAAGCATTGTTCTCACGACACTGCAAACATTTCTATAGCAATCAGCGTCAGAGAATCGTCTCCCGCTACATAACTATAATCTAAATCTCATCGTGTCAAAAACAATCTTCTTTTCAACATCACTGACAGGTGTCTTCAGTAGTTTGTGCGGAGGGGGTGGGTGCTACTCTGTTGTTTATTTCAGCCGTTTAATAATTGAGAAACTCGTGTCAGCCCAGCTTAGTTTGATGAAAGTGCGCTGGCCGTCAGAGCTGGCTGCGCCTTTTTTTATTATTATTATTATGACTTTGTGCAACTCCAGCATTCCCCGCGGATGGCAATGAGGAAGAACAAAAGCCTGTGCAACACATTTAGGCTGCTGTGGCTACATTTCAGTGAGGTATTGTCAAGGCTGCGACACACGAATGGTGTCAGAACTCAGCAGGAAAAACAGTCTGAGTCTCTTTCACTGAATTTTTTAAAATGTTTAGAGGCCGCAAACTTTAAAGGCCGCGCAAACGCAGACAGGATGTTGGATGATTAGACTTCTGCTCAGGTTGAAGTTGGATGCAAGTTTGCTGAAATCACCAGAATCTATTCACTACTGCTGCATTCACATCGTATTGTGTTGAATCTAAATAATAAACACAGTGGGACATACAGTTCAGGCTGTTTTGAGTGGAGTTTGTTTCTTTGAGAGTTCCTGACAGCTTCCAACCACCAGATGAACACAGGAAATACAGTCTGGTTCAATGTTAACAGGTCTGTATCCAAACAAAGCTTTGGGTAATGATGGATTCACTTCTCAAATCACAACAGTAGCTAATACTGAACAACTAACATGCTCTGATGCAGGTTAACATCATAAGAACAAATCAAAACTTTTCAAAACGCCTAACAAACGCTGAACAGTCAGATAACTAGAAAGGCCGTGTCATCATTCTACAGGATCCCAACAGGGACGAAAGACTTTACAATGAAGTGACAAGTAATAAAATGCAATGAATCTTTTTATAGATCAGCAGAATCATTTTGTTGTTTGAGTCTTTTCATGTGTCCACTGTGGTTTTAAAAACACAACAGATGGGGGAGCTTATTACAGGAATTAAATAAATAATAGCTTTAATAGCTTCATTTAAATTGAACAACGATCCTTTGATTCCCGACAGGATTCCTGACAGCGTTTGCTGATTTTTTTTTTCTTCTGTCACTGTAGCTCAGAATAACATGAGAAGCCTCTGTAATGATAATTGAAGAAGAAGAAGAAAAAAAAAAAACTAAACTCTCTCATGTCTTTTTATTAGGAAAAATTAACCACATACTGTTAGATATTTCCCACCATTTAAAATTAATAGTCAGTCAATTTAACCTCATGATAAGCCAGGCACTTGGTCTGGATTCGAACCAGAACCGATTCGAACCAGTGAACAGCTGCACCATAACCATTCAGCTATCCAGGCCCCCAACTTAAAGTATATTTATTCCTAATGTTTTGTTTTCCACTCTTGTTTTTATATGCGATTACACTGTTCACATTTCACCTTATTAAATATCACTTTATAGATACTGGTTTAACTAAAACCCGCCAATGTGTCCTCTTATAACAGATTAGGAACTGTGTTCCTGGTCCTGATAAGTGACAACTTGTACAACTTGACTATCTTAAATAAGCTTTACTGGTGGTTACTAAAGTTTGAACACACAATAAAGGCTTAAATATATTTACTTTGGTAAAAGAAAGTAAAAAAATAAAACATTAAAAAACAACATTTATTAAGTGACTGACAGATAATCTCAGCAGACCACTAGACAAGTACAGACATGACAGTTATGGAGCTTGTTGCACATGAAGGCTTCATGGAGAAAAATCCAATATTGAAGGTTACAGCTACATTAAGTAATTGATAGTGCGTATTGGTAAGATGGAGGCAGAGCTGAAAACTCCTGCCCGACTTGATTATTTTCTTGAAAGCACAGAGCGTTTCTGTTGAGACGAGCCCATGGACTGACAAGCCGATCCTCGCCACTCTCTGTCTTGTTAAAAGTCAATCTAGCTCGCTCAGTGGTCGGTCTCTCTCTCTCTCTCTCTCCCTATAGCTAATTTAAACAAATAATGATCCATTGGTTGATTCCAACAGCAGGGTGCCCCTTTAAAATAGAATTACATGTCACTTTTCTAAGTGAATGCAGTTTTAGCAAAATATCACCACCACATGGCACAAAATGCCACCTGTAGTACATATACACAATCACAGGGAAATATTAAACTGTCTCAACACTGATAATGTTTATTGTTTTTTTTAAATATATTTATACATATATCTAAATTGAAATCCTGGCACCATGTTTGTTACAGTTGTTTATTGATGTCAAATAGACTCCTGTTACTTGTGTCAGGGCCCCTAACGTTTTATATTGTTCTGGCAGATCTGTATTACTTGTTTTTTTCATTGTCCCCTCCTCAGGAAGGAGCCAAGCAGACTGCAGGTCATCAGACAGATGAGGTTTCACCTTGACTGTGCGGCTGTGAAAGCTTTAAAAGCTAGCTTTACTCAGTTTCTCTCTCTTTTAGAAACAACTCTAACTCCATTGATCTGCCCCTTATAATCTTGACTCCTTTATGTTAATAGTTGCCTTAACAAAATTTTGAAGGGGTCCTGGGTTCAGATCCTGATCCTTTTTTTTTTTTTTTTTTAACACAAAGCAATCATTAATGAACAAATCAATAAGGGGCTGGATGGGAGACAGGAAGACTGGAGCAAGCTAGCGTTTAAAGCTTACCCAGCCCTATAGTCCAAGTGAACTTCATCTCTCTGATGACCTCCGGTCTGCCTGGGCTGTTTCCTGAAAGGGGGGAGGAGAAAACTGCAAGAAGGACAGGCAGAAGGGGTCATCACACTAGCTTTGCAGATTTGAAAAAAAAAATGTAGGTGAACACTTTTTTCCTCCACTTCAGAGCACATAGTCCAATCTTGGTTTTTACAAAAGACATTCAGCCCGTGCTAGCAGTCAGTAAATTACAGTTACATTTTCCTTTAATTAATGCATTAACTTTAAATATAAAGCTGTCTGCTCCCACAAGCATTTCTCTCTGCCTCTTTCTCTTTGGACAGACAGTAAAAATGACCTGATTTCAATTTGCATTTCAGTGGACTGAAACCTCAACTGAAACCACATGGTTTGACACTAAGGGTACTGGAGTGTCAGAATAATGCTTGTGCCAGCTTCTGTATTTATTGATGTGAGAAGGTTTAAAATTGTGAGAGCAAGAACTGCAAATCAAACTAAACATTTTTACATAAACTGTCTGGTCTGGGTGAATCCAGCAGGTAGATGTGTAGTTGTGTGGTGGAAATCACTGAAAACTGGTGAAGAGCTGAGTTGTCAGGATCTCTCTTTAAGCAGTTAAAGACATATTATTATTATTATTTTGCTTTTCTTCAGCTCTTGAGCTGGAATCTCCAGGATTTAAATCTGTGAAGTAGCTTCTCCTGTCACTATATGAAGTTCATGTGAAAGTTAGCTTAAGCAGCTACAGTGGAGCGCAAAGCTGTCAACTCTATCATTAGGTAGTCAGTTCATTATCAAAACATTGTCAGATGTGGCTTACCAGCAGTCTGACGCTCCATGCAGCTACATACATCTAATGCTATATTATATTTGAGCATTACTGAGCAATGTCAGTTATACTCATAAATCAAAAAAAGCTTTTTTAAGTCAGCAGCTAGTGCTGACTTTTCCACAACTGACTGAAGAGAACCTCAACAGCAAGCAACAACATTATTTTATCTCATTCTATGGATTTCAAACCATTACTGTGACTTCAACTCACAATAATTACAATGTAAGGTGAGTATACGCTAAACTGAAGTGCAAGAAAAGAATCGCTGTTTTCAACTGCACATCCACAGTATGTATTCAAGATGTTTGGCTCCCCATTGACACATCCTGTCTCCTGGGGGATCCAGGGCTAGACACATGAGATATATAATTGCTCATGGGCATTCTATGTCTACCCTGAGGTCTTTTAACAATTGGACAAACCAGAAAAGCCTCCAGTGCGAAGCACCCAGGAGGCATCCTAATCAGATGACTGGACATCCTCATGAACTGGCTCCTTTCAACGCAAAGGAGCAGTGGTGCCACTCCTCGCCTTATCTTTTAAAGATGAGCCCATCCTTTTGACCTGTTTTGACCACAATCTCATTCTTTTGGTCACAAACTAAAGCAGTATCATCCAAAATGTTTCAAACTCAGCTGCAAATTTACCTGGTGTGTGCTGGAAGCTGACAACAGAATCACATCATCTGCAAAGAAGCAGAAAGTCAACTCTAAACTAAACCCAAATAGACACACTTACACAGTGACTCATTCCTGCAAAGTGCTAGGTGGTTAGCATGCTAATATTAGTAGAAGAAAAGAAACAATAGAAGTAAAATTATTTAACTTTGGCTTTGCTTTCTTGTGCTGGAAAGTAAAGGAACGAAACTGAACTCCCAGCATTTCTTTTATACTTTTGTAAATCAGTGCTAATTATTGCTAATCAATGCTAATGCAGAAACAGAATATACATTTATCTCAAGGTACTTGACATCAAACATACCATCAGATGAACAGTACTAAGTGTGGTACTGTCACAAATATGGCCAGTTCAATCAGTTCAATAGTCTCTTTCTCTGTTGAGGAAAAGAAACATGGCATCTTTAGAGGAGGAAAAATTTACAAGGTCATCTATACCTGAATGCCCCATACTGCTCCTCCACCATTTCACTTCCACAGTGCTGTGTGAATGGTCACTGCCTTTGTGTCTTGAGTGTCCTACTGGGACATTGTTATCCGTCAGCTCTACAGTTTAAAGATTTATCATTCAAACAGCAAAGAACCATGGGCTGCAAGTATAACTTTTATGTGTTCAGTTTATCAAAATAAATAAATAAAAATAATGACTGACTGGATTTGTTGATTGGTGTGTGTGTGTGTGTGTGAGCAGTTACCTTCTGTGAGCTGTGAATGAAACAAAACATAATCCCTGGCATTTTATTCTTGACAGTCCTGCCGTGCTTTAGCATTACCTGGACGTTTTTCAACCACACTTTCTCAAAAAGGACACAGTCTGGTATTATTACTTCTAAGAACTAAATGTCTGTCATGTTTTAAGCCTGAATGGCACACTTTCCAACCAGAAAATGAGGCTTATTGTAAACGGATGTGTTTTAAAGCTAAACTCTCTGAGTCGTTCATGTACGAATGAACGTCTGTCACATCCCTGCTCTTGCCAAGCAACTTCACACTGTGTTGACTAAGCCTCATCAGCGACAGGTAAAGGTTTTTAAATCTGGTGTCCGTGGCGACGTTCCCACAATTTGCACTTGAAGTTGCTGTGTTTTTAAGCCAAACCAGTGAGTTTGCCAGAGGTGAGGAGGGGAGCGACTGGGATAATGGAAACTGAGCAGACTAAAGCAGAAAGCAGTGTGATGGAGCCTATAGCGCGGTAGGAGGTGTCCAACAAAAGTTTCTGATGCTCCAGATAAAAAAGAAACTCTGTGTTCTGAGGGAGGATTACAGTCAAAGGAAGCACCAGACAGGACAAACAGAGATTATTATTGGTTTGGCTTTTTTTTTTTTGTTGAAAGATCAGAAGAGACCGGGGGGGAACACATGGGCGTTGTCTTGCTGTTCTTGGATGAGTTGGTGTTTGTATAATATTTAGAGTAGGCTGTGCAACTTTTATCTACCTGAATAAGGAATAGAAATTTTCTGTACTACTGAGTTTGTCTAATTACTCTCTCTACTGTGGGCTTTAACATCTAGCTCTGAGGTAGTTGGATATAAATTATATTTTGAACACAGAGCAATTAGTACGACAGTCTTTCCTGACGCCATCTTGGCAGAAAACATAATTGTGACAGAATAATGTTTCCAATTAACGTAATGAGGATTTGTTGTTAATTTATATATTCGACACACTGTAAATATGTTGATGCTGCGCGATTCAGCAAAAAATACTTTCTGAGAATATATTTCATTTGTTTTCGGTCCAAATATTCCATCCATAGCGATATAATATCTGTTCACAGCAGCTAATGCACGATTAAACCGTTTTATGGTTACGTTTAAGCTTTCACAGCTTGTGGGTTTGATTAATACAGAAAAAAAAAAAGTTTACAGGGACTTCATGTGCAATTTTTTACTTTACATTTGACAAAAACTAACGCTAACATGAGTGCTTTTGTTGCCTAACCACACACAGTTACACACAGGTCAGATGCAACCAGTGGTATCAGATGAAACAAATATGCAATACCTTTGCCTACAATCCAACCCAAAAGGAAGGCAACCTCATTGCATGTCATTCATTCATTCATTCGGGATCCTGTTTGTAACACCAATTTTTTAAGGAAGCTGGTGATCTCAAGATGAAAGATTTCTCAGGAGACTCAGATGATGTCTTAAGGAGAAGAGATTATTGACGCTTGATCACTCAAGGAGAAGAGAGATAGAGATGAGCAGTATGATGGCTGATGCCAACCTGATCTGCCTGTAGTTGTTAGATCCAAATCCACTCACATCTCTCTCATTCTCCTTTATGCCCTTGTGCTATAGGGAAAAAAAAACATATGTCACCAAGTGACCACGAGACACAGACACTGGCTGTTTGTTACGGCTGGTTGGCTTCTAACACACGCATAGGGTCTGTAATACAACCTTAGTTGCTATGGCGACTGCTGATGGGGAATGAACAGAAGCGTCTAAACAGCTATGCTGTAGATAAACAATGAACTATTGTGTATAGGGAGTGTGACTGCAACCTGAGGAGAACCACGACCTTAATGTGACATAGAGACATAACGACCATCAGGTAAAGAGAAAAATTTCTTCCACACTTACCCCCACATTTGTATACATTTGCCTAATGTTGTGTAAGGTATTTAAGAGCTTTTATGAAGGCCACTGTTCAACAACCAAAGTCATCATTAATCAGTATGATAGATGGCTGAAAACCAACAGCAGCATTGTACAACTCTGAAAGGAAAAGTAAACAGATAGAAATAATTTCATGGCAAAATTGAAGTGTTAAAGGCTTTTAGAAAGACTATGGTCCACGGACCACAGTCGTCATTAATCAGTGTGAGAGATGGTTGAAATCCAACAGCAGTATGTACAACTTTGAGAGGAATAGCAAACAGATGGAAATATTTTATGGCCCAAACTTCCACAAAAGTACTCTGAGAAATCAGCACTGGGTAAGTGAGGTTGTGATTGTCTCTTGTGAGAGACAGAAGAAGAAGAAGAAAAACAGATTTGCCAGTTCATCGTCTCTCTCTGGTCTTTTCCTCAAGCACTTCCTGCATCTCGGAGATACTGTGCCGACACCCCACCCCCCATCCCCCACCCTCCAGACAGCTTTGAAGAGAGAAGGCTGTCACACAGCCAGCCACAGCGTTCACTTTGCATGTCCCCTGGCTAATTTCCCCTCGAGTCCCGTTCCACTTGACAGGCATTCCTCCAAAAACCATTTAGAAGAACACTTTCATTTTCCGCTCCCTCTCCCCTTTACCTCATCAGTTTTAAGGAACCATTAAAAGCTTAAGTGCAACCAGGCATACACCGTGGAGAGAGATCTTAATGAATATACAGTAGGTCTCATATTCCAGATTCCAGTTAAGTCGTCTGCTCTCCAACTATTTTTTCCTCTTTCCTCCGAATTCTTCCTCGCAGGCACTGAAACAGCAGCTTTTAATGTGTGCATCATGAAATCCTCTGTGCTCTTAAATTATTAAATCTATCATTTCTGTGATCAAGCAAGATAGAGTTTTAAAAGACTGAATTATTAAGAAGTTTTTATGGTTAATAAAAAGCTCTCGGTTACTGTTCAGTGCCGTTCCTAAACTCCCAGTCTGTGTTACAGTTGAGCAGGAGCAGGATCACACTAGTCCTGTCAACCAATAGATGACTCACCATTAATAAGGATTGGTGGGCTAATGAGGGTTAGCACATTTATGACAAAACAAGGAAAACTAAAAAAAAAAAAGAAAACACAAGGATGAGGATGGTGAGAACAACTGCTCAGATGACAATGGCCGCAAACCCCTCTGTGGGAAGTATTTCAGTGCAGCGTCGTCTTAAGTGTCTCCAAGGTGCAATTTCATGCCCTCTTCCTCGATTGCTCGGTCATCCTCTTCCCAACGGAGGCCGTGCTGAATGATGATACATGTACTGAAACGTCGTAAACGTGGCTCTTTACCTGAGGCACTCCTCCCGACAGTACACACAGCGATAGAGTCATACATACTCAATGCAAAACCCCAACGAGCGGTGTATTATTAGCAGCATCTGCAGCTTGGCTCGGCCCTGCAGCTAAGACAAATAGGGATCTTCTATTTTACTGGATATCGCAACAAAAACAGAGAGAAGATTCTACAGCAATTTTTTTTTTAAAAGTGTGTGAGTGTGTGTCTCAGACTGAAAAGGAGAAAACAGCTCAACTGCACCTCATATAAAAAAAAAATCCACCCCCTCTACTGCCCTAAATTGAATTTTATAATCTCCTTCTTGCCCCCCTTTTTCCTTTTACTGCAGGCTTTGGCAGCCGCTGTATACTTCATCCTCAGATAACAGTAGCATCAACCCACCCACCTTCACTTTTTCTGTCAAAAACATCTTACTCTGCCACAGTCTTTATAACCGCGAAGCTGGCTCATATACACATGCTAAAATGTGCAGAGAGTGAATGGGAATAAGTGTTACTAGCAGTATCGTGACACGACTACACTACAGAGATTAAGTGTAATTAAACGCAACTGCCGGCACAAACTCGCACTGGGTCTTTTAAAGTGCCTCCCTGCAAAAACACACACAGGAAGCAGGGAACCTGCAAAACACTGCGGAAAACTGATGAGTTGATAAACCGGAAAATAACCAACTTGTGGCCACTTGTCTCATATATTACAAGACAATCCACTAAAGACAGACTTGCTGACCAACAACTGAATCTAGAGGGAAAAAAAAAAACTGTCCAGTATTTCAGACTGAACAAAGAAGAACATAATGGATGAGTTTGGTTTTTTTTTTTCCATCTTTCTCCTGACTAAGACTGTATGTTGTAGTGCTTCTGTAAGGAGCTTAAACAATTGATTAGAATCAGTCAACAGGTTCAAGCAAAACCTACTTTGGAAGTGGTTTTCACGGAGGCATCTGATTCCATTGGTTGCCACTTGTTGCAGGTTTTCCAGATACACTATACTGCCAAAAGTATTAGGGTGCCTAAATGAACTTTAATGACATTCCATACTTAATCCATAGGCTTTAATATGGAGTTGTGACAGCCTTTGTAGGCTGTGTTTATGGGAATTTTTGTGAGTTCAGGAACCGATGTTGGTCGAGCTGGCGTGTCACGCAGCCTCTGCTTTAGTTCATCCCAAAGAAGTTCTGTGCGGGCGTGTCAAGTTCCTCCACACCAAACCCACTCGTCCATGTATTTTTGGACCTTGCTTTGTGAACTGGTGAGCAGTGGTGTTGGAACAGGAAAGGGCCATCCCGAAAACTGTTGCCACAAAGTTGAGGCGCTTGATTTTATACACCTTTGTCAATGGAAGTAATTGGAATGCATGAATTCAGTAATTTGGAGGGGTGGCCCAAAAACTTTTGGCAATACAGTGTTTTTCCAACAAGTAGAAGACATCACAGTAGACAAAGAAAATGCTGGAGAGATTACATAGTGTTCCTCCAGGATAAGTTGAAAAATGTCACTGGGGAAAGAGACAGACTACCTAGACTATCTAGACTACCTTGCTTGGTTTACTGCCATCGTGACTTAACCACAGATAAGCAATTGAAAAATGATGGACAGATGGACACACGTTCAGCCTCTAACTTGCAAATTATTTGAGTCTGACTGTTGGTTGGATGAAAACAGCAATGCCATTTAAAGTTTGGCCCTAAAAATTTCTAATCCAATTTTGTTTTTTTTTTTTTTTTTTTTGACAATTTTTAAATCAAGTAATTTTGCTGCACAGTTAGCTGCAGACCCACTCTTGTTTATACCGGCTGTGGATTTCTACACTCCTCCAGTCACGTCGGTATCTTCCACCAGTGTTAGAATCTATTTAGAGTAAAATGGATTACTTGTCTGGTGTTTCTCACAGTTGGGACGCAGTCGAAAATATGTGCACCGAGTACCAAACACTGGTAATAAACCTGCACAACAAAAAGCCACGCTTTTAAAAAGAAGTTTAGACCCCAAGAATATGAGATTTCATACCCTCGCTAATAGTTTATAATATCATTTGGCACAGGTTATTACTGCACTCTAAGCCTATTAAGAAAATGTCCAGCTAAAATTCTTGTTTTCTATTTTTTAATGTCAAAGATGCTCAGTTTTTCATCCTAAGTTGTCAGAAACCGTACAGAATAGTGCATACTTTATGACCTTGTCTCGTCTTGATGTGTTTTGTGGTAAGCTTCTTCTTTTTCTAAAAATATACAGTATTTAGAGAATGTTTTTTTCTCTCTCTCTCTCTCTATCGCTTTCCTTCTCATCACATTAATTTTAATTTCAAAAGGCTGTGGCTCTTTCTCTGCAAATGTTTGAATTATTAAACTGTGGTTTTCAGAGGGGGAGCAGACACATTTGTGAAGATCACATATTTTTTAATGGTCCCCTACAGGCATAATGTTCATCTGCAGCCACAGCCACAACCACAACCACAACCACCCGCGAACGCCACCCCATTTCGAAGAACAAGAGTTACATCGCCTAAAGTTGCTTTTCTACTCAAAGTGGCCCCTTTTTAATTTGAAACTTTTACACTTTATTCCATTAGGAGGGATAAGGGTGTCTGGTTTCTTAAAGTTCTGATCATCTGCTACATGGGGTGGCGGTGGTGGGTTTTCATCTATGAGAGAAAAAAACAAAACAACTTAGAATTGTGTGTGGTGAATTCAGTAGAACTCACAGCAATCGCAGCTTTACAAGAAAGAAACTTGAATATCCTTTGAGATCATAGTTTATAGAATGTTTTACAGCATTTGTTGATCTTTTTTGTCACTATACTCACAGTGATACAGGACCAACGGCATAGCAGGCTTTAAACTTCACAAACTAAATAATCTCACCACAAAACCAACTGTGACGGAGGCAGTGATGAGTGATGGAAACGGGAGGCAGTTCGATGCAGTTCTCAATGAAGTGGCTAAACTATTTTCAACCCGGTCCTCTGTGACCGAGTGCCTGGCTGACAGCACTGTCAGCAGCAGAGCACTCAGGAGCAGAGATGCTCCGTGGTGAGCTCTGATTTTCAAACTCGCTGATGATGAAGATGCATACTGACTGGACAGAAATCTGATGTTAGTATCTCACAAATTTTGCATTAAATTGCTTTAGCAATTTTGCAAAAGTGCAATGAAATCTGTGACTTTACAGTTTATTTGCACTGGAAATAAACTGTAAAGTATCACATTAAGTTTTTATGATCTGAGAAAGTGTTTAAGTTAAAGTTGTTATCGCAGAGATTTATGAATTTAACCTCAGAAATAGTTTTTTGGTTCTTGTTTGAAATATTACCTCCTTCCCCAGTGTCTGAACACCAAACTTTCACTGGTTCCAACTCTGTCAATGTAATAATAATAATAATAAAATAAGTTTTACTTTAATTCATATCAACTTCACCTAAATATCTTTGGATTTTAGCACTGGTGACCACACTAAGCTAGCAACATGAAAACATCACAGTGTGACACAAGCATTTTTGTTATGTGCCAGCCTATGATGTGGCCATTCTGTTTCCAGGTTATTGTCTATCCCATCTTTGGGAAAATCCTTTTTAATTTGATCTTATATATTTTCACTCACACTCAACTGGATGAATGAACTAATTAGATTTTGGTGGGAAAAAAAAGTTAAAAGGTCAAAGTCACTGTGACCTCACAATGGTGCGGTCCATTGATGTGAATAATACATTTATTATTGTATATGTCTGGGACACATTTTACTGTTGACTAACACTGAATGCATTGGCAGGAATGTGCTGGTAATTCATATTTAATTGAAAAATGAATCAATAATGGAAGTAATTGTTGCACCACATTGTCTTATACACTAATGAGCCAAAAACATGACTATTTACAGATGATTGTATTCAGTGATTAGGGTCCCGTCCCAACTATTTTGCCAGCATGTAAAGGCCCGAGAACATATTTTGTAGACGTGATCATAATGTTTTGGTTCATCAGTGCGTGGGGAGAGAAAAGAGATCAGCTATATATACTGCTGCATTTAAGACTGCCAAGCTAATTGTTCTAATGACAATGATAATAGCAGCACTAAGTATGATGGTACTATCAAGAACTGGCTGCAACAATTATTGCAGCACCAGTGACTTATTGTTATGATAACATACATTGTATCACTGGGACAAGTCATTATATAGCAGAACGAAATTTCATGCTTGTGTTCAGGTATGTAAAATGCATTTCGTAATCGCTTGCATTATCAGACTTCATGGCTAATTGTATAAAGACGCAGTCATGATTATAACGCTACTATGCAACAATGAGCACAAATTCATACGTATCGTAACGATTGTTTGGTTATTTTCCTCAGTTTTATGTCCTTTTTTTGTGTGTGGCCTCCTTGTTAAATATATGATTAATTAATTAACAGAATGATTTTCCTCTCCTTCGATCAGGTCTTGTAAAAACTAATGATGTGAGAAAGCCTTTAAGAGGTTACCCGTCATGAACTTTACTGCCCATTACCTCCTCACAAAGCAAAGACAAAGCAGAGCTATGCACTTTAAGAGCAAGCACATGTAGATTAGCTTTCGAGGGCTAGTCTGAGGTTGTAAATCGAGGATTTGCATTGTGAGGGAGGACGATGTGGTGTTGGAAGTGGAGAGCAGAGTTTATTACTAAAATACTAGGTTTTAACATGTTCTGTTTGTGCCCAAAATTGGTTGCAACTCACTGAAGTGTAGCTCTCAGTGAACAGTAAGTGGTTATTAGCATTCCCAATGCAATGTAATAGGCTATTTCAAGGTTACAAGATCCTTCTAGTTTTTGGTTTTTCATTTTGTAGCAAATTGGGATTGTTTAACATCCTGATTGTGTTTGTTCACCGGGAGCACTTGGAAAGTTCAAGGTATCATGTTCCGGATCATGATAACATTTGCATCCCATTTTTTGTTAAATGTCACATTTCGCTTGGTATTTAGGATGACACTGTCACTAGTAGTTGCAGCGGGAGTGCTAATTGCACTTTTGCGCCCTCTGGCAAGTGTCAACAGCCACTCCAGTGGGAAGGGGGAAGGGGGATGAAAAATATGTCTCCTGCAGCCATCTGGCAGTTCTTCAGGATCAAGTCCTATTATGTCAGGAAGTCACAGATAAATTTCAACATGTGAACAGGATCTGCATGAAGAACTTTTAACAGAATAGAATAGAAAGACACCAGAAATGCCTCGTAGTTCCCACTGGTGTCCAAAGACATTAAACAGAGAATGCTAGCACTGGCAACACTTCAATATGGCAACGTACTGTAAGATATTAAGCTAATTAATTAAATAATTAACTAGATTAAAAAAAGAAAAAACTTAATTAAACATACTCGTCCTTTGGCCAGAAAACAAGGGGCCCCGGTAGCCTTAAGACTGTGTTTTTGTTTTGTTGGATTAATGAGGGCACTCAGCCAGACTCCTGTTATATTTGGATGCATTTAAATTACCACAGCATGTCTTCATGTTCTGAGCCATCATCTTTTGCATAATGCCAGTTTGGATGATGTGTTGTTGTTCGAGCCAGGAAACATAATGAGGGATCGTGACCACTTTGACCCTCAGAGTTATAAAACAACATGAAACCCCCCCACCCCCAACACAGAGAGAAAATCAAAGGTTATCTACCATTGTAAAATATTGACACAATTCATCCCTGATCCCAGTCAGAGCACAAAAAAATCTTTTGACAAGCAGCCTCCTGATCAAAAGGTCAAAGCCATTTCAGATTTCGAGAGAAAAGTGCATATGAGAACGCTTATAATTTGCGCAATTGTCTTGTCCTGTACAAAAAAAAGTGAGAAAATTATTTTTCCAGGGTGAAAGGATTACATGAATGAGATAAGCAGATACGGGTGGCTGTTTGGAACAGAAAAAATCATTTGAATAGGCACAAATTTGCCATTGTGGCCGTGTCACACGAGTCATTTCAACTCTCTTATGTCGGAGATAACATGCAGATGAGATTTAACACACTTTCACTTTCTCTGAGCCACATATATAAGCCTCTGTTGAACACATCACAAATCTCATCGGTGCAGTCAGTTTTGAATTTCTCTCAGCTTTTCTCCAGCTCAGATGTGACGCACCTCAAACTGTTTGGTAACAAAAAAAAAAAAAAAAAAAAAGGACAAAGAAGAATAATGTAGCTAATTTATCCATAGAGTGAGATTGACATCAGCTAATCTGCAAATTACTTTCAATTCTGTTAATTGTTTTGTCCTGAAATATCAGAAAATTGTGACAAACCCCTGATATGATTTCTAGCAGCCACGACATCAAACTTTTTCTTTTTGTCTGACCAACAGTTCAAAACCAGTGTGATTGCTTGGTGACTAAACTAACTGTGGTTTACTTTTCTTTTTATCAACCAATGTTTCTAATTGAATTGCCACTTGAATGTTTTAGCCTTCTTTTTATATAAGAAGAAGAAGTTGCCGGTACATAATCTAATTTTATGTTTGTTAATAAGGGTAACACATCAGTTTTGTCTATTTTTAGACCTCCATGACGATGAGATGACGGCGATGATGGCGCCACATTGTTGGGCTGTCATACCTCAGGAACACCTCGAGGGAATCCTATCAAATTTGGCACAAATGTTCACTTGGAATCAATGATAAATTGATAAAATTCTTATGGTCAAAGGTAAAAGATCAAAGTCACTATGACCTTGCAAAGTAAGGCTTTGGACTTCTGAACTCTTGTGATATCTCGGGAGCACCTTAAATAAAAATCTATAAATTTGTCACAAACGTTCTCTTTGACTTGAGTTTGAGTTGAATAATTTAGAGTTTGATGGTCAAAGGTGAAGATCGTGGTGACTTCACCCCTAAGAGAGAAATATACCAGTAACACAGGCAGAGAATTTGGTTGTTAAAGATTAAGAATCAAGTTTACTGTCACTTTGCAAAACACATTTTTTGATTTAATGATACAGCATCTCTAGAATATGACTAATGCAAATTCTGATATTGCCTTGAACTGTTTCTGAAGATGCTGAAGTGAGTAGGAAATTTCCACTTTCTTTTTTGAATAATAAAAAGCAGCCTATTTTCCACAAAGCTGTCAAATGTTTAAAGACGTACTTAAAAGACTAAAAAGGTCAGAGTAATGAAAAGTAAATGGCTTTCACTAAAATGCTACACCACGTTATATAGAAGCTATATACTGTAAAATGATGATTAAGATTTGATATCACAGCCATAGTGAAGATGATGTTGTTTAACATTAAGTTTTCACTTAACCACAGACGAGTCAGACGATGATTAAATGAGCACATGCTGTAGCGCCGCCATTAAGAAGCTATCACTATAAAGTCTTCTCAACTGACCACTCTGCATGGTCAAAATCTGGAGCTGACTGATTATTATTTTATCTCCCCTATAAAATAACATTTTTCCCAATATATGTCTAAACAATTCGTAATTAATAGTCTACAGAGATTTCCATTATGATTGTTACATTGTGTGAAAGGGTCTGTTTTAATTTACATCTTTCTCCCTCAATGTTGCCAACAACCCTCTCCTGCAACCAGTAGCCAAAATACTGTCCCGCAGAAATAAAGAAATAATAAAAGTGTTTACAACAGTTCTATCACACTTAATCATAATAAAAAATGTATTCTGCTGAGCTGAGACAGGTCTGAATTGAATTTCTGACTTACAAAATGCAGCTTTTGAATCATATAGAGATGGTTACTGAGTCAGTGTCAGTGAAGGTGAAAAGAGGCTGTGATCGTCGCTGTTTTAAACGCTCAGACTCGACTCTTGATTCCCAAGCGCAGCTTCAGTAATGAGTTATTCATGCTTATGAAATGTTGATTAATTAAACTGTCACTGACCACGGAGACACATGAACTCTAATTTAGTCTTAGACTTTCTCCTCCCTCTATTAGTTATTATTGGCTTCTTTCACACAGAAAGTCATTACGGTCTCATGCTACACACTAAAAGGAAAGTCGATAACAGAAAATTAGAATAAACTGCTTTTACTTTTGTGGCACATTTGCAGCCAACGGGTAAACACAGAAGTATTGATAATATTCTTTGCCGTTCACCTATGATATGATTAGCAAATACAAGGACGGACAAACTTATTTTAAATCAAACGGGTACAGAAACCGAGTTGCAGAAATGAACAAAGTGTTCGTTGCAGAGACGAGCTGAAGGAAATAGACACGACCAGAACAGAGCAGAACCCCCATGATGCTCGTTTTCCAGCGGGGCCCCCGGAAGACATGTGGGAGAAGAAGAGGATCTGAAACATAAGACAGACTCTTATATTAGTGCAATGAACAGCAGGACTTATATGATGATAGACAAAAGTTGTCAGTTACACGTTTTCTGTAGTATTCCTAGTAAATGAGCCACTGCTGTACTGAAGTACATCTGGCTGTCGGCCATTTGGGCAGGTTTAGATTTCTACGCCAGCAACAGCCGTGGCTGGAGGCATTATGTTTTGGGATTTTCTGTCTGTCTGTCTATCCTATTCTTGTGAACACAATATCTCAAGGACACCCGCAGGGAATCTTTCCAATTTTTTTTCTTTCTTTTTTTTTTACAACAATTCACTGGAATCGAAACAAGAAATTATTAGATTTTAGTCATGAACAGTCATTGTGACCCAATAAATGATTCTTGATTGTCAGCTACACAATTCACTGGACTAGTAAATACAGGCAATCAAGTCCAGTTTTTATCTAGACATAGATTTCCAGACAAGTTATCATATCAACTCTTGAATTTGAGGACTTGGACGTTTAGTTGTCACACAAACAAGTTTAATATGGCTGGTTTCTTTAGCTCTTTGTGCTAAAAGATAATATTTTTCTCCAACTTTTCTCTTCATTAGAAAAGAAAAAAACATAGTAGAAACTGTGAAACAGAATAAGTAATGAATAAAATGGAAAACGCTTCAGATAGTCTAAAGAAAAACACAGAACGAGACTCGTTTACAGTTTGCAAACGTACAAGGTAATGAGGACAGAGGACAAGGTGATACGCAAGGCTGAGGATATAAAAAGGACCAAGGAGAGAGTTCATCATCCGGTTGGTGTGAGGAAGGAAAATTTCTCTCCGAGTCTCTCTGTGTTTGACTACAGAGGCGTTTACGTGGGCACAAAGGCTGTGAGAGGCCATCGCAAATGTGGGGAGAATCATTTATTATCCCACCAGCTCCAGTTCTGCACCTTCTGGTGTGTAGATCCTACAGAGCGGAGAGTCTAGACCACATGGTCCAGTCCTCCTAATAGAACGCTACAGTCCTGAGCAGAACAGTTTCCAGATCAGTTGGTGGTAGACTCCTGAGGTGAAAATTCCGGTTTATTTTTAAAAAATGTGGATTCTTTTTTTTTTATTTTAGTAGGTAAAAGAAATGTTAATGTTTATCGCTGGTGGGAATGAAATTATTCCCATCAGCGCATTGAACTTTTTGTGCTTCATTAGAAGGAAGTGAAATGTCAGTGAAAGTCGGCCTCACACGCAGGTCAGTGGGCGAGAAGATCCTGAAGCGGTGAGCAACGTGTTTTACTTTCACATCAGACTCGCAGCCGAGCGTCTTCAATGATTCATGCATAACTTAGAACAGGAGGCTCCTGCTGCTAACCTGATATACTGTACATTGTCCTGAGTGAGTTGGAGTTTTCAAAAAAAAAAAAAAAAAAAAAAAATCTCTTCAACGGAGGCGGTAAGAGCGAAGTTAGCAGTTACCATAAAGTCACAATGGCTGTATTTATGGGGAAATATATCCAGTTGAAAAATGCCGTAGCAAACTTAATGATGGAGCTAGGGCTGATCCTGAACATCCATATAGCTCAAGAAATGAAGAAAAAACTACTCAGACTTTTCAATTTAAGGAGCTATTTACTAAATAAGGAACGTACTGTAATTTGCGCGGGTGTCCTGCGCGGTTTGAAGGACAGGTGTAGCAGAACGATAAAGCAAAAAAAAAAAAAGAAAAAGAAAAAGAAAAGAGGCCAAAAACTGCTGAGACTCACATGTCTTTACTTGCGGTGATTATGAAGAGATGAGGAAGAGTTCACAAGTTCGAGTGTGAGGAGAGAGAAAGAGACAGAGAGAGAGTTTAATGGAAGCAGCGTAATGGATGTAGAGGTAGAGGGAGAGGGAGAGGGACAGTTAGGTGACGCATATCTCCCATCCTTTTAATATCCCGTTGGCTGCGATGCAACGCTGCTCTGTATTCTTGAAGGTTTAAGGATATGCATGAGTTTTCAACATCAGCGTGATCAAACCTACATCAAAAGTGGTTGAGACTTTAAAGAAAAAACAAAAAAAAAAAAAAAAAAAAAATCGTCTGGGCCCAGTCATGTACTCGTCAAGCTGACATCAACCCCCGACGTTTTAGTCAGGGTACATGTTGCCTGGCAACGCCACAGCAGGACTTCTTTTGATGATGTTAATAACAAACAGTAATGGTCAAAGATTAATTCTACAGCAAAGAAAAAAAAATACTTAGTCATGGAAAGACTGTTTAATTTGGTGACATAGCAGTTGGATAACGACATGGCCGTGTCCTCCATTATACAGTCAGAATAGACCTCTGACTATTATCCCTAAGATGATGCATACATCCTAATAAGGATAAGAAGTTATCACTTACTTTATTTATTTATGATTTTTTTTTTTTTTTTTAAATGCAGTCGTGAAATCAAATTTATTGCTCACCGCATGATATATACACGGAGCGACTTAGGGAGAGGGAGAATAAAAACCTGCTGTTCCTAATGTGGCCATCCATCACCTGCACAAGTCACAATCATCATAAATCATAACCCTCAAGCACACATAAACATGCATGTGCATGCACTTACATAAATATGCGCACAAGCCAAGACATTTCATCAGGGACATGCTCACCGTGCTGCTAACCACAACTCAGCGGATCAGATCTTCCCCCGGGAGGTTTCTGAGCTGTACTTTTTACGCCACGGTTCACGCACACACACACAGAATGGATCGCTGTTTATGAAATGCTCTTTTCAATGAAAACATTTCGTGTTTTCAAGGAGACAAAGACAATAAAAGTGGTGTGAGCTGGCCGTATTACTTTTCACTCAGATATAGTTAGGGTTCAAAAAAATGAAAAGTTCTTCAAGTTTGATTTAGGCGATGATGATGTTATGATGAAGAGCACGTAAAAGGATAAAATGACTGGTGTTCTGTTTATTTACGTTTACTCTGCTTCCAGTAATTACATGCAGTTTATGGTTTGCTGTCATTGCAAATTTTGTAGCCGTAAAGCATAGCTGCAGGCAAAAACATTGAATCTACATATACACCTCAACAGTAATGGTAATCTGGGTACATATATGTACTGTATGTACATAAAAAGAGAGGGTGGATGAAGTGCAATAATTGTGACATGTCATTACATGACATATCCTCCCTGATGTGTTTGTGGAAATAAACTCGCAAGTCACATAAAAAAGATAAACAAACCTATATGGGGGGAAAAAAAAGGACAATTAAGCTAATTGAATTTTCCCTCCCGACGCATGCATTGGATCATTAATATGTCGTTTAATAGCCGGGCATGACTGCTGTGACCTTGCTGAAAACAAAATTAGAAGCCGGTAATAAATGGCTTTTTTTTGTCAGATCATTAGTAAGAAGTCCATTAGTTTACTTTTTACTTCCACTGAGCACTGCCTTGTTATCAATGAGCACATGCCAATTACTTCATCATCAACTTCTGCAGATGTTTTTTTGTGCTCGTCTTTGTTGACGGTGTCTTTTGTGCTCTTGCATCCGTTTTTTTTTTTTTTTCGCCGGCAACCGAAAACATGAAACGAGAATAAATCAATACTGCAATTTTTGAGAGAAAGAGAAATTTCACTCGGCTGTGATTAATCACAGAGCGACGTGTTTGTGCATCAGTGAATGAAAAGAGAGAAAGAGAGAGGGGGGAGCTTAAGAGAAAGTGCACGTATCTGTGTTGCACAGATCAAGAGCTTATACAAGCATCAGCTCCCCAGAAAGAGTTGCCTTGTTTAATTGTTGTTTTTCCTTTAAGCAGAAATAAGCCTGGTTGCTTTAATCTGTCCTTTGTCTGTAACCTACGTAGAGATTAGAGCTGATCCACGTCTATCATCAGCTCATTTGATGTTGGATGTGTGAATCTACCACCGGCATGTAAATGCGCTCTGTACATATTCACATGCATAGCGGCTACGTTCATACTCCGTTACGGTGGTAATTCTCCTCAACCAAAGTTGCAGCGCAGACACTATTTCACTTGTCTCATTAACTTTACTTTTCACAAAGAATTGACTTTGACTTTTCAGTCAAGTTCCTATTGTCTGCCTCTCTTTTCCTGGGTCTTTAGGGAAATAAGGGAACACGCAACTTCACAGGAACAGGGTGGGGAGATAGAACAGGAGTAATTGGAACCCTGAGTGGAGTAAGAGTCTTGTGATCCCTTTGAGAGCGGCTGGCATATGTCTGCGTTACTTCCAGCTGTCCTGACTGAGAGCAGACTAATTACATCATGTTTGTGAGCTGCTAATTAGTATCCTAATTAAAAACACATAAAGGGGTTAGAGGGGGTGGATGAAAGCAGGGACAACTCTAGACACGTAACCTGTGTTCTTGAAAAGACTAGAACTTAGACCTCAGAAGTAGTTTTTCTCTGGATTGCTCACATAGCCGCGGGACAGAAATTATAATTGCATTTCTTTGAATTATAATGATTAAAGTTGTTTGGTTGTGTGTGTGTATAAGGTTCAGTTTTCAGTTTTCACCCTTTTCTGGTACTAACAAATTATATGGTTTATATATTTGCGTAACTTAAATCAAAGGTCAAGAAATGAGTCTTACATGTGTTTCTATTAGGGCTGTAATCTCCTGGTTGACTGGTCGATACGTTCTGGTTCGACCAAAATTCTTATTGGTTGATTTTTTGGCGTGTCAAGGAAACAAACTCTTGCTCTGATTGGACCAGCCCAGTGTCAAAGGGGCCGCTGATCTACAGGTTGTATGGGCCAGTCAGACTAATATATAAATAAAAAAAAGTGTTGGGACTACGGACGGTCGACAGCTGAAGACCGGCCGGCTGTTCTAGACTTTTTCAGAACACACAAATTCCCAAAATGGTGAGCTAATTTGTCTGCGTTAGGTTGCTCCATCTGTTTTGAGTATATGAACACATCAGAATTGGTATAATTCAATGTTTCAATGCTGCCGCACCCGCCTGCAACAATGTCAGCATCCTTCAGATACACACCGACCACGCTGGATGTTAAACCTCCTCTATCATCCAAACGCACAAATGACATTAACTTAATAGTCTATTTGTGTCTCGGCCACAAAGTTGAGGTCCGATGTTTAGTCTCGCTCTGTGCTGATACCCCCCCCCTTGTTTCCATACATAGACTTTTAGGTGTAAACAAAAACAACAGTGTTACGTAAACAGACACGGTGGATAAATCGTGCTGCGTGTGAAACACATGATTTTAACATCAACTGAAGTTTCCAGTCCAACGGAGAGATTAAACATGGCAGCGAATAAATGTCAGATTTGTGTAATTTAAGAAGAATGTCATGTTTCCATCAAACATTCTTACCGTCCGATATTTATGTTCCTCTTTCAAATGCATTCATATTATGCTCTGTTCCCCTGCAGTCATTTAAAGGCACTGTATAATTAATACTGCCATCTGTTTAGCTTGATATTCTCAGAGGATTTGCCTAATATTAATGGTTGGAAATGCACTGTAATTTCCATTTCATCTTGGTGAGTTTCTGCAAAAGGCTGGATGCAATTTGTACCAAATTTTAGAAAGATGGAACAGGATCTGCAGTAGAAGAGATTCACATTCACCTCCAACACAATTTCCAGTTTCCCCTCTCTTGTAAATGCTCTTGCACAGACTCCATGACTTCAGCTGCCAAAGTTTTATGCAAACGTCCCTCCCAAAAAATCTAATAAACCCAATTTAGTGTTGTTATTTTCCTCTTATGTAATATGATCAATACTGGGTTAGACTAGTGCGTGTGCTGTTGCTGTCCACAGCTGTACGTAGGATGTACAAGTCTTGTATGAGAACTTTTCAAGGGCGCCCTTGTCTTTTCGAAGATAATGCAAACCAGTGGCTGCCCCTGTGGCTCTGCAGTAGGGGACTAAACTAGGGTGGGTGCTACGTCAGCCAAGTCGTTTCTCAGTTTCTAGGGAAAGTTTCCAGTCTCAAACAACCAAAATCAATGGTAGATGCAAACACAGCTCTCCTAAGGGTGCACTGCTACGTGTTTGTCCTAAAGTAAACTCTCCAAAATTCTAAATCTGAGTCAGATTTCCAAGATGTATCTTGTCAGTTATTGGCTTGTCACTGTACATCACATTAGCCCTGGCATTTCATACGCCTGGAGTGTCCTGTGCACCAAGGCGGTGACAGCACTACTCTCTGATCTTGAACTACACTTGAACCCCAGTTCTACCATTCACTGCCTCTCCAGTACCGGTGGGAAAGAAAGACCCTGATCTGAAGCTTCACCATGTTTATCCATGGTCATGTTCAGCTCATCATGAGTCCCACTTTTTCTAACACCCAGGAAGCTACCTCGGCGTTTCTACTCGAGAGGAAGGCTCTTGAGTGTTCTTTTTGTCATGGAAGAGGCAGGTAGCGGAGGACAGCTGTTCCTGCAAACACAAGGTGTTTCTCTTGTTGTGAAGTGACACTTATATTATCAGTCCCACAATACAATATCTGTGAAGCACCAGCAAATAATCTTAGCGTCCTTCCAACCAATGGAAAACATCCGTTTGGTAAGGGTGCACAAGCAGCATGCCTTACTCGTCATCATCATCATCACGGTGAGGAGCGGTCTGTTGAGATGAGGAGTGTTGTAGTGTGTTGACAAGAAAAAAATTTTAAAATTAAAGAAAAAAAAAAACATTCTCAGATTCCTGGTCCTTTTATGCAAAGAGGTGTAATAAAAAAATTAAAAAAAAAAAAAAACACAGTCTCCAACTTATGGCTGCGAGCCATTGAACCACTAATGAGTGTTTGCAGTGCAAGTGTTTGAATGAGTGAATTACAATATTCCTCATTTAGCCGAGCACTTGAAGAAAATCACGTTGAAGGAGCATAATGAGTTTTTGCGAACAACAGCTCAAATATCTGTGAAGCAAACAACTTGAGTTGTGCTAAAATAACTACAAAATATAATATCACGACGGCGACAAAAAAAAGTGAAATGAACGGTTAACAGTTTTGCTCTTATTGTGAAAACGTGTGTGGGTTTTTACCATCAGATGAAGCATAATGAGCCACAAAGCGGTTGGCCGCTATTTTACAGGCGGCGAAATCCTGTAGGTGCTCAGCAGGTACGTGAAGAACATCTCTTGAATTTGGATGGAACATATGTTTCTGCGATTACTGTGATCAAATTTCTGCAACGTCACTAGTGACATATGGCTGCACACTGGATTGAGATGGATTCAATAGGGCTTAAGCAAAACGAGCCGATAAACTGATAAAACAACACAGAATGTGGCAAAATGCTAAAATAAATACGCTAATACTGATCAGCCACTGTGAAGTGAATAATGTTTATTATCTTGTTACAGTGGCACCTGTCAGAGGAAGAGGGTGGGATATATTAGGCAGCAAGTGAATATTTTGTCCTAGAATTTGATGCGTTGCAAGCATGAAAAATAGGGAAACATGAGAATGTAAGTGACTTTAACAAAAACCAAGAACCAAATTGTGATGGATGGACAACTGGATACCTCTACCAAAGTATCCAATAGATAAAAACTAGTGAACTAATAACTGGATGATGGGTAGACTGACAAAAAAGTAGTTCAGATGACTTTAATGGCAGTAGTTACAATAGCCAGAGGCTCCACAGTGACTGTTAGTGAGCCCTAATGATCACCATAGAAACATCACAAGCTCCCTAACAACCATTGTAGACCTCTGGTGTCCACCTCACAGAGGATGGATTCTGGAAATCCACAATTCTCCATCACAACTGAAGAAGCCTCCTGGATGAAGGTGAAATATCTTTAAGAAAATAAAACAGTTGCCAGTTTCCTCCAATGCATTATAGTCTGTTGTGACTGATCAGAGTACCTATGCTGACCCACTGCCCAGGGCATCTACAATGGACATGTGAATAAATAATTGACACGTGAATATCAGAAATGGACAACAGAGCAAGCAGGTCGGGTCTGATGAATTGCATTTTCTTTTACATCATGTGTAGAAGACATGGCACTATAATTTGTAAGAAGGCAAGCTTGCAGAGGTACTGTGATCCTTTGAACACTTCTCTGCTGGGAAACTTTGGGTCCTGCCATTCACGTGGATGTTACTTTGAAAAGTACCACTTACCCTACACATAGCTGCAAATCGATCACACATTTTCATGGAAACAGTATTCTCTAATGCAGAGCTCCTCAAACTATTCCACAAATGGCTGTGTGGCTGCAGGTTTTTATTCCAACCAGTCAAGAGCACATAGTTTGATCAATCAACAGTCTGAAAACTGAGATCACTTAATTAAATGAGTCAAGTCTGGTGTGCTGCTGCTTGGTTGGAACAAAACCCTTTGTGGAATAGTTTGAGGACCCCTGCTCTAATGGCAAACACCTCCTTACAGCAGAACAATGCCTCTGCTACACTGCAAAACAGAGTTCAATAATAGTTTGAGGAGCACAGAAAAAAAAGTCAAGGTTTTTTCTTGGCCTCCAATGTCCTCAGATCTCAATCCAATTGAGCGTTTTGTCTTGGATGTGCTGGACAAACATCTGATACGAGGAGGCCCCAGCTCACAACTGGGTCGTATGATGTCTTGGTGCCACACATAACAGCTCACATTCAGAGATTTAGTGGAGTCTATACATCGATGGGTCAGGTATCTTTTGCTGATAGAGAGGGCGCCTATGGGAATATTTTTGCTTTGCTTGTATGATTGTAGGAGTCTTGTACCTCTTATTTTCACATATACAGCAGATAAACAATACTGTCAATGCAGGGCTATCCTCCACTAACGGTTAATAGGTCTGTAATATTGACTATAATGTATAATGACAAAACAAATCACCAGATGATCTAAAGAATTCATTGTTTATCCAGTTTTTTTTTTCTCCCACCAACTTAGAGGATCATGTGTCTCTGCTTGAGTGTGTGTGTGTTTGCAGAAGGTTCCTCTGTCTCATACCTGCGTCTCTGTGTTGCAGAGATGATGTTAATGTGCACGACAGCCCATGCACATTCCATCTGTTTGTCTGTTTTGTTGCTCTAGCTGAAATTGTCTAAGGTATGACAATTTGTGAAGCCATCTCCACTTCACTAACATCCACCTGAGAGGTAGATAAAGAATTGAGTGAAGACTTGTCAGTCTATTTGATAATGTTTAAATCAAAGTTCTGCTCAGGGCATACTTGTCTGAGCCGTGCGTTACTGAGATCTGCTTCACACTGACAACAATCTCAGCTTGAGCTGCAAAAAGTTGACTCGGGATAATTTTCGAGCAGATTTGGAAAGCTTTGGAACTGCTTAGCCCGGCAAAACTTACCACATTTGTGTTATCAAGGCGACGTGGATTTACCTGTCGCTGAGTTGCAAATAGGGCTCTTTTAAAGGTTAAGTTATAGAGTAAAGGCAAATGCTTCAAGGCAAACCTGGATGTGTGGTTGTGACTGTGCTTTTTGTCAGCGTGGATAAGATGAATTCAAAGTCTTTGGTTATCAAATGAGACAAGAATGTCAAAATCTCTGACTAATTTGCAACAACAACGACAACAACATCTCAACAGTGTCTGAGTTGACCTGTGGGAAAGCACTGACATTTAAAGGTCTCAAATTATTTACTCATCACGACTTCTAATTCACCTTCCCTTTTGATGTAAAGACGCTATCTGAGGAGCAAAGCCTCTTCATCATGGCTCCATGCTGGTGACACTCATAGCTGAAGGCGTTGTGTGTTGTCAGGTTTTCTGTGTGTGCGTCTGTTTGTGCGACACATTTTTGTGAACAGTATATTTCAGCAACGACTTGAGGAAATCATATCAAGTTTGGCACATATGGTCACTGGACTCAGGTCATCGTCATAGACTTGGAGTCCAATTTGAATTGATTAGATCTGGGTGACCAAAAGTCAAAGGTTATAGAGACACCACAAAGCATTTCTTTTCTTTTATCTTTTGTATGTGATCAAGACCAACTTGAGCAATTGTCTTCAAGACTTGTATGAACATTTACTTTAACTCAATGATGAACTTCAGTGATAAAAGGTCAAGAAGTTCCTCTAGTTGCCAATGAATATGCTATATTTTGTATTTTATTAGGACCCTAGTGACACATCCTCCTACATGCTTCATCAAGATGCCTGTGTAGTCTAAACACCTATAAATACATATGTGTAGGAGAGAATATTCTCATTGTAAAATACAATATACCACAATACTTCTATATCATTCCAGGACCTGTTCATCAGATTGGTGGATCAATACTTAATTACAGAGATATTGAAACGTCAATTGTAGCAAACAATATGTGATAACGTGACTAAAGGTGTGGGTTTTTTTTTTCTTTATCTGATTATTCAAGCTTCAAATAACATCTCCATAATGAACAGTTATAGCTGTGTGTTGGGTTCATTTAATCTGCATAAGACATAGGCTAAGGGAAGTGGGTCCACCTCAGCCGTCTCAGCTATCTAAGCACATAAGATTTCATCATCTGCTTAATTGCTCACCCTAATTTGCTTTGCTGGCACTGTCACAACCCCATTGTACTGTTATCAAATCACTGGGCACTGTAATTAACTTTACTTTGTAACCACCACCTCTGTAACAGGCACGGACCTGCTGTTAAATGGCTCTAACTTTATTGTCTTTTCTTTTTCTTTCCACGCAGAACGAGTATACGTGTCCACGCCCGCTACCCGGTGCCTGGCTGGGAGACGTGTCTACCATCCATTAACGGCCAAAAGTAACTGCTAAGGACGGTGCAGAGAACCACGAATGAAACGGGGATACAAGGAGAGAAACATGCTGTACATGAGGAGAACCCATTAGGATCCTACTCCCATCATTCACATTCAAAAATACATTTTAAGTGGTCCTCCATGCTAACAAGGACAGCCAAGGGCCGAGGCCAAGATGAGAAAACACTATCTTTTTTTTTTTTTTTTTTTTTTTTTTTATAACATCTTTTTTTGTTTGTTTTTTTGTTTTTTTTTTGGCCTGTAGCCACCGTTGGTCATCAGCTTGGTTACATTTCATCAAACGTTCACTACACAAATACTGAAATCGGTGGTTGTGGACATGCAGTCCTGTGGTAGAACAACACAGCGTTTGGAAGAAGACTCATGAGCACCACTGAATGGTTATCACCAACATGGGAGCTCGATGTACAGACCATAAAGAGCTTATTGTCTCCGTGAGGACAACGTGGTGTTTTAAATACACAAACAGTTTCAAGAGGCTTTAAAAAAGTGTAAACTGAGCAATGAAAATTACATGAAAATGCACTGACCAAGTAGCTCTGAACACTCTGCTAACACAGCTGTGTATAACTTAAAAGTGGGATTGCAAATTTTGATTCCGTATGAAGCATCATGTTATCATTTTTCAATTTTTTTGTTATTTTTTTTTTCCCTTTCCAAGAGAGACTAATCAAAGGCCAGGATGATGTAAATGTGCCTCACCGGAGCGTAACAAATATGAAACGACTCACTGAGTTTCTGTGTACCTGTCGGTAAAGAAGGAATCTGCTCTATCAAGTGGAAATCAAGCGAGCGGCGGGAGGATTGTCTGAAGCGTGTGAAAAGTTGCCCCCAAGGAAAGCAAACTATCCCCCGGCCAGTGACTCCTGGTGGTGAGGTTTATGTGTTTGTTTGTTTTCTGTTTTAAAAAAACAAAAAAAAAAAAAAAAAGAGAGAGAGAGATTTTTTTTTTCCTAATTTGTTTCTAATTGCAATCAAACCTCGATGATCTTGTTTGATTTGGAGGACAAGGAAAAGGGCAATCAGAGGCAGAAGAAGGTGCACAAATAAAAAAAAAAAAAAAAACGAAACGAGAAAACGGTCCTAGCAAAATGAGTAAATGAGTAAAATGTACTTTTCTGCAATTGTAATGTTGTTAATGTTGTACTTTATGAATATGTGTTTCTGCCATTTTCAACACCAAATACCAAAGAGCCAAATGGAGCATTTTTTGTTTTGTTTTTTTGGCGTTTGGCTCTCCTAACCATTAGGTTGCAACGGATCCAGGATCTGTTCTCTTGAAAGAAATCCACGGAAAAATCAAAAGAAGCCTCAACTCTTCTCACGTCCAACACTGCTCTGGTACAGAATCGAATCGCTTTTTTTCCCCCCGTCATGTGTGTAACGTGTACGTCTTTGTGAACAAATCTCGCAACGACAGCCTTCATTAGGAAGCTCTTGTCAGAAAGATAACTTTGAGCACTGCTTTACATTTGATGACTTATGTTTAATACACGCTTCACTTTCCTTAAAATAATCAGCTTGTCTCTCTCCCCCATCGGAAGAGAGACTGCAGATGTTGCTGTGTGCGGTTCTGTGTGTGTGTGTGTGTGTGTGTGTGTGTGTGTGTGTGTGCTCCATCCATTATAAGTTCTTAATTATATTTGAGACGCATTTAGTTGTGAACTGTTTGTTTCGACCTGCAAACATAATCTTTCTACACTGGAAAATGGTAATTTTCTATTGTAAATTTCTGCTTAATCCCCTTGAATTTGTTGATATTTAGTAAACAGCTGTATTCTTTGTTCACTTTCAACAGTATGTTTTATAATGAAAATAATGACTTTATTGGTGAGCAATATGAAATTGGTCATATTAAAATATTCATTAATCATTCCTGTTTTTGTGTTCGAGTGTATGTGACGTACTTTCTTCCTGTGTTTGGTGCCTGTCTGCTATAATAATAAGCTTGTACCCTGCTCGTGTCTCCATTCGCACCCGTTGAAAACGTGTCCTAGTCCCCGCGGATCTGCAGTGACGAGGCTGTCACATCAACATTAGCCTCATTAATTTAGAGAGCAGAACATTGATCTCCGTTCGACCGTTATGTTCACGGTGACGCTCACTGTGGGCCTCACCAGCCCTCTAATTACGCTTCTTGTGTAATGTGTTGCATATCTCAAGAGGGGGCCCTGCTTAGTGAATGTGCTCCACGTTCACTGCACTTGGAACATGTCAAGCTGTCAGCTCACAGAGGTCCAGATGGCCAATCTGCCCACTGCTCCCTGTGGTATTTTCCTCATACTCCTCGCTACCTATCTCCCCCCGCTACTAACATCTCTCCCTCACTCATTTTTGCCTTCCTCTCTGTCGGGTGCCGCATCTCATTCACTAACAGTTTTTCTTTCCCATTATTTATGACGTTTTTGGTCTGTCTGCGTGTCTCTCACCCCCGTTTCCTGCTCCCTCTCCATCTGTCTAAAGGGTCAGTTCTAGTTCATCCAACTTCCACACAGATTCTTCCTTTCATCCATCGTGGTTTCCACTCAGGCAGATAATTTCAGTTTAAAACTCAGTGGCCAGTTAAAAGGGTCACAAAATCGTAAACATTTCCATGCACATGGAGGAGACAAATGATCATGAATGATTCATCAGAAATTAATCTGATGTCACTGGAGCTTTTCAATGAGGAGTTTGTATGTTCCACCCATGTCTGTGTGGGTTTCGTCCTGGGTACTCACAAGTCCTTTTATATTGACCTATTCACCAGTCTCCTTTAACTGGATCTACACCAAATTTTTATGAGTTTCTCCCTGGCCCAACGTCCATTCCTCCACCAAGTTTGGTGCAAATCAGTTCTTCAAGAGTTTTTGTATAAATGAGCCAAAAATCTAATAATAATAATAATAAAAATAAACTGACTCAGCTCTCATTCAGACTCATTTCAGATGTTTAAAAAAAATGTTTGCCTGTACCTCTGTGTTGTAGATTAAAACAAAAGGAAAATGAAATGAAGGATGATGAGAAAAGCACATAGCTTAAGTCTTCAGTCATATAAACTGGATAAGGAAGATGAAAAAGATCCAGCTACTGGAGGCCTGAAGCATCACCAAGACATAAACAAGCAATTAACCAACACAGACAGTAGCAGCACAGCCATAACAGGGACCAGTACTAATACACAGCACAACTATGACCAAAGATGAAATTATACTAACAGAAACTAGAATTACATAATAAATATAAGAAGATAATTAAGTGTCTAAATGAGTCTGACTGCAGCAAACACCTGCAACTGGAAACACCAGTGACTGGTCTACCATGATGCCCCGGTGACCATAAATGAACAATTATCTTTATCATCTAATAATCTCAGCAAATCCCAAACATTTGCTGGTTCCAGCTTTTAAATTTTGAAGTGTCAGTGAGAAATAACAGTATATTCAAAGTCATCGCCTCTGGCTCAGGGTTATTGTGAGCGTCTAGACAATGTCATTGACAGATAATCAATAGTGAGAAGAATCATTATTTGCAGCCCAAGTCAAGGGACATGATCTCACATGATACATGTCACGGTGCATTTTGTTTTCTCCCTCTCACACATATTGCACACCCCTGGTGCTCTCTGCTGTGTTTCTCTGTTACCGTCTCTCTCCTGGGTGTGTATCTGTCTTATTCGTTGCTGTTCTCTATGATCTCCATAACTCAGTCTGTGTCTCTGCACTGCATGTCCAGTGGCAGCACAGACAGGGCTGAATGCCTGACAGCAGACACCATGCATAATTCATGTGGCTGGGGCTCTCTGTTGACCCAAGTCCAAACAGTTGGCACTCCATAACACTTCCACAGAAAGACCCGAGGAAGAAGACGTTAAACTATGGGCAAAGTAAACTGTAAGATTTATTAAGCCACCCACACAAAAATTGTAAGCATTGTAACGTTTCAGACATTGTCTCTATCTGTCATCTCGGCCTGAAAAACGTTGAAGCAAAGACACGCACACAGGCCAAGCAAGATAATGGATTACAATGTAGAGACTTTGAGAAAAGCTACAAACCAGACAAAGATTTGATAAGAGAGAACTTCATAACTTCACAGCGACTTGAGACACCATCAGATTTCGTGGTGACACATCACAATAAATAAAGCAGAGAAATTTTCAAACCTGTGAGAAACAACAGTTGAGAGAAAGCCAATCGAAACAAAGCACGATATAATCAAGACCTTTTCTCTTCTGAGTCTTGATGTATATTGTTTTTTCCTTTAAGAGATTCTTTTTATTGGCAAAGGCGCGAAAGAAAGCAGCAAAACAACCTGTTTCATTCTCATGTTCTTCCTCCTATTCCTCTGCCTTCTCTGAGTTTTTACTTCATGCACATGCCACTAATAATTGCCTGTCCTCATGGTGACTGGCTCAGCAACAAATCATTCTTATATGTAAGGAACGTTAATTGGATTTAACACTCCAGAGCCATTCAGTACCGCATATGTCGCTGTAAGGAACGACTTCTAATCACTCATAACCTCATATAATCTCCTATTTGAAGAGGAGCTCACCAGGTGGCTTTCACTTTCATAATGGCTTTTGGACCAATGAGTCAGCGGCGGCTCACAAGAGGTGAGTTAGATGCTAAAATACCAAAACCCCGTCATCGAGACGAGTGGCGAATCTTTACGTAAGCGCCAGTTATTTCAAAAAAACGGTCGAATTACTGCTGTCACAACCCACACCAGAAGTGGTGTTCAAGCAGATCATGTGTTTCAGCCATCTGCTCCCAAATGGGGGGAAAACAGGGTTCTCTCGTTGAGATCATCTCTGATACCATCATCGCCAAATGCTTGTCTGAAAAAACTTCTATCAGGATGAGCAAAGAGTACCATGGAAACCCTTTACATTTGCTTTTTATCTGCAGCTTTATATGCAGCTTTGACGAGACTGAAGATGCAGCCTGCAAAATATGTCCCGCTCTTCTTTATTCGTAGTCAATACACTATGTATACCGCTGTGAACGAAGATGGATAAATCTCAACATGAATAATCTAGCAGATATGAAGCACCAGGCCAAGACATGCCAGCTATGGAGAAGATAATTATCAACTTACGGATATTAAAATCTGAAATTCAGGCCTCACAGCAGAAAACCTCTTTTTTCCTTTTTTATATGAAATGTCATGTACCATTGATAAGCGGTAGATGACCATCAGTACATGAATATGGAGCTTCAGGTTGACCATGATCACAGCTGAGTGCACAGAGTAAACTACTTAACATAGTTTCAGGATTATAGTTTATAGTTGTGTACTATGAAATAGTGAAGCAGGCTGCCACAGAAGCACTTTGAGTTGAAATAGTTTTCTAATGCTCAGCTGAAAATGAAATGTGAGGGGAAAGTGTGAATGTGACGACTTCCTCTACATGAAACATTGATTTTCCCTTGAAGCCAATAATATGGGGAATAATTAAGTGAATGGGCTGTGAGGCAAAACTGCAGTGACTTCGCAATGATCCATTAGGAAACAACAAGCGGCAAAACCAGTTTGGCTCATAAACATTTAGGCTAAACACAAATACTTATCACTGAAAAAGGGTAAATAAGCAGCATAAAATCATCACGATGCACCTACACAAAAAAAAAAAAAAAAAACCAACAAGCTCAGGTATGAGTATTGAATCGCAATCAATAGCAATTCAAAAGCACCATCTGAGATAAAAACATTACACAAGAACACAAATTAGTACCCAGCACACACACATAAACAACAACCACCAGTTTACAACAAACGCTGACTGAACAGAGCCAAAGCCTCTGGCAATACAAATTATAATGGTGATACACATTATAGCAGATGTGGAAGTGAAGCAGTGGTTGTATCTTATATCATACATAAAGAATATAAATCCATTCAGGGCCACAGTCTTTTTATACATACTATAGATGTTGGAATAACTTACCTGAATGAGTCCAAAGCTGCAAAAGTGCAGACATGTTCCTAATTATATGGATCACTCAGTGCCTTTAAAGGCTCCTAACTCATTTCAACCAATCATTTATCATAATAGCTAGACCTACACATCAGTGTTGATATAATAATTGTTATCATTTAGAAGAGAGTGATGCCTTGGTCTAGCCATATAGTTTTTTTTTTGCCGGGAACATACTGTTTTAGCCGTCACAGTGTCATTTATCACAATAATGCACTAGAGCCCTGTAAGAAACTTTTTCAAAGTCGCAAAGTGCCATACAGACATCAAGATTTCTGGCAGATGGCTTTAAATTGGAAGCCCGTGGACCAAGGAGGCCATTATCAAACAAGGGTCTGACATGAGTGGGGGCGATGAGAATGACCTAACATTTGGTATCGTTTAGTTGGAGAAAGTTGTCCATCCAACTTTTATTGTCTGTCCATCTAACTTTTATTCAAGCTCTGTAGACTACTTTTATTATGGGGATTTGATGGATTTGTGTGTGTCATCGGTGTAGAAATCGAACTCAATGTTCTCCCCAGGGGGAGTATGTAAAGAGAGAAAAAGGGATGAGACATAAAATTGAACACAGCAGGACATCATAGAGGATAGGAGCTGAGGAAGAAGATGGGAACCACATATACTAACCAAAAAGTACTAGTTAAATATGTGAACAACATCAGAGATGCCTTCACGGTACTCCAGTTTTAAGAGGACGCAGTGTTCAATATGTTGCCACAACCTTTGTAGAAACATGTTTTCCACATGTTTACAGACCTTGGGTATTGAGATTTGCTTTCATTTGCAAGTAGCAAACTCTTGTATACAGCTGTTCAAGCTGAAAGAGGAAACATGTTAAGCGACCACAAATATGTACATGGCAATCTTATCTTGATTAATGAATTTGAGACAAGTGGTTTGTTTGGGCAGCGTTCCCAGATATTACTGAGGTAGAGGATCGCACTGAAGTGAAGATCTTGTCTCCATCTGGCCTTAATGAGGACAACTGTGTGGACAGGAAACGATTCCACGGAATAAATGTTCAAACGCATACACAAGTAGCCCAATTAGACAGTTTCTGATATAAATTCACATCTAGTTGACCCGTCTTGCTCGGAACATTGGTTTGCATTTCAGAGCTTGACAGGATAAAAAAAAAAAAAAAAAAAAAATTGCTCCATAATAAGTTCATTTTCATATTTGTCATTTTACTGGACTCAACCCTGGAAAGTGGACCACAAACCTTTGACGACAATAGAATATATCATTCAAGATCATTCAATTTAGCAATGTTCCCTCTAACAAAGCTATCAAATTTATCAAAATTGAATTTACTTTTTCAGTTACAGTGCATCTTAATGCTATATTTCTTTCTCTTGGTTACTTTTTTTTTTTTTTTCAGCCTGTAGATATTTTTTTTTGCACAAGAAGAGTCCATGAGAGTTCAGGATACTACAGAATAACTCACATATGTCTGTTTTTTTTTTTTTTTTTTCCCTGTCACTGGAGCACCATTATCTATACCACTTATCCTCTGAGGACTGTGGGGTAGTGGTGGTGGCCTGGAGCTAATCCCCGTAATTGTGGATGAGGGCAGAGTATAGCGTAGACAGGTCGACCATCTATCAAAGGGCTAATAAGTATGAGACATTAAGATCGAGACCTAAATTCACCGTAATGCATTTAACAATTGGGAATTATTCCTACAAAAATATAATGCGCTCTATTTATTTGTGGAACTGTTACTGCTTCCTTGTCTATGAGGTTGCTCCACCTGCTATCCCCTCCAGCACTAGTCAGTTAGATTTGGAGCTGCAGATGTAACATCAGTCTTTTTTTAAACATCTGGCCTCTTTCTTGTGGCTATTCTATAAAATACGTCAGAAAATCATCAGTATGCAAGATGAAAAGAGGCCAAAAGACACTATACCACTCTGTTATAATTATATACAGTTTTTTTTTTTGTTTTTTTTTTTAACTGACCGCAAAACCAACACAACTGCAAAACACATAAAAATGTTCTTTTAAATGCCAAACTAAAGATGGTACGGGCATAAAAGAACACGAAATGACGTCAGTATTGTTCTCTTGTTTTTAAAGCTTTTGGCATGCTGCCACTGCAACTTCAACCTTTAAACTTCAAACACAAAGGTCGATTATGAGCTGCTGCTCTGCTGCAGTAGAGTTGGGTTCTTTCTTCAGCCGTTTGCACAGTTCTGTGAGATGAATTATCATTAGTTTGTCCCTTGGCTTAAAATGGGTACACACAGTAATGAAGGACAAATACACCCATGTTCACAAAATCAATCTTGCGACTTTGGTTCCACGAACTAAAATAGCTAAATGATTAGGACGGACAAAGATGAAATACATCTTGGTTTATCTGGAATTTGTAGAAATGTAGATACAAAAAACAAAGTCTGGGGCAAGGAAGTTGTGAATAACTGTTGTTACCAGTGAATATTGATCATCAATGCAACGTTCTGCTGGGAAACCTTGGGGTTTAGCATCCATCTATTTACTCATCAACATAAGCATTGTTTCACACCAAACACACAGCTCTATGGCAATGGCACTCACTGATGAACACTGAACCGGACAATGTGTTCTGCAGCAACTGACCAAGAGAACAAAGTTGACCGGGCCCTCCTGACCACCCAGATTCCAATCTAACTGAGCATCTGTTGGATGTGCCATAACAAGTCAAATCCATGGGGGCCCCACAAAAACCGAACACCACATCCCATAGGACCAAAAGAATCTGCTAGCAATGTCAAGCGCCAGATAGAACAGCGCAGCCCCCGAGGGCCAGTGTTCATGGCCTGATTTGGTTCAGAGATATTATGGCATGAATTTAAAATTTGACAGTTTTCTGTCTCCAGCTCTGAAAATGACCTAATTCATCGCATAAATATATTAAATATATATACCAAGAAGACAGATGTGGACAGATGTATACTTTAATATCATCTGGCAATATCAACCTGCTAGAAATGATAATGTTTCATTAGCCTAGTATTGAATAAACTGACCAAACTAGCCTTGTGTCCATCATTTACCTTGGACAAGCATGAGATCAAGATTAGCATGTATACTGGATACTTTTGTTGAGCAGTGAATCCTTATAATTTTCTGTGACAATGTGTGTGATTGCTGTGTACGTCCTGTGACAACTGATTCTTGTTGCTCTCCACAGTAATGACAGTGCAAAAGCGTTCCTCCGTTACAAAGTGATTTAAACATTGATGCCATTAACCTGGGGGCTGAATTTCTTTGTGGCGACTGGAATGTTGAAAATGAGACTAGAATTTTAAAATATGCATAAAACACTTAGAAACATTTTATAAAAAACAAGTTATACATGCACAGCATTAAAATGAATACATTCACAGCCTTGTCGACTGGCGTAAGGGTGCTTAAGAATAAAATGAGTTTTGCAGTTTCCAGTGAGGGCTCTTCCACAGGCTTGCAACCTCAAAAGCTTGAGCTCTCTGCGGAATCACTGAGAGCTTTCTATGAGCTGTCCAAAAGACCATCCAGTCCATTTAAAGGCTTCAAAACAAGAAACAGATACTCTACAGTCAACACAACGTGGAAATGAGAACCAGTCAGGGGAATGAAGACCACAAAGAGTTTGTGTCATTTCCCTAAGAGCTGCTCCACTGTGTGATGTTACACAGGGAATTTCATACAATTGATTATGTGCTAAAATCCAAAAGGTTTAAGGAGACAGAGAGCTGGATATTTTCCACATAGCAATGATAAGTCACCAAGCACAATGAAATCAATGGAGTATGTCTCCTGTGGGAGGCATATTAAGGATAAATTAAGGCTGGGATTGAATCCTGTGACTGAATAACTTAGGTAACCCATAAACTATAAAGTCCTGCCACAGAAAATAATGTATAGATGTTCCAGATCAATCTCACATTAAGTTAATATCTCTCATGAATATGACAAAAATATTTTGACTGTACTTCAGCGGGCACCGTATCAGTCAATAAACACTGGAAGGAGACAGCTTCAGCCAGAACAGGTTAAAGCATCAGCCAAAAAGCGGGGTCAAAGTAGTCGACCAGGAGTCAGTGGACAGTTGGAGAAAAGTCAAGGAGTCTATTCACATTCAGCAACAAAGAACAATCCTCACACTGACCCATAATCCCCATCTCACCCCCATTTGGTATATGACCACTTGTTATTTTGTGAAGTCCAATTCTTAGGTCACAGGACAACCCATGACCTCAGTCCGTTGAGTGTGTCACATGGTTAAAAGCTCAGATGAAGCCGTTGGATTGGAGGATTGGAGCCAATCCCAGCTGCTTACCCGCAAAAGGCAGGGTACACCCTGGACGGCTGCCAGCTCGTCACGAGGCCTAGAATGAATTTCACATTTAAAAACTGTAAAGAAATATGTAGAATAAGGACTAAGACTGTTTTTTATTGGGAATCAACTGCTGCTACATTAAAAGAAGCACTTTACTTTAAAATTTAAATGGTGTGATACTCTTGTGGTACTTGAGTTCTTTTAAGGGTTTGTGACTTGATTTTGATTCAACTCTAGATGATGACGATGTGTTAGGGCCAGGCAATACTCAAATTGGGCCTGAATTGGTCCTGCGCTTTTAGTGTACTGTAATTAAATAGAACCTGCAACTTCTGGGGTATCATTATCTTTCTGTTCATGAAAGTATAGGGTCTCTCAGTGTCCCTGTAGTTCACACTGACATTAAAAATACATGAATATCATTCATAATGCTGTGCAAGGTTGCAGAGGGCTAGAGCCCAAAGCCATAAGTGAATGTGAGGTGAAACCAAGCACACACATACGAGTGAAGACCCATGTTCACATGAATGAAGCTGAATCAATATTATATATTTATTTTTCTAAATCTGTGATTTTTTGCTAATTGTGCTGTGTGATTTGCTGCTACCCAGGTGGTCATCTGTGGGTATCTGGCAACAAGATGCCTTCTCACAGAGGATAAGAGCCATATAAATACGACAATCTTCCTATGTCTTTGTGTAATCATTTTCTCCAATCCTTATTAACCATTTAAATCCATCCTTATCAACAACAACAACACTGGCAGGTCATCCGTTATTATGACATAGTCTAATACAAAGCCAATGCAAGAAAATAAAATATAACCTGATGATAGATTTTACTTTGATTGAGAAACGTCTGTAGTGCAAGATAACATGTGTTGCTCATGTCCTACTACATCACAGGCAACAAGTATCTGTGAAAGCTACAGTAAGTGAGTCTGTGTATTTCCGGGATTTCCCCGGAAATTCAAACAGATTCATTCATTCAGGTCGCTCCCTCAGCCTCCGTTGAGCTCAAAAACTGTCTCCAGAATCACACACTCTCTCTACTTTACAGACCAGCTGATGCACCACAGCACGTGCAAGAAAAGCAAATCAACTAGCATGAGCGCTGTATCCACAGCAACCGCAGAAGACAACTAACACACTCTGTACGGACACATGGAGGTAAAAACTAGCTTATGAGTTGATATTAGCCGTTAGCACCTTTATAAATCTTATCACAAATCAATTCAGAGATAAATGAAGACACAAAAAGAAAATTACCTGTCATGAAGAAATATGGCCAACTCATGCATCAAACTTGAATCCTTTAAAATCCCCTAGTTTCCTCCACCTTGGCAAATCCACTTCAACATGGATTTTATTTTACTTTTAAAGACAAAACAAATCATCCTGTTCTTCCTTCTTACTCTTCATAGAGTAAAAAGTCACTGACAACGGAACAATCGGCAATTTGCTAAGTTTTGATCGCTCCGCCATCTTACAGCTACTATTTTTCATGCGCGCGACTCCGCGTGTACTTCGTCAGGTGTGAGCGAGGGGATGTGGGCGTGTCTTCAGCGTGTGCACGAGCTGTGATTGACAGGGATTTACTCCTCCCCTTCCCTCTGATTGGTTAAAACACACCAGGAGCGGTGGGGTTTTGCAAATTGTATTTTAATAAATTACCAGTTTTATGTACTACTGTCAGAAAATAGTTATAATTTCAGTAAATGTGTCTAAAAACATTATCCAACTGAACCTTGAATGACGCACCAGATATTCAGAGAACAAATATAATATCTATTTTTGTTGAATTCATCTACATTTCTATATGTTGCTTTAAATAAATAAAAATAGCAGGAATTTATATGCTCGTCAAGAGGCAAATAAATCAAACTTAATCGAACATAAGAATAAGAAAAGAACTTTTAGTAACTGGTATAAAATCTAGGAGCTCTGTTTATAAATGAATGTTCTTTTATAATTTGTAGGATTTATATATGCATTATATATCAATAAGTATGAGTGGATAGTGAGGTTTAATTGAGCATGCAAGCCGGCTAGCACTAACAATGGACACGAGAAAATGATTTTTTTTTTTTTTTTTTTTTCATGATTAAAAAGTCCGCAGTAGCTCAAAAAATTAGACTTCATCACTTCAGGGAACAATCAAGACCAAAGCTTATGGAGAACAGGAAGATAAACAGCCAGTTTCAGAAAAATATCAATTCCTTTAAAGGTTGATAACGCTTCAGTGTCTCGCCTCACCACCCCCATCGGCTGACTACCTGGATGGCAGTCACTGAGTTGGAATTAGAAAAATTAAACAGTTTCTTTTTAACAACATGATTCAAACGTGATGTGTTCACTTGGAATCTTAATGTTGAGACTAGTTGGAATTAACTAGCAAGACAGATGCTGGTGCATATCTTTTCTCCCAGTAGTCACTGTGATGCCCCTGAGGATGGATGATTCTTCAATGTATCCAAGCATGCACAGCTTTCTCCAACTGACACATTTTGAAAAAAAAAAAAAAAAAAAAAATAAATAAATAGCAATAATAACACGATTTCCCTTCTCACTAAACATCTTCGCCTCTTTTCTCCTCACTCACGGAAGGTCCAGTAAGAACAGCTGGCCTTTAAGGGAAAACTTAAACATAAAGTGTGCTAATGACTGAAAAGATGCTATCCTTGCACAGCTCATCACACACACACACAAATGCACACACACACACCGCCTTCAGCTATGGCAACAATGACTGCTGCTTTGTTTTTCAACCCTGGATATTGTTTTTGTTTTTTCATGTTCTTTCTTTGTTGCTTTAGATCGCACACATCCACGTGTCTGCTTTCCTGTTTTTAAGATTTTGTCACTGTCCTTGGTGCTGAATCTCTCTAACAAGGCAGTGATGTGCTGTGAATGTGTGTTTGTCTCTGTGTGCTTATTGCTTATTGAGCTTATTGTGTATTCGTGATGTTAGTTCTGGTTTGGTGGCTTGGCAATTTCATCTTGTTCCACATCCTCTGAGGCAACCTATACACCTTGTTGGTCATGTATTAATTTTTTTGTGTTTCTCCTCACCTCATGTAGAAACCTTAGTGGAAATCTGCCTGTACAATTTGTTCCGTCACCGCCGATGTTGTACTGTATATAGAGACGTCGGATTTGTTGGCTTTGATTCAGCCTGGACCAGCTTGAAATGAAAACAAGGCGAACAGGCAGCTGATCCAGTGCAAGCTAGTGATAACAAAGACAAATAGTAAGCCATGGCAACAGACTACTGTTCAATGATCTGTGGGTGTCAGGGATGCTCTCCAGGAGAGGAATGGGGAACCAACAAAAATCCTTTCAATCAACAGTGCAATCAAGTGATAACGATTAAATCACTTTCTCTGGGATCACTTCATTGTATGATTGGTTCAAGCTGTTATATAAGAGAGCACACAGTCTACAGTGTTCTACAGCTCTGACCATTGTCTTCTTTTCTCATTAAAACACATAGTGAAAAGAAAAAGTGTACAGCTGATTTTTTTGTAAAATGACTTCTATGGATGGATAATATTCTAATTTTCTTTTTATATATTTTATAATTTCATTTCTTTACCTTATGGACATTAAATTAACAATCCAATATAGTATAATATTGATATCGTATAACTTTGCAAATTCACTCAAATTACTCTTTGGATTTTAAACAATGTTTTGACAAAAATCATGCATTGCAATTAGAGTCTTAGTGTGAGGGAATGAGGGGGGTTGACATCTAAAACTTCTGTTTTAGATTATAGGGAAAAAGAAGAAGAAAAAAAAGCAAACATTAATTAATCGGTCTGAGTTGGGACCTGAATACCAGATGTGACACATGCCCATTAGTGCTGGGCAATATATTTAAAAAAATAAAAACTGGCCTTTGTCAGTCTAACAACTAGAGACTTGTCGCACAGGTGTGTAATCACATAATCTGATTAAAAATAATCTGTAAAGTCGAGCTGAACAGCTGTCAACCAGTGAAGAAAGTTTAATTGTCCTATTTAAAGTGTCCTGTTTTTGTGTAAGATGGAAATCATTTAAAAAAAAAAAAAAAAAATCTGATTACTTTCGAGATGGGTTATGCAACAGAACAGCTGTTATGAAACTAAACTACTGTGGGCTTCTTACAGATATGAAATCCAACAGCAGTAGATAAGAGTGCAACTCCTCCTCTGAACATAACACAAAGGTAACAAAATACAGCGTCTGTCTGAATAATGTAGCCATTCTGTGTCCATCCACAGAGCTAATGAAGGACACATACATAGTTTTTGCCGGGGAAACAACATGCAGGACAGTTTTTCTACCATCTGTTACGCTTTATGGTACCTAGATCACTTGGTGCTATTGCCAACATGAACCAGTGACATCATGCTAATCTTATTAACACACATACTAACATAAGCAAGACTTTTCTCTGCACTTTAATTGTTGTATTTCAGCCTTCTTGTTGCCTGAATCCTGCTGTATGTCTCAATTCTATAAACTTCTATACTTACACTTAGTACTTTAAGTGTATAAGTGCATTCACACGGACATGTATGGCAAAATGCAGTGTACTGTTAATACCCACATAGTGCAGCCATAACAGTCAAAAAGTTAAGTGTGGAACACATCTTGGATGCGTAGCGGATGGGGAGGGACAGCGATGGCGGTGGCTTAATCACCACCTCACATGAAACATGGGGCCCACACAAACAAACAACAGTACTATTAAGGCCATTCTTGATTATAATTGAAAACAAGCCGGCAGATATCTTGGCGGGAGACAATCATGGTCCAAATCGATGATTAATGTTCCGTTCAGTGGCAATTTGTCATTAAAAAGGAAAAGAACAAGACATTGTGATAATCATTTCTGGTAAGTGCACAACGATTTGACACAGCATTACTGTGTCAAAATTTTCACACTATGGACAGTATACACTTCCATAGCATACTATGTATACTATGGAAGTGTACTAATGGAAGACACACTACTGGCTTTATCACACTGGTTGTAGTGCTCAACTCCAACACCCATTTCCTATTTGTGCTTTCCAGGTCAATTATTTACCTTATAGCCTATTCAAGGAGGTTAAATTAGCACAATCAAATAAAAACCAAGTGTCGATGAGCTCAGCTAATCTCAGACAGCTCATTAAGCCCCCACTATCCCCCCCACCCACGATTTACCCACTGTTGCTTTTTACCTCACAAACCTACAGAGAGGATGCTGTCAAACATTGGCACCGGATGCAAATTGGCACTGCAAAATCATGTAGCATAGACATAATTTCAAAATAAAACTGGCCTTTTAACTTTGAAGTAACTAAATCACAGCTGCAGAGGCAGCTGCACAAACGACTCATTAAGTTTTCAAAACAGACTCAGAAATTACGATGCATGTTAAATGCAGGAAAGCTGCTCTGGCAAAGAGGAGCAGAGTTCATGCCAACATTAACAGAAAAGCCACTTGATGGGATATTTAACAATAGTGCAAAATGCAAGTCTAATCATAATTGCCTGAGCTGAATCAACCCCTTGCTGACATAATTTAAAATAAATGAACATTAAAAGCTTTGCAGTATTTATGTCAGGCTCGCTGAACTGAATTGTAATAGTATTCTTATCACAAGCACCTGTATGTCCACATATACAGTAGGTCAGCATAATATATAGTATGAGTAAGTACATCTGCTTAAAGGCAGAGTCTCTGGTTTTAGTTCTGAGAACAGTTGTTTATGGTCACAAATACTGATTACACTGCACTGCGATGTATGAATTTTTAAAGTTGGTGCGGTTGCCTGGAGGCAAACACTGAGGCAAGTGCTACAACAGGTGTTTACAGAGTACAGTAATTACAACAACATTACTAAGAGCTTTTACTGGATATCTTTTATTGGGTATAGAAAAAAAGCTCACAAAACAGAGTTTCCTGAGTAGAAGAGTACAGAGTGGAAACTAAAAGCTCCTGAGCTATCTTTTCTGTTTCAGAGTACTAAGTTTAGTTTGATTTGTTATTTGTTATATTTCTCTGTGGTAAAATGACTGCGTATTAAAGTACATGTAATGTTTGTTAAAGACTTGAATGATGTGTGATGTAAATTCTGGGGTTTTTTTTCGGTTTGATTCAAATATCTTTCATTTCATGGTCCATTGCGTCACCATTGTCTGCTCATTTCATGGTCCTTTGTTTTACCTTCAAACATACCTTAAGTGTTATATGGATAACATCATCTGGGTTTGAGTTCTTGACTGCTGAGAGATCGTTGTTTTGGGAAGAGGATAAAAGTTGGGATGTAGAAGATTGACTTTGCTCATATACTCACAGACTGTTTGTTTGGTCACTCCGTGCGTCTGAGTCCTCTCATGCATGACTGCTTTATTAAACTACAAGAAAGATGGCTGAATGTGTTAACTCTCTTTTGTTCTATTTTATCTTATTACAAATATAGAAATGCCACTGCAGACATCAAAAATCGATCGGTTTTTGCATTTGCACTTTATCCCAGTAAACATGTGTAGACAGTCTTGGAAGGTGTTTGATTTGGGCTACACGGTGAGCCCCATATGTCATCTATCATAAGGTAATAACAGTCAGGTCAAGTCTGGTGATAACAATGTGGTAAGAGGCAGTAGAGCAGATTGATCGACATAACACAGGATGTTGATTCATTTCACAAAGGAAATCACAATAGAGATTTCCTGTGGTTGACAAAGGAACTCTCATGTGTGAAACCAATCCATGACTTTTCCACAACTGGTGCACAACCTTAATTATGTTTTTATCATAGTAACCATGACGATGAAGGTGCTCACTTAGGAGAAAGTAACCCACATTGGTTTTAACCCCCCCACCCAAAATAAATAAATAAATAAACCCAACCAAGTAGATTTGGTGACTGTTGTACAACTTTAGCTGTATGTTTGTTATTTTTCCCATGGGGTTAAAAGTTGTATCATTGTTGCCATGCTGAAAAAGGTTTAGCACTACTTTAATAGGTCGTTTGGAAGGGAAGGGGTTTGAGTTGTGACAGTTGTGTAATCTGTGAGCAAATTGTTACAGAGCTGTCATACATAATAGGACTGTTGTGGCACAGTTAGCCGACTCCGTTTGTCTCCTAACGACTCGAGCTGTGAAGTCGTGAGAGTCGACTCAAACACTGTGTGGGTTCTGCTGTACTGTCTGTGCCTGCTGGGGAGCTAACGCTAGCTAACAGCTGTCTGCAGACATCAGGTTGACGTCTTGTCAAACAGTGCTGATGATTGCACACACTTTAGTTTCTTTGCTCCAAGTCATTATTAAAGTAACTTAATGTGGGCAGCATTTATTGTTTTAAAATAAACATAACAGTGACACCACTGGGAGTGGTGCAGGTATATTGAACTGTTTGTTCATGTCTGGCAACAGTAAATATAGATGTCTCATGTTTTATTTGTTATTCATTTGCAAAAGAAAAGAAAATATTCGGTCTGTGCCTGGATAGTCAAATGGTTATGGAGCACCACGCTGGCGTATATATGACATGCAGCTGTTCACCGATACGATTCCTAATCAAGTCGAGTCTTTCCCCCGCTCCTCTCTCTACAACTGTCTCTATCATTAAAAGGCAAAAATGCCCCAAAAATAATATTTAAAATTAAAAAAATCCCTCGGCCCATACAGCTTTATAAGATAAATGTGTCAACAATTCAAATGCACTTCACATTCATTTATATTCAAGGAAACAATAGTTGTCACTTGTTGAAAAGATTCAAAGATTACATCGGTGTGCTTCTATGCACGGTGAAATTATTAAAATGCTGAACCTTTAATGAAACAATTTCTGATAAAAATCCCTAAATCAACAAGACAACTAGTCGCAACAACAACTTGTCCTGTTTTTAAGAAGCTGCGACCATTTGTGAGGATAACTGTTTTTTGTTTGTTTATTTTTCATTTATATGATTTGAAATTCATCTATGTACTAGTTCAGCAGACGGAACAAAATGCTCATCTTTTTACAATGACTGTGCTTTCACCATACAGTCCAAGGACTGAACTGAACGCCACTGAATTGATGACAAAACAGCAACAGTGATGAGGCAAGCTGCCATTTCCCCCAGATGGTACATTACTGCATGCATGTCTTAAGCTGGTGGTGACATATACCATGAGAAGAAAGAATTCAGCTTCACTGAAATAGCGCACCCATCTGTTTTATCCATCGTCTCAGAGCAGTCGGATCCAAATAAAGGAAGTATGCAGCATGTTTTTAGCATATATATATATATTGTGAGACACTCAACAACCACATTAAAACCACATTTTTTCGGACTGTAAACCAAAACGACCAAATGAGTGAACAAATGGTGCATAAAAACATACACATGTTGAAGCAGGTTATTGGCTTCCATTCAGCCTGAGTTAGCTTATAAAATAAAAAGGAGGGAGAGGAGGCAGTTGATTCAGTGCGAGCTAGCGATAACAAAGACAAATAGCGAGTCGTGGCACCGGTGAAGTCAGACGCTACCGTCCAATGATCAGTGGGCGTTTGAGATACTCTCTAGGAGAGACATGGGCACTGACAAAAATCCTTTCAATCAACCGTGCAATCCAGTGATAGCAATTAAATCACTTTCCCTGGGACGTTATCATTGAGTGACTGCTCTATCCATCTTACGCACATTCTAATGTCTGTTGGTGGTTTTGTGGGCGCACAAAACGTGTGTCTGGCTCTACTCCAAGACTCTCAACTAGGTTTTATGACTCTCTGGGAAACAATGGAAGGCACGCAGTGTGAAAGCTCCGTTTTGCTTGTAGTAAACTGGTTTAAATGCAACCGGATCGCTCTGAAGTCAAATAGACTTACAAACACAACCCAGCTTCATTGTCATTTTTGTTAATTGTTTGTCAAAAGCTAGTTGTGAAATGTTTATAGTTAGGGGGGAAAATGTCATGAAACACTTTTCTTTTAAAAGAAGTTTAACAAACCAGAAATATCACGGCAGTGAACAAACCTCAATGATTAAAAAAACATTTATTTATGAGTCTATTTTGTAATAAGATGCAATACAATGCAACAACAAAATCACAAATGAATCTAATAAACCACAAGAAATAAAACAAAACAAAACAAAAAAAGTGAAGAGAGCAGAGTCATGTTCTGTACCTGTTCATTGTGTCGAATCAAAACAAACCTGATGAAATTCAAATGTGCGTTTTCCAGGTTACAATAACAACAATTACACTTGGCTGTCGAAAAACATATTTGTCAAGTACCTTTTGACTTCAAGCAAAGCATCTTGATGCCGAACCAGCAGGAGAGCGGCACTTACAGTCAGAGTGGCAAAGACCACAGCTTTGGTGGACAGGTATGAGCGTCTGGATGCTTGCTGCCCGGGGCTTTCGACATGTTCACTGTTCCACACTGTTTCCAGCTCCTCCTGGGTCAGAGTGGTGGGACAGAGTTCAGCCAGAACCTCCAGAGCAGCTCGCTGTCCAGACTGCACTGCACCGCTCATGTAGCCGCACCACAGCGTGGCTGTCTCTGTTCCTGCCCAGTGGATCCTGTAAATATCGAAATAATCTGTTAATCGTGTTCTCAATGCTACACTCTATGCTGAACTTTGCATTCGCTTTATCCTCTATTGGTGTAATTACACACCTTTCAGCATATTTACATAGTGTCCTGAGTCATTAACATTCACTTACCACGTGACCACAGAGTACACATGATACTGCTGCTGACTGATTCGATTTTCTGTCTGACAAACTGATACATTTGAAGTTTTGTTCTCAGCCCATGTTCTGAAACTTGCCTATGCTGAGCAATTTCGGTTTGAGCCAGTTCAACCCTGTTGAACTCAGCGAAGAAGCAGTAATACTACTACTCATTCACATTTCTTCTGCTCCATGTGATGACAACACAGTCAAAACAAGTCTAAACAAGTTAAATCACCACCCATCATGCCCAGCAGGAGTTTTGGTGATATACTGATATTGACAGTATCCTTTATATTTTAAAAATGAAATGCTGATATCATGTAAATAATACAACAGCCCTTAAATTATGCACATTTCTTCCCTTCTGTTGGGATACTGTAACTGTTGGTTCACTCTCGAACATGGTCATAAAATTCATAATAAAGTGCATAACAAAGAAAGTTTCCTACTGATATCATAAAAATAACTTTATGATGAATTCTTTTGGCTATGATAATCTTGTTTTGTCATATCATGACAGCCCTTGTGTCACGGTTTGTTGTCAACGTCAGTCCACATCATGTCTACATACTGCTGTCAGCTTTAATCTTCAGCTGGAGTATGAGCATTGTCATCAGCAAGATGTTAGCTCTGTGGGTGTGACTGTATAATGGACGTGCTCAAAAATGAAAAAAAAAAAAAAAAAAAAAAAAACAGCAGCCCTAGATCAGATCCATCATTAGTCTACGGAGCCCTTGAAGTGACATGAGAAAAAAAAAAAGATATACTGGGGACAAACACTGACTATAGTTTTGCAAGATCTTGACTTTGATTTGTGAGATCTCGAGTTTCATTTGCAAATCCAACCCTGCATGTCGGTGTGTGAGTTTACAGTCTGCTGAAATTAGGTTGTAGTTCTTCATGTTACCAGCAGGAGTGAAACGAATGTGATCTCAAACATATCAACCTTTGCGTCATTCTTCTATAAATATACAGTTAAAAGATGTGAACACAACTTTCATGTCTGCTGTTGATGACAGCCAGAGCTTTTTGTCTATTTTGTGCATATATTTCTTTTCTTACTTTATGAATTAACTTCCAGGTCATTGTCAGAGAAACCACTGAAAGTGATCTCAGAATTGCCGGTTACGATATGTTTGTTACGGAAATGTCAACATGGATCCTCATTTCCACCACAATGTGCCACCATCTGAAGATTGGTTTCACCTGCAAATTTTTTATATAGTCCAATTATCTGCTGCTGGTAACATAAAGAAACACAACCTAATTTCAGAGGACTGCTAAACTTTCACACTGACAGGCACTGTTGGATTTGCAAATGAAACTCAAGATCGACAATCTCGCAAAATTATAATCAGTGTTTGTCCCCAGTATATGTTTTTTTTCTCATGTCACTTTGGGGGCTCGGTACTGGTCCAATGACAAAAACAGAAAAAAAAAAAAAAAAAAAACAAAACAAGCTTTTGGGGTGGACACTTGGAGAGTTAGAATCTGCCAGTGGATCCTGCTGCTGCTAATTGCTAGTTTCCCCAAGAGGTTGAAGACAATAGCTCAGTAGAGCTGAAGATGATGTATTATCATCCCCTTTCAACAGTGGCATTGCAAAAACATGCCACTACCCATTCTCAAATGGAAACACCTTAGCAGAAAAGTCCCAATCCACAGAAACGAAAGTGGTGCAGAGTTATTTTATTTTTTATGTTTTTGTAGTCCGTCTCAAAACATCTATAGCTAAGAAGTAGGAACAGAATGTGAGCCTAGTGGATGAACAGGAGATAAACCACCCCGCAGCACATATGTACCAGCTGGTGGATAAAAGACTAGTCAATGCTCTCTTTGTGCTGCTGGTTCAGCTCAAACGCAAAGGCCAATGCTCTAGGATACAGATGGTAGGGCTGGTCCGTTGGCTCCCATGGCCCCACTGATTGGAAGGGTGGTGTGGACCCAGAGCCCAACATGAACAATACGCTCTTTCTATTGTAGTCTTTCTGTGGCCTAATCCCTTCTGTTGAAGCCAGAGCAGTAGTGGGGATAAGAACAAAAGTATCAGACCTTATGAAAGATTCCTATTGTATCTTCTTCTCCACTGATAGATATTATTAACTATGTTGACATGTTCTGATTGAAAGGATGGGTTGTGTAACACTCTTAAGTGTTGCAGTGAGGTGAAGTGAGTGAGTCCTTCACAGTCTCTTTAGATAATGGTGATTCTCCATGGCAGGAAAATGTTAATATAGGCTGCACATAAGTGAGTAAACAAGTATCATTTAGTTGTTTGGTGGCTGTTTTTTTTATCCTTTCGCAGATCTGCAATATTAGTTTGTGTAAAAACCACCACGTAGAATCAGATGTATCAGCTCAGCTCATTGGGTTGCTGGGCAGCTGGCTTGAAAGCTAATGTGCTCATTAATTTCCTGTTCAAAGGATATAGTACATTTCTACTCATGTAGTCATTAGTCCAACATACTTGCGAAGAACCAAGGTTCTTCTGGAACTACATTAGCTTTCACTCAGCCAATCAGAGGAATGGGGACGGATTCCCTTTTAGCACCTTTAATCTGCCCAGTATCCTTGATGATTAATTCATGTTGTCTAAACAGCTGAGTTAGAGACCTCAGTAGAAGACAAGCACACTCTGAACTTCATATAAACCCTTCTCTGATGTGGTGAAGCACGGCATGACAATAAAATTCAGGACTGGTTCCAAGTAGTTTTGTTCCTGGGTTGGACTTAAACTGCCATCCACTTTCTCTCTCTCTCTACCCCCTTCCTGCCTCACCTGTCTATCTACACTGTCACCATCAATAAGGGCAAGAACATGCAAAAAACAAAAATCCTTAAAAAAATAAATAAATATCGGAAGCTGCAACAAAAAGATGCTCAGAAGTTTATCCACCTTAACCATCGAGTGCCACAGCTCATCTCCTTTAAACTTTGTTGTCGTGGGTTTGTGTGCTCTCTGCATGCCGCTGTCAGTGCACGTCAAAGATATTTCTGAAGAAAGAACCCCTCACTCTGGGAGGAAAAACTGAGTGTTTATTTAGTTGCAACACATCCAACAGTGTGAGACGTCTTCTTTCCTACCAGGTCGTGTCACATCACTGTCAGGGCTCGTGCTCTCTCTGCTGAACTTTTGTTTGTTTCATATTTTTGGAATTTTTGAACCATGACCTTCAGTATTTGGACAAAGAATCTCTGGTGAGATAATGTAGTCTACAGCTATTATTTCACTGTCACCAATTAAACAGGCTGTTAAATATAATATAAGTATCAATTCAGACTTAGTATAGGCAGATGCCAAACACTCAAGGACATGGATTTATAAAAAAAAAAAAAAAAGATAAAGAAAAAACATGTTTGTGCCATCCCTATTCAGAAGCATACTGATTGTTTGGTCCAGCTTTGTAGCAGATGCCACTTTAGGTGGCAGATAATCAGCAGAGTATCCAAGACCTTGAGACCACAGAGGCATTTTGGCAACATGTCAACAAGCACAGTGTTAGTAATGCACACTAGCTGCACGGTGAGGTCTTAGGGGCATGATTGGTCTCTTCAAACTGAGTGCTGGAAAAAAATAATTTGCTGGCATGTTTTCTACAGTTGCCTGACATTACCCCAATACTGTGTGTTATGACTCTGAATGGTGTAACATTATAAGATCCCAAGACCATTTACTGTAACAAACAGCAGTGCCTCAGCTAGGAGAGCAGAGATCACTTCGATATACGAGTACAGATGATAGTGAAAAAGGAAAGCAATGAGTTCACCGCATATAGAAATAGAAATATAACAGGCAGGATTAACAGAGAGAGAAATCAGTCAACACAACCATTACAGCAGCTTGCATAGCAGGTGGTGGTAAACAGTATAATGAGCAGTGGAATTATGATGAGAAAAGTGAGAGCTTGTCAGATTAAAAAGACCGCCTTGTGGCCTTGATTGAACGTGATTGGTTTCACGTTCAATTAGGTGTTTATAAGACAAAGGCTAAAGTGACACTGATCGACTGACAGCACCCCTGGCTGTACTTCCCCGTTGAAATAAACACAACGTCGTGTTTAAATTATAGCGTGTGTAAATATGATGGTCGACCACTGAAAGTCTGCAACATGGGTGATTCCAGAAATACACAAGTGTGAGATTAGTCTCCCACTCAAATCTCTCAAATCTCCAGTCCCTCTGAGCAAGTGGGACATCAATTTGACCTCAGCTGTATACAAATTGTTCTGCTGTGTTCGGTTTAATCATGTTTCCCAACGGGCCAAGTCAAATAATATGATAGCAGATGAACAAAACGGATTTAGAAAGAAACTGGTTCTCATTGTCAACATTAAGCACAACAAACACACAACAACTCCTGGAAGAATCCAGGTTTTTTTTTGTTCTGTCGTTGACCTTTCTCAAGCATTTGATCAAACTTGACTACAGGATTCTGGGAAAACACTGGTGTTATTTGTTCTCAAATATAATTAAAACCTTCCGGTCTGTATATTCAAATAAGAAATGTTGCCCAATCTGACAGATTAAATCTTATTCAATACTCAGGAGACAGTAGAATGCAATTTATCCATATCTCTTCTTTCTTCTATGAATAGTTTTTTTTTATCTGACAATCAGTGCTAAAAAAAAAATATAAAAGTGTTTATATTTGTCCTCATCATGACCTAACTGATATATGACACAATCATCTTGTTTGCTGGGAACAGTTCTCTGAACTGTTGCTGATAAAGTCCCTGGAAGTGTTTGTGTGGTGAATAGCATTGCCAGCTCTTGGTATGAATTGTGGATTGATATGTGGGGATGTTCAGTGTGAAAGTGAATGAATTCCTCTGACACTTCCTCACATAATGTCTGTGTATTTCCAAAGGCTGCGTGTTCCCTGGGGGTATAACTGGTGCTACAGACTACAATTCATAATTTTATGTTTTTCCTCATAATTGTTCGAAACCAGAAAAAAACCTAACTGTTTTATGCACACTACCGGAATGTGTTCTGGATTCTATTAAACAGTGGGTGAAGACGGGGTCCTCCCTTGTGTTGCGGGATTCAACAGGAGTGAGTTATAATAGAAGAGAAAGATATTTTCTCTTATCTGCTTTTCCCTTGGTGCCAGACGCTTCTTCCCATTTGCTTCTTGCTTGCATTTCTATCACTTTGTCTTTGTAATGCCTTTACTTGAGGAAAGAGGAGAGACAAATTTGTTTTATTAGACTGTCCTGAAATAAACAGATGTTTCACTTCTGGCGTTGTGGCACTCGGTCTTCTTGATTAGAGGAAGTTGTTGCAGGTTGGGGATGAGTTTCTGCTCCAAGCAAAGGAGTTCAACAGTCTCAGGGGTCTTGTTCATAAGTGAGGGTACGATGGAGCAGGAGGTTGATAGATGACTCGGTGCAGCGTCAGCAGGTGTTGTACCAGAACGTCGTGGTTATGAGGGAAATGAGCTGGAAGGCGAAGTCACAATTTACCACTCGGTCTTCATTACAGCTCTCACCTATGGTCATGAGCTTTGAGTAGTGACCAAACGAATGAAATTGCAGATACAAACAGTTGAAATGAGTTTCCTGCATAGTGTGGCTGGAGCCTTTAAGATAGGGTGACGAGCTTGGGCATCCAGGAGGAGTTTGGAGTAGAACTGCATCACATAAAATAAAAATAGCCAGCTGAGGTATTTCGAGCAACCGATTAAGATGCCATCTGAGTTTGTCACAGTGGAGGTTTTCCACGCACGTCTGAGACCTTGACATAGAACTAGAAAATGCTGGAGAGTTTATATATCTCATCTAGTCTAGGAATGTATCGGAATCCCACAGGAGGCAATGGAAAGTGTCGCTGGGGAGAGGGACCTTACTTGGCCTTTTACCACTGTGACCTGACCCCAAATAAGCACTTGAAAATGGAGGGATGGATAGAGGCATATGTGCCAGCTGTGTGGCTTGTGCCTGCTCATTAGATTTGCTCTGTTTGATGTAATTATGTGGACTTGTAGTCACAGGGCCCCGAGTTAAAGGCCCTGTGAGTACAAGACAGAATTGTCAGTCATTCCTGCTTTAAAAATTATTGAACTTTAGTCTTGAATACTGAGCTGACTAAGCTGAGCTAGAAACTTAAGCACCAATGCAATCATCAGGTATTACCCATAAGAAGCACAATCCAGTAAAATGTTATCAGGATATTATAACTACTTGTTTAATCGCATGTGAAGCTCCCTGCAGAGCCTGATTCCAGTGTTTCAGGAAGAGCAGTGGAGCTGCTGCTAAGAAGAGAGAACCAATTGGCTTTTCCTGAAATGGCTCAGATAACAGGTCCATTGTAATTCACTGATTCTTGAGAGCTGAGACAAAATGTGTCCTACAGAGAAAAGACTAATTTCTATTTCAAAATCAAGAAATTTATCATGATTTACATACTTACTTTGCTTAAATGTATGGCCTGTGGTTAAAAGGCCCATGTTGTCCTCAGCCAGAGTCACAATGTTAATCAGCCCCAAAAACCTTTAAAAACCTCTAAACTGTGACATAAATATATGTCAAATTAAAAAGCAGGATTAGAAATATATAAAACAATGCATGAAGTGAACATCAAACATCATCAGATATTTTTATTAACCTCATTAAATCAGGCAATAGATTGGTCAGCTCTATCCCTGAGGAGCTCTTTTCATCTGGCTGTGCTGAATGCAACACTACCACACACACTCTGGTAAGTTTGAAACTTTTTGATATTTCAAACAAATAAGATCAATATTTCTGTCATCACAGATTGAGCACGTCAGCGCCGTCTCTTTGTGATAAGTTTTTTGAACCATAGTGGACTGAATTTAAGTATTTTAGTGAGAATACTTGCCATGTAAGGTGATAGAGTTGACAAATCCACATATAACCTCATAATGTGTTAATATAATATAATTTTTTTAATTTTGTGAAGGATTCAAATGTTACTTCAGGGTTTTATTTACACATAAATGGCCATATATAGCACAACCTAAATAATTTAACCATATTGTTTGACCTACACTTCTAACTTGTAGACCATGGGCAGGCTTTGGTCTGTCACTTCCAACATTTATTAAAAAAAGCCAGGGTGTAGATTTTTTTTTCATGCTTATGACTATTAGGCTATAATCAATTTCTGCCAAATCTATGACATTTATTTTATTTACCTTATAGGATCCACTACAGACAACTATCCTGCTTTTGCAGTGAAATGTTGGTTCGCTAGTGCTTCAGCCCAGCTACCGTCTATTTCCATGGCTACCCAGAGGAACAACAGAGTGATACAGTGAAGGAAAGAAACTACAGACCTCTGGCCATGTTGATGAAAGAGATGGAAAAACAAATGTAAGAGGAGATGGAAGATGTGATGGAGGAGTAGTGGGATGAGGAGTCTCTGACAGGTCCTGTGGGTACTGTGACAGTAACAACTGTGAACAGTGTTAACAATGGAGACTGGTTAGCAGTAGTATATGATGACTGGTGGCTAGCCAAGAGCATTGATGTGGTTATTGTGCATCAAGACATGAAAGTAGAGATTCTGCATCCCCATGGTCCAACTACAAAGGTTCAACCCAAGTCTAAGTCTAATTTTCAAACACTGTTTTCCAGACCTTGAAAATTCTGGAATTTTGTGTAAAAGTCTTAATAAAGTATTGGGAAAAAGTAGTCAAATTTCAGAGTATGTTCAATAATCTTGTCAAATAATAAATGCATTAGGAAAAAGCATATAAAAATGTTTAGAATTTGCTACCTGGTCACTTGTACTGATAATATTCGTCTTTGCTGAATTTGGCTCCTTAGTTTCCCACACAAGGATCAATGAAACTCGCTCACAATGTCTTCTGGCTAGTCTGTGGATCATGTTTTTGAGTGGACACAGTCACATACGTAGCTAGCCCAGTTCTATCTGCTGAAATGGGTTGTTGCGTTTTCTCAAACTTATGGCTCCAACCTGGGCCAGTTCTAGAGGGTTACTGACAGGAGCAATTGTGCCCGGGCCAGGTATAAAGAGGGGCCCAAAAAAAAAAAAAAAAAAAAATCAAATAAATAAAGATAAAATAAAAATATAGATTTCTTTATGATCCTGCTTTAAGTGTATTAAGTGTATCTCACTTGACAGCACAAGGGGCTTCTATATCTTTGCTTCTGGCAATCTCCGTATTAGCTGATAACGATTTATCTTTTAAAAAATGTATCAAAAATCCCCCTTCATCCCAATGGGAGTAATCAGCAAGGCTCAAGACGTGAGATGTGAGAAGTCCAACAGAAAAGCAAATTTTGTGCTAAAAACATGAACGTTGTCAGCATGGGAGAGGACTGGTGAGACATCTCCAAAGCAAGAAACACTCAAATCTGGCTGTCGGTGCACTGAGATCAATGGCAGAATGAATTACGCATTTATTCATTCATACTTTTACCAAAGTGAACTTTTCTGCTAAACACAACAAGTAAAATATCAAACAAAAAAATAGGTAGCAATTATAAAAGTATGTGAAAATCATGGTTTTGTGGAAAACAATATTGGTTTTGAAAAAGTCTAGAATTTATATTTGGAAAAAGAACAAGCATTCTGTTTTGAGGAATGTCAATTTAAGATCAGTATGAAGTGGCAGTAACACACACACGAACACATCTCCTCCACCCACATATAGATGCCAGTTTAAAAAAGAAAATCATGATGAACATAAATAAATGAAGATAAATGAATAACCATATATTGTAAATTGTTAATTGTTAATTCTTCATCTATTGTCAGCTCCATCAATTTAAAAACACTTTTGTTCATGTTTTGTCAACACTCTCAGCTCATAATTGTTGTGATAGTTTTTGAAAGAAAATGGTTTTTATTTCTTCAGTTTATGTTGTTTATGTAATAAAGGACCATCTGATCTACATCCCCTTATTTCTTAATTGTTTAAGGAATTGTTTTTTATTATATTGAAATTAAAAAACAGAGTTTGCAGAAGAGTATAAAATCAAAACTTAAGTTTCCATGTTAAATTTTATTACATATCAGAGTAACTAAACCCTATTACAACATATTTCAGAACGTTAGATTATTGTTAAAAATTGTATACTTTAGTGTGTCTGACAGAGTTGGCAAAATTAAGTTCATAAAGCTGCTTATTTGTCCAAAAATTGTTTTTGTTTATATATATATATAGTAAACATGTTAAATATTATTATATTATATATTATATATTATTAGTTAACCCCAATGAATACAGTGTGATTTTAAAAAAATGAAAACCTGTTTTTCCCAACTCTCAAGAATCAGTGAATTATAATAGTTAGTATAATCCCAGTGTGTTTTAAACCATTACACATTGTTAAAAGACATTAAAGTTGCTCTTTTTTTTACCCAGCATGCCATAGGTTGAATGGACTAATCCTTCTCTGTTGGCAGTAATACTCTAAACTATGCGATGAGCAGCACAAACAACCTTTTTTTTATTCAGTATCCAACTAATCTGACTCGTGTCGTTGCGGTTTTTACTCTCCATGCAGCTGGAGCTGTTAACTTAGTAAAGGACAAACCCAATGGGGTCTTTTTTATTCATAGTTCTTGGCAGCTTTTCGTTCTTCGTACTTATTTGTTTCTCTGCTCTCTCTCTCTGTCACCAACGCAGAACTGAGAGGGGAGAGCTTCTGTGCAGTAATCCCACATACTGACCACTGAGGCATAATATCCACCTAGGATAATTACTGTAATTATAAAAACTACACTGTGGTCAGTGCTGGGATTCTTACTATCCCAAATTAAATCCCATAATCCACCAGACGCTACTGGAATCTGTCATGCTGTTAAACACAATACCTTTCAAACACAAGCCGCATGTCAAGTGAGCATGGCCTTGCCTTCATTACGTGTGCTGTATTAGTGTCAAGGTTGCAGGACGTCCTTGAGGATCCATTTCCTATATGGGGTAGGAATGTGGATGAGGGTTGCCGCCCCACGTTTGTGTTCGAGTCATGTTATGTAATGGGCTCCCTCTGCTCCCCGTGGACTTAACGTCATTATGGAGATGAATTACCTGGATCCCCCGTCCCCACATTTCGCTCGCTTGCGTTCGGCTTTGTGCATCTCTGAACAGGCCATTAGAAATGGATTATGGGACATTTTCCCATGAGAACACCACTCCTGATGACCTCTTGCCATTTCGTTAGAACTGGACTAATATGTATCAGCGAAGGCATAATCACTCCCACGACTCATGTCAATGATCTGTCTGCACTGTGTGCTGGTGAGTTACGAGTGGTTGGCAGGGTGAACTGCAGACATTGGTTTCCATGGTATGAAAATGGCAAAGACATCCAGCAGCCACAGGCCACATCTCTCATACTGTCATCTATTGTGCCATTTACTTACATCTGAACTCTAAATTTGGCTCTTGAGAAGATTTATGTCAAAGATGTAGAAACCGGTCATGCTGGCGTAATCCTCTACACCCCTCTACATAACAATTTGTTTTGGTGAGAACACAGAAGAAGGTAGCTTTTGTATACAGGGAGAGGGAGAGTATTTGTCACCGGTGGTGTGATTACCTGCCACAGGGCCTCCTCAGGCTAGGGTGGTAATATGTTAGCGAACCTGGTGCCATGACATTAACAGGGCAGCCCCCGCTGTATTCCTCCTTAGCCCAGTCCTGCAAAGCAGAAAAGTGAAATGACTCTATTTTTGTTTAATGTCACAAAACAGTAGAAATGCAACACTTTGAATCAACAAAAATGATCCCGGAAGGCAATTCCCAACTTCAATCTTGTTCGGTTTAACGTAACAGCACGAGTCATGAAAACAACAATCAACATGAAGCAGAGGGTTTTTCAAAAGTTTGACAATGTAGGAAACATTTGAGACACTGTATTGTGAACAGACCCATGGATTCACAAATGACTATCACTGGAAAGATGTGATGATTCTCTTACAAGTTCTGGAGTTAAAACAGCCTCTAAGTAGATGGATGTTGGATGTTTATTCATTATAGACATGGGATATAATGATATTCTCCAGAAGTGCAAGTCACACTGAATGTGAAAATATGTATGACCGCATTAAAGAATATGAATTTTACCACCAACTGCTGCAGTCAGTTGGTAAGGTTTGTAAAGGACCACAGTTGCCTCCTTTAGCAGTGTTTTAAAGTCTGGAAAGACTTGTTAAATCAATGGATCAAACTAACAAACAAATTTAGTGCATGCCTCTGTAAACAATCGTACAACATAACAACCATATTGAAAGGATAATTAGGTTGGGCTTCCATTTGTCTGTTCATCTGTGTCATTTTTGGGGAATGTCTTATCTCAAAAAAAAAAAATGCCTTGAAAGATTCCTTTCACATTTGACACAAAAATCCACTTAGACTCAAGAAATGAACATCAGATTTCACACAAAACATTACATGTTGTTGGCCCTTTGAATGTGATATCTCAAAACCAATTACAGCAAATGTCTCCACATTTTGCACAAATGTTTATTGAGAATCAAGAACGAATCGATTTGTTCTCCTCAAATCTCTTTGACCAGAAAGGTGTCAGACCATGACACTATGTTTTTAGCCTCTAAAATGTGATCTAGAGGTGATGCACTGAAGATGTGAAGATCACCTCAAGGGAATCACAACAAATCTGGCAGAAACATTCACTTAAGACTCAAGGATGAAGTCATTTGATTTTGATGGACAGTGGTCAAGGTCACTGTGACTACACATAACACGTTTTGGCAAGAACTTGTGAATTTGAACTGTAATTATCAACAGAGTGCTGGTTCACAGAGGCATACAGCTGCAAAGTGGTAATCCAGATATTACATGTATCTCTCACGTCAGGTTGTATCTGCCTCATGTCTTTCCTTCTGCACATGATTAACCAGAAATTGTCTTAAATTGTAGAATTACACAGTTGTCATATGAATCTATGGCAAATCTGACAGTTGTTATGTTCAAGCAGTATAGCTATTTTTGTATAGTATAACATCATTTAATTATAAAAATGTCCTTATGAAATATTAAAGTAAAGACGATCTTCACTTGTCAGCATCAAACACCCACTATTTTAAACTTATGAAACAGATGAAGACTGACGAAATGAAATCCTTGGACTTGTCATTAGCATGTTAAGTAAAGCAGTAGTGATAATGAAGTGTGGTTCTGCTTATCTGTACATTTCATATTGAAATAAATAACATCCAAGTATATAATTCATACAATGAACCTATGAGGGAATTATAATGATATCCATCTGGTTACTTTAAAATCAGGCCAGATGTCTCTCAACACTGTACCTTCAATTTATCATCTTTTCCACCTCCTTCACTAAGCTCTCTGATGTTGTTATTGCATTCTATAAAATGATGTTCCCCTTGAGTCTTTTAGTCAACAAAGTAAAATCACGACATCTCCCTTAACATCCCCCTTCAAGTTTCCTCGGGGCAACTTTGCTTTTTTTTCCCCGTCATTCCTTTCAACAGCGAGGTGAAGAAAAAAAAAAAAAAAACTGCCCAGGGATTAAAATCATACATCTGCATGACAAATGTGCTGTTTCACAGTCTACCAATGCGTTGCTATACATCATGTAATGGACCTAAGTAGCTATTCTGTACATGTGTGGCGCACCATGATTTAGGAAAGTAGAATATCTACTGCATGAAAAACATTCCTTCCAATAAGCGTTGCTGCGTTTCCTTTGGAAGCACATGGCTCCACATCATCTGCAGCAGTTTTTCACACCTACACTGCAATTCAAAGGATTTATTACAGTGTATTTCTTTTGTTTATTATGCTTTTTGATATTAGGCAGTTATATAAATTAGCCATTACTAATTTAAAAGCTGCTGTTAGTAAGTATTTATGTCTGATACTGCAGCTGCCTGTAAGGAACAGTGCAAGTAAAAACACAATAATCCATTTTTTTATATATATATTTCTCAGTTTTTTTTTTTTTTGCCTCTGTGGATGTCCTCATTAGCTATTACTAAAATCTCTGGAACATTTTGTGATCCCGTGCTGGCCTCCCACCTAACTATTTTTAAACAATACAGGATAGTAATATTCTCTGTTGTAATAATCATATCTTTGATATCTGTATCTCTCCTTAATCTATCTTTTCAAGTACAGTATTGACCCGACCTAGAAAAAAGTCTGAAAAAGATGGGTCATCTTATAGTCGGGGTCCAGAGACCTGGGGTCTAAACAAACATATGACGTCAAACATCTTCTCCGCAAACAGGTCAGATCTTCTTCTTCTCACTCACAATAAAAAAAAGTGACTCAAATGTCAAGCAAGTTAACAAACAGCAGAGGAGACAGTGTTTCTCAGACATTAACGAGACTGTGGCGCTCCGCCATAGTCTAATTTCTCCACCATAGTTTCAGTGATAATTACCCTCCACGCACTACGGCACTTGGTAGCCGTAATGTTAATACTAATAGTCGTATGCATATTAAACACCGCTCCTTGGGGGGACCATGACCTGGATAGCCGACTGTTCATGGCGAACCATGTTGACGTATATATGTTGTGCAGCTGTTCGCCAGTTGAAATCCCGACCCAGACAAGCTTTCCTGTGCATGCTGTCCTCCATTCCTGTGTCTCTACACTGTCTCAAAAATCCCCAAAAAATAATGACAAAAATAAACAAACAAAAAGAGAAGATAGAAGATGCATGCTTGCTACCACAGGTTACGCGCTTGCTTAATAATTTTTTTCAAAATGGGCTTGAAAAAGAGGGTTTGTCTTATATTCAGGGTTGTTTTATATTTGGGTCAATGCAGTAGATGGTTCGCATTAGCAATGTTTTATTTACTTATCTAAAATGACAGTGACATTGAACTGCTTCAACACAAAATTAAGATGATTAATTATTAATAATATGATTAATTATTAATACTAATTGTAATATCTTAGGTATTATTGCTGGATGTATGTCAAGCCTCATGCTAGACTAAAGCAAAGTAGAAGCCACTTTAGCAGCTGGTTTGCTCACTGTGTCAGGAGCATTATAACGAAAGCCATTTCACTTGGTTTTATTGACAGCAGTGCAGACTTTTGATGCACAAAAATGTCTTGTGGACTGACTCTCTGACTCCATAATACAAATGGATCAACAAACTCTGGCGTCACAGAGTTCTGATTCAAACCATGTTATTACTGTTTTATTACGTCAAACATCTGCCTCTGAAGTACTTACTTTCTCTTCGTAGTGGATGAAAGATGCAGCCTCAGGACCCAGGTATTTGACCAGACTGGAAAGCACAGCTTTTCTTCTCTCTCCAGCCTGTAAACAGAAAGAAATGCCTGTCCCAGTGTGGTACTTACATTACACTTGCTTATCACTCAGAAATAGAACAGCAGGCTGCTTGCAAAATGAATGCATATTCTAGAAACCAATCCAAACTGGACACAGGAAGCAGCACTCAATTTGAATAACGCCAGCATAGTCAGCACATGCTCCTGGTTGTATTAACACACACCGTGAGTTATACATGGAGCAACTGAGGCCTGAGGAACCTGAAAGGACCGATCACCATAAAGCACGCTGACAGATCCTCATCTGCATGTCACTTTACCTTTGCTCCCAGCAAAATCTCTATGCAGAAACCGATACTCACATTCTCTTAAAATACGCGCAGGAAAAAAAAAAACACACACACACAAAAAAACAAAAACAAAGAGGAAGTGGTAGCACAGCGACAAATTTAAATCTTAACAAAAACATCCTGCTAATGTAATAGTGCTAGCTGAGGAAAACTGCACTTTCAAAATTTATATACATAACTACATACAAATACAATTCATACAGTGTCCAGAGAGCATGAAAGACAAATATAGAAAAAACAGTTATATAATACCAACAAATTATACTTAAAATACAACAACAGTACAGAAGGTGTGTCATTGTAACCTTGATGTCCACTTCTCTCACATACACCAACATCATTTTCCTCTGTTTAGCAGCGGAGGTTAATTATTGAGCACCCTGTGCTGCATGGCACAGCAAGTAGACAGGTACTCTGGAGCTTTGCAATGGGCCAGGATAATCACCGAAATGCCAAAACAACAGTACACAGGCTGTTTTTTTTTTTTTTAAAGACAGAGCACTAGTGCTAAATGAAAATGTGAACACAGCAGGAAAAGGGGGGAAATAAAAGAAGGAAAACGAAAGGAGGTGGTGTTGGAGCTTGATTGTTTTTTAACTAGAATCCATGCCGTTAAGCAAAGATTCCCATGTTAGCGTTCTATCTGGGCATCACGGATAAATTTCTTCCTGCAGACTTTAATTTGAAATCCAAGTCTCTATATAACACAAATAAATTTGGTCCCCTCCCAAAATGATCATCTGGTTATTTTCATGTTGTAGCTGATCTGTGTATGAAATGTAATCTAACGATCTAAAAGCAACAAAACCCATAAAAGCGTAATATAGCAGCAGAAAAAATTGTTGCAGCAAATAATTCACAATTACTACGAAAATATCAAGACCTCACTTGCATTTTAGAGGAGTCTTAACATTACACTTGATGTTGCTGTTGATTGATTTTATAATCTAGAACGATTCAAGTCTATTCCTGGCATTACTTGTTTACCAAGTGGTGGATGACTATTAACGTTCATGTAGTTCTTTAAAGTTTCAATTTTGATGAGTTGGTACTATGTAATTATTAAAAATGCAGCTGTCTTTGTTTTTCCTCTTGTGGACAGGCATCATGGTTTACACATATTGATATTTAAACACATCTTCAAGACTTATTAGTTTGTCTCTGCTGTTGAATTAAAAATTAACTCAGTATTCTTATGTAGTGAGGTCATCAGTCTCTTAATGTATTTGTCATTTCAGCGTTACCACAGAAAGTGCACATTTCTCACCACAAGCTACAAGAAGCAATTGCAATAACAAAAAGAAACCTACAACTCACTCGGTACACGTTCACTCTACTTGAAATCCAGCTTCCTGGTCCTGTTGCTGTCCTGTTGTTAAGTATTGATAATCCACTAATTGTTCTGTCAGTAACCAACTGTTCTGTCGTGTCTACCGTGACTGGTATGGTTAAATGTGAAAACAATGCAGACATCACTAAACGCTGCTACCACTGAACCTGTGATAAGGTAAACCAGGCTGCAGTGCTCAACAGGCGGCTACTGGAGCTCCAGAGTCTGGCTGAGCTCTGCATGGGTCTGATATTGTTCCAAACAAAACTCCCAGCATGCCTTTGGCCTTTGTAAATGTTGAAAATAAAATAAAATAATAAGATGTCATTATGATTTTTATTTATAGGTAAACTAACATTTTGAATTGAACGCACATCACAATGTGAATTAACAAAAGAAAAAAAAACTAAACATCGTGGACACGATGATCAAGATGCATAAACTGAAAGGGTTCTATAAATACAATTCAATGCACTGCTTCAGTGATGTTTGTTGCATTATTGTTTTAGGAGTAGTACGAAGGGTGTGTGTGTGTGAGTGGTGAAGTCAGAGTGAGAGAGCAGCGTGGACGAGTGTGTCAGTAAAGGATCTGACGCCTATTATTATTAAAGTTTCATGTCTAAAACACATTCACATTAATGACCTGTTACCTCCTTGGTGGTCCACTGCGTGGCCTGTTTGCCGGCGATGAATCCAACCAAAGCAGCGTTACCGTTGTGGCTAGTGGCGTCGAAAGTAATACAGAATGGACTGTCGCTGGAGTCGGATCCTGCAACGATCTCCCCAGAGAAGCCGTTCTCTTTCCAGAAAGCCTGTAGGGACACAGAGGCAATTAACGGCTTCATCATCTGTCACCGATTTTCAGCTGTTAAACATGAATCCCCAACTGGTGCTCTGTTGTGCACAAAAATGTGTAAATTGTGAAGTAATTTAGAATTAAACATCATAATTCGATCCAAAAGTGTGAAGAATTAATTCAAATGAATTAACAGAAGTATCAACAATGTTATTATGAACCAACTAAAATCAATACACGATCTATTTAGAGTTGGCAAAGGCAGTTTCAACTTACAACACCTTCCTATTTTACCATTTTTGCCTTTAATGATAGCACGCAGTAAGGTTTGACTCAGTCGAACCGCTTATATACGCCAGCATGGTGCGCCATAACCATTCTGGTATACAGGCGCCTGCATCTGTGCCCTGACTTACTTGTTCTCTTCATTGCACGTCCACTATGTGCCATAAATGTCAACTGCTGCAACACGAGGCTGTGTGAAGCAGGTGACATGTGTGTTTGTTTTGCTTCAATTTGTCCTCCAAGAGAAATTCTTGGAATTGAGATGTTCTTTCCTCATGTCACGTTATATAAGTCGCTTTCAGGTGTCAACCTTCTTTGATTCGCTACATGTCCTAAAGATGGAATTGTTCGTCAACACAGAGGCCAAACAATGCATGTAGAAGAGTGGGCAGATTATGAATGAGCTATCTGCAAACTGACTGCTACACAGTTGATTTGCTCTGATTACTGCTGCGCATTGAGTGCATGTGAGATTCAAAAGCAGTTGTGATAATTGGGCTGCATCTGGGGCAAAAAAAAACATTCCTGTAAAATAAACTGTAGTGTAGTGACAGTTTGTTCTATGGAAGATACACAATCATTTATAAAATATTCAGACCACTCACTATGAACTGCTGCCATATGCACAACCGAGTAGAAAAAGGCACAGTACAGACTGAAATCTGTGTTAAAGGGGGCTTTAAACTTATGTGCTATGATGCAGACAAACATTGCATGTGTTCTCATTTCAGCATCTGTGGTGCTTCCTTAGATAGCACGAAAGATGTAACACACGTCTCATAAAACAATAAGCATCTAACTCTCTTACACATGCTATGTGTAACCTGCTGGAAACATTCCAGTGTCACACTAACATATTTCATTGTACCAACAATTAAAGATTTGACTGTTTTAATGATATTAATGCCATCTAATTAATTAATTTGTCGATATATTGCTTCTGTATTATTTCAGCTTTGTATCACTTCCGTAAAAGCTGCTTTTGCGGTGTTTGTCTATGAACATATGCACGTTCTGGACACACATATGTAACACATGAGTAAGCGTTCATTCATCCATCCATGCACATTTTGCTCTGCAGCTGCAGAACGGCAGCTGAAAACGTGATCGTTGCATATTTATTTATGCAGGTGGTTTTTCATTTTTATTTACCCTGAATAAATTATAACCTGATTTGACGAATGATCATGGAGGAAATAAAATCAATATTCTGGTTGTGTTGCAAAAAAAAAAAAAAAAAAAAAAAAAGAAAAAAAAAAATCTTGCCCAGTTATCAGTTTAAAGAAATTCTGCTGATCAACCAACCAAATAGAGTAATAAATGTATTTACATTTAACTGTGCTTGCACTCTCTTAAATATTACTTTAAGAATAATGGAAGCACGATATTCTTGCTTTGTGATTTTGCCCAACACTGAAAACAATATTTGAAATTACAAAAAGGACTCATGTCTTTGCCTTGCTCATTTCAGCTGGTTTCTCAGTTGCCAGAACCAATCCTTTTTGTGCGCAGGACAGTTCAGCCCTCCTGCCAAGAAGCACTGTCTGAGTGATCAACAAGGTTGAAGTATGATGGCATCACTTCACTCAGTCCTAGACCTCAGGAGACACTGAGGTAGAGGCAACACAGATGTGCATTGGGCTGCACAAGTTTGTTCAACATCAAGAGTGAGGGTCCTGCCCTTGTCTCAGCTGCCTCAGCGATCCACCTTTAAATGGCAACGCTGCCGGACCATGTTCAGTTACCCAAACGTGGATCTTTTTACTTTAAAGCATAGCAACCTGCCACCATCTGTAGCCCGACCCGTCGACCCACACCAATCCACTCATGGGATTCAGATGTTTTTTTTTTTTTTTTTTGCTTGAGGCTTCAGAATCTGCTGATTTGCTGAATTTTTCATATCCAGACTTCACATAAGCTCCATATAATGTGGAGATGATTGCTGTAAGCATCACCCTGGCAATTTACCCAACAGTGGGGGCACTGTCACAGGTAAGTGAAGAGACACGCATGAGATTGCCAGCCCCGGGCTGCCTTCAAGGACTTGGGATCCGGAGAGGGACGAGCTGGTGGCTCGGAGGATTGTCCCCCCACTGTGGAGCAGATCATCCAAAGAAGAAGTGCAGATTTGACAATTTATGCTGCAAATGCAAAATCCACGGCTTTGCACGAGTGATACGACAAGAGCTTTTCCACTGAAGTGCTCAGTCAGCTCAGCTTGCTCTCTCTGTGCTGCTATCAAAGTGTCTCAGTGCTTTCTTTTGGTCATGGGTTTTTTTTTTTTTTTTTTACAACCACTGTCTTCTGTAATGTTTCAGGACGTGTTAGATGGCAGCGTCTAGAACTAAACTGTCTCTTTTTCGAAACTTAAGTTGCCGTTGGCTCTTGATGTCTTCTTCAAAAGAACCCTGTTATTTGTTCAACTGCTGCACCAGAGCACCAGCATTATTGATTGATGGATAAACAAGGGGAGAGGCGTTTAAAGGAGATAATGATGTGACCCCACCAACATCCACATTCTGATTTGACTGAGATAACGATCTCTACTGTATTTTTGTTTAACAAGTGCTCGGGAGCAAGTGGGAAATAAAATATTAACCATGTTCCTCTGTAATTAAACTTGTGGTTCCAGGTGCCATTTTACGCATTGGAAAAAAAAAACAAGATATGGTCCATAATAGACATGGAGGTTCCTTTTGGGCAAAACCACAAGATAAAGATAAAAGCAAACACATGAGAGTTGAAGGGGAGAAACGTGAGGCAGATACGGCGCGAGGTAAAACTGAGTCACATGAACATGAAACGTATCTTGATTTCATTCAGTGTGACTCACGCTCCCCGAGGAGATTATCATTGTAGTTATACCTTATACATTGTGAATAATGTCCATAAGACCAATAGATAAGCATCACTTCAAATGAAAAAAAAAAAAAAAAAAAAAGATTTCACTGCTCATGGGATTTAATTCTACATGTGCTAGATAACCCTCTAAATAGGGTTTTGGTTGCAGCTTTAATTGAAGAAAATAAGAAAATCTAAAATAAAATAAAGATGAAATGATAAAGGAAAAATAAAGGAAGAGAAAAGAATTCTCAAGTAAATCTCAACTTGAGTATTGCTCCGGAGTATTTTTAGCCAAGACTGTCTTAGGATAATTGTTTCTGAACGAACAGGCAGATCTTCTTGATAAATTAAATTTATTATTAAAAACAGTGTATCACAGTAAACAAGAAAAGAAGCAACCATCCAGGCTTGTTGTGTTAATATATATATATATATATACAGTATATATATATATATATATATATAAACACTCAGGCTCAATAACTACGAGCAGATGTTTCCTGTAGAAAATGATCATCTTCAGCAGAGTGTGGAGGCATTTGGCTCATGCTTTCATGCAGAACTGCTGTCACTCAGTGACACATGTGGGTTTTCAAGCATAAACAGCTTTTCACGAGTCCTGAAAATGCACCTAAAAAGGGACTTCAAACAGGGAACAAGGTCTGAGGATCAGTGGACTTTGTTCCTTCAGACATTGTCATTGTGGTTCTTTACAACATCAACACTGACACAGTGGTGTGTATTCGTGGGGATGGACTGGCAGATATCCAAGAAGAGAGCCGCTATTTTTAAACACGGGCACAGGTGTAATTAAAATAATTAAAAATGGCAGCGTTCCATTCAGGTGTGCTACAATAGATTTGTGATGTTGGCTCACTCTAGTGCCTACCGGAGGACTGTATGGAGGAGGAATATTTGTTTCATCAGTATTTTTTTTTTTTTTTACAATGACAAGTCAAAATGTCTGTGTAATTGCCTTGGAATCAAATCTCACAGTACATTTGTGATTTATGTCTAAAACTATCAGTTATTCTCTGGTGATCCACAGTCTAGTCCACTAAATAGTGGATTTAGACTTGGAGTGTACAGTTCATGGGTGTCTGAGTGTAAAGTTTACATGTTTGGGGACATCCAATTTTCTTTTTGATTCAATGTCAATGTCAGAGGGTAAAAATCAACGGGAGGAGGTCCAGATTAACTGAGCCCTGCTCCCGTATATTTATTATTGATTTATTAATGAGGTTATACACAGAATGAGATTTTCTCATGGTTTAAAGTATACAAAAAAAGGAAAATCTACTGACAAAATATTTTTAAAAAGTTTTCCTGGTGCAGCATGCAACAAAGATTCTGATGGCCATGGAACAAAGCCTGGTTGCTATGGTTACACCATACAGACACTGGGACTATTTTTTTCAGTCTTAACCTGATTTTACCTTTCCATGCAGTTTTCGAAGTCTTTGTTTGTTTAAGTTTCTTTTGTAAATGTTTTGAAATTGTCTTTTATATGTCAAGGAGACATATTCATCCAGCTTAACTTCACACTCTTCACTTTTCGCTCCTCTATTCATTTGTGAACAAACAGCATGTGTGAGGTGCTGAGCCCTACCTCGTCTTTAACACTCGCAGAAAAACATGTCATATTTATAACGGTAAGCAGTGAGCTTTCCAGATCAATCTCCACATGCGGCCGCAAACACGTGAGACAAAGTGAGTAAAATCCATAAACCGTCTCCTAGATCAGTGACCGTTTTGTCATCTGTTTATCAGAATCCGAATGCGCTGAATCTTGGCAACGAACCAAGATTCAGTAGCACAGATCAAATAAATGTTTCCATGAGCACTAATGATTCTGTGTTCATTACAGTAGACAAATTTAATCTACTAACAAGGCGCACCGGCGTTTTGTTAATTAATTGCATGGTTGCAAAGTGCAAAACGGAGAAGACGAGACAAATTGAATTCCATGCGCTTTTTAGTACCAAGTGTTGAGATCTGTAACCAAACTTGTGCCAAATGAGTCGACTCCTTCCTGCTACCCTTTCCCAGCCCTGATGCTGCTACCAGCCAGCGCACGTTCTTGCATTTCACATGACAGTGCACAGTGACAATGTGATTTCAACCTCATTTTGGTATCTTGTTGCACAGAAATCAAATCAATTTTTTATTTATATGGCACTTTTCATACTTAAAAGCAACACAAAGTGCTTCACAGAGGCTAAAGGCAACAGAGACGAAAATCCAACCCTCCTATCCCCACGGTTACATACAGACACACACACACACACACACACACACACACAGACAGGTTCACACCCACACACACTAGCTATCATCAAAGAGACGTGGCTGGACACCAAGGCCTGTGGTAAGGAGAAAACCACCTCTGGGGGCCGTCCACGCTGAGACGGCTCACGACCCAGGACTACAGGGAGCGCTGCCACAGAGATGACCCTGACCCGAGCAAACAGGAAGCCCCACACCAAGATGCAGAGCCCCTGGTCACCCAGGCCAGAGCCGCCTTCAGGACAGCGCCCCCACAGGCAGACCAAGAGCAGCTCCCAGCGTGGCAGGCCCACATGAGGAAACACTGGAGCTAAAAACTGAATAACTAACGCAGTAAAATTTGATAAGAAATAGATCAATAAGATAATGAAAAGAATATTAATAAAGACATGTGAATAAAACATATACCTAAAATAATAGATTAAATATGATAAAGTGCCTAAAAAAAATTAAGAAATCAATTAAAAGCCTGATTAAAACAGTGAGTTTTGAGCCTCTTCTTAAAAATATCAACACTCCTGTAATGGGACCCGATTTTGAGCCGGAATTTTGAGACATTTTTATAAATTTGGCTCCTGCTAATTTCATTCTCTAAACCAAAACAAACAACGCCATTCACAAATGTATGTTTCATTTATAATCAACAGTCAAATGTGGTCATTCACGATCCGTTTTAATGCAATTTTGTCTATTAATTCCATGAAATGGGTCCCTGTATTATAAATTTGGACGAGTGACAAATGCTGAGTCATTTGTAATAGAGATGAAAGAAGTTGTATACTATTGTTTAGAACAAACATAAGCCGATGATTTAAAGGCTGAAACTACCATATAGGAGACAAAGAGCTCCTGTCAAATTTCCAAACAAAACATTGGTGTTCATGTTCAACATTCACTCAGTTGTGTGTTACTCTCAGTTACTCACCGTCTGGTAGGTAATGATGAATTTTATCATGTGGCCCACAGGCATGTTCTGGGTAAGGAATTCTCTCTGGCTGGGCAGCGCTGGCTCGTAGTGGATTTTTGCTGGTGAGGGGGGAAACAACAGTACATCATGAATCCCAATAAGTGTGTGTGCTCCTTTTAGTTCCAGTAATCCTCCTTTCCCTAGTCTCACCAGGTTTATTATTATTATTTTACGTAGTGTAGAACAAACCTATGCTTTATTAAGTACAGTGAACAGAGGGGAATCAAAAAAAGTGAAGGCGAAGTTGTACATTTGAGCTGATCTCTCTGTTGATTGGGACGATTTTACCGTGAATCACTGAATACCAGTTATGGTCTCGCAGACATCCCGATGACCTAATACCACTTTAGCTTGTTGCCATGCTTCAGAGGACTAATTGCAGCTCTTACATTTGTAAATGCTCCATACAACTGATGTGATTGCAGTCAAGTAACTTCATGAGCGGTAGTGTTAGAGGTAGTGTGTGTCACGCATGCAGAGGAGCCTGCAGACTTTGTTTGTGCGTGCACTCGCCCTGGCAAGTGAAGCGACATCTGGCTAAAAGCCAGGCTTTTAACGAATGAACCGGGTAGAAGATGTGAAACATCGTTTAGAAACTGTCAAGAGTCTGTCAGCACGCTCAAAATAATGCCCTTAATGCTAAACAAAATTGATGAGCCCGATGCAGTAAAATTGAGAAACAGTGACATGATAAGTGGCTCCAAACTAATTTGACATGGTCACTTAGACGTTCAAATGACAGCACTGTACATATGACAGACGACCTGTCAAGTAGTGTCATATCCATAATGCCACTTGTTTTGACATGGAAGTCGGCAAACTTAGCAGCAGGAAATGCCTTCTACCTTGTTATTTGTCAGGCAGATGTTAATTTGTTGAAGGCTAAATGAGACATATTCAGGCATCTTTTTCTTTTGAATGCCAAAGTGCTCCGCGGCAACAAACGCTGTCACAGTGACTTGAGAGCAAAAAAAATGTGCCCTGACACTTTTGTGGAACTTCATCACAGCTCGTCATCAAGCTTAAAAATCCACTGCGATGCGAATAAACAGGCTCATTTTAGTTTTTATATAACTTAATGGCAAAAGATCAAGTGCACATATTTGTTGCAGTGGTTCAAACTACACAATGGGTGAGAGTTTGGCTTGTGAAAAGACGTTTCAGCCGTTTACAGCAGTCACAACAATACATTTGCAGAAGTGCTACGGTACATTCTTTCTGGCATTCAGCCTCCTCCAAAGACCAGCGTAAAAGTGTCTGAAAATACACACACTCGTGACAAGGACACAAAAAACGAGGCACATTTTGTTTGATGTTGACATGGAAAACAGGACAACTCTGAAAAATTCAAGCTTATTATCATTACTATTATGTTACTCACTACTTACTGTAGTGAATGGGAGTGCAGCATATTCACATTTTGAGTCATGTGGAGGCGATGTTGGTCAGTCAGTGAGTCATTGCACCAAATTTAACTGAAATATTTAGTAACTAGTGGATGGTTTACCATTATGTTTGATGTGGTTCCCACTCAATGAATATATACACAACACAAACCACAAGTTTGATTTGAGTTCTTTTTGAAATGGCAGATTTTGGTTGGGGGGGGGGATAACAAGATAACATCAAATGGCTTTTATGTGCCTCTGGCTTTTCCTGCAGCTCCTGCACTGTCAGCTCAAAATTCCAGTTTGTGTAATTCGTTTGCTTATATCTTTAGCTTATACCAAGGGTATTTTTAATTTTTTTTTTTTTAATTACATTTACAAATTACATTCTCATTAGTCACAGCTGTTTAGAACTTGTTTTGTGCTAATTAGCAAAAAAAAAAAAAAAGAAAACACTCTAACACTCTAAAATTGTTAAAGTGGTAAACGCGATCACTGTGTCCCCATTCTGCACTATGACTAATCTATATATACTGATGTTGATTAACATCTAATCACTGTGTGTGTTTATATTAGAACAATATCACAAAGTATACCGAGCTTCTAGAATTATATAATACTGAGCTCCTATATTGATTTCATATTATAAAACCTAGTGTTTTATAGCCTAGTGTTGGACAGCTACTATATCAAAGTTATTAATGTCCAGTAATACATCATTTACAAAAAAAAAAAAAACACTCTAAACTAAAATTGTTAAGGTGGTCACAAACATGATCACTGTGTCCCAAATCTGCACGATGACTAATCTATCAATCTAACTAATCTAACATCTGATCACTTACTCGTGTGTTTATACTAGAACAGTAAGACAAAGTAGAATTACCGCCTTGTTGTTCTACGCCTCTGCCAAATAGTCCAGTAGCGGTAATTAGTGCATAAATTCACGAATTATGGCCAAGAGCATGCTGCATGTAGTGATAGTGACCACCAAAATCTAATTAGTTCATCCTTGAGTCTAAGTGACCTGCATTTCTGCCAAGTTTGTAGTGATTTCAATTAATGTAGTCGTGAGATATCTCTGTCAAGAGGTCAAAGAAATGTTTTGTGAGGTCAAAGCCACCGTGTTTGAGTCCAAGTCAAAGTTTGTGCCTGATGTTGTTTGAAATTCCCCCTCGGCATTCCCGGTACCTCGTTACGAGACTGTGTGGTCATCATGACTTTGAACTAATCGGTTCATCATTCAGTCTGAGCGAATGTTAATATGTAACATCTGCTCACTGAAGTCTTGATAAAGACATCACATTGGAAGGGTCAAAAACAGGTTTTAAGAGGTCACCGCAATTGCAAGGTGAAGCGCAAAGTGATTGTTTGTACCAACTACACCTTGAATTCCCTTGAAGTGATCTTGACACATCACATTCACAAGAATGAGACATAATGTTGGATGAAAAATGACATACATTGTCTCTGTCACTAATGTGGAGGCATAATAGAATGATCATGTAGAGTCAAGAGCAGATGTAGTAGATAGTAGACAGATCCAGAAGGTGTATAGTAAAACCCATTTATAAATATAAAAACTGCATAAAAGGTATCAGATCTTAAGTAAAGCTATTTTTATGTCAGTCATATTCATTCTATCACTGGACATTAACAGAAAGGCAAAGTATGGTGATATTTTTGCATCTTGCCTGCTGAAACATTATATTAAAAACCTGTATAAAATAGTTAAGTGAGTAAGCATGTTTCTATTTGCATTACAAGTCTGCCAACATGTAGATGTTAACGTTTACCTCAGTACAACTTCACAGAGCCACTGTCAGCAACTGTCTTGTGTTTCAATTCAGTATATTTAGCGTGCATACTTAAGAATACTTCTTTTTTTCATTTGTTTTAATTTTCCTGGTGTTATTTTTTTTTTTTTTAAATTATACACTGGACTTTAATACTAAGCTTCTGTAATTGATTTCATATTATAAAACAGGGGGCATAGTGCTGGATAGCTACTAAATTGAAGTTATTAATGTCCAGTATTGCATCATTTACAAAGAAAAAAAAAAAAACAGCATAATTATCACAATTATCTTAACTGTTCAATTATTAATAAATACAGTATATGTGGTTAATTTGTATGGCTGTCTAAATTTGTGTATTTATACCCTTTTAATATGCAAAGCCACATACAAAGACACATTTTTGACCCAGTTACAGCCTTTTCATTCATTTACATATTGTTACATTGAAACATCGCTCGGCTTTATTTGGATGCTAATCACTAACCTGAGCAGTCTCTGATTTTTTATTTTTTTATTTTTTTATTTTTTTGACCTTCACATTTCTGTGGCCAAACTGTAAAACGAACACAAAAGACGACATTTTTCTGCAGACAAGCCGACACAAAGTGTGGCTCACTGTGAAGTGCCTTCATTTGACAGCTCATCAGACCGCTGTTTGCATCACCTTGTCATCTTCAGAACAAACAGCCACAAGTCCAAGAAAGTCTCACTGATCCAAAGAAATCTGCACAAATGCAGGTTTCTGATCCTCAATACTTCTCTAAGGACACGTCTTCCCTCAGAGTGGTTTCCATTGACTCTTTTCATCTGTCCGTCTCAATCTCACGTTCTCCTTTTAAAGTGCTGTGGCATTTGATCCTCTCTCGCTTAATTTTCCATGAATGCATGACCAAAGAACGCTGACCTTGCTTTTCTCAACTTCTTCTGTCACTGACCTGTGCATCATATGTATGATAGCCCACGGCGATGGGCTTCAAATTTCCATTACTTTCCCACTCTGAACTTTTAACATAGCACATTGGCACTTTCAATGTCTTTGACTGTCAGACGGATGAGGGAAGTGAAACATGAAAAGCCACTCGAATCAAGACATAACATCAAAGGGGACGATTCAGAAACGCCGCTTCCGAGTGGCAATATATATAAAAAAAAAAAAATGGGTGGAAAAACGTTGAAAAAAAAAGTATGGAAATATGGAAAAAAAAACTTAAGTTATGTTCATTGTGGTGCCTGTCTATGCTGTGAAACCAGATTATTTTACTTATCCTAAAAGGGCCGACAGTGCAAGAGCGTGTGAGGTAACAACCCATTGTGGAAAAGAGAAAGCAATCACATGCACAACCTTTTGCTCAGTGTGCGGCCAAGAAAGCATCCATGTGAAAACAAAGAAAAAAAGCCTCCGTGCTGGACTCATGTTCCATGACCAGCATGTGTCAACTTTTTGATTAAACCAAAGATGCGAGCAGCCCTTGTAGCAGAACTCTGGGCATGTGTCCATTCTGAAGGACAAAAAAAACAAAAAACAAAACACACAACACGAACAGATTTCAGAAAATAGCAACAAGTCATAAATCTGTAACACCATCAGAGGTAGGCAGCACTATTCAGCAACCACTTCATCCAAATGTTAAGGAAAGAGTCCTGTGTCTGAGCGCACCATTACAGCACAGATCTTATATTGAATTACTGACCGAGTCCCTTGACACTTATTGAAATTGAAGGCTAGGTAGCAGCAGCAGACACCCTTCCCCATGTCTCTCTACATACACACACACGCATGCACGCACACAAAGCAGTCTCCAACATCACTTAATAATTTCTGCTGCTGGTCTTGACAAAAATAGACTCAAGGAGGATGACCCTTTTGGCTAAATTTGCCCTCATTAGTTTAGCATTTTAATTTAACTGTGGTTTAAAATTGGATGGCCTTTAATTTCTGGTGAATAAATACTTAAACACATTCAACTAATGGACCACCTACAAACAGAAGGGGAAATTAATTTGGACTAAGTTTGACTACTTTTTTAAACGCCAGAATGTTTCGTATTAATCGTCATCTCACCATCTTATCCCAGATGAGTCTACAAAGTCAGACTATTACTGAGGTTTAGGTGTGGAGAGTTTTGTTGGTAAACAGAAGAGTTTTTGGTTCCTTATGTTAGACCCATATGAGTTTCAGTACAAGTCTAAGTGTCAAAGTGTAAGAGTCAGAGTGAAAACGCACTGTGTGATTCTCCGACGCTTCGCTGCGCAAACATTTACCTCTATGATAAAAGCAAGCTAGCCTCAAAAAGCTCAGGGGAATAAAGGATGATATATTGAGAGCAGAGTTTTGCGATGTGTTTAATGGGACCTGTCAATCAAATCTGAACAAACCACACTGCACACAGTCCTGAGGCAGCAGATAGGAATTTGTTTTCAATTTGCTTTTTTTAGACTGATGCTAAGATGGACACAGATTTTTTAATAGAGATAAAGTTTGTTTATGAAAACTTTAAATAAGAAAATCTCTTAAACAAAAATAAATAAATAAATAAAAACTGTGCTCAACTTATCGGTTGTGTTTTGTTTTTGTTTTTTTGTACGTCATCTAAAAACAACAACATGGAAATGTGAAAAATACGTTTGAGAGATATTTGGTCAATATCCCCACCAAGGATTCTTTTACAATAAAAAAAAAAAAAAAAACCCACAATCAGACCGTATGAATGACAAGAGCCATAAAAGACAGTAGTGACAATGGTGAGTGACAATTTTTAGATATGAACATTTTCCACTGGTAATTTTCCACCAAGATTCACAAAACCACATTTACTAGATTGGTTTGCCCCAACACTGGATATACACTAATCATCCACAACATTGATCATCTTGTTCTGCTGGGAAACCTTTGGTCTTGGCATTTATCAGAAACCTAATACATAGTGTACATAGTATACTACATGGAAGTGTACTAACAGAAGTACTCTACTAGACTTTACAGACTAAACACACTGCACCCCAGGGCAGTGGCACTTCCCAGAAGCAGCACTGATCCCAGATCCCAAACTGGGTTGACCATCTGTAACATGTGCTATAATGAGCCTGGTTCATGGTTCCCAAACTATGAGCTGCAAATCTACGGGTACCAAACACCCTAGGAGACCCCAAAAGGACTCATGTCTATTCCCTGATGGGTACAAGTTGTACAATATAAGTGGTTTTACTGTTGTGGGTGATCGATGTGCTGCTCATCAGCTCAGGTGCAAAATTCATGCAGATGGTAAAAGTAATTTCATTTACTCGTAGTTAAAACTCTCAAATCACATTATCTTAGTTAACTTGACAACCACTTCAGCTCCCACTTCATGTTTAATCACTGAATTATGCTCCATTAGTTTCATTCACAGCACAGAGGATACTGGCCCAGAATCCTGGCTCACAAACTGTTAGTTGGTAAATAAATGCTAATGCACTGTTTACCTATTTTTTTTAAACCCGGCTTTGAAACTTTGAGTGGCAGATTTAATAGTTTCCTCACCACCACCCAAGCCTGCTGTCATTAGAGCAGCTCCTCCTCCATGAGAAGATAGATGGCAACATCAGATATGGTGTTGTTTGGCTGCCTGTCAGCTTCACGTGTAATCAGATGAAATCCGCCTTAAGTCAGGTACAACAGCATTTCCATTCAACATTAAGAACTTTAGCATCACCCACTCGACAACACATGCCCATACGCTTGCCCACACTTGCACATATGCACATACACACAGCCAGGCAGTTAAGGCTGTTCTGCCAGGGTCTTCCTACTTGATAAATAAAGACAGAAAAACACACTGAAACAAAATGGTAATTTAGTAACTGCAGAGCTGTCTCTGTAACTATCCCTGAATACTAGACCGTATGCCTAATTGCATTATACTCCAAAGTACATGCAGTGAAACCTTAATTAGATTTTTTTGTAATGCGATCTCGGAGCAAATGTACATGGGAAACTACTTAGCTGCCGACTAAAAGATGCAGACTCCAGCCGCGTTTTCAAAAGTCAACACATGGACAAAGCTCTTGTTTCCGAGCTCATCTTTTTCATGCATAGCAATCTTCTATGCAGTGAAACCTAACAGTTCATAAATCATAGAGATGAGTGAGAGAAGTGGTAACAAAAAAAAATCCTCATTATAAAAGATTGATGGATGAATGGGGAGATAAATTCAGAAGCCAAGAACAGGACAAATGTAATATATTACAGCACATGCAGCTCATACCCAACGTTTGCGTTGGTGTGTGTGATTCCAGCAGTGAATGTCTTTTGATGCCATGCACCATTCAAACCCAGTAAAAGTAATTTTTTTTTTGTTCATCCATCCATCAATTCATTCACTGATTGAAAAGTAAGTGACATGAGAGTTAATTTGATCAATCGGGGAAGACAAGCTAAACATGGGATACGATGGATCCTGTTTATATTTACTGTCCAAGAAAAAAGCTCGGAATCATCTGGAGTCATTATCATTATTCCTTCTGTCTGTGTTAAGCTCTCCCCCTTTTGCTCTCCCACTAGCTAGAACACTCCTCAGGTTTACCCACTTCCAGAAAATTTAAATGAAGCATGTCACATGGATGACTTCAGGCAGCAACCCTCTCTTTAATTTATCCTCGACTCCTTTTGGGAGAGGTGATGGCTCAATCACCGGTCTGACTCTGGCTTTTGTGAGTCCCTGTCAACCTCCCTGCACTGATTTAAGGCCAAAGCATGGTACTGTAGCATCCAAGCCGAAGCAATCCATGCTGCATAATTCAACACTGCTCTCAAACCTGTCTCATTAAGGATCCTGGCCGTGGTCCATGACTCTGAGTATGAGGCTTTGAGTGACAGATCTGTTGCCAGCTTAGTACAAACAGGCACAGACCCAGAGCAAGCTCAGGCTTCAGATTCAGCTCTGGCCTGTTGCAAGCCTGGCAGAACTGGCCTCAACTCCAGCTTCGATATCAACCAGCATCAGATGCAGACTTAGTATGCAACCTGTACAACACTGGCACTGGAAAAAAGGCAAATATCAAACCCAGACCCAACTCAAAGTCAACACCATTTTACCCTGGAATTGATTATAAGTTGGAGGTCAGGGTTTCTATTTTCTGACAAGGAATATAAACTAAAATGTACAGACTTGTTCAAGGGTTCGATGCACAAGGTTGTTACACAGTGAGGAACAAATATATTTGCACTGATGTGTGTGCTATCTAAGTTTGATGATTAAATAGCAGCTTTGTAAATGTTTTCTTGTTTTTTTTTATATGAAACGTTCCAGGTCTTGTAAGTGGCACTTTTCTGAAAGGGTACAAATTTTTCCTTTCCTGGTAGCTTGATTGCAGAGAGGTTGGTAATGACGTGTTTTCCACTTTCAACTTCCCACAGACAACCATAACAAATGTCACATTAGCTCCAAGTTAAAGTTGTGGTCTCAACTCTTGCTGTGGTTCAAAATCTAATCGGGGCTATTCCTCCACCCAGGGCCCAACCTCAGACAAAATTTACTACAGTCAAAAGTGACTGGTGCTGCCACACCCCCACAGCTAAAAAGATGTCGAGTGAAAAAAAAAATCATACATTTGTCTGCATGGATGCACAGTTTGCCACGTTTGACAGACGTGATGAGGGCGGGGGATATTTTCCTTCTGCATCACTGAGAATTTCGTTTAGCGAGCCGACAGAGGTGGGAGACACACACTGACCTGCCAAATGAGGGGGGCAGGTGACAATCACAGCTCTGCACAAGAAAGTGTCGGCAGCGGTCGTCACCCTGGCCCACTCAGCATCCTGTAGAAAACACACAAACAGAAATGCAGCTTCATTTACTGAGCCAGTTGCACAGATTTGTTAGTAAACGTGGGCTTGGTGCAGGGCAATCAAGTGTACTGGAATTATCTCTGCATTTCCAGTAACTGACCTCAATCGTTGCTAAGCATCCAACTGTGAATATTTGAGATCATACTGGCAACATTTTTTATTTCTGCATATTGCTGTGGCTGTGAAAACATCTTCTTAATAAATTTATACAGAAAATTTGACACTTTGAGAATCAATTCACAACATGTGTAGTTAAATGTCATTCTGTAAATATCCAGACATGTCGCAGCGATAATTAAAAGGAAAAGTAGCTTTGAATTAGATACCTGTAACGTTTTCATTAATTAAGCAGATTTACTTCTGTTAGATTGTGTTTCATACTCCTCGGATAATGATTTGAAACTCAAAGACACTGTGACAGCTCAATATTCAATCGTACATCACTTATTTTGATAGCCTGGTTCTAATAATTGCAGAGCTTTAATGCACTTGCTCCCTTTCTCTCACATGTATTTCCACTAAACTTTAAAGCCTCTGGTGATAATTAAAACTCACCCACCACAGTGTTACTGCACAACACAGACAGCTCTTGTCTTTTAAGACTGCAACACAAATAAGGTCTGATTTGACTGTCAAATAGATATTCTGCACAGCCCAAAATACTGAAAATGAGAAAATGAGAAATTAATATATTTTTCTGTTTTCTCTGAATGACTTGCTTTCCCAATAAACTTCAGGATTAAGACGGTTAAGCTCCATCTATACTCGGGAGTTCATATCTCACAGAACCGCTGTAACAACCCTCAGCTCTTTAGAGCGCAGGGTTGTTAGAAATGTTTTTTCAAGGTCAGGGCTGAAAATGAAACATGTCCAATCTTGGCGAGTCTGGACAAGGTTCCCTCATGGGCTCGAGGAAGGAGAAAGGAAGCCAATTATTTTTTCTCATGTAGTTTAATGAAATAATTCTCTCTCTCTCTACATATGTGTGTACACACACACACACACACACACACACACACACACACACATATATATATATATATATATATATATATATATATATATATATATATACACACAGTACTGTGTATTTATCTCTCACTTTCTTTATGCAGATATAATAAGAAGATACAGGAAATTTGTACTAAGTATTTAAGTTCACATAAAATGTACTAATGATTCTGGGTTCAGACTCCTAGATTAATTGCCCCAGCAGTGCTTTAGTGACCAACAACCACAAGGGCTGAGCTGTTGGCCGAGTGACTGCTCCACACTCAGATCAGTGATAGACATGTCTAGCTTTCTTTAAGCTGCTGGCAGATCCAGATGTGACAGGGGTCTCAACATCAGTTGCTGATCTCACCTTGGTCAAAATGGGAAAAGCCAATGGCCAAAGGATGATATCCAAAGAGTCCCGATGAGGCAAACTAGAGCAGAACTCCCCCCATCGGTGTACAATAAAGAGGGTCATGAGAGACCTAAAGCATGTTTTGGGTGGCTCCAACTCATAATGACTTGCCAATATACTTGTCACTGCAGCATCTCTTTTGAGTGAGCCAAAGTGAAGTCAGCAGCTGATCCCGAGACCCCTGTCACATCTGGATCTACCAGTTTCTGGCAGGCTCGGCATGTCTATTGTTGATCTGGGTGTGGAACAATGACTTTGTTATCAGCTTATTCCTTGTGAGTTTTGGGTCACTGAAGCACTGCTGGGGCAACATGTCTGGGGGTGGCCAGAGTCTGAATCCAGAATTTTTTTTTTTTTTTATGTGTTCTTAAATACTTTGTACACATTTCTCTGCATAAAGAAAGTGAGAGATATAGATAGATAGATGTATGATGTATGGTCTTTAAAGCACGGCTAAAACACAACATGTGGGGGTTGCCTATAACCTTTGCACAGAACTGTATAATATATATATATATATATATATATATATATATATTGTTTTTCTATGTGCATGGCAGTGTTGCCTTTACAGCAAGAAGGGTGTGAAGTCGACCCCCCAGGTGAACGTGGCCTCTCCTCTCTGAGTTAAGTTTGCGTGTTCTCCCCGTGCCAGTTTGGATTTCATCGTAGGTGAAGTGGAAAACTCTAAACTGCTGCGAATGTGAGTGTGAATGTGTTTGTCTGTCAATATGTTTTTATCTCTGTGACAGGCTGGCAAAAAGGGTGCATCTGACCTCTCACCCAATGCATGATGGGAGAGGTTATAGACTCCCTGGTGTAACCCCTGCGGGTGCCAAGATAGTGAGAGTATGAGAATATGCTTTTTTCGTTTCTTTTCTACCTTTTTTTCCTCAGCTAGGGAGTTAAAAAATATTTTCATTACTGATCTTTATATATATCTTTATACATTTTGCTATTAAGTGATAAATAGGTTCCTTAGTTAATGAGTTATATAGTACAGTTGAGAACTGCTGTTAATGATTTTTATTACATGTTGCCTAATTTATTTTTTGTGCACAAACGCCTATCACAATTTCCCTGGAGCTAATAAGATATTCATTTTACTTTCCCAAAGACCCCAGGACAGAAAATGTTTACTTACTGAGAATAGAATTGGTCTCTTTTCTCTTTTATTATTAATGACATACATTTTTAAACAGTTATCAAGGTAATTGAGGATTTCCCTGTCCTGTCAGTTGTCTGATTTATCTGCTAATTATTTCACAAATGTCAGAAAAACAATCCAGCTCTACAGACGTCAGGGCGACTTCTGAAATTAGCTTATTTTTATTCCAACCAAAGAAAAAAAAAAAGTCCAGAAGTTTTCAATTTACCATGATATAAAATCAAACATTCAAAACCTCACATTTATGAAGCTGCAACTATTTAATTCTTGGCATTTTTTTTTTTTACTTAAAAAATGCCATAAAGGGCAAAATAGTTAAGAATTTTTCTCTCTACTGATTGATTTCAATCTGGAGTCTGTTTTATTCAGAATGTTCATCCTCCAGTGCTCAAAATGAAATGCTCTCTCTCTATATATTTTTTTCTTTAACAATCAATAAATACACATGAGCGCTGGGTAAAACTCTACACCAAAGGTTGCTTTGAACTTCCATGGTCTCTCAGCTGGGGAAGACAGTCAAGCAGAACAGACAGTACCTTCACAGGAGACGGCCCGTTTCCCCACCGAGGAAGCTGTTATCTCTGTGTCGTGCCTCATCAACCCCTAAGAGAGCTGTTACTGTACTCTACCTGCCATATGGCCGTCACAGCAGAACCCAGTCGGACATTCTTCCACCCCACACGTTCTGCCAGACACTCTGAAAGCTGTTGGGTGCCTCCCTGTGGAGAGACAGATATTACAATTTAAGGTGAGCTTCTCAAATCCACAGACGCCCCAGCCCCATTTCACAGGAAGGACGGGGAGTGTCTGAAGTTACAGGATCACTACACCCAATTTACAACACAACAAAACCCTTGTGTTTCCTAACCAGCTACGAGCCCGAGACTTGTGTTTAACGCCCAAAAGTAACATTTTGTCCGCGGTGTGCAAACAATTATAAATGACATTTAAAAAAAAAAAAAAGTCAATAATGTCTATTTCCAGAAACAATTATTCATTTTTTTCTGCATTAACTGCAGAGCTGGCTGTGAACGGTTTTAGAGAAAAACCACAGCGCTTTCAGAGAGTAATCACAACACCTTACTTTTTTTTTTTTTTTTTTTTCACATTTTGCTCTATTTTGCAGAGCTTTGTGCTATTTTTTTTTCTTTTTAAATTAACTCATGAATCGATGCTCCATAATCCCTTAGTGAAAAGGTGACAAGCAAAAATTTAGAAAATTCTGAAAGGGCGTTAAAAATGAAAAACAAACTGAAATATCACATTGTGTTCAAACAATTTACTATGACAACTGAAATTCTGTCTGTAAAGAGATTTCGTGGTTGACAGTGCATGTCTGAGCAAAAAATAAAAAATAAAAAAGCTATAAGACTGAAGGAACAGAACTCAGAGATGGGATTGTGCCAAGTGCTACCAGAATATTTCTGCTGTACTGAAGGTTCTCAAGAGCACAGTGACCTCTGTCATTCTTAAATGGAAACCATTGGGAACAACAGGAGACTTCCCAGAGCTGAGCACATGGCCGGATTCAGCAAGAGAGAAGTTCCCTGGCAAGGTGACTGGGAACAGAAAGGGTCGCTTTGGTCGTAACTCCACAGATTTGGTGTGGAAATGGGAGACACTTCCAGAAAGACAAGCCATCACTGCAACTCAAACATCAATCTGGGCTTTATGGCAGAGCAGCCAGATGGAAGTGAGAGACAGACTGCTTGAAGTTTGAACAAAAACAAAAAAAGCACTTTAAGGGCTCTCAGACTGTGAGAAATCAGATTATCTGGTCTGTTGAAACCAAAATCATTGTTAGACATACAACATTGCAGAATATCAATGTAAAACATGTTCTCATCTACTGGATAAACTTAGTTTGACTTTGACAGCTGGTAGCAGACCAGTGTCTCTGAGTAGTGTTGTAGAAGAGACAATACAAGATGTCATCAACATGCCAACATGTTTGCTGTAAAATCTCCAATTACCTACTTTATTCACACAGTGGCTCAATGGGAATTGGAGCTGACAGGTAAAGGCAGTTTGATGTCTGTACCAACTAACATTTTCATTCACACATTCACTTCCTGTAGAAAATATCAGCGTGGAAGCAACTCATAATAGCATTGTTTGGTCTCAAATCTAATCATCATGTCTGGTGCACCAGTCAACACCTGCCCAGTTGTCACAATGGAGAAGTCTGGTGGTGGTGGCAGCATCATGCCATAGAACTCAGATCATTTTTTTATGATTGTATTCAGTGTTTTAATGAATTTATAGAGGCTTCAGGAATGTCTAATACCATTTTTTTCCTAGCACAGCCAAGACAACATAATCTAATAATGAAATAAATCTAATTTTATTTTAACCCACTATATAAACATAATTGAGCAATAATAATGAACAATATTTAAATATTAAGTATCCGTTTGAGTTCTATTTCTTTATGAATTACCGGACGTAGTTTGAGTTTTGACGTGTTTTTTTTTTTTTTTTTGGTGCAGCAACTACATTTTTGTGACACATTCCTGTCGCTATAAATTCTACATGTTCTAAAAATAATAACGTCTTTAGTTCTACATCACATACCCGAACATCCAAGCACACAGCTTGACATCTGAACCCTCCTCTTTCGATATACACAGGCAGGACTGCTGTATAGGGAGGTACTTTTTTTTTTTTTTTTTAATTCAGTCAAAGCTCGATGTTGCATCAGCGGCACAAAACCGTGTCCCTCGAGTGTTAAGGGTTGTTGCAATAAGGACAGGAAGACTGGTCAGGGTTGAGTGACAGTGAATGGAACAAAGTACAGAGACGTCCTTAATGAAAATCTGCTCCATAGCTCCATGGTCCCCAGACTCAGTCAAAAGTTCATCTTCCAACAGGACAACACTCCCTACTCAACACTCCCTGACCTACTAGAACACATCCTTGTGTGGTACAGCCGGAGCCCCGATTTGAACTCAATCAAACATCTCTAGAGGAAATGGCTCCAGCGATTCTTATCCTTCTTATCCTTATCCCTAAAGTAGACAAGAGCTTGAGAAGATCTGCAGAGCAGAATGACAATCTCCAAAAGACAGGTGTGCAACGCCTGGTTTCACATCAAACCCCAGAAAACTCATGGCTATAATTACTGTCAAATGTGCCTTAACTACACACCGACTACAGGATCTGAATACAATTGTCACTGAAATGTTCTAATAAATGTGTTAAATTTTCTAAAATTACGTTTAATCTACCACATTATCCAAACAACTATGATGGACAAAAGTAGAGAAAATTAGCTAAAAAAAAAAAAAAATCTAAATCCCTGTTGCCATTTTCTCTGTAGCCTTGTACGGCCCTTAATCTTCAGCCTTTTTTTGCCTTCTGTCCTTTTACACTTTAGCACCGTGTGAAAGAGAGAACAAGTTCAAAAGCAATGGCACAAAAGGAGCACAGTATGGAACTGTAACTTTCATGCTGAGCGAGCACACAGTAAACAGGAAAATTCAATACAAGAGCACGGCTCAAAGTGCTGAAACACCGCTTCGAGGACAAAGTAAGACAATGTGTTTGATGTTTGTTGCGACATGGCAAGTTGGCAGACTTTGTTGAGATGCTGAACATTTAATGCAGAAATCCAGTGTGGTCTCCAAATTTGAAAACGCACTCAAGTAAACAATATTCAGTGTGGAAAAAGGATATGAACTGCGCACCTTTATCCTCATCTCTTGAGCGGAACCTTCAGTGTTCTCCAGAAGTCGCAGTAGCCCTCCAGCTGCTGCAGCATACATGAGGAAAAACAGGAAAGACATCTGGGATGGCTCGATGCCAAAGACAGACCTGGTGCACAGTCCCAGCTCCTCCTTCAGTTCTGACAGAAAGAAATGAATGAATACATACTGTAGTTCTCACACAGCAGTAATAATATGCATTTGACTTGAAATGACAGTATTCTGTAATATTATATACCATTGCACAGCTTTCCTCTATACAGCCATTGTCAAGAAACTGCAATTTGATCTACCACATGGAGGTCTGCCATTGTTAGTCAGTCAATAAACCATAGATAGGGGCTAGTTAACAAAGCTGAGTGGATGATCATTATTTCTTTTCCTATCATATCAAATTCACCTGTCATTTTGGTGTATACTTAGTACTTAATTACTTATACTTAATTTGCTGCTGAAATATGTTGTTTCATTTCACATAAAAATCTAAGCATAAATAGCAACCTGTGTAAACAGCAACCTGGCCAAAAAAAAGTCACCACCTGATGAAGTGATGCATCCATCATGTCTAGTGCCTACTGTACAAGCCTGTGGGGGCAGCGCTATGCTCTGGGGTTGCTGGTCAGGTCTGGGTTCATCAGGTTCAATCAACATTATGTGTCCAAAGACAGAGGTCAGCTGACTATCTGAATATACTGAATGACCAGGTTATTAACGGACATATGCCAAGATGACAATATTTGGATTCATCAGGCTCAAATTGTGAAAGAGTGGTTCAGGGAGCATGAGACATCATATTAACACATGGATTGGCCACCACAGAGTCCAGACCTTAACCCAGCTGAGAATCTTTGGGAAGTGCTGGAGAAGATGTTGTGCAGTGCTCTGCTCTGTCTCTCCCATCATCAATACAAGATCTTGGTGAAAAATTAATGCAAGACTGGACGGAAATAAACCTTGTGACACTGCAGAAGCTTATTGAACAATGCCACAGTGAATGTGTGCTGTAATCAAAGCTAAAGGTGGTCCAACGAAACATTAGAGTGTTTTTTTTGTTTTTTTTTTTGGCCAGGCAGTGTATATGCTAACACTGAAGTTCAGGCAGTGTGGTTTTAAGAAAATTAACAATCCATACATGAGTTTACCAGTTTTGTGTACTTCTGTCAGAACATAGTGACAGTTTCAGAAAATCGGACTAAAAAAAATACAAAAAATACAAAAACAGCCTCAAAAAACAATTCCAGCATCTACCTGTAGCTCAAACTAGTGAACTTTTACATGATCATTTGTTCCTGATGGCTGTAATTGTCCTGCTATCAAGTTGGCATCATAGCCCTGTTGTCTTCTATCACATCACTTCTACCAAATTGAGCTGATAAAGTAGAAGGTCAAGTGCAATTCACTCTGGATGAGTTTGATGTATTATACTTATTAAAATGTCTGTAGTTATTATAGGATAATATATTAATATTATATAATACGTGCAAATGGCACTGTCCAGAGCAGGTACAGTTAAAAATCACTCTACCCCCACCCATCTGGTGAGGCATTTTCCAAATAAAAATTCCAAAACAAAAAGAAAATATAACAAATAAATATACAGTGGGGGAAATAAGCATTTGATCCCCTGCTGAATTTGTAAGTTAATTCACTTGCAAAGAAACAGTCTCAAATTTTAATGGTATTTTCATTTCAATGCAGAGAGACAGAATATCAACCAAAAATCCAGAGAAAAACAATTTACATAAAAGTTAGAAATTGATTTGCAGATAATTGGGTGAAATAAGTATTTGATCCCCAAGCAAAACATCACTTAGTTGTTTGTGCAGAAACCCTTGTTGGCAAGCACAACGGTAAGAAATTTCTCGCAGCTGGTCACCAGGTTTGCACACATCTCAGGAGGAATTTTGGCCCATTCATCTTTACACAAACTCTCTAAATCCTTTACATTTCTTGGCTGCCTCTTGCCAACTTCAATTCCCTCCATAGATTTTCTGTTGGACTGAGATGTGTTTCTTCTTTAGCCATTCCTTTGTTGCCTTACTGGTATGTTTTGGGCCATTGTCAGGCTGGAAGACTTCAGATCTTCAGTGTTGTGGCTGAGGGAAGGAGATTCTGATGCAAGATTTTATGGTACATGTGATTGCTTAATTGATTGTGTCTGTGTTTCCCATGGGCACAGACAATCTGTGGGTTGTAGGGGATTAAATACGTATTTCACTCAATGACATGAAAATCAATTTAAGTAAAGAAAAAGTTGTTTTCTTTATTTTTGGGTGATATTTTGTCTCTCTGTATTAAAATGAAAAGGGAGGTGTATACAGATAAAAGGAGGTGATATTTAAAGCAACTGTTAATTCTCACCTGCAGTCCAACAGTGTTGCTCCATGTATGAGTGCAGGGTCATACTGTCCAATTCTTCAGCGTTAGGAGTTTTCCAAGGATTCTGGACACACACTGTAGCACACAGTCTGTCAATCTGAGAGCAAAGCACAATCACTACACCACACCCACACACAACAATTTATCACTGTGAACCAAAAGTATCCCATTGATACAGATGACAAAGAGTAGTTGGAGACTAACAAATATGATTGTGCCAACGCATTTTCCCCGTCATTTTCTGCCTCCCACTGCTACTCTAACCATTTATCATGAACAGGAAAATTTGTAGTAAATGTGTGATTTGCTGTCAAAATCAAAATATAACTATTGTGAATTTAAACTACCGTCACCATACGCACTTTAAATTTTATTGTTGATTCTCGAAAGGGGAAGGACATTAGACAACAAAGCTCACCAAGAAAATGACATAGCGTGATCTCTAAAGACATTCTGTAATGCGGTCTCCTGACCAAAGTCTTTATTTACAACACCTGTACACAGAATCGCATTGTGTTAAATCAGCCAATCGTGTAGTGGCAACATGAGACTGATCTTGAATTGGGAGAGAATGTAGGAGATTGCTGGTATAACTGTGCAGCTCACAAATCGGCAACTGAATGATATGAAATAATGTCAACATGAAAATGAATAGCAAAGGTGATCCGACCAGCATTGATATGGTGTTCCTAACAAAGTGCTCAGTGAGTGTTTGTTGTGTATCACAGCACTGGGGAGGGCAGTTCTGACAAAACATATTCCCCCAAAAAAACAGAATCACCTTCCACAGTGACTGGGTGAGGTCCATCATCACTACTGGGGACTGACTGGGGATACTGCCTTTGTAGGTGCGAACTTTGGCACCAGGTCCACCCATGTGCAGCACCTTCTTGCCGTCACTGAACTGCTGGAAGGTGTTGAAACCCAGCTCCTCTATGAGCTCCATGATGTGTGTTTGGGTTCTAAAGGAGAAAGAGACACATTTTTAAAGCCTTGTGATGCTATTGTTTACAGTGCTGCAGGATTTGCTGTAGGGCTGTTACTTCCTCGAGGAGGTTATGATTTCACCTGTTTTGCTTTGTTTGGCAAAATGGAGGAATTTTCACAGGAAATAATGTTAAGATCTTCATTAAAAAAAAATAAATTTTGGTTTTCAGACTTTATGAGTTTGTGCCATATTGTGCAGGCATCTGAAAGACACATGTAACATTGTTCAGTCTTGGTAAAGGAATGCTATAGATAGAGAAGAAGATTATTGAAGTGGGCCTGTGAGTACAACATTGCTTCAGTCAGTCCTTGAATAAACGGGGAAAAAATGAAGACACGAGCACCTGGGAGCAACAACTAGAAATCAGACTGTCATCTAAGTGCTCTTCAGCAATGCACTGAATGCACACCATTTTAAAAAATCTGCTTTTTTAACAGCTGCATATGTGAGACTTCAACTGAGTTACTGTGCAGCAAAGGTGCTAAGCTGTGGCCAGATTCTTTAGAAAACACTGGACTAACATGAAGTGTCAATGGTTCATAAGCTGAAGTCAGACCTTATGCATGCAAGTCATTAGAAATCGTAAGAATACCTTGAAAAAAATGCTCAAAGACATACTTTTAAATGGCACAAAATAAGCATTGTGTGAGTGTAATATATTCTGTCCACTCAAATTCCTAGACGTTGATTGTAGTGGCTCAAACGTGCCTGTGTTATCCCTGTAGTTTTTGATTTATGACCTTACTTTCCCACCCATTGTCCTCCAAAGTCCCAGTGATCAACACCACTGGCTGCCGGTATTTCAGCGGACAGCGTGCGACCTCCGACCCGATCTGCACGGCAAAACAAAGATTATTCAGTCAGCAGTACCTCTGTTCACCAACTGCTAAAAAAAATAGAAAGAAAAATCCAGTGGAAAATTGTTGCTCTTTCACATTTCCAGCCGCTTCAAATCACAATACACTTCTACTAACCTTTTGCTTCCAGTATCAGTATCCTCAACTTGGCATCTCTTTTCTTGAGCAAATGAGCTGCACTAAGTCCAGATAATCCAGCACCAACTATAACAACGTCCCAAATTTTAGCAGTCATAGTGAAGCTCAAGTGATTAGGCTTTTTTGTGCCAACTTAGCGTGTGCTGGTAAGCTGTGGAGCCAGGAACAAAAATCCAGCATGTGTTCCCTTTTTCTTCCGTGTTTCAGTCTGCTTATGTTGCAGGGGTGTGGGCTGCTTTCATAACAGTGAACTTTAGAACTGTGAACACAATGCTTTTGACCTAGTTGGCAGAGAATCAACTGTGCAAATTCCTGCCATAAAAAGCCAAAAAAAAAAAAAGACTGTGGTTTTCTGAAAAGAAGAAATATTTTCAAAAGTTAAGTTTTCTGCATTTCTAACCTACAAAAAATAAATAAATAAAAGAGACTATAAACTACATAAACAGTACTACTTTTAAGTTAACATGCAGTTTGTACTGAAACAGAACGAGTGGGTTTGCATCTGAAAGTTATTGCTGCCATGTATACAGCAAATATAATCCAAGGACCAGGGATAGTGGATCATAAAAACATGAAAAAGGTGCCTTGATGAGAAGCATTTTTAATAGGCACTATACAAATAAAAAAGTATAGAAATTAATTTAATGCAAGTCAAACTAAAGTTCACCGTGTCTCTTTCACAGCTTCAATTCTCTCTATCAATAATGTTGTTCTGTAAAAATCTTTAAGACTAAAGTCTTTCTTATTCGTGTAAGATGTTCTGCAGATACTATTGATTTTTGCTAAAGGAAAGGAAATGTAAAACTTCACAGTGGCTCAGCAATGATTCATAGTTTCAAACTTTAAAAATGAATGTCAAACCAAATCAAACAGAAAAGTGTTTGTGTCAATGCAAATGTTATTATCACCTCATCTACTCATATTTACGTGTGTTTTTCTTTTGCCTTTTTTTTTTATGCTTCTGTTTTCCACCATCGCTTTATCTCAGCTGTGCCGCTGTTTCATAATCACTCTCGGAAAATGTTGTAGGAACCTTAAAGAGATAAATAATAAATAACTACAAAGACTAAAGCGTCTGAAGGTAAAACGTTATTATTGGCAGCGCAATTTATTTATTAATTATTTGTACATTTGTAAAAAACTTTGAGGTCAGCAATGTCAGAGTCTTTTCTGCAGTCCGAAATACCACCTTGACTTTCTTTTAGTTGGTTTTCTCTTTTTCTTTCAAAAATATCAAGCATGGTTGAGACAGAATTGAATGAATTTTTTTTTTCTTTTTTGTTTACAAGGTTGATGTGATATTATTACAGTTATAAAACAAATGTCAACAAGGGTTAAAACAAGTAGGCTTTTTTTTTCTCTTTTTCAGGACTCGAACATTAGTCCAAGGTGCAAAAACTGTTATATTTGGGTTATTAGTGACAAGGTACGGTAAAATGAGAACTCAAATGCACAACTTTTTGATGGGCAAAGTTCAAGCTTCAATCATAAAGAGGGTCTGTTATGCAGGCGGCAAAAGCACAAAAAAAGCAGGCAAAAGGGTAATTCAAGAAACAAAGACTGGTCATCAATTGGCTAAACACATAGACAAGAAACCTCGCAAGGACAGAGGGATCAATGATACATGACAAACTGGCAATAACCGACAGGGAGACTGAGGTTTCAATACATACAAGGGCGGAAGGGCACAACAGATTAAAGACGCACAACAGATTAAAGATGAACAGGTGATCACAGGATCACAGAGCACAAGAGACAGGAAGTGATATGATCTAAATGAGAAACGGACTGATTATCAAAATAAAACAGGAAACATGGACACAAACATCAAGTTAACCAGGGAAGATGTTAAAGACAACAGTTTGTCCTTTCTAGATCAAAGATGACAGGAACCCTCACATTGGTGTTTATAGGAAACACACACACACCTGCTCTTTGACTCGCCTTTGGAACACAAGTGAGAGGTTATCAGAACTCTGCAACACACAACTGATAATGTACCAGTGTGTAAGTTCAGGAGGAAGACCACCAACATCTAAAGAAGGCCCTCACAGTTTGTGGACAACTGGACCTTTGGGAAAGTCCAGAAAGAGGAGCACCAACCCAACAGGCCCCTAATTACATAATAGAAGTATCTGAAAATGTTTCAACAAACATCACATTCCTGTGTTGTTCAAACCTGGTTCATCACAAAGAACTCACACTGCACGCCAAGAAGAGTAACATGCAGAGATGACTCTAGGATCAGAGCTGTGAGGATACTGGGCATTCAGTGTTTCCAACAGGATTTTTGGAAACTCTGGGGGTGGATTTGAACCTTCTAGGTAGGTCTGTGGTATTTGGTAAATGTTGAAAACCAAATTCAGCCATAATATGCTCAAAGCTGATGGTCAATAAACTTGTGGGGCTTACTAAAACTTTTTTTTAACATATTATTCATAATGCATATTTTTACATATTATTTTTTTCATATTATCAGATTTAGATCAGATTTAAATCCAACCCACAGTGGCAGCTGCATTCTCAATTGTCTGGTTTAATAGGTATTTTAACAGCATATCAACACAAACTAGTGAGAGGAGCTTCTGTCACTCACAACCTGTAACATTAGCTAGCTAAAGGGAAAAAAACATCAGATAGCAAACAGCTAAGTCCTCCCTAACAGCAAATTGAGGGCTACTGATGCTCATAACATGTTGGTATTAAGTGGTAAAAGTGAAGAAATGTGTGACACTTTCTTGTTTGAGCTACTTACAAGAGCCACCACAACAAACACAGTTGCTCTAAAGCAACTTTGTGGAGTTTACTACTGCTGCTGAAGGACTGGAACAGAGGAGCAGGTAATCATACCAATCGCCAGGCAATCAGAGGGGTGGGGGTGTATCTGTATTAAATTTAAACCATACACATACACTGTCTGTGGTTTTGCCTTAAAAAAAACTAGTCAAACATGGTTTTGCATTAATAAAATAAATTAAAATGAAATAAAGTGAAATCTTTTTTTTCCTTCTCTGAGTTTAAGAACCCCTCTTATTTTTAGGGCTGTTTAAACTCATTTTAGGAGTGCCAGGGGGCTATATACACCTATGTTAACATGGTTTACACAGTCCAAAGCATGGAGGACTGCACTGAAGTCTACATAGGAGAAACCAAACAAACCCTGGACAAACACATGGCCCAACACAAAAAAGTAAACTCTTCAGGGCAGGCAGACGTGGAAGTGTCCAGCTTCAGAAAGTAAAAGTCCTGCCATATATTGGTCGGTTTCTACCTGTTCACTAAACACAAGTGATCTCTCTAATTAGCTGATCTACCTGGCTGAAGAGTTGTGCTACAGATGGTTCATGTGAACGGCTGGAAGGAAGGAATGTGGCAGGACTTTTACTTTCTGAAGCTGAACAACTTCCCCCTCTAAGGGCCAGGACTCAGCTGTCTACCTACATCAGAAGCACAAGGGACACCCCTTTAAAGACTCAGATGGACACATCTTGGACAGAGAAGATAAATGGTTTGAAAGGAGAGTAAAAGAAACATCTATGTGAAATAGAGAAACAATCAGTCAACAGAGGAGGAGACACACACTACCTGTGCCCTACACACAAAGCTGTCTTCATCACTTCCTAGAAGACTTAACAAGTTATCTGCCTCATGTGGGATCAGACAAGTGCATCCCATGACCTCAGGTGACTTTAACAACTGTCACTGCAACAACTAGTACCGTTAGCATCCTAACGGCCACCATTGAAACTATCTAAGCTCCCTAGTGACTGTCCTTAATACACATCGCACACAGGGTAAATTTTGGTGGATGAAGATGAAACTTCTTCAGGAATGTACAACAGCCTAATTACCTTAGATTCAACTATGACTTGAGATTTGAAAAAAAGAACCCATGCCACATTGCCTCTTTGAATCAAATCACTTCCTAATTTTGTACATCTTGAGGCCTTTTAAATCTTATGTGTGTAAATACAATAAATGTATGAACCTTTGGGTTGTGAATGAGCAACTCTATGAACTAGTCTGTTTTTAAACCACTATAGATATTCTATAGAAATAAACTCTTGTGAAATGTTTATGCAAATTGCTTATTTGTAAAAAAAAAAGACTGAATAGAAAACTGAATGACGTGATGATAAAGATACAAAACGTCATTCATACTTCCTCATTAACCCATTGTTGTCAACTGAAATATCACTCAAGAACACTCATATTTTTGATGAAAATTTAGCCCACAGACTACATTTAATGACCTCCAAATATGAAATGTACTTGTATATGTCCAGCTACTTCAGCATGGCCATAAACTAGTATGCCTGCTATCTCAGTGGGTAGAAAATACAGCAGCTTCTGGTAAATTATTCCTGATTACAAACTTGCGTTGTGCAAATATTCTTGTTAATGTAACTTAATAAATGATAATAAATGGGTTGTTTAATTGTCTCCAAGTTTGTTGTGATTCATTATAAATGTTATTATATGAAAAGATATAGGAGGATTGTCATCAACGCGGAATATTGATTTTGACAGGTGGTGTTATAATACAATAATCTGCTAAACAGAAGCTTTGAAATAAGTGCTAGTCAACTGTAAAGAATAATACTGTAGAGTTATCATGCGCTGCAATTTAATAACTTTTCCATAGTCATTCAGTTGTTTGCCAACAGGAAGTACAAAGCGTATAAATGAGAACAGATTTATACCGTGAATGAATTTGGCTGACTGGATGGATGACAGTATGGTAAAAAGCAAAACATTTTTATGTGTATTAACCGATTCTAAAATGGCATCATAGCAGATCACACAGCAAGTGTAATGACTGGAGAAACCATGAACAAATATGACTTCACAGCAGGTTCAGTAACCTAGTCAGAGGAACAGGCTCCATTAGTCAGGGAGAAGACTAAGACTAAAGTCAGGAAAACTAGCAGAGGAAATAACAAAAACAGGAACACTAGGAAAAAAAAGGTGGAACATATGAAGCTAAGTACAAAGCCAAACTGGCACTCAGTGAAGGAAACACACAGAATAAATACACTAGGGAGAGGAGGATAATGAGAGAAAGGTGAAACTAACCAGGGTGCAGCAGCAGGCAGACATACATGACTGTCACATTAGAGGCTGCAGTTGACATCCCGAGTCGATCTGTGGTGGTGAAAATATAAAAACACTTTTGGCTAAGAAACAGAAAATATGGTGGTTTGGAGAAAATATAAACTAATATCATGTGTTTGAAATCACTGTGACTTTTTCTGTATAAAACCAAACTACTATCATTTCATAGCTTTTACAAAGTGCTTTGAGGGCTTAAACATGAGAACAAAACATCCATTAAAGCTGTAATTACTGCATATAGACAACAAGATCAAATATGATGGTGGATCTTGCAACTTACCAATTACCATATTGACCCGAACATAAGACTTTTTAGGTCTTTATTTTTTGGTCTTTTCAAGACCTAAAAAAATCTTTTTTAAATCATATTTTTCAATATCAGATAACAAGTAAATTGCAATAAAACATCAGTACAATGAAACAGTTTCCTCATTACGTTGAATAACTAATAATGAATATTAATAATGATAATATTTTTTTTTATAAAACTGTCTGTATTTTCACTCTAGCTGACAGTCGCTTGTTACTGAGGTGTGTTCAGGAGCCCTTGGAAAACACAGAGGTAAACATTGAGAACATAAAGTCAACACAACACAACATAACACGTTACACAATTTCATAATTATTATTTCTAATTGTAAAATGTTAGTCTTCTTCTTTGTTTTTATATATGACCGTGGAAGCGTGGCAGTGCCACCAACTGGTCTGGCATATGCACTACAGCATTTTCACTCAGCTTTTGCATCTCGGTGTAAACCAGGAAATTTCTGAAGATGCTGCTGTGTAAACACCAAATTTTTTAAAGACGCATAGAAAAAATCTTGGTATTGTTTTCATGTAAACAAGACCCAAAAGAAGAAACTCTAACTCGCTGGGGGAGAACAAACTTGACGCCACCTGTTGGTTTGTATGTATAGACCCCTGGACCCAGATTATAAGACAACCTGTCTTTTTAAGACTTTTTTCTCAGGGAAAAAATACCATCTTATAGTCAGGTGAATAGGTCACACACTGTACGAAAGGGGCTTGACCGTGTATACACTAATGATGACCACACATCTTCCACTCTGATTGGACATTTACAGGCAGCAAACATACTGACGCCAACCTGGCTCTTATCACCATAATAGCTGATGGCTGAAGACATACCTGCTATCTCTATCCCCAGAGAAAGAAATGGAGTGTGTTCTCCAACTCATTTCTAATCTGGTCATGAAAACTCGACAGGAACACTTGTTCCTGCAAAGACTGAAAATGACCACGTTTCTATAAAGCCTCTCTCCAAAGTCTATCACATTGTAAGAAGAAAACTGCTCCGTCTCTCAATGGAACCACGTTTATGCTTTGAAAACACTGTAATTTCTTACAGTAAAAATATAAAAGCTTTTCAGAAAACTTTCTTTAAAGCACTTCCTCACAATATCAAACCTAAATTATGAAAACTTTCAAAATAAAGAGAGGGCGGGATGTGGCTGTTTTTAGATGAATTTTGACTCAGTCTCTGACAAATCTATTTCATCACCTGGTGGCTATAAATATATTAAAACAAAAAACAATGCCCAAAGCTCTTAAAATATGTGTGGTGACTACAAGAAAAAAAATGCATGTAAAAAGATTTAAAAGAAGTGTTTGATATTTTTATAGATGTGGAGATAAAGCTCTTCATCCTCTATCGCTAATCCATTTCCCGTCCTTGTCGGCTGTGGGAAAGCCGCAGTGTTTCTCACTTATAAAGCCTGTTTCCCTGCAGATGTGGTACGGAGATAAGCTTTGTAGTTCTTTTTTTTTCCTTATACATCCTGGTAATGTATACAAACAGGGTTTGGTTTGTGTGTGAGTGTGTGTGAGTGTGTGTGTGTGTGTGTGTGTGTGTGTTTGGCAGAACAACCAGTTTCTTGTCACTTGAGAGCTCATGTGCTCTCTTTGTCTTCCTTAGTATTTGAAACCACGGGGATCTAAGAAATGAGACGTGCTGAAATGGTGCGCGGTGTATTGCGCGTGCGATAATGGAAGCAGAGCAGCAGAGCACTGGCAGATTATTTTGTCTTCATTATTGAGTTCATGATTTTCTGACAGCTATTTGATTTTATTTTATTCTGTTTTTTGAAATTCTTTTCACCTTTTTGAGCCCAAGGAAAAAAACAACAAAAGCAAAAGGAAAAAAATATTCTCAATAAATGAAAAATTAAGATTAATGACCAGTGAATATTTTTATCAACCCAAAAACCCATTTAGATAAGTAAATATTAGTAAACCTAAACCAAGCAAGGACTCTTTGTTTGAGTACACTTCAGTTCCCCTCAAATTATCACCTTGAGTTTCTCACCCTCATCATCAGAAACTCCATCTAATTGTGCGTTGGCTCCTCCAGTTTCACTTGTTAAGCAAGTGATTGCTTGACATTGTTATTCAGTTGGCAGAGCACCAATTTTCTCAAGAACACTCTTGTTGGTTTTACGTAGTTTGGTTATAATCTCATTTGCCATTTTTTTTTTTTTTTTTTTGGTTTTTTTGTTTTGTTTTGTTTTGTTTTGTTTTTTTTTCATTTACTTTTGGAGGTTGTGGTATTTTACAAAAGTACAAGTACTGTGCACATGTATTAGAGGTGAGAGAGGTGTCAGAAGCACTACTAAAACCATTACAAAGGAAACCTCTTGGCAAACAGGTAAAACAGGTGGAGTGTCCAACCAATCAGAAGAGTTTATGATAATGAGGGGTGAGTGCAGGAGTAGGTCACTGTGGAGCAGAAGCACCAGATGCAACACGGTTGAACTGTTGATCCTTCTGTACTCCGCTGCCAGGTATTTGGATGTAATATTTGCATTCAGGTAAGAACAATATAACCTTAATCAACAGCTTTTGAATCTAAAGACTGGTCTCACATGTCACAATATATTATTAAAGCTTGGTAAAGTAACCTTATTGTCTTTTACAGTGTCTTTAACCACTGTTCTCAAACAGAAGCACTATGCTGAGACAAATCTGCAGTTGCTGGAGGTCAGCTTCTCCTCGTGGCTCCCTGCCCTGGATCTCTGGCTTTTTGCTATGCACTGCTACTCTCTTGAGTACAGGTAAGACTACAAACACACAAAGCAAATAAGTCGAAGGCAAAACAAACACACATATACAGTATCTGGTGCTTGTGTTGTTTGTTGGCAAGGCGTTGAATGAAGCATCTTTTCTTCTTTTCTTTTTTTCCACGAATGTTCCATGTTAGCTTCAAGTCTCGTCTCTGCTGAATACCGCTGAGCTTTAGGCCTCAGCAGTGTGATTGCTCATGTGTTACCATGGTGCTCACAGTCTGTCCAATCAGGCTTTGACATTATGTCTCCAGATGACTGTAAAGTCCCTGAGGTGCTGTGTTTTCTTGAGGGTGTGGCTCTTAACATCTCAACATCTAACATCACCATATACATATTTGATGATGCCATATTATTATTATCATTCTTTCACCAAGAATGTTGGTGTCTTACACCAACAAGATGTTTTTAACATGCCTCCACTAAATCAAACTAATACCTATTTTATTCTATTGTATCCTCATTGACCTACTTCAACATGTTTTCAAACTATAAAAGCTTGTTTTTTTTTGTTGAGCTTAACAAATTGTGAAGGACATTAGGGCAGGATAAATAGTGTAGACTTCATTTTGCCAAGAATTAAATGCATCAATTGCCAAGTCTCAGCTTTACATTGACGTAACACATGGCTGCCACAAAAAACATTAAGTAGCCAAAAGTCCAATTACTTTTGAACCTTTTCAGTCTGCACACATTGTGTTAAAAGGATTATATATTTCAAACACCAGTCTTCTTTCAGTATTGGTGTAAACCAATTTCTATGGAAGCAGGGACTTGGCACATCAATATAGCACCAATTATTTTTGTTTCAAAATGAATGTGCTGAAGCTCAAGAGTATGAAGAACAAAAAAAGTACAAGTCACCAAATACTTAGAGTCTGAACTATGAACCACTGATGTTAATTTTTCTTTTGAGTGCTGCTTTTTTGTTGCAGGGACTTTATGAAAATAGCTAGCTACAGTCAATATGTTGTGCTTTTGAATGTAAGTCAATATTAAATGGATCCATAAAACGTGAGTGTGCATGGAAATTGTGAACTGAGGCTCAGTCACTGTGAAAAAAAGTAATACTTACCTTTGGGGATTAAAAAAAGAGAGAGAGGGGATTAAGGAAAATGCTGTGATTAATCTTAAGACTTTATCTGAATTTCTCAAGAACTGAAATGTATAGGAGGGATGCAGGTGACATCCACAGGCCCACAGACCATCAAGAAAGCTGAGGGGGAGGGTGTGACTTTGGGTTGCAGCTACACAACAAGCCCTTTGGACACTGGAGATCTTGACATCGAATGGTCTGTAGTCAGTCCGGATACCACGCAGAAAGATCAGATGGTAAGAATCTAAACCAGAATGGTGCAAACCTCATTATAAATGTATATGAAGAGTCTGATATGGAGATCACTAATTGATGCACTGATGGTGATCTTGGGTCCACAATATCGAACGAGAACATGAAAATTTGGCTTTAGCACTCCTCAAAACCCTCAACAGGATAAGTGGTATGGAAAGTTGATGGGTGGAAGGATCATACAGAAACAAGAGAATCTCTGTAATATATGTGCATTATCTAAAGGTATTCTCACTGTTAATTGGAATCAATTAAGTAGCAGTGAACCAGCTTAAATTGTGATGAAATAAATTATGGAATTTCTTTAACATCTCAATCCAATTAGATCAACATAAAACCCAGCGGTCACTGTACAACTCTGGTCAACTTCTTTAAAACATCTGTTCCATTCAGATGTCACTTTTTTTTCCTTCTACTTTTTAACCTTGCTTAACTGTGCTTGTGACTTGACTCGTTTACATCAGAATTCAGTCCAGGAGACTGGAGTGTGGATGAACTCCTACCACCTTTTTAATTTCACAGGAATTAGTTGTTTATCCCATTTGCTTTTTAAATTAAATAAGTCATTAGCGCTAGAGACTTGAAAGGATTTATTCCCTTCTCATCTCTACCCTAAGGCGGCAGACATTTTATCACTGTCGATATGAGGATTGACCAGGGGCTGTTGTGGACAAGTGACCAGTGTAGATTAATGGTTCTTGCGCAAATTGAATACTTTGCACTGTGGTCAAACATGTAAACAGCAAAGTTCTTCCCGGCTATTTACTCTAAACGAATTAAAATGTTTATCCATTTAAAACTTTAAAGCTGCTTTCATCAATTTCTGGGCACTAGAGGGCAGAAGAACTCAAAAAACAAGCATCAACATATTAGCATCCACCTGGAGCTGTCTTCCTGATCAATTTAAGCCGACTATACACCGTCTTCAGAGTTTCTTGTTTGGTGTTTAAACTCACAAACTTTATCTGTTGTACCTGTTGGTGCTGAGCAGGAAGTATACGGTGGATTTATCAGAGCTTGTTTGCTGAAAACAGCTGCCTGCTGCTGCTGGAAACAAAGTTGATGAAAATGTAGAGATTGAACTGCACAGAAAACAGACTGCAAAATGAAAACAATGAGTTAAAAGTTGTTGGTTATTCTTTGCCGATTTGTTACTGTGAGAATCCCATTTACCATTACCTTTGATTCAATTATAATGCAGCTTTCAGAAGAAAATTTTAAAAAGAAATCGAATTTAAGTCATTTTGTTGCTGATGGTCCCTTTTTAAATTTGTTTTTCCTATCAGTTAATGTCCTACAGCAGCGGCACAAAATACATCCACACCGACCACGCTCTCGCAAAAGGAATCAGCTTTGCTGCTCCTGACCCTTCGAAGGGCAACGCCTCGCTTTCATTTGCCGTGTTGTCACCAGCTCACAGCGCCACCTACCAGTGTAAAGTGAAGAAATCGCCCGGAGTGGACATGTACAAAGTGTCGCTGGTGGTAATGGGTAAGACGGGGCTATTGGGTTTCATCCTGGGATTACATCACTTGATTGTATAATTCATGTCCATCAGCCATTACAACAGTGATAGTGTTTGGTTTTATGTAAAAAAAAAACAGCTGCACTTTTTTTTTTTAAAGAATCTGGGATGCCTATTCTGTCCAAAGATGCTAACCTTTCCATCACAACCACATATCTCTTTAAAGTTACACTTTTATTTATTTTATATATATATATATATATATATATATATATAATATGACATTTTTCCAATGGTTGAATTAATAATCCCATTTCTAGGTCCATTAATTTTAAATATTTTATTTATTTTAGCTTTTTTCCCCCTGGAGTTTCACTGCATATCACAGTCTTCATTAGAACATGTGGTGTATTTCATCGGCTAATGTCTTTTTCTGAAACGGAAACCCATACAGAGCAAGCAGCTGACGAGAGACTGAGAATAAAAAGGCAACATTAATTTGAAGTAACACTTCACTTAGAACCATTTGACAGCATATTCACTTGTAAAATTGACCAGAAGAATTGTGGCATTTACTTGATTCTAGTCCAACCCATTTTGTTTGAAGAGTCGAACGGTGGCTCGGGTGGGGAAAAAAGGTCACCCCATTGACAGATTCATGTCTTTTAGGATTTTAAGACAGACTTAAACTGTATTAAATAACTTCTTACATAGATGGGTCATAATTGAGCAAATAATGGGGCCTTTTACTTGTGGAAAGTACAAGGATCCATCAGAACATACAGGATAGTTTTGAAGGTGTTTTCCTCTGAGGTTAGGTAGCAAGGTTAACACAGCATCGATTTAATTTCATTTCTTATAACTTCACTGAACAAAAACAACCTCTGTAATCATGAAACACTGTGTAATGATGCACATTTAAAGTCTTTTCAAAGTAAGGATGTTAAGCTTTAAAAATGCTGAACACATTAACTGTGATGCACCTTCCTCTAACAAGTCAAGTGTTGGATGCCTCAAGTTTTGAGCTTGTTAAAGAAATGATTTCTGAGACAAAACTGATTTTTTTTCCCATCAATTAATGCATTTATTTTGCATAATAACCAAATGGGACAGCTGACTCTGTTATGATAGACCTAAATTATTTGATAGATCTCTACTCTGACACTGATTTCCAGCACTTATCTAAGAACAAAAGCTGAAATCAAATGAAATCTCCTTGGAAACGAACAGTTTATTAAATAATTATCCACACCGACAGCCAACAGCTGCTTTCATGCCGCTGGCAACACAGTCTTGTCTTTGAGTCATTTTACAGATCAAGTTAGCACACATGGCACACATGAAGGAATGGATAGAATGAGTTTCTTTGTATTTCTTCCAGTGTTGTGTAAGACTAGCACATTCAAATGTGTGAAACGGTTGTTGATGAAACGACCTTCAGATCTTTTCATGTGACTAGTGAGCAACATAATCAACTCAACATGCAAATCATAATCGATCGTTTCTATCTCATCAAGCTTTTATAAAACATATAGATTATGATATTCAAGTATTTATTTCTCCTGTCTGATCACAGCATGTTTTTGTAACTCCTACATTCTATAAAGATTTGAGGTAAAACATGAAAGCATGAAATTACCTTCATCCTTCTATACAGTGTGAATTCTTCCTACCAGAGCCAGACTCAAAAACGATTCCTCCCATTTCATCCTGGAGCTATTAAGCTGAACTGTTATTTTAAGACTAAGGATGGAAATGGCAGTGGGAAATCATCCATTTGTTGTATGATTTTAGTGAAGCCCTCTGTGCCTAAGTGCTGGGTAGAGGGAGGGGAGATGGTTGGAGAAGCTGTGGTGCTACGCTGCCAATCTGCAAAAGGCTCCACTCCCTTAAAATACACATGGAGGAGAGAAAGCCCAGGACCCAGACCTGCTGCAGCCACACAGAGTAAGTGTGACCTCTGCTGACCTCAGGATGCTACTACATATCAAAGAGAAAGTGTGCATATGGGTGTGCTTGGGTGGGGTCTAAGGCCTGGCAGTGCTGCTGTATTTGAGTCAGCGTGAGGAAAACTGAACCTCAGCGTCTTGTTTTTCAATCTACAAACAGAAAAAACAATCTGTTTATTCTGATAATTGAAAAGACAATCACTCAAAAAGAAATAGTGATTTTCTGTATCACTAAATGGTTAAAAACATGCTGCTTGAAGGATCTCCAATATAACTGGCACTTATGGACATTTTTATTTCTCCTCTTTATAGAATGAAAGATTTCCCCCAGTTACTCTCAGAACAGTTTACTGTAAACTGCACTGATCAATGTTTTCTTGCCAAAAACAAGAAACACATGTTTTGGTTGCATGCTCCCATACTAAGTGAAAATCTATGTCAAAGTATATTTTTTCCAACAGTAGTTTGATTAAATTATTCCACATGTAGGGAAACCACCCAGCACCCACACTCAATGTATGCTTCCATTTAAGCTTTTGTATGTACAGTGATACATGTGTTAATCTGTGTGTGTGCATGTTCTTTCAGACAGTGTGACCGGGGAGCTGAAAATCAGCAACCACTCGCTGAGCTTTGCAGGGATCTACCTTTGTGAAGTGAACAATGTGGTTGGAAGCGAGCGCTGCAGGATCAACCTGAAAGCAAACAAACGTAAGGGAATACACCCAGCCCCCCCACGCTGAAAGCGTCTCTTGACAAACATTGTGAACGAAACACTCGTGTGATTATGAAAGAACCTAGATTTCATCCTCTTAAGTCTTCTCTCTTTGTAGTTGTGCCACAATTTCCTCCATCGCTCCAATTTCTCACACACTGGGTTTTTACCGATGGACTCAGTAGCATCAGTGACTCATCTTTAGTGTGTGGTTCGGACAAGAGGTCACAGACGAGACTGTGGGAAGAAGTAACTTTATTTGTGGAAGTTTTTGACCAACTGCTTGTTGATACTTCCTGTTGTTGAGTCACAAAGTCACACATTAGAGATGGCTCTGTGGCTGTGGACAGTACGAATGAAGCAAAAAAGGCAGCAACAAAAAAAAAAGGTTGACTGATTAGAAGCAAATCATAGTGTAGGATTACTGCTATATTTAAAAGAAAATCCCTCAAATGAGGACAGTCCTTGTATAGAAATACCTGGTCTGGGAGAGACAGAAACCAGAGACACGTTGGCGCTGTCGCAGAGGGGATGAATCGCTGTGACTGTGAGAGCACCAGCAGGGAGAGCAGTCAGTGATTCAGCACAGCATTATAGAATAAATCATCCCTGGATTTAGACTCAAACAAGAGCACTGCATTCTCTGGATCCATAAAAACGAGTTTGCCTTTGTGTTCCTCGTGCTCTGCGGAGCAGACCCCCCTCTTACATCTTGTCGAGTCCATAACTCCCAGTCTCACTGCTTGGGTTTTTTTTTTTTGGCTTCAGGCAGGGAACCATTCATTTTCATTTCAAGTGCAGGGTACTGTCCTAGAACAGAGGTTCTTACCCTCCAGCTTGGCAAAACTCTCACAAAGAGTTTGCAAGATGATTAATGAGAAGTTATAGAATAAGAACAACTTTACTGAACAAAATTCAATCTATTTTTTTGACTTTTCAGGGTTGGTTGATTTTTTCTTGTAATATATTGGATAATTGTACCTCTTCAGGCCTTTGAAAGATATTTAAATGAAGCAGTCTGAGGGGAGAAAATGGTATTTTTCTTATGTTGTCTCTGCCCAGTATACAAACCATGTATGGCATTTTTATATTTTACATTTTAGGCTAAAGATAACCCATGTTAAACTAATTGAATTTTTGCCACGATACACTCACGAAGATGAAAGGAATGATGACATTTTGGGAATTATGCTGATTTTCTTCTTTTGCCAAGACTTAAATGAGAAAGCCAAAAAACAGTCTGGTTATTTGCCAGACGATGTGTAGGATGTTACTGCTCTTGGCGAAAATATAGTCAGATAACCTCCAAAAATCCCTACATGATATTTTTATACTATGGTATTTGTACAGATTTTCTAAAAAATGGGAGCTTTAGAAGCACAGGTTGGTAAATTTCATTAGCTCCAGACATTACTAAACCAATTTCCCCAGTTCTTACGCTTGGCGCTAAGATAAGATAAGTGAATATTGGGTCATGACCCTGAAGAGTTGAGACCAACTGCACTAAACAAGAACAAAACAGCCGTTATAGTGTTTTGCACTTGTTTAGTGCAGTTGGACCTAACTCTTCAGGGTTCTTCACACTTCTTTCGCTCACAGAGACTCTGAGATAACATTTCCTTGTCGTTTGTACTGATTCCACAGCTCCAAACAGAGTAGCAGTGATAGTTGGCACCGTTGTGGGCTCTCTGCTCCTTATCGTGATCCTGCTGGTCATCATCGGGCTTCTTTACTGGAAGTTAAACAACAGATATCATTATGAGAAGGAGTTCTCCAATGACATCAGGTAACTATGAAACACCACAGCTCCAGCAGACACAGTAAGGTGGATTTAAAAAGTGAAGGTGTTGGTATTTTGATGGTTCGACAGCTACGTTTAACTGAACAAATCCTCACACATTGTTTGGCAAGTTTTCTCCTTGTTCTCATTTATCACCAAAAAGTCCCACGAGTAAGTTACTCCTGCCCCTGTTAGTGTTTCTGTCGGCTCAAGATATAAAGGTTCTGATGAAACTGGATTCTGGCTCCACAGGAAACAACATTAAAAAAAAAAAATACATGAGAACTAATATCAAAAATATGACATCAAGAAGACAGTGGCAATTTTACACAGTGCAAGATAGAAGACAACAGTCTTCAAAGTCAAAATCCTGGGCTTGATTTAAATGGGGAAAGAAACATTTAAATACAACAAATATAAAATATAAAAGGAAAAAGATGTATTTTGTTGAACAGTGCCACTTATGATTTAATTTAATTTCTTCACATTCCTCTATACGCTTAATTATGCATGAGTGTCATGTGCAGTCTTGTACAAAGCCTCACTTTCTGCAGAATAATTCAATAAAATCCAGTGGAAATCAGAGGCTTTATGTGATGAGTGGGGAAGCAAACTAATGTTCCTCAGGTATATTGATGCAAATACAGAGGCTGACACCATAAATAACATCAGTTCTGCTGCGTCTTTCACCTGACTGTCAGAGTGGGATTCATTAAAAGTTACAAAGTCTTTCTTCTTGTTGATCTTTCCCATCTCAGTGTGAAACAAAAGAAGTGCTCTACTGTCAACAAACATACCTCCCCCTCCTGTCTCACACTGGTGACATTCATATACATTGTCTTGGAAAGTGACATTATAAAATGACATCAAAAAGGCCTTACTATATGTCAGTTTAATTATATTTTATATTAAATTCATGCAATATATATATATATATATATATATATATATATATATAAGCTGACAAACTACATTTCAAATTAAATGAGAAGATTATTACCATATCTGTGACATAAGGACTGGAATAGTATGGAAACACTTTTTGTGTGTGTTTTTGTGCTTTGGATTTTTGTATTTGACTGTTGAGCTCTAGAGATGTTGGTAGTAGTTTGTTAATTGGACAGAGTCAGGTTAACCGTTTTCCCTTGTTTCCAGCCATTGTACTAAGTTAAGCTAAGCTAACCTAAGCTAAGATAACTGGGTTCTTCCTTGTGGCTTCATCTTTCACAGAGAGATATGAGAGTGGTATTGATCTTGTCACGAAACTCTCTGCCAGAAATGTCAAACTATTCCTTTAAGATGCTCATTGATCCTGTTGCATCGGGAGAAAACATGAGATAATAATTGACAATTATGCACTTCTCACCACTGACAGCACGAGTTTGTCTGTCTCCTCATGCCAGCCCTCCCATCTGTTGCATTCTTCCAGTATTACTGTTATTGCCGTTGTGCAAATGGTAATCAAAGCATCTCTCTGTCATGTTTAACTGCTTTCATTATAACAGGCCATATGTTATATAAAATTCCTCAGAGCTAAAATGGAGAAATATAGCTGCTTTATGAAAAATAATCATTAGTTTAGAAAATTAGAATGAAGATCTGAGTTACTGTTGTGGAGGCAAAAACTAATTTGAGTAAATGAACCATATAAACAGTCACACCACAATGTACCAAACAAATACTCCCAGGTCTTCACAGACACTTGTGCACAAATCCCAAAATTTTAGTTAAATCCCCAAACAGCAGAGACTAAACACAACCATTCTGCTTCCACTGACATGATGTTTATGGTGAGAGAAAAATCTAGAACAGTTATATAAACATATTGTGATAATTTGTCATTTCTCCAGTGTGTATTCTTTTTCTATTTATTTTCTTGTGAGGTTGCCCTCCTGCTCCATGAAGTGAATGAAAAACGAAACCATTTCATGAATGCATATTAGTTTTAGTCAAGGCTACCTTCAAATGTAACAGAACTCTTAGAATAAAATGCCCTCATGTACTACAATTGGATGTGGCTTGATGTGATTCGATATGGTTTAATGTGGAAACATTCACTGAGGTCACACACTGTTCTACAAAACTCTTATAACACATCATTATTAATATATTTGTTATGGAAAAATAGATATATTTGCACACAGACTAGGAAGTGAGCATTAGATTACATACATTTAAAACTGTCCTTAAAGGTCCATTGCGTAGGACGTAGGGGGATCTACTGACAGAAATAATACATAAAATATTCATAATCATATTGTCTTTAGTGTGTAATCAGCTAAAATTAAGTATTGTTATTGTTACATAAGAATGAGCCCTGTATATCTACATCAAATACAATCATTCATGTGACATAGAGATTATGTCAGGTCAGGTGGCTTGTGTATAGGATGCAAAATCAAAAACAAAACAAAACAAAACAAACAAACAAACAAACAAAGCAGCAAAATAAGTTTTCAGTGCAGTGACGAATTATAACTGAACCTAGTAATGTTTACTTGGAGTCTTGTTATCTATAATGTAAGATATTAATTTGTTGTTTTGAATGTTGTCTAGTTAACCAGACACATCCATCTCCATCTGCTGTCTTTACCACAGTAGAACAGACTAAAATTAACTCTTCTGTTTAAGTCATGCATTTTGTGAGCTAACTCCATCGATAGCTAAAGTTACGATGCTGATAATCATTATCAAAGTCAACCATGTCTACCAAATGTAAGCATGCTAGCATTTTAGAAACATGAGCATACTAGCATGGCTACTGTGTTTGTTAGCATGCTGACATTAGCTATTGTTTCGTACAGTAGCATGACATAGCATGCTAGCATTGCTATTGTGGGCATGTTAGCATGATGACATTGGCTAATGTTTAGTAGAGTAGCATTACATACTAAACATGAGCATGCTAGCATTGCTACTGTGGTCTGTTAGCATGCTGACATAGCTGTTGTTTACTAGAGCAATATGAACATGCTAGCATTTTTAACTGTGGTCTGTTAGCCCGCTAGCATTAGCAAATATTTAGTAGGTTAACAATGCATAGTAAACATGAGCATTCTGGTGCTGTGAGTATGTTAGTGTGGATGTTAGCATTCACCTTAGAGCACCCTGACCAGTTTTTATTAGGTGGTAATCTGCTAATATAAATCACTGACTCCTCTCATTTTACATGTTTGTTTTAAATAATAAAAAATGGGTTAGTTTTTGCCTGCAGGAGCTACATATGATTTTATTTTACCACTGACATTTCTGACTTGGCCTACAATTTTCATTATGCATGAAATAGACTTCTAATAAGATGGGGTGAGTAACAAAAAGTGGCAAATTACACATTTCCAATTGTTTTTGTCTTAGATCAGATATCTCAGATTTGATAAGAATTCTCACAGTTTATAAATGGCAGGTATAATTCTGGAACAAAACTCAACAGTCTGCCTGTCACAGTATCCAATTTTCACATTTTCACAGGTACATTTTTGAATCTACCGAGCAATACTATTTTTAGTTAAGAACTCTCCCCTGTTCTGGAACAGAAACTGTGTAGCAGCATAGGGCACAAAGTCTGAAACAGAAGGTCCTGGTTCAGACTTTTATGGGTCTCCTGATGACATAAATCAGTGAACATGATGCCCAGTACCCAGTTGCACCAGGGGCCATGTTGTGCAGCTGACCTCCCAATCTGACAACTCGGAGAAGAATTCTACTTTTACAAAGATGCAATGTCTACCCAAAAAAGAAAAGAAAAAAAAATGCTGGTGTTTATATGCAGCTGAATGCAGCCCACATGCTCTGCGAAGCAGATGTCGAAAAATAGGAGAGGTGTCTGCGTGGGAGGACAGTGTGCAGGAGACAGAGAAGCACATCAAGACGTAATCCTGATACACTTTTCTCCATATCACTGACATACAGCAGTTAAACTCTCAGAATGTGGAGAAAGCACTGTAGACGAAACCCAAACAAGAGAAATGGCAAACCATCGTTTATCTAAGGTAAACACTGCAGCTAAAAAAACTTGAGGCGATGAGTCATGCAGTGCAGCTTACATCAGTTCAAGCACTCTGTTCTCTGCATCTAAAAAAACAAATTAATATGACTGGAGCTCTGTGAATGTAAACACTGATGTGGTGAATGTGCACTGACGGGCAAAACAAACAGATAAACTGACAGATCTATACGGTGAGTGTCCATAACACCAGAGGAATACACCATTTCTACCATCAACTGTGTCACTGACAGTAGATTGATGATAGAGATGTTTAACTTTCGCTGTAAATTTGAGGTGATTGTTCAGTGTTTTCAGCTTTTTTTGGCCACTGGGGGACAGCAGAAACAAGCTCTAAACACACTAACTAAACACAACCACAACATTAAAAGAAAAAAATCTTAGCGCAAATGATTGGTTATTTAAATATATTTTTTGGTAAATATAGAGCAACATTAGTATTTATTTTGAGTTTTTTTCCTACTACCTGACAAATTTTCCTGTTTGGTTTCCAGCAACGTCTTTAGGGACATACCTGACTCTTCAGCTAAAACCAGCTCAGCATCTGATTGTTAACTTTGCTCGTCTGTTGTTTGATGTGAAGCAGGTAGCACGCAGCGGATTTATCAAGAGCTCTTCCACTGAAAACAGCTACATGCTGAGTCAATGGCACTAAGGAGAGTATGGAGACTAAAGCTATAAAGGAAAGTTGCGGGCCATAAAACCAAAACAGCGAGCTAGAAGACACTATAAAGCTTTATAAAAGCTCAGGGGAACTACAGTGCCTGGTGATAATTAGCTGCACTATCTGTGGGTTTGTCATTAAGAAAGAGCTCCGATGTTTACTCTCTTTTTTTGATGTGTTGTTAACACAGAAATATTCATTACATAGCATAGTTAAAGAAGTAATTATCAAAGTTTAAACCGCGGAGACAGAGGAAGGACATTACAGTTGTTCCCAAAGCAGCAAAGAAAATGTTTGCGAGTTGATTTTCTTTGCATGCTAATTGTTTTCAGGAGAAATTTATGTAAGAAAAAAAAAAAAAAAAGATGAGACAAATAACTAGAAGAACAAAACAAGTGTGGGGCCACCGTGAAAATTAGACACCTGATTGTTGTTTGATTTAATTTGGTTCGGTCTTGTTGCAAGCCACACACACCCATGAATCATAGTTCTGAAGACTCGATGCGCTCGACAAGAGCAAATTTATTCCCTTAACCGGGGGAGTGCTTGGCCTCTGGAGGAGTAGAAAATGCCAAAGTGGATGAGTTGTGCAGGTGTTTTCTTCCACAGTGGGGCAGATTCCCAGCTGCTACCGCAAAAGTTATGTAACAGCAAAAAATGCAAAGTAGCTTCTGAGTGTGAACATTGGCTGAGGTGTTGAGTCTTTGTGATGTTTATCCATCAGTTGAAGGAGACGTGGTGACAGAAGGTGCTCTTCTGGAGATCCTTTAAATCAGCCAAGACAACAGAGACTTCGGGCCAATCCCTTTTCTACCCCCTTAGCCCTCCCCCTGTTTTGATTCTCTTTTGGATGGAGGGAAAGGGCCATGCAACCCTCTAAATAAAGCTATTCCAGGACTGTACTTAAAATGAAGCAGTATGAGAAATATTAATATAATTAATAAACTAATCAATACATTTAACTTAATCAAATTAAGTTAATTAAGCTAACTTATCGCTAACCACTAATCAATAAACTTAATATAAGTTAATGTTAGCTAGCAATTGCTCGTTGTCATCGCTAGTTGACTCTTTTCTGATGGTGACATCCACTAAAACACAAGACTAATGCCAACGAAAATCTTGTCAGTTTTTAATCCATTGCCCACAGCATAAACAAGTCTGTAGATGGCTTTGTTTGTTGTCAGTTGTCATGGACACTTGTCGCACTGTCTTAGGGTTAATAGTGACGACTACTGATGATGTGGAATGATAAAGTAGTTGTGGGTATGAGGGGTAGGGGTAGGTGAAGGGGTAAAGAAGAGGAATGGGATTGCCCCTTATGCTCCTCATTTTGGAAATACTCTCCAACTATCAACTGACTGCAGATTTACAAGCATAATGATTAGCATTAACTGAGCCAATTTAAATAAAAATCACAGGTCCTTGATGGCTGATGTAGCTGCACCTTAAAAGCTCCATAAATTAGTTTTATAGCTCTAATTTCGCACTATAAAAGCTCTGTGAGTCCACAAGCTTTTTCCTTCTGAGCCATTTCACAAAGAAAGAAATCAAGAAGTAATTCCCTCAATTCAAACAAAACCAACTCAACTGAAATCATTTCCTTGCTGATAAATCCAACAAAATAAATCTTTTGTTTATCGTCTCTGTGTTGTTTAAACAGGGAAGACGTTCCGCCTCCGGAGAGCCGCCCGGTCAGTCGCCGCACAAGCCGGAGCACCAGTCACCACCCACAGGTGGCGTACTGTGAGGTGGGCATGGTCCAAACGAGCTCACCCATCGAAGGACTGACGCCCACGTACCTCCCCGCCAGCAACAGCTGCTCGGCGCTCCCATTCAGACCAATGGAATACGACAGCAAGTACGGATACGCAGTGTAGCCGCCCACCTGAACTCTACTAAATAATCCAGTCAATCCGGTTTTAAAACAAAAGAGAAATATTTATTTCATGATAGACCTCATTTTGGAAATACTCAACCTTTTCAAAAAATGTACACAATTAAGTACTTAATTTTTTTTTTTTTTTTCTCTCTCGAGGATGTACTGACAGGAGTTGACATATCAATAGCCACATGCAATGGGTTTTTTTGTCCACTACATAAACAGCGACTAGCTTCCCCCACCCCACCCTCCCCCGAGTTCTAGCAGGACTTTTGTGGTCTTTCAGGGTGGTCGGCCGTTGCAATAAAACACATCATAGACAGTCAAAAGTTTAGAAACTAAACATATCAGCATCTTCTGCTCCGTAAAGTCTTTGTGAACCAACCAGAGAAGATATGCTCAGTGTTACCATTAATATATATATATATATATATATATATATATATATATATATATACATATGGCTTCCACTTTTTTCCATTTTTTCCCCCAAAATTCCTCATTGTTTTGTCTTTTTCCCTGTGCTGGGAAATTTTCTAACTGGTGCTAAAATGAGAAAACTTGTTGTGAGCTTCAAGTGATATCGACGCTGATATGTGTAGGTGGAAGATGTGAAGGTTAAAGTGAGGCCATATAAACAGAGTTAGTCGGTATATTGCATACGAAATTAAATGTAAAATTAATTTGAAGTAAACTTTCTTATAGACGGCTAAACATTTGAGAATAATACACTGAAAAGTCTGGCACATTTTGCTGTCAGTAGAAAAAAATGGATTAAAGTTGGTTGCCAACTCACTGTGGTCGAAACGGGTGTAAATCACCAAAAGTATTTATGTCCGTAGGAATTTACTGGAAGGAAATGGAAACACTGAGCACTGTGACTCTGGTATATCACAAAGTGATTAAGGGTTCCTTCTGTGAGATTTTTCTGTTAATTAGCACACAAGTTTTCCTTCAGATTTTTAAAAAAAAATCTCTTCTGACACTGTTGAATTTTTTTTTTCACCAGTCTGCACAGCACCAAAAATAGATTTCACACATGTAACATGATTAATATTGAGGGAAAAAAAAAACCAATTAAATCCCATCACCTGGTCATCTGTAAAAATAAGGCAAGGTACAAATAAAAAATTAACAACTGATCAAACTCCATGTAGACATTAAAACATGGCTGAATTTGGCTTCAAATAATAATAATAATAATAATAATAATAATAACAATAACAATAATAATAGTATTTCTAAAAAAATGTTGATCCAGTTCTCAAAACTAGAAAAAATAATCTTGATTTTGTGCAAAAAAAAAAAAAAAAAAAAACACCAAGAATTGAAAGTGAAGTGGTTGTCGAGTGGAATGTTTGTTTTTTTCATGTTTCCCTTTCGCATCCAACTTGATTGCAACCATGGACTCCTGACGCCAAGACTGATGTATGTGAACTGTGGATGTGATTGTTGTTGACGTTGTTGTTGTTGTTGGCTATAAAAACCCTCCAACTGTCTCTGAGTCCATCCAGTCTCCAGTTTGGACGGGTTGAATGTGTCGCCATCTTGATTTTTTTTTTTTTTTTTTTTGGATGACTCACAAGGCGAGCCGTCCCCCTTTTATACTGTAGAAGTGCCTTTCCCCTCCTCCTCTTTTTGAATTTTTTAATTATTTATTTTTTTTAGTAAAGTCCCCCTGGATAGTGGACTGAACTGTCTCTTTTTTTCTTCGGAGAATGGCAAAATGACCATTCTTCAAAAGGCACCGTACTGTACATTGGTCTGTGTTTGTGTGGGCACATGCACACATGGAAAAGTAAAACCAGTCAGCAAAGTCGATTTCCCTCCACTGGTGTCAGCCCACAAGGCATCACCATGACAACTAAGGCAAAAAATCTCTCAACATGAAAACAGAGCATCTGTCTTTTTTTTTTTTTTTTTTTTTTCTTATCTTATTTTTCTCTCACCCGACTCTCTGTGCTGTGCTAAATTCACCCTCTCCACAATAATCATTAGTAATGATAATAATCTCTATTCAATAAATTATCTATTCTGTACAATTATTTCACCTCACATAGACCTGCAACAAAGGGGAGCCTCTTTTTTTCTTTTTTAAAGTAAAGCTATCCATAGTCGCTTTCTGCCATGTCTTTAGTTCAGTGAAGCCTCTGCAGTGCACACAGAGGCTGACAGACAGCAAGCCAGTTTTTCTTCTTCCTCTTCTTCTTGCCTGTACACAAATAAAACAGGACATCCTGCAAAAAAAACAAAAATAAAAAAAACAAAAAACAAAAAAAAAAATAGATCCAAACAAAAACAAAGCTGATGCATAATTGAAGATAGAGAAACCGGCTAAGAAACGCTTGCAGAAAAAACACGACAATAAAAAAAAGTTTTTTTTTTTTCTTTCTTTCCTTGTGTTATTTTCCTGGAGAGAAAGAAAGCGTGTGAGAATGAATAATTTTCTCTGAGAACAGTAGATAGAAGACGGTTCCTGATTTAAAACGGAGCCAGGCTAGCGAAACAGCAAAACATCCGAGTGTTTACTGCACTCCCTCTTCATCCACGTAGGTCGACGGAAACCATCCGATCTGAAACGTGACACACAATTATCAGACATAAGACTCTTTTATACAAACATCAAAAAGCAAAATGTTAATTGAGTTCATTGAGATATCTGTTAACACCACTTTTAGCCAATTATAATCTTTTGCCCTCATTAGATGAACGTACATCTTATCATATAAATGATGGCAATTTCAGCTGTCGTTGCCAGGCAATAACTTGGACATGTCGTTGGAATAACAAGATGAGATGTGCGGTGACACATGGCTGGATTTGAAGATCACACATAATCAATATGTAAAAGAAAAAATAGTGTAAAAGAAGTACTGAACGTCATCACCTTATGACTAATTCATCCATCTCATAAGCAAAAAAGAAGTCTTCTACATGCTATGTAATTGGATAAAACTACTAAAATGCTTGTGATGGCAGCGATATTAACATTTAGGGAACTTTTCAGTATGTTGAGTGGGCGTCCCAGTGAATGTGTTGTTAAAGTGAATCCCATGTAGGGATGTGGGAAAAGCAAAAGTCACCTTTTTTGGCTCCAGGCTGACTAAACGATTCAATATGTGTCATTCCTCTACGCTCTTTCCACTGCATTTCCTGTCACTCTCCTCTGCAGCGATCCAAAATAAATGCCCTCCTAGAAGGTGAGCGGTTTGGCTAATTTGCATTGGCACGCGTTCTGCTTTCCATTATGAAATATCCACACAGAGACATCACATTCAACTGGCTAACTTTATTTAAAGTCGATTGGTGACACCGAGTTTAAATAAAGACACGTGCACATTTTTTGCATGACGCATGCAAAAAACAGAATACAGCCAAGTACTAGTGGAATAGAGACTTCCCGAGCAGTTATTCATAAACGCTGTCAAATATGCAGCATAATGATGAACACTCCTTGAATAAAAAAAGCAGAAATCACATTAAGTTTTTTTACTGCCAGACTATTAAAATGGCGTATTTCCCAACCGTCTGGCTTCAACCACCTGCTTCTTTTAATATCAACAGTTTAATTGTCAAATTCAATCACTACACAAGTACAGGAAGCCCACACTGGTGCAGTGCTTTTAGAGGAAGAGTTCGTAAATCAGTTGAGTTTGATGAATGGTACTGATGGTGAGATTAAAGCACCAAAAATATATTCTCTCTCTCTCTCGCTCTCTCTTTCTATGTGGACTTTTGAGTCTGAGCCCTGATGAGTTCTCTCGTCTATAAACGAACACTTTGATTTGATTTACTCACTCGTCCGTTGGCCTCTCCTTTCCACCAGCCCTGGTCTCCACCGATCTTGCTGTAGATTTTGACAATGTCGCCTTCTCGCAACGACAGCTCCCTCATGTCTCGCGCTGCAAAGTTATACCTGGCCACTGCTGTGCTGACCACCCGTGGAGTAAATACTGAGAAAAGAAGGAAAGAACGCAATCGCAGTTTAAATTTAGATATCAATACCGGTGTTAGACAGAAATGACCATTTGGGGAAAGTGCACACTGGACAATTTGGTGGTAATTAGTTGGTGAAGAACAAACAGAAGGAAAATGATCAGTTCAGTGTTCGAAGTGACACAATGTATAGTCACGAATAAGTGTGATGGGTAAGGACAAGTTGTTTCAAGGGAGAGGAGATAGTTTTTCTTTTTCTTGATCTAATGAGGAAATGTCATTCTGCGGCGATACTGAAATGTTCTCATTAATGAAAATAGCACCACAGAGAACAAGTAATGAGGTCGAGAGCGCTGAGGCTTATTATGAAATTATGGGCGATGAAGTGTGGGAAGAAGAAGAAAAAGAAGACGAGAAAAAAACAAAAAAAACAAAAAGAAAGAAAGTACCTGACCAAAAGGGAGCCGAGGTCTGAGAGGAGGAGAAGTTGAGGCCTTGTGGACTGAGGAAGGAGAAGTTGTAGGAGGCGCAGGTGGCTGCTGAGAGGAAAAAGACACAGACAGAAAGAAAGAAAGAGAGAGAGAGGAAGGAAATAAAAGCTGGAAAATGCTTTGAGGTGCATGCATGCCAGGCTGCAGCTGCAGAAGCAGAGAGCTGAGAAAAGTGAAGGTCTCCTGCAGTTCTGAAGTTCTGCGTCTCTGCCACTTGAGAACTCTTGAGCGTTCTGTTCTGGTTTTTTTTTTTTTCAACATTGGCAATGTTGTTGTCACAGTTTGATTGTTTTAATGACTCATTAAAACAACAACAGTGTGTTGGTGGATTATACATAGAATCCTTGTCAGTTTAATGTGTGTGTAAATAGAAAACATTTATTCACAACTTTTATATTTATTGCACACTTTTTTAAAAAAAAAAATTGTTTTATTTAATACCATAAAAACGATGGAATTAAAAAGTGTAATTTGATAATAATATGATATGTATTCTGTATCTTTATATGTGCACAACTTCTCATACAACGTATGTTCTCACATTGCACACTTTTTCAGAAAGAATTGCTTTTAAAGGGAAACGAGGGAAGCGGCTGAAACTAGTTACACAACACATTGTGATCATAGATGCTTCCAGATCATAATAGACGCTTCCCATTCCCACCACAGCAAAATATGTGAGACTGAAAACACACACACACACACAGAGGGAAAGAACGAGAGCACATTGTCCCCATTCATGTCAAAATTCAGCCAAAAACAGGAGGTAGACAATCTTGCTACAGTGGCCAGTTTGGTCTTCCTGCAGCGCAGACAAAGGGAGGCCACTGTAGAAGTGAAGCCAGAGAGCAGCTCCAGCCATTATTCATATTCATACAGTCTAATGGACGCGGAGGGCAGCCAATTTAGACAACCAGTCCACATGCCTGTGAGTTGGCTGACAAACTTGTCCTTTCTGTCTTTCTCTCTTCATCTATTTCACAGTGTCGCCTCCTTCAGTGGTTTAGTCTTTTTTTCTCTCCCCTCTGGCCTCCCTCGAGTCAGGAGAGTCACTGTCCCTCAGAGGGAACACAGCACTGGGGATGATCTGGAGGTAGAGCTGAGGGCAGTTTGTCTCATTTATTTTACAACTCCTCACATTATCCACAGCCAAAGCTGACAAGGGATTAAATGTGCAAGCTGAACCTGCACATTGTGTCGTATCATCTCTACAAAGTCATTAGCACTGTCGCAATTGTTTGTAGAAGCTGGAATCTTTTTAAATTGGAAAACAATGTCCTATCACTTTTTAAGCCAAACATCCATCCATCTATTTCCCACCACTCAGCTGGATACCCTCTCCCCTAGAAACGTCCTGTAGGGAATCTTCCAGGTCAGAATGTATGTGTGTGTAAAACCCTTCAGTGTGCTGTGGGCCTGCCTCTTAGTTTCCTCCCAGCTACATGTGGCTTTAGGGAAGAGTCCAGGAGGCATCTGTACCAGTTGTCCAAACTACTCATTTCAATATGATGCTTTCAGTACAGAAGAAGGAAAATATACTCTAAAATATATTCTGGAGCTCTTAACTACACTGCATACACAATAATTAGGCAAGGATCAGCTAGTTGGACCATCTACAACCTGGAAAGATCCAACTAGCTCATCCTTAATAATAACAGCCCATACTTATACCCCATTTCCACCTTGCTGGCGCCTGATTCAAAGTGGTGAACTCTGTGCTCATTACTGATCCATCCATCTGGTCCGTCAAGAGTCACTCTTATTTCATCTGTCCACAAAATCTTTGAAAAATCTGTCTTCAAATATTTCTTGGCCCAGTCTAGATGTTTCATTTTTCTTGTTCAGTCAGCACATCTTTGAGCACTTATCTCAACACCTTGTACATCTAGACACAGGTAGGTTATATTTCTGTTATATGGCAGCAGTGGAGGATAATGGATTCCTGGTAGCTTCATGTTTAATTCATCTCAAGTCTTTAGCACTTCATTTGCATCTATATTTTCCACACGTTTCTTGCAGCCCTGTTGACTACTTCCAACAAACTTTTGATCTGTTCTGTAATCACGTCTCAATAGCTTCGCCACTTAGAGTGCTGCATCCCCCTGGAAAGAATTTTACAATTTTTGACTTTTCAGAGTCTGTTAAGTCTCAATTTGTTTGAGGTAAATATTTACACATTCATACAAGGTGTTGATCACTTTAAGCCACACCTTCCCTCATTACATACATATACATCACCTGAAAATGCTTAATAATCCAATGAGCATTTAAGTTTATATAGCTTGGATTCGGACAATAAGCATAAAAATGATGATGTGCATGTGGTCAGCTACCAAGACTAAGCTATACTGCATTGGAAAATATCTTATTTTAGGTTATTTTTGCCCCAAAGCTCACTGTTGAAAGCTTAAACATTGATTGATCAATAAATCAAGGGCGATTCTAGAGTTCTGGTCCTTTTGGAACAATTTTGGGAGAAAATCTACTAGACCCCACGATAAGAAAACCAGTGCACTCAAGCAGATCCAGGCCTGACAGAAAGGCTTTGGTAGGTGGGCCAATATCCAAAGGCCCTAGTTGGTTTCATCCCAAAGAGACGACACTGGGCCAAATATTAGTAATATTGGATCTAAGGGTTAAATGTGTTGCCAAGTGGGTCACAAAAAAATAGAATCGCTGGCTTGTAGATTTATGCCTCAGCCAACCAGACCTGCAACTTGTAATTAGTGATTAAACTGGAGTTATGTCCAAAAATATGTTAGGAACCTTCAATATTGTCCAGCCATTTTAATTCAGTTCATCATTCATCATTCGGTCCATGTGAACATTTGTGCCAAATTTGATGAGGTTTTCTCAAGGCATAATTGAATCACTTATTCATTATTGAAAACATATTCACTGTCATTTATTGGTGACTTTACTTGGCCCCATAAAACATTCTTCTTATTCTTATTCTTCTTTTAATCTTGTTATCCTTTGAGGTGAACTGCCACAAGGTGTAAGTAAAGTGCTGCAGAGAGCAACATTTGTAAGTCTTACCTGGTGATCGTGTGCTGGCCCGTGTTAGTGAGCGTTCTCTCGACTTGTAGGGGTATCGCAACGTGGTGTCTAACAACTTGAAGCTTTCTTTCAGTGAATGGGACTGGTAGTATTCCACGAGTTCCTGTTGTATGAAATAGCACAAAACCATTGAAAAAAACACGTGAGTATCTTTTTTTCTTTTTACAGACATCCAGGCTCTGTGGATTTTTATTTTAAAGGCAGTATGACTCACCAAAAGACTCTCAAACTTCTTGGCCTCAGTGATGTGAATCCAGCTATCTTTTTCAATGACTTTAATATGTTTCACTTCGTCATTGAATCTGAAAAACCAAGCAACACAGTTACTAGAGACATGAGTACTTTTTTTTTTTTGCCTGCCATTGTTTAAATTGTCATTTTATGTTTAAGATTTTACAAGTTACTATTACATATTTTTGTACCTTCCTCCTAGAATTAACATGTCTGACTGTGGATTTGTTTACTTTATTTGCATAATGGCTTGTACCTGCTTGAAGACATGTGCAAAACATTTCTTCTTCCAATACATTACTGTGCAACAGCTCCACTAAGAGCTCATGCATTATTTTTTCCTCTCATAGTGAATGCACACAAAAAACAGGATAAAAAAAAAAAGCAATTAGCGAGTGGTAATTAGCAGTAATTAAAAGATGCAGTGAAAAAGCTGACTGGAGCACCCCATCAGAGTTGTTGTATTTCCCGTGAGATACAGACATTTTTCCTCTCCCGCAAAGATGTGAAACACTCACTTGATGCTGATGGCAAACCTCTCTGCCTCGGCTGTCCTCTCTCTGATAAGGTAGGTCCCGCTGCTGTGGGATTTTAAGAGGTTGTCGGCCTGTTGGCGCTCCATGTTCCCTGCGAACCTACAGAGAAGAAGAAGGGGTGGGGGTGGGAGGAGTTGGGTTGGAGGGGCATAAAATACAGTGACCTCCAAATAGAAAGTTACATAATCAAATGACAGAACAAGCACTTTACAAAATTCTTCACATCAAACATCTATGTAGTAATTAATCTTTTGGCCGTGGTTATGTTTCAGGTCAGTTGGCTTCAAATTTGAACAGCTGTTTGAAATTAATGTCAACAGTTTCAAACTAATTATAGAACAGTGACCTCGAGGTAATTGTTGCATATAACATACAAGACCTCAATAACATGGGGATGAAATTCCACAACGAAAGTCCACAACCTTCTGAAGTGAAAGGTCTTACCAAGGAAATCCGTAGTAGTCTGCTTCTCTTGAGCACTGTCGACTCGGTAATGACTGGAAAGGCTGTAAGACATGACAGAATCTTTACGTTCAAGAACTTCAAAACATTACAAAACTATAGTGTAGATGTAGATAATTTATATGAATGTCTCACACAGATATTTAAGCATAGACTGATGAGAGAAAAAAAGCAGGATATGTACAGTATGCATATGAGTGACGTACCTTTGGGTCCAAACAAGGTTTTACACATGAACTAGGAAAGAAGCCGTTCTTTTGTGTTTGTATCAGCTTCCCCTGGAAGATCAAGACAGAGAATACAAACTATAAACTGAAGTTTGGAAGTAAATGCATAGTATAGCACAGAGATAAGTTGTCACTACATTTAAAAAAACTGAAAAGAGAAGTACATACAAGAGAAAAACAGAAGTACATACAGATAGAGAAACAAAACAAAAACAATAAAAAATAAATCTGAAACTCTGATACCAGCTATTAGTTTAAGAAAAGACTGTGTTAACAGCCTGCATCAGATTTTATATTGAACTAGCTACTATTTTATTTATTTTACTGAGACATTTTGCAAGTGTACAGCACAGTTATGTCCAGTTTTGTAATTTCACCCATCAGCATCAGACAGCTGAAAGATAACTTCACAAAAATGCCTTTGCCGTCTGCCACCTGAAGCATTCAATTTTAAGCTCAGCATTCTGCCTGACACGGCATGAAGAGATTAAACTGAGGTGGAGTTAATGGCTTCAGAAACGATGCCCCTTAGTGAAGCAGAGAGAATGTAAGAGTCAGTCAGTGATTTCATCGAGAGGACTAAAGTATCCGGAGGCAGATGATGAGGCCCAGCTGCTCTCAGATGGATCCATCCTCTAGGTTTGCAGGTACAGTATCATTAATGTTCGCCTGATATACCACAGAAAAAATGTACAAACATGTGCTCACTGTGCTCTGAGATCACTGAGAGGAATAATTGCTTCAGTGATGCTCTACTAATTTCTGAATCAGGGAAAAAGGAGCGGAAATAAAAACAAAAATGTGTGCACACATCAGTGTGACAGGTGCGTTGGAAGGCAGAGCACCTTCTATAAAAACACAAGAACTCCCACGGGTAAATCAGCTGGTGCTGAGCAGCTCTTAGAAGTGTGAGAACGCGCTTATACAACGTGCTTGTTTCTTTTAAAAATCTCTGGGGACCTTGGTTTACATGTTATATCTCCTTTGATATTATATTGTGTCTGTTTTCATTGTGTCTTCACAAATAAAGGCATAAGTCTCAACACTAACTATAATGTATTATTTTTTCTGAGAGACCAGTGATTTCATGTTTAACTAATGATCAAAGTTAGAATGTTTCTGCAAACATATGTTTAGTTCAATGGAGATAATTTAGACATCAGTAAGAATCTGTTTCACACTGATGCTAAAGCTGCGGCCTTATTTGTGAATGGAAGGATGTTTTCACACCTCCCTCCGTATGCTGTAAATATCAATGTCAGAGATCATCATTCTACCAGACAAAACAACGCGACCAAAGCTTCGGTGCTTGTACCTGATATTAACTTGTATCTATTTTATATGTCATGTGGTGTAAATGTGTAAATAATAAATTCTAGCACACTTTAACTAACTTAGCAAAGTATAAAGACTGAGGACAGAATGGGAGAAACAACTTTCAGCACCTCTAAAGATCAGAAACTTCAATATTATATCTAATATATTTAATTTCTACATACATCAATTTGTAGTTTTTACACAAGATAATGTGCAATACTGCTTCACTTTCACAAATTAGTAAACTTTAGAGTTGCTGGCTGATTTTGATCCCAGTATAGATGTGAACACATTAAAACCTCCTCAAAGCCAGAGTCAGCACTTTAACCTCACTGTCAGGTAATCAATAAACTGCAGTACAGAGCCAACATCAACTGTCTAAATAATGATATTGCTAATGTACACGTCCATGCAGGCTCAGATACAAGTGACTAAGTGTTATACCTCCCACCACGTGGTATCCGGATCCCCCTTCAGCAGCTCGATAAAATCTCCTGTTTGAAAACAGAGTGGCGACTTCCCTGGCGGCGCCGGTGTGCCATGGTAGTTCCTCACTGCTACCATCTTAGGACCTGGAGACACAATCACGGAGGAAGAGATTACTGTTTGGTTCTACAATACCAAGAAACCATGTGATCTTTTGCCTGTTTAACTTGGCAAGTGTTTGACGCTTTGTTCTGGAGGATATTGATGGATGAAAAGAGTCAAACATCTAGTGTTCAAGCCAAGTTTCTCTGGACTGAGTGCTGCTCACTGTAGTTTGGATTTCCCTCTTTGATAAGTGTATGATTTCTACTGATAAGTCAAGATGAGTAATGCAGTGGTCTAAGATACACACAATATAACCATAATATCAAGGGTTCAGATCTGGTCCAGTACCTTTATCGTACGATATCACATTCTCAAAGAAATCTTACCAAGAGAAACTTGAATTGTAATCTGAAACTACATCTCATTATGAGCTCTGTATGCTGATTATTTAAAGATACAGAACAATTGAGATATCCGACTGTACATATTTACAGTGTCCCTCGGCCTGTGTGAATGATTATTTTGTTGGGATTAGTATGTAGATGATCTATCCACTAGATGGCAGCAGAGAACTGTGTTGTTCAATGTAGTGATCACATGGTATCTCAGCCTGTCACCTTCATGAGAGTGGTCTCAGTGCTGTTAGATGACAGGAAGTGCACTTACCTGATGACATTCCAGGTTCCTATTTTTAAAAAAAAGGAAGAAGAAATAAACAAATGATCATTAATAGAGTTAGAGATACACTTGAGTAAATTAGAGGATGATATTACTGCCACAGTATGTTGACTTATAAACAATCTACTCACCAAGTCGTGAGGATCTGAAATAAAATACAAAAGGTATGGAAACAATTAATAACCTCTAAGGGACATTGATAATTCACATCAGAACTGAGCAAGCTACCATTATTAATTCAATAATAAAATATCCCAATTCATCCCATTTCTATGAGGCCAGTCGCAGCGTAGGGAGATACATGGCAATTCAACAAGTAAGAGATAGGGGGTAGGCTTACGCTTTGAGACAAACTCAGCTGAAATAAGCCTCATCCTGTGATTTTCTGAATTAATCGAGTAAATCTGTGAGTTCCAGACGCTTCAAGGGGGGCAAGATAAATCTGTAGGGTCATGAAATGATTACAGTGTTGCACAAAATGCTGTCTATTTTTAGACTTTCTTTTCTTTGTAAATATGAGGATCATTTTACTTCTTCCCACTTGTGTTTACTTCACCAGCTATGTGAGCAGATCATTATGGGTTACCAGTAGACACAGACGGAACTGGTGTAAATAACTTGGTGCTCTATCTGTTGAAAAGTTGTGGTTTCCTCTTCGGGGTCAAACTCAGTGACACAATGAAATAGTCTCAAAATCTCAGAGGAAACCTCCAGAACACTGTTCCTGTTGGATAAAGCAGCCCTCACACAGAGCAGCGTCCAGGGACAGTAGAATTCTACTTGTAGGCAGAAGGTAACAGAAGCTTTTATTTGATCAAAAACAAAAAAGAAATGACTGTGTGTGTGTGTGTGTGTGTGTGTGTGGGTGGAGGAAACACCTACTGATTTTACAGATGGTGATGACTTCCAGACACTCTTTGTGTGCTCCTGTTCCACAGCGAGAGCAGTAGTAGCCCTGATAGAAGATACCCCTAGTGGACACACAAAGGCAGGAACACACACACACACACATACAAACCATTAATGCAAACAGGAAGTCTCTCAGACACAAATTAACATCTTGTAAGTACAATCCACAAGGGGAGCTGCAGCTACTTAGTGTAAGTCTTTGATTGTGGTTACACATCCTCCATCATTTTCATTGTGTGATCCCTTAAACTCACCAAATCAACTCGCTCCATTTAAACCCATGTACTCCGAACTGTATTTGTTACGGCTACTGTAACACTACATGCATTGCATGCTGCCATGTTGGATAGTAAGTGCCATAAATCACAATGGGATCCACTGGGGCTGCAGCAGTAATTAGCATCTAGCATGGGAGTGAGAACGCTGGTCCCTGCCTCTACTGGCTCAATGAATTTAGGTCAGCTGAGCCGTGAAATTTGTGGGTCAATACGCAGTGTGGAGTTTAGCCGGCTGACTGTAATAGAGGTGAAAGTGGTGATTCAGTGACACGAGTTATCCCTGCTGTGGTGGGGCAGCACTCCTACACAGAGGGAGGTGTGCTCAGGGCAACAGTGTGTGGTACCAGGGAAGGGGGAGTGTTTAAAAATATCACCTGTCAGCCTCAATAACACATACTATTTCATATGATACAAAGACTGCTTTAACACTAATGAGGGCCTACGTTAGCTGAAAACATATTTCCTCTGTGATTTAAGTTGGCTGAGTATCTGTTCAGTTCAACACTTCATTTTCTGCTCGAGACAAATACATACTGCCACAGTGTGACAGCTGTAATTATTAACTTTATTTTAAAACACGACGAAGTTGTGAAATATAATAGCTTAAAACTGGCTAATAGTATATAAAGTAGTTAACCATTAAGCTCAGCAGCTCAGTCTTGACCTTGGGAACTGCTGTTAGCAGTACAAATTCCATTCAAGACCCATTTATGAGTATATCATTTGTTTAGGGAGTTTCAATACACAGTCATCGGTTTAAAGTGCTATAAATAAAACTAGCCCCAACACAACTTTATACACATTAAATATCTGCTTACATGCTGATGCATCATTGACAATAATACTGTAATATATAATGTATAGGTAAATAAAGATAAGTACACTACTACACTCATACAATGTTACAATACTGTTCATACAATATGGATATAGACATTTCTTAGCCTAAAAACAATCAGTTCAACCTTGAGTGAATGTATAAAGACATTCTCTTGACGTGGCCCTGAGATACTACATTTGTGAAGTTAAAAACATGCTTTGACTTCCAGCGTCTGAGTTGGAAGTCAATGTTTGTATCAAATCTAAAGAGATTCCCTCTTGGTTTCCCTGAGATATCATGTTCACAAGAATGGGACAAATGGATGGAAAACTGGAAAACTTCTGTCCACAGTTGTCTCTGGTATGGAGGCGTAAAAAGCTTGACAGAACACCACTGACTTACAACATTATAAATTATGATGTATTAGCATTGGATACAGCCATGCTAGCTGTTTGTTAATGAAAAGCCAGTTAGCCAGTTGCTAGCTTTAGCTTCATATTTAGCATACCAACTTCATGATGTTGTCAATTTCCTCATCTCTTTGTGGTTATTGTTTATGTTTTAGTTAAGGGAATGATAACATAGAAGTAGATATCCGAGTATCACAGTGTGTCTCAAAGTGCGTAAAAAGTTTGCAGGTGGCATTGAAAAAGAAATTTACCACTACTATGCTTACTGATTACTAGTGAATACCATTAGATACCACTTTAGAAATCTGAAGGAGTTCATATTCATTATTCAGCCATTATTCATTGTAGGATGCGAAGGTCCTGTTCATCAGCAGCAGAGTTTTCAGGGTCGTTACCTCAGGAGCATCTTGCAGGCTCGACAGTTCGTGTTCTTATCGAACGTGTGCATCTGAAAGTTATGCTGATTGGCTGTGGCTCTCTCCGGTTTGATGTTGGACCTAAATGAACAAGATTACAACAGTGAATTAAATAGATTAATCTGTCAAGACAATTAGTAACATTTCATTTGCTACAATTTATGTATAAGGTTAATTGACTGAAATATCCAAAAACAGACATTGCCATCTGTTTCTTTTATCTAGAATCAGTTCCTCAGTTGAATTACCTGCAAAGTTACTGTAAAATGATTTCAGTTTCACAGACTAACATATAACCAGGCAGAAGGTTTTATTAATGTCTCCAACTCTACTGTTTAATTACACTCACATGGCCATTTCAAACTGCTCCATCCACTTCCTCTTTGTTTCCTCAGTTTTACAAAAGAACTGGAAGCCCTGCTTCCCTTGCAGGTGGATCAGGTAGAAACCATAAGACCACTGGGGAGAGAAATGAGTGAAGAACAGATGGCAAGAGAGATGCGTGTGGATGGCAGTGACAGACCGAGATAGGCAGAGATGCTCATGATACCAGCAATTTTCAAGTAAATATGTGCAAAAGTGCCATATATGTAGCATTTACAGTCTAAATATATAATCACATTGATTACACAATGAAATAAAAAGATGCTTCACATGCATTAGCGATGCATTTAATAAAAAACAAACAAACAAACAAACAAACAAACAAACAAAAAAGCTTTAGAGCCAGTCACAGAGTTGCTGGGTGCACGTGCAATCACAGCATGATTCTTAAAAATAAAATAAAAAATAAAAAAAAAAAAAACACCAAATGTCACTATGAGAAGATGAGTTAAAAGGGTCAATTTGAGCTTACCATTTTTCCACTTGACTGGTAAGCATGCAAAAAGAAAGACACCAGAGAAAGACCCAGTTACACATGCAAACATGGAGAGACACATGCCGATTCAAAAAACAAACCAAAAAACAAACAAAAAAAAAAACAAAGCCATGTTAGATCGGTCGGAGCAATGCGCTGCGATAATACGATTTCATGAATCTTTAATGACCTTCATTGCATTTACATGATGTTTCAAGCATGAGGCCGAGCACAATGCACAAATCTGACACGTCGATGGATTACTCATAAAGTCCATATCTGAAATTACAATCAACGAGCTCCTTCAGCTCAAGGACAACATTCATAGTGATTACACAGGAAAGTTTGATCACCTGGATTAACGAGGCTGATTTTATACACGATCTCGCGGCATAAGAATTTGTTCTGACCAGTGTATCATTTTTTAAAGAAATAAAACAGATGATTTTCTTACCTTTTTCATGTCCCTGTTGTTCATGGGATCGTCCGACATTTTATAAGACTGCAGCTCAATAATCTCTTTGAGCTCATAGCTATAGCCTTTCCTCTTGCAGACAATGACCACTTTATCAAACAGGAATATATACCTGGACAAATACACACACATTGATTGATAATTTGGTGAGAAGGTGAAAAGTTTTTTTTTTTTTTTTTTTTTTTAGTTTGAATTCAATTTAGTTTTCCAAGGAGTTTCAACTCACCGGTCCTGTTTCGTTCGGTTAACGATGGAGCAAACCTTCAGTTCTCCGTCAATCTTTGGCCTCCCGTACTCCTCCAGTTTCACCTGCTGCTTAGGTCACAAAGGCACATTTAATGTTAGTCCACTGCATATTATAATCTATACAGTCAGACGCCTGGTCCTACGTGCTGCGGTAACGTATTGCGTCACTTCCTTCCTGTCGGTGATAGTCCCTCACAGCTGTCTTTCTCTCTCTCTTGCGAAAAAACAATTTACGTACTTACTTCTCAGTGAGAAGTAAGTTCTCGCACACAAATTGTTTATTAAAGCGCTTAAAGTCACATACCCTCTGAAACGTCACACTAAGCACTAACTTTTTAAGCTAACTAGCACTTCTCTATGGCCTCCTTTACTAGTAACGGTACTTGTATAAAGTGTAGTTTGTTCGCTGCTATGGAGGCAAGGTTTAGCGAGTTAGAGGCACGGTTCCGCACCATAGAAGCTAGGACTTATGCTAGCGTAGTTAGCCAGTCACCGGTAGCCGGTGCGGGCCGACATAGCGTAGCACCTCCAGCTCCCCCAGCAGCTCCCGAGCAGCCGGGAAACCAGGGCAGCTGGGTGACCGTCCGCAACAAGAAGCGTAGCCCCAAACCAAAGCCCCAGGTTCACCACCAGCCCCTTCACGTTTCTAATAAATTTTCCCCACTCAGCGACACACCCGCTGAGAAACCAACTCTGGTCATTGGCAGCTCCATTTTAAGAAACGTGAACTTAGCGACCGAGGCGGCCACAGTCTGTATCCCGGGGGCCAGAGCGGGCGACGTTGAATCCTATTTAAAACTGCTGGCTAAACGTAATCGTAGATATGGTAATATTGTTATCCACGTCGGCGGTAATGACACCCGGCTACGCCAGTCGGAGGTCACGAAAATTAACGTTGAGTCGGTGTGTACATACGCCAAAACAATGTCGGACTCCGTAATTTTCTCTGGTCCCCTACCCAATGTGACCAGTGATGACATGTGTAGCCGCATGTCATCATTTAACCGCTGGTTGTCGAGGTGGTGTCCAGCCAACGATGTGGGCTTTATAGATAATTGGCAAAGCTTTTGGGGAAAACCTGGTCTGATTAGGAGAGACGGCATCCATCCCACTTTGGATGGATTTCAGAGTGAATCCACACAGTAGTGGAAGAAATGGACCAACACAGACACTATTAATCCCTTTACATTTCCAATCTCCATCCTGACATCTGAACTACAAGTGGATTGTATCGGCAGCAAATCCAACATTGATCCAGTGACATTGGAGAACTGATATGATTGATTGGAGGATATTCTCATGGCAGAGAATCATGACAGATGACGCAAGTGTCGTCATTGGAGCAAAGAAAATATAGACATTTTCAAAAGAGGGTTCTGCGATGCTTGGTGACTAATCGTGCTGACAAAACCTCATAGCTCAACCTGGTGATGACATAAGTGTTGGTGTGTTTGTTTTTATCCACAAAAGTTGTCAAATCTTACAATATGAAAGGACATGGATGTCAGAAAAATGATAGAAAGTAAAAAAAATCAGGAATATTAAACAAACAAGTTAACAGTTTGGGAAAAGTCCTTATGTCTAAGCCACAGCCATTAGCTTAGCATAAAAAAAATAAAATAAACAGTGCAGGAGGTAACAAAGTGCTGGCCACAGTCACTCTCTTAAGTTTACTTACAAGATTTTCTATAGAACTTTGAAATTCGCTTATCTTCTTCAGCGTCTCGTTGTCCCTCTTGACCTCGTTGATGTACATGGCCAGATCCTGAGAGGGTGAGAAAAACGTTACTTCAAACCCTACAACTGAGAATCTTTCTGACAGCTGTCATATAATGCTAGATTTACTGTACTTTGAGCCTCAGTGGCTGCATGAAAGAATTTACAACACAGCTCTTTGCTTAGAGCTCTGCTCCAGAGTTACATGTATGTTCATTTTATTTTCTCTGAGTGCACGTGTACGTATTTAACACAGACCTGCATAGCCTCCAGTGCTTCTTTGAGTTGTTGCCTCTCCGGTCGGTCAGTTGAGTGACTTAAAAGTTCCTATAGAGCAAAAATATTATTATTATTGTTGTCATTAGCTTAGATTATCTTCACTAGAACAGCAATAAATATAATTACAGAATCATTGCTTATTGAACTGTGTGATTGCATTGCATCATATCATAACAACAGGGGTTTATTGTGAGAGATGCATTGATGCTCTTTACTGTGATTATAGATGTGACACTGATGAGGCTGAAAATAAGTTGAGCACTCATCGGTAACATAAATAAAAATAACGGGACAACAGGAAGTTACGGAGATGGCTGACTAGCCTCCAGGTCTGACTGCTCTTTATAGTAATAAGGTAATGGTAAACGTAGTGTCCTCTGCAAATCATATTGTCCTCCTCACATCCAATCAAAAACAAACATGTTACATCATCTCGATCTGCAATTGTTTGCCTCCCATCTCTTCCATAGGCTTTATTGGAGCGATTTCTAAAAATGCTGCAGAGCCACGGTGAAAAAATGCAGCCCATCTCATCTTTGAAAAACAAGTCTTATCAAATCTTTTTACAGTTTAAAAAATCAGCTTCCCGGCTTCGCAGAACTATCTCAGAATCACATGTGACGTGTGAATAAACAAACAATAAGTTTTGTCAGCATGTTTTACCGTGGTTTCTGACATTCTTCCTTGTAAAAGAAGCGACTTTTACGATTTTATTGTATATTGCAATAAAAGTTTTAATGTTACCTGAAGATTTCACAGAAAAAAACTAATTACATTCAAATCTAAAAACTAATTGAAATGGACTGTGTTATCTCTCAGAGATGTTATTGACACGCTGTGTCTGCTACTTTTGCAGAGCTAAGATTAATTTACAAAAAGCAGCGGCACAAGCTCAGCGTCAGACTGATAGACGGCATCACGACTTCATGGAAAAAAGAAATCAAAATCATCAAATATTAACAGCCTGCTGGAGGAGAATCTCTTCTGAGACAAGTGTACTGAGTTCACTGTTTAAAAAAAAAACCACAGCTACAAGAACATGAAAAAATTAAGAGAGCAAACTATTCACACCATGACCAAGTAGTCTCCCCTGTGATGATATCTATACAACATCAAGATGAAGATGCACACACACACACATACACACAAACAAGACATGTCAGTCTGACATGCCCCAAGGCCACAGAGTACAACAGTGTTTCACTGCAAAGCTGTGGGAAGCAGTGAAATGGGTTGCATTTAATGTGATCAGTGCACAGTTGATTTGACTTCAGTGCCTCGCTGAGGCTCCTGCAGGGGTTCGATTCAAACCAACAGAGGAGTCGCAGCGGTCTCTGTGCAGACCTACAGTCACCTGACCGAAACACTCGAGTCCCCCCCCCCCATCCATTACGCTCCGCATCATAAACTCATATGCTCATCCATAATTGAGATGTAAAGTCAATTAATCATGGGCGATACTACGGTGGCCAGCTTGTTTTATACATGAACGCCAGGAGGGAGTCTGCAGGGAGAAACGTTGCCTTGGATGTGAAACATTGGACACTATGCTTAAATACATTTGTATATCAGGGAGATGGGCAGTAGGTAATGACTACAGCTCCTGATAACTTATCATTTCATACAAAGATTTAAAAAAGCCCAAAGAAAATCAAGTTATCTTAGTATAAAACAGACCAAAGATGAGAGTCTAACATATCTGATGGGAAAAAGTCCTTTAGTTTGACACTTTTATTTAATTAATGATTCAACATGACTAATGAGTCATTAAAATTATTGTCAGTTAATTCAGTGAATGGGCTGTTTAACAGACAAATAACTTCAGTTTGGTCTATTGTGATGATTTATGTTGAGTTTAGTAAAGTAACTAAACACTGAAACGATTTAAATATTTTAACATGAGATAAACTGTACAACAAATGCCAATTGCCAACTAAAAATATTTTTTTCTTTTTTTTACAAAAAATAGTGTTTTTCACTTTAGAGATGAAATAAGACTCTTCATTAATATATTCTGTCCTAAGACAACTCCAATGGTGATATATTGTTGTACTGAGAAACACTGGCACAATGCCTGTCCTTTGATTAAATTACAAAGGCAGACACATAAGGAAGTTGTATTAAGTTAAATGCCAAGAAGCTATTTGTGTTACCACAGTCTTTCAGTGTGAGTGTAACAGTTTAAGTAACAGTTTCCAGACAGGCCAAATAGGCAGTGTCCAAATTGCTGGTGGATCTCTGACAAAAACAACAAACACAATTTCATATGGCAAGGGCAAACGTCGGCAGAAGTATGACAGCGCCGGTCCGAGCCAGAAGAACAGCTGTGACCAGGCAAAGGTCAGTGACTGTGAGAAGATAAATTAAGGGATTGAGGATAGTTGTTAAACAGTGGTCCAAATTACAGCGGAAGTGAACTGTCACCTCTGTCTCGGTGTCACATATGCAGGAAAAGAATAATTTAAATAAAGAGCACATATTTTAATGATGTGACTTCTGGTTCTGTAAGTTGTTCATTTGTTGTTCATTGTCCTATATTTTGGAAATGTTGATAGTCATAGTATGAGATTCCCCAAGTTCTATAAATTCACTACTTTTCAAGTTAGTCTTAAAACATTAATTAGGTACCCAAATGAAGTTGGGCCAAGGTTCATTTTAGATCAATACCATACATATCTTTGTAATTGATGGCTGGGTGAGGGTGAGTACCATTGTCCTCATTGAGTGTACTTAAAGTCCATATTATCAACTAAGGGGACAAACACATAATACTGTGGACAGACCAAATACAGTACCAATAATAACATCAAGAAAATGTAAAATAACACCTTTCCATCCACTTTCATTATGTGAACATTAGAAGTTAGCTCTTCAAGCTACACAGCTAATGGCACCAACCTATATCAAGCTACCAGGAGAATATGGCAGACTTTTTAGAACACCATGTCCTTTATGTTACTGTCCCCTCTACTGCAAGTCAGCAAGGAAAGAATGATTTTCATAACAACTCTGTTAGAAGGGTACATTTTGTCAGTTAAGGACGACCCCATCCTGTGAAAGTGCATTTGGAGGGGAGCTTTTAGGTTTTTTTTTTTTTTTTTTTTTGAAGTATGAACAGCAAGCAAAACCTGCTTCAGTTTTGAGAATCTGGCTATTGTTTGAGGACAGATTTGTAAAATTATGATTTTATTCTTTCGGACATTAAACTATGTTTAAACATGATGATCTGACCTGATCTGACCTATCACAAGCTGTTGTCAAAAATGCAACAACACAGATGGACTCTTTTATTTTTATCTCAAATAAAATGCAGCAGTCTATGAAACCATGTATGAAACTTCACACAATCATTGCTCTACTAATAAATTATTAAATATGGTTCTCCCAGATGTACTGTGAAATGGATAACGCTGTGTCTATGGGTATTTATTTTCACAGTGAAACTATGTCACTCTCCTGATGAAAAAAGAGAGAAAAAAAAGGAAACTACAAACTTTTTTCAGAGCCACATTTCAAGGCTACAGGGGTTTGATATTTAAAAGTATAAGCATGGAATAAATTTCCATCTCCTCCATTCATCAGAGGTGAATAATTTTCTTGGTCCGACTTCAAATTAGATGCCAGACTTTCATATATTAGCTGTTTCCTTTAATTCATCAACCTTGTGTTGTGGGTCCAGTAGATATGAGAAGCTTCATACCTTCAGTAGTAGGTGATATTTTAACACCCTCTGCATGGGAACCACCAGAAGATCCTGCAGCTTGAACTTCCCTTCCTGCACTTTCATGGTACATTCCTGTAGAACAACAACATAAGCAGCATCAGCAGCAGGACAATTATTACACATTGCATAATGCAGCATGCTGTATTTCCCGCTAACAAGCATTCATTCATTGTTTAATAATTCATTGTGTCTTGTTGCATCGCTGCCGTCCCTTGTCCACATTTATGCGGCATTCCATTAACAACAACGAGGCCAGTTTATTCTTCCAGGGCACAAAAGCTCTAACTGTGCCAGCTATTTGTGACACAATTACTGGGCATGCTGACTGAGAAATCCCTCTGACTAATATATACATTTCCATTTCCATACCTGCAGTGTTGACTCAAAAAAGAAACTCTTCTGTTAGTGTCATCCTATAAGTTTCCCCTGCAGTAGTTTGTGTGGGAGTTTTTTTATTCGCTTTCTATATGCGTGTAGTAACAAGGACAGCTTATCCCCTTTAAACACAAGGTTTTAGTGTAAAAAGACAGTTATTTTAGCCTGTTACAAAGCATGTCTATTTTAAAAGAGAGGGTGTCAACTACCCAGGCTGTAATCATCTCATTTTTTAGTCAAGCTCCCACAGTTATTTTCTCTAGCTATGCTAACTGCTGAAATGCCTTAAACACCACTGTACTGGATTAGCGTTAACTTTTTGCTATCGTACATTATGATTCTTCTACGGAATCCTGGTGTAGAGAAATATCTCCCAAATTTAAATAATATATATATTATACCATCTCTCTCAAAAAATAAATGGGAATTTAACAAGACAAACAAGAGTCAGTTAACACAAATCCACATTAGGGTAACAGAATATTAAGATTTAAATGTAACGATTTAAAAGTTATGTATGACAATTTGTATTAGATGATGACAGATTATAGGATTATTTGAATAATCTCTCTGGGCCACGGGGATGTGGTTGTATTATTTCTACCCAGCTTCTGTCTTGTTGTTAAAATTTTATACTCTTTTACCAGACTGTTATAAAATCCCTGATGTCTTTACTTGTTTCTTGTTTTCACGCTGTAATATGGAATATGATTCTAATGATATTTCAAAATACAATGGATCTACAAAACAGCCAGTAGGGCTTTTAACTATCAGTTAACCTGGTTTATTGATTTGTCAACTAAAAATTAAAAATAAATCTTCAAATTTGCTTGGAAAGCATACAAATCCTCATATTTGAGAAGCATAATCCAGCCAATATTTGGTGTTTTACTGGAAAAAATAAGGATTAATCCTATCAAACAGCTATCAGATTTCATCATGCTGTCCATGTTTGGAGCATAGTCTCATATGTGTTAATAGACACAAAGGAAGAACCTGTTCCTGTTCTGAACCCCTTGGCAGGTCGGGCCCTTCCCTTCCTCTTTTTACCTCCGTTGATTTCCTCCGGGAACAGTTTCCTTCCTCAGTCAAAAAAACATTCAGGTTAATTGACATCTCTAAGTTGCTCATAGGTGTGAATATGAGCGCTGTCTCTATACTGTATGTCAACCCTGTGATAGACTGACAACCTGTCCAGGGTTCAACTCCGCCTCCCACCTTATGTCAGCTGGGATTGACTCCCCCCAGGCCTCAAAACCTAAGTGGCATAGTTAATGGATGGATGGATGGAAAACCCCTGTTTTACTCTGTCAGTCATAAAATTCCAAAAGATCCCTGGGTCAGAAACCTACCTGCTCATGTTTTCTTTCTAGATTTTAAAAATAAAGCACTGTCTGTTTATAGTGTGGCCTCATGCTGTTGTTGACAGTTGCTAGGGGAGACAGATGATGGACATTACCTCTACTTTAATCTTGACGTCTTCACGCGTTGCTATTAGCTCATCCAGTGTCTTCTGTGCATTTTCCATGTGACTGCAGTACTGACCGTAGATCAACAACCTGGTGAAGGATGGAAAAAAAAAATCAATAGCTGTTAATATAAATACACCATCACAGCTCATCAACCTGCTGGGAATGTGAAGAGGAAGTAACACGTTTTGAACTAGTAAACAACTGAAATAACTGTAAATGTTTGACTACGGCTCCGTCTGCCAAGTCGGTTCTGCAGATAATTAAACATATACCTTCAATCATCCTTTTTGAAGGATCGCCATTAGATATTTTTACACAAAAAAGTGAAGAAATCTGTTAAAGCTGAGTGAAGACCCAATTTGGTCTACCAATCAAAAGCCCTGAAATAAAAAGACAATGAAAGACATTTCATTTTTTAAACTGTTATAACTGCTTTCACTCCCAGAAGAGCAACTGCGGCTGAGCACATCTAACAAATGTTCCAGTTCCAAATGATAAAACATTAACGTCTGTCGAGAGGAATCTATGACTGAGATTTTGATTTAGGTGTCTCTGCTTGTCCTCTGTGAGTGTTGGAGCACATGGCACTGTTCAAAGCTCAGGATATAATCTAAATGAGGACTAATGAGGCCATCCTTAATTTAAAAAAAAGCAAAAAAAATATATCATGCTTTTGTAAAAAAAATAAAAATAAATAATAATATATATAGAGAGAGCCAAAGTAGATTGCTGCTTGAGTCCACAATTAGCTCTGACATGGTTAGAGTCATTGAGCCTTAAGGCAATGTCCTGTACATTAATTTTAAGATTAATAACACAATTTTAAAGGGTCAGCCTGAGAGCCATTTGGCACTGTGGGGGGGGTAGATAAATGAGTATGTGAACAAATGTATTATGATTAGGAATACACGTGAATGTCATGAATAAGTAATGACTTGATTTTGCATCCCAGGGTGATATGTGGAAAGGAAGGGTGGCATCCTCTTGCCAATAAACTGTAATCACAGAACACTAATGAAAGATGCTGCTTTCTATCAGGCGGGTTTGGAGAGTCGCTCTTATCAGTGTGAGGAAAGAAAATCTCGAGCAGTGAAGGAGACGCCAGCCGTGTTCATTAGATATTACAATGAGACCCTGACACAGATCTGCGGGTTCAGTTAGGAGGGAGTTCAAAGTCATCTTGCCCGGAGGATGCTGCTGCACGCGGCACACATTCCTCTCACTCACTCATTGGGTCAAAGTAGGGCACTGGCACGGCTGGTACGGCGCTAACCCCCCACCACCACCTCACACCCCCTGGAAGAGTTGGCACTCTACTCTCTTAATCTGAATCTTGAATGAGGCGAGGCGGCGCAGAGAACTGGCACCTGGAAGACTAATCAAGACAAGAGCAACACTGCAAACATGGCGGAAAAGGAAATGGTGCAAAAAAATTTTTGGTGCAGTGGCAAAAATAATGAAACTATCTCTGGGATAATACATTGTATGTGTATGTGTATGTGTAGATATATATATATACATACAGTCACAGCCACAAATTACTACCTATATGTTGATGTTATGTTTGTTTTTCTCGTTTTTATTAATTTTCCCAAAGAAGGGAACTTTCAGGTGAAATTACTGTGACTGGCAATTGTAGTGAAAACAGGGTGAATGTCAATAAAAAGCAGATACAGTAAAAACTATCTATATATGTTGTGTTTGTTTATGTGTTTCATATACAGAAGACAAACTACTTTTGACATGTAAAAGATGTTTTTTTAAACCAGCAGATCAATTTAAACTTATTTTTACTCAGCCAACATATTTTATTCTAAATAATAAATAAAAACATTTTTCAGCTTCTCTGCTAAAATGTGGTTTATATAAATTGTGACTTGACTCTTTCAGTTATGGCACACTATATGGAATAAGTCTTATTTTTAATATGGCTGGAAGTAGATAGTGAAACGAGTCCACAGCTTGACTCTGCTGTTCCCAGAACTCTTAAGTGCAAACTTGTGAATCTCTATTATTAATACAAAAGCATCTCATCGCATGAATAATTCTGCTCTGGAAATATTCCTAAAATATTGAGGCAGTAAATATATGATTCAGTGTCGTGTTTTGTGGAACTTTGAAAACTGGAGCCTGGAGTCTTCTCTTTGAAAGCTGCATTTCTGTGACATTGCTTCATCAGAGATGAACCAAGGATGATCACTGGAGCTTCACTGGAGCTGGAGTTTGAGTTTTGACTCAGTCCCGCCCCCCTGCAGTGATGAGACTCTAACCCCTGGTTAAAGTGGCCCTGGGCTTAGAAGCCCCCTGATTAAGACTTGATCCACACTCGAAGAGACAGCTCCCCTTAGCTCCCGCTCCTCCAGGACAACAAAGTGATTGAGATTAATGGGAGCCTTGATCAATTATAAGACAGCGAGCGGACTGTGCAACGTAGCAAGGATCCAGGGACACGTGACAGAGACATCCATCACACAGTAACTTATGAGGACATTATATGACATGAAGGTCTTCTTTAAAGAAGCTGTCTGATGGCAGATTTCAAAGGGTTGAAGCTACTGGTGTGAAGGTGGGAATCACTGCGGCAGTTAAAGCAAAGAAAACATGAGAGAGTTAAATCAACGTTCGGTGAAGCAGGTACACAGAATAAACATGGTCAACACTGTTCATAAACACCTTGTAGTACAATTTGTGAAGGCTAGACCTCATGAAGTTTGTTTGCGTGCTCATTTATATTCATCACCATGACCTTAATAAAGAAAATTGTCTCTGAGGGACCAAAATCTTTTTTTCTTTTTTTCTCCCTTCTCTCGCAATGATGGGAAGAGCTAAGTGAATGAAATTTGATTAAAAGAGTGATTTGTATGCATATCTGGTCGGGTTGAAAAGAAGGTCATCTTTTTAGTGAGTGTCTGCTTGTGAATATGTGTTTTTTCATGTTGTACCTCTGGGAGAATGGAGCAAGCAGCTCATTTCCCACTGTCTGAAGGCGTCATTTCTCAAGTTTCCACTTGTGGCAAACAAGACAGCCGGTCATAAGAAAGCAATTTAGTTTCTTTTAAGTTCATTAGCTTTGTTTTTACAACATCATTATCATATGGTTACAGCTTAGCCCTCACATCAAACCAGTAATACCATCTCACTGTATCCAACTTAAGTAATTATTATATATTTATTATTATATATATATATTATATTTTTAAGTAAGTCACAATGATTTTTGATCTTTGGTCACAAAAATGAAAAAAAAGTAAGTTTGTGCCAAATTTGAAATAATTCCATTAAGATTCTCTTGAACTATTAAGTTCACATGGCATTTTTTGTTTTGTTTTGTTTTTTTTTTTTTCATTTTCTGAGGTCACAGTGCCCTTGATCTAACTGTTTGACAGTTTTGCCGTCAAACAGATAAATTTCCCCTTGTGTTCCCAAATAAAATATATTTTCTTCTATTCTGTTATGCAAATGTAAAGTATTTATTTATTTCATTATCGACAGAATCATATCTGAGGTCAGTGCAGTACAATTGTATCCCTGTTATTTTCTTATCAGAGTTGTGTGCTCAGCATCTTGGAAAGGTGAAATGTAAGAGAAAAATTGTGTGTAAGGATTTTTTTATTTATTTATTTATTTTTATCTCAGTTCTTTTTTAAAGTTCACAAAAGATAAGTGACATCAAATAGAAAACATTGCATCTTGTGGGTTTTTCTGCATTGAAATAAACAACAACTGTACCAAAAAATATCGCAACCCCATTTCACTCAATCAGACGCAGCCAGTCAGTCAACTGCGAGATTCAGACGCCGTGTTGTGAGGAAACGCGTTATATTTTTACACATTTAATAACAGCCTTTCATTTGGAGAGTTGAGAGGCTATTCACATGCTTTGTCGTCGTCCCTGAGACAGGCAGTGGAACAAAAGGAAAAGGGCTAATGACACACAAGCACACTGCAGCATGTATCCACTCTTGGCCCAGTCAGCTGTAATTAGTCCGTGACATTGTGAAAGGTACACTCTTTACTTGACACCTTATCTGGACACATCTCAGTGGGAGGTAACAACTTAACATTTCCTGTTTTCTTCTTGTGTTTCTGCTTTAATATCTGCAGGCTGAAACACCACATTGTATTTGCAAGGGGAGTAAAAATGAAAATAAAGCTTTTCTGAAACAGTATTTTAATTAGACTGCAAATCTTCGGGTGGTATTGAAGCTTCTTATCAACCTCGCTCAAAACAGCTAAATAACTAAATAACTGTCAAGCGAGAAACTCCAACGGTCCAAAGTTTTCTACAGTGGAAAACTAATGATAAAAATGCTGTCTTGTTTTTCTTTTACACCTCCTTTGTGTGATATCGATTTCCCTCTCACCGATGAGAATAGAGGCAAAGAGGAACAAGGAATGATTTCCTGACAAAAGACAGAAATTGTAGAGGGAGGATTATTCATGCAGGGAGACAAGAAAGACAATGTTATTCCAGTCCTTGATCTGACAGAATGGGGAACAATAGGTTTTAACAGTTTATTTGCAAATAAAAGCTGTTCTGTGTTTTTTTCTCCTTGTGGAAAAAAATACAGTTGTAAAAAAAAAAAAAAAAAAAAAGAAAGGAAAGGAAGAAAAAGTCTGCAAACGGGCGCAAGAGAAACGTCTAAACAGGAGGCATGTTTGAGAGTTTTCCTTTGGGTTAGTTTGCTGGTGCAGTAAAAACTTGCTGTTTACATTCTTTTCAGTGCCAGTGATATTGCCCTGCTGTGTTGGCCTCTTTCATAATGAGGATGCTGTCGTGCATGTTATTTCACAGAAAATGCAATTTTGAGTAAATGCGCCTTGGGCCTTCACCCCTCCCTCCCTCCTTTTCTCCTGCCCTTGCCGAGCCCTGCAAGATGAGTAAAGAAGGCGACTGAGGAAATCTCCCAACAAACCAGAAGTGACAGGCTGTGGAACCAACTAATATTCTCTGACACATGGCATTGGGACCCCCTCACCTCCACTCAACACATCCAGCACACAGTAAATGGAGGAGAACACAGAGCAAAGACCTCCAATAAGGAGGCTCAGAGTGTGGCCATGATTAGGCTCGGAAGAAAATCTCAGCGCCAGATTACTCTGGAAATGAGTTAGGGAATGTTGCAAATGAGGATATCAACAAGAGGGTACTTAGATGCCCATTTAGTTTATAGCTCTACCTCTGAGTGCGCTTTTCCATTCAGCCTGGTCCTGGCTGTTTAAAATTGAGAAGTAGTCGAGATAAAAACCAGTGACATTTTCAGCATGGCATTCAGTTCAGTGACAAAAAAGCTTTACCCTTTTTTGTACTGACGTGAGAAAAAAAAAAGAACATACAAGCACATTGTTGTAAAGGTCGCAGAGACTTACAAGTATAGATAACCAAATTATTTATGCCGAGGCAGGTCCTCAGGAAACCTGCCAAGACGCTTGATGATGCCAGTTCTGTGCAGGTCCAATTCCCCTGGTCACTTTTGTTTATCGGTTCAGAGAGACAAGAAGCCGCGGTGGCCCATAATGAGGCAGGTATACGTGTCAATCACAAGTGGCGAATCAAAGCCCGTGACGCACAGAATCTGCAAATCTAATGAATCGTTTTCTTAAAATAACCCCGCGCCGCATTTTGGAAAATGTCGGTAAATATTAACAAAGAACTGTATATCATTAGCAAATTTGTTTATGAATAGAAGGTAAATGTTAGATATTTCTGTCAAAGATAGAAGGTTAAGCTGTTACAAAACAGCTTAACTGTTAATGTACTTTTGGTCTGGTTCTGTACTCATGGCATTTTGATTTTTCGGGATTATAAGAAACACCAGCTGTGATCCGGAGCTTATCACCCATACCACATCAGTATTGGACCTCACTGACGCTCTTGTAGCTGAGTGGAAATGCAAATATCTGCAGCCAGATTGCGACATATTGTAGAAAGTCTTTAAAGAAGAGTGATAGCAGCAGATTAATGCTAATGGTTTTTTAAAAAAAGACTGTGGTCAGGTCAACAACAATTGGGACTACATTTATATAGTTCTTTTCTAGTCTTCTGTTAACCACTGAAAGCACTTGACACTACAGTTGACATTCAGCCATTCACACACACCTTCACACAGTCTCTATACATTGTGCTATTTTAGTAACATTCAAACACATCCATACAACGATGGAACAGCCATCTTTAAGCGTTGTCATGGTACAGGCAAGTACAATATTTCTTTGTTAAACATTTAGTCGTGCAAGTCATGAAATACTATCTCTGAGACAGTTCTTCTAACACTCAAATGAACAGAGCAAAAATAGTATTCATTATTGAAAAAAAAAAAACTTAAGTATAAATGATGGAACTACAGAAACAGTTGTTTCTTTTCTCTGTGTCTGCTTCTGTGCTCACTTCTTCTAAGTACTTCATGTGACCACCTCCCATTTCTATGCAGGGATCTTTGGCTTGCTGGACCTTATCTGGGATTGCGTGCAAATTATGACTTCAGAACCCACTGTTCCATCAGATTATAGAGTCTGATGAACTGAAGGAGTAAGGAGATACAGTAAGCGTGCGTGCGAGTAAGTAATAGAGGGAGGGAGAGAAGTATGTGTTTGTCTCTGTATTTGTAAGATCAGAGACTCTCATGTCTCACCAACTTTGTGTTAAGCAGCCCGCTAGGCTGAAGGAAGAGGCCTGTGATGACCCTATTACCTATGTAAAGTGACGTTGCCCAAAGACATACTGTGACTGTTTGCTTCAGATGGAAGGATGTGGACAAGGGAGAAGTGAGCTATCAGGATCACTGTGCAGATAAATATAATATGTACTTATGTATGCAAAAGCAGGTACACACACACACACACAAACACACACACACACACATATACACACTCATTGATGTATGTGACTCACTCTTGCAGTAATGGCTGTATCATTCGGGCAGAGTGGCGTATCCATGGCTCAGTATGGAATCATGACTGGGGCCAGAACCTATCATCACCATCATTACCATTACCTATGAAGCAGCCGCACTCACACACAGCAGGGAGGCAAATCACTACTCCCCTTAGGGATGCAAATTATCCACGCGTTGCTCGGCAGCTGGGAGAGATCACCCATCTGAAACAAAACTCTGTTCTACTGTTCGCCGTGTTTTGTAATCACCACTACAACAAAAACCTCTCTCTTATCTTCAGAATTAATAATATTACAGACTTTAGAATTTTTGAGGTGGTACCTGGAAGAGTGCACTTAGTTAGGTTTAGAAACAATAAACAACAAATGCAAAGAATGTAATAGTAACAACAAAGAAAGTGATATGGTGGTGTAAGAGGAAAAGGAAAGTGTACACCTAATGCTATCTTGAGTGGATTTACTCTGATTGTTTTGGTTGCTCTCTCAGCTTTTTCCACCAACATGTTTTGTTTTAATCGACTTATTCTTTGAGCACTAATCCCATCAATCCTCCTCTTCCCCCGACGCTGTAGATGTTAAGTTTGATTATGCCTCTTAAATTTGAGAGGGTAGATGGAAAAAAACAGTCCCCCGCACTATTAGGGATTTTTAACTTATCTCATGCGTGTGAGGATACAAACCTTTCCTTGAAGTCGAGGAAGATCTTCCCCAGAGCACTTCCTCCGCTGAGCATGTTCAGGTCGATGGCTCGCAGGAGGGCAAAGTGGACCTTGATTACATCCTGAGAAAAAAAAATCACATCAAAAATTAGCATTATTAGCTGAATTCTAAACAATTCTGAATCCTTCCCTTTATCAAACTAGTTATTTCCTAGGATAATAAGTACGTTAGGTGTGCAACCCTTATTTATTACTTTTGTAACAGTCTTTTAAGTCTAACATGGTCTGATTGTTGGTCCGTTTCTATATTTAAATCTTGCACATGCAGAATAAAACACATTCCAGTCGTAAAGTTTGCAAAGCACCAACTGTTGTCCACTGAGTGATTTTCTTACACAGCAGGAAAATGCAGTTCTCAGCCAACATTACTCAAATAAAAATAATTGTGTTCCTATTGAGGACTATTTTCAGCAGTGGATTAATATACATTTGCTGTCTCTGCAGCATCAAGATGGTGTACATGGGACTAATCTACATTAGCTGTGTTCGTGGTAATAAAGGCGAGGGTCACCACCAGTGCAAAAAAATGTGTCTCATTGATTGGTTTTTAATAGTTTTTAATAGCAGAGCTCTGTAGCTCAGAGGAATAACTACTAGGATCCATTAATGTTGTTTTTAGTCTACCAGACAAAAAGAAAAAAAAATAACATATTGCCAGTGTTATGTATTAGGTTAATCAAGATGTGACAGCTGAAAGCAAATACCATCCAATGTCATTCATTGTTATGGGTTCTGAGGAAATCATAGAAACACTGGATTAAAAAGAGTTGAACTGGATGGAAAGTATGTGGTGGCCTTGTTAAATTCAGACCAGTTACATACTGAGGCTTTCTAAAGCTTCATCATTCAAGATAAAAAAACTTACTTGTTCACTGAGGACAGAGATCCATTTTGTATTTTTTGAAGTTTTTCAGAAAAAAAACCCCAAAAACATTTCTATTATGAAAGTAATGAACCATAACACCATAGTCTCTATGTGCACTGAACCATGAAGATACATACAGTTCTGTTGACACCAATGATATACATATATACAACACATGTTATGCATTCAGCCATCCATATACAAAGTAAATTATTCACTTGGTGTGTGACAAATCCGTGCAAGCTGTAAAAGAAATCATTTTCTTTGCTTGAGTAGATACTTACCTCAAGGTTGACGAAGATGGCCTCCATATCCTGTGGACTCAAGACTTGCTTCAGCGGGATCATGTAATTCTTGAACAAAAACAAGAGGCATGTAAGTTAAAATGTGTTTTTTGAGCATGTATTCAGAGAGATTTGTTCTAAAAGAATTAAACACAAACTTGAACTTTATGTCAAAAATGTGTTAATGAAGTGAAATAAAGCTCTGCCCAAGCTTTTAGCAGATCTGAGGACAGCACAGCTGAAAGTTAACTGCAGCAGCAAACAATATCAAACCACAACAACAAACAATATCAATGCCAGGCCACTGTGAAAGATAGAGCTACTACATTGCTGTTCACAGGGTGTGTGGAGTTATTTAATTTCAGGCTATAACACTAAGTGTGCCATAAATATATTCCGTTCAGCTGCTCCATGTTCAGTACTTGCAGAAGGAAAACCTGCCTGTTATTTCTCTAACATTGTTTTATGGTTGTCACATTCCATCATCATAATAATAACAAATAGATCAACTAAGATGCAATGAAGAGATGACAGGCTTTATTAACCCCAACTCAATTAAGCCTAACGAGTCCTCTGATCATAAGAAGGTTGTTTATTCTCATTTAGTCTCATGTTGGCCTGATGCACAAAACACAGGATACACATTTAGTTTAATGAAATTAGCCGAGCCAATGATTTGTGGTACTCCATCAAAGTGCGAATGAAATCTGTCAACGTGGAAAATGATGTGTTGGCAACGCTGAACTTAAGAATGGTTCATTACCACGCAAGAGAGCTGCTGTAAAAATGAGTTTATGATTCTATAAATGCAAAGAATTAGCTGTTTTACTGGAAAGCTCTTTGAATTTGTCTGACATTTGTAGGTTTCAAATTGGTAGTGATGTCCAGTATAACATGTATAACATAATCCGAATAAAAATATACAACAAGAGGGAAAATCGATTTGTCTTTGCTTAATGGTGTCGACAAGACAGACTATATATGGCGTAAAAGACAATACATGGACTCCATTAGAAATCTGAAGTCATCTGAATCATGCATCAGATGCATGATTGGATTAAGATCTGGGGAATTTGGAGCCAAGTCAACCCCTTAAAAGTGTGTTCATCAAATCGTTCCTGAACCACTGCTGCAGTGGGAAAGGAACACTATCCTGCTTAGAGAGCCCACTGCTATGGTGGACTACTGTTTTTATGAAGGGTTTTCCCACCAAAACAGCTCTGGCCCATCAAGACATTGACTCTACTAGACCTCTGAAGGTGTGTTGTGGTGTCTTCCACCAGCAGATCCATTATGTCTTGTTTATAGGGAGGTAAGGCCTCCATAGATGAGATTTTTTTGTCCAGAAATACCCACAGATGTGCAATTGGATTAAACTCTACCATGACTTCACTGTTGCGTTCCTCAAATCAATCCTGAACCATTGTTGCAGTGTGGCAGGTGTATTATCCTGCTGAAAGCCATTGCTATTAGGGAATACTGTTTCCATCAAGGCTTATATTTGGTCTGCATAAATGTTTAACTAAGTGCTATGTGTCAAATAAACATCAACATGGATGGCAGCGCCCAAGGTTTCAAAGCAGAACTTTACCAAAAGCATCACATGGCCTTTACTGCCTTGTCTTCTGCCCATAGTACATCTTGCTGGCATGTCTTCCCCCGATAAACAATACATTCACACCCGTCCAGCCACATGATGTAAAAGAAAACATGGTTCATGAGACCGGGCCACCTATGTCCACTGCTCTGTGGTCTAGTTATGATGCTCACAAACTGGAACACACTATGTTCTGACACCTTTTTATCAGAACCAGCATTATTTTCTTCAGATGTTTGAGCTACAATTGTTTTTCTGTTGGATTTGAACACAGAACACAGTGCACATACTTCAATGAGACTTGGTGCCACAAAAAAAAGACAAGCAGAAAAGACAAACCACGCAAAGAGCTGTGTAAAGAGAGTTTATGAGAAACTATACTCTTCAGAAATACTGTTTGCAGGAGGAGAGAACATGAATAGAAAAGAAAAGTGAAAAATAGGAGACTTGACGCTCACCATTCTGCACAATGTAACAATGTCAGCATAAAAATATGTCCAAATTATAGCAGACAGAACATGCCACATGTCAAAGCTTCTTCATCAGAAACCATGCCTGCTACAAAACACAAGAATCTCTAAGCCACAGCTAAATATGCAGCAGTAGCACAGCGAGACATGAAGAGACTGCGTTGGGCAGAAAAACAGCACTTTATGGATAACTGCCAAAACACCAGTTTCTAGCACAGTCTATGTGGGTATGTGTGTGTTCCCTTTTACTTAAAGCCTCGGGGATCAGTGTCCCTTGTGGCAGCTGAGCCAATAATAACTATATTGATCACGTCCTGTGACATTTGTGTCACAAATCAATATGCCGATAACTGACTGTTCTGTGCTGCGACCCGGACCACAGGCCCGAGACATCAAGGAAGAAGAAGAGGTGAAAAGAGGAAAAGCCAATATGATGTTGCTTCATTGTACCCGGTGAAAAAAATAATCACTCAAAAGTGACCATATGTGCACATAAACTGTACACACACTCACCTTCTCAATGTCCTCTAAAGTCTTGTAGTACTTTGCTTCAGTCTCCTGGATTTCCACTAAGCAGCAGTTTCTCTTGTCATCTTCTGTCATACCCATTTTCTAGAGCAAAAACAAATAATAAAATTAGACTGTTAATTACTATTATACATATTTACACTCCTTATTTGTACTATAGGCCAATTTATTATTCTGTATTTTTGTTATTATTCTTATTTCTTGTATTTTTTAACCTTATAATACTTTATGGTTTCCAAGTCACTTATATCTATATTAAAAGCTATTTCATTGATGTAATGTCTCACAATAATTGAATTCAGTTGGTGGTCGTTGTAATGAATTACATAGTTCAGGCAGTTTTTCAGTTCCACTCATTATCGCTGTTGCTTTCTTGTAACCCTGTCAGCTAGAAATCACATTTAAATACAGAACAACTACACTGGAGCAGCAGATATGCTTTGTAGGAAACATAATTGTTGGCTGGATTATCTTCCCAGGCAACATATTTTTTAGCATAAAGTGCTACATTTTTTAACAGCAGGAGTTTAAGTTTAGGCAACAAAAGCATTTGAGTTAAGGTTAGAGGAAGGTTGTGTTTGGTTGTAAAATCAAATTATGTTTTGTTGAAATGAATTATAGCTGGGTAAGATATAGCTGGGTTGTTGTTCTGCTAATATTTTATTTGTATAGTCAGTATCAAGATATTTGAGATAAGTTAAGATAAATTAATTTTCCTACAAAACTGAGTTGATATTGCAGTTTACGTTGCATTTGAACATAATTTCAAAGCTGCAGGACTGTTTCCTGGGACCTGGTTATATAATCGACTGGCTTTGCTGAACAATTTCCATACTGTTTGGAAATGAGTGGAAAGAAATCACTGCAGGAACAGAAGGTAAAACACTGTTCACATAGAGTGAATGACTGCAGCTGCTAACGTGAAGCAGCTAAAGTGAGACAGTGATCATAGTGACACTGTAGAAGAATGGAAGCGTGTGAGCCAGTGAGCGTTTGTGTGTGTGTGTGTGTGTGTGTGTGTATTATTGCGTGGGCTGGCAGGCGTATGTATATGTAGGTATATGTAGATGAATTCAAGGTGATTAAGTTACAGCCATGCAAGCAGATTGCAAATTATAAAGGAGCGGGGGAGGGTGGGGAGAAAAAAAAAGATACAAACTTATCTACATTTCTCATGCGGCCTCATGTCAAAGCAAGTCTGCTGTGAGTGTGAGAGTTTGAACAAACAAAATGTTGTTGCACATACTGTATGAGTCACCAGAATGGTCATGGTAAACACACACGCACGCACGCACACACGCACACACGCACACACGCACACACGCACACACGCACGCACACACACACACACACACACACACACACACACACACACACACACACACGCTTTTTCTGTATAGATTTTCCATACTGCTGCATAGGAAAATGTCATGAGCAGGTAACCAAGTCATGTGGAACAGATATGGTTGTTGTTAACCAAAAAAAAAAATTGAGAATGTAGAATGTAATCAACCAATCAGAAGCAGCGCTGAAGGCCAGCAGTATAATGTTTATTTAGCTCATGTTTTGAGGTTGGATGTGGCAGCTGGTGATCCTTGCTGACGTCAAGTCGACATCGCAGTCACCGAGCTGAAATTGTGAGCTGAGTCAGACGCCGAGACCAGATGGGGTCTTCTTTATCCCCACCCGAACGCATGGGTCACTAGTCTAATTGGCAGGTCGTTCTCTCGGGATGCTATGAGTTTGTTTTAAATGAAGTGGTGGAGGGAGTTAGCTGACAGGGTGGGAGAGTGGGGGGGTGGAGGGTGAGTCACGAACACAGCAGCACTCACCTGCATGTATCTGATCTGCAGCATGAGAAAGGCAAAGCAGTGCAAGTCAGGAGTCGAATTAATCAGTGTTTATTAAAGACATTTGCCGTGTTTTCGAATATAGGTTGTCACACAAATAGAAAACTGTGTGACAAAATTTATAGACACCTGGTGAACAGGTGGGAAATGAGATCATGGAAAAAAAAGAAAGAAATCAAATGTTTTCGGATTAACATTCAATAATAGTTGAAACAACCATGATGATGAAAGTGAAGAGTTTTTGTGGCGCAAAATTCTCACCATGGGTTGTCGTACTTCCACCTTAATGATGTCCTCATAGATGTCGTCACCATCGTCCTCACATGGCACGCAGTCGTAGATGTCATCCTCGCCCAAGTCATGCTCACTGGGGAAAAACACAAACACACACACACACATTATATTAACAGATGTATCTAAACACAAGAGCAGCTCTGCCAAAATTAGCTCATATGCCCCCTGCAGACAGCCCTGACAGCAGAGATACACTGAACAGTCCAACCAGTACAAGCTCATTATCTTTCACCAACTCGAGCCTTAAGAGTGATATTGTTTAAGGCAAGGGGACACTGTACCCGATGATCACAAAGCTCCGCTGAGTTGTGCTATTGAGTGGCATTTCCCTTTAATGAGTTTATGTTGCTTTGGCATCCAGCTAGCTAAATGACCTTTAATTAGGCAAGCAGCCAACAGAGCACAGACAGTTACTGTGGAGAACGGCATCTACTGGGAAACGACGCCACTGCCATTGCTGCTACTGCTGCTACTGCTGCTCCAGGAGCTCACACTGTATCTCCCTCTGTTCTCTAAAAGCAATTTTTGTGTAGGAAACTTAGTGAGGCAGCGGAGTTGCCTCAGCAGGAAAATGCTTTGGCAATGGGCCCATATCGATGCTGTTAATAAACAGGGGCTTTAAGTTCCCCCCCCAAAAAAGGAAATAAATGATTAAATACTGCAAACAAATAGTGGTAGTAAGAGCTACCTCATAAATAATGGAGAACCACATTTCAAACTTGGCAACTGTTGGTCTGTTTAAACGAAATTCCATTCACCTCAAATGCAAGTTATGCTGAGGCTGTGAACTGAAGCTGAATTAGCTGTAGGCAGTTTCTGTTTGCAATGTAACAATGGGTGTACAATAAGCATTCACTGGATTACTTTAATATTGAACAAAACTTTAAAATGTGATGATTCTAGGGAAAGTTCTAGACATGCTGATTTTCAATTGTTTTCAAGTGAGCTCTAACTAACCCTGTAGCATCAGAAAGTGTAACACATGCTCACTGTGTAAGTGTATCCGTCATGTGTATGTTAAACTTTCATTGAGATATATGACGCAGAAAGTGAGTGTGATTTTTCTTTGACACAACTTGCAGCAAACAGGTACTATGGTTAAAAAAAAAAAAACAGAATTTAATTGCAGCTTAAATGTATTAAAAGTCCTTGAGAAGGAGGATGCTTTAATTCCACATCACCAGATCAAGGGATGGCACCAATTTGATGAGTTCTTTTTTTTTGGATGAATCATCCAAATATACCAAAATATGATCCCCTGCATGTAAACCCACATGTTTGTATATTCTTGCCTTAACCCATCTGTCCTTGCATCAAACCAACTAAGTTCAGATCACAAGATTTCACTTCAAGATCCCCAAAATGGGATATTTCCTGAGAATTTCAAAGGTACAATTCATAAATATTCTAAAACTAGATTTATCTGCGCAGACAGAAAAAAACAGGTTGTTGAATTTCCTCCACATGTGACCTTCTACATCTGCCATCACGCTAATAAATAAATGAAATATTTCTCCTTTCACTGTCGACGTAAAAACAGGATAAAAACAGACAGAACTGCTCAGTATCAAGTATTCAGCTTTGTCGCTATGCTTGTGCACAGGTTGTTTGAAGTTTTAATTGAGGTGGCTCGGTTCGCTCTCTGCAATGCGCTTCCTCTCTTTTCATTAGGTAAAAGTGGCTCATGCTGAATGCTGAGGAGGCTGCGTGGGAGGACGACGGCTGGTCGACGCTGTCCCATCAGTCTCGTCTCTCTGAACCGTGAGACCACAGCGAACTCCACAGAGACTGAGTTGTCACCTGGAGGAGAAATTCTGGCAAAGCAGATGTTGTATTTGATTTTTCTTCTAATCCCTCAGACACTGTATTATGTGAGAAAGATCTAGTGCAGTGATATGAATATGACCTATTGAGCGATTAGAGAGAGGCAGGATCTCCTGGGAGAACATGAAGGACAGTCTGAGAGCTCTTTCTTAAAAAAGTAATGAATAAGAGAATAAATAACATTCAGAATGAGCAATCAATAAAATTATTTTGCTCTGAATTCCATCATCTTTATCTACTTATCTTGAACTTGTATGGCATCAGTGATAGAGTCACCAGAGGAAATATTGTATTGATTTACAATGACATTTAAACCCTTTCCTCTTTCCCTGCAGCGTTCTTTATCATTGTCCAATACTCCTTTAGCCCAACTAGTCACTTCCAGATATTTGTGATGCTTTTAATCAATGACTGCTGATTGATCTCTGCATCGCACTGATCGAGTTTGAAGGAACGTTTCCCATCAGCTGCTGTTTTCATTTCAACCTCTCTTCCGTCTTCTATTTCTAATTATCTTTCATTTTGATTGTCTCTTTTTTTACTAATCCTCAGTCCACCTCACTGAAGTGTTTACTGGCACATGTAATTAAAACTTAAGTCTTCTGGGTGCTGATGCCTCTAATACATTGTCAACATTGATTTTTCAGAATAATTTCCCATTGCTGTTGTAACTCCGTTGATCCAAATCCTGTATTGATATAAATAATTCCTCATTAACTGCAGGAATCAGTATTGTAATGACTGTGTATTCTCCATCAGCAGACTGTAGATACCAACACCCCCTTCACATTTCTAGTTGGTGATAAAATGAATCACCCTCTTGAGCGATTTCCTCTTTTAACTATATTGAACATGAAAACTTGGCCTGTGTCTGTACTGGACTCACTGGAAGCTGTGGTCCTGAATGTAATCTGCGATGACTGGAGAGATTTTCTGTATTCTGTAACTGCCTCAGTTTTAAACGACGACGAACATACCAACACATAAATGATAAGTGCGTGGGTAGAGCTGTTGATCTAAGCAGAGCTTTCGTTCTCAGCTTTGGGAGTGAGACAGATGTGATGGTGATAATGGCCACATGGAAGCAGAGTGTGCGGCACAGCGTCAATCATTACAACACAGCCGCATCTCTTTAATTGAGCCACCGACAAAATGTGAACTGTAGCCACTGTATAACTGATTGTTAGTGTTGGACTCCACCATGCGGTATTCACCACTGATTCACACATATTTTCGGGTTCAAAGTTGAGCATGTTGTTTATGTATTTGCATGTTTGTTGGTTATTAAAAAAAAGACCAAAGATGAACACATTTCTTGCACTAAAGCTGTCACTATTTATATCCTTTTCTCCTGAGGTCTTTAATGAAGATTAATAAATCATTCAAATGCACTTATGTAGGTGTCTACTTGTGCATGTGCATGTATCCCATACATCAGAGAGAGGAGAGTCCTGAGGACTCATGAATTAGGTCTAATTTTCTGTCTGATTACACAGTGACAGGCCAGAGGGTGTCCAGTGTGTTTGCATGCGATCGACCCGCTAGCCTCCACCCCCAGCACTCAATGACATAGAGTTACATCAGAGCGGAGTATGACTCACCATATCAGAGCTAGTAAGCATGTTCCTGAAGGGTCAGCTGCTTTATATTAAACTTCCTCTCCATTCATTGATTAAAGTATACCAAAAATGTATTTATTTATATATTTAGAAGTTCTTTCGCATGCACATGGGTGGAAAAAAACATAGCCTTAAAATGGCTTAAATGTAACTGTAACAATTTTGCTTCATTTAGCAATATAGCAATATTTAAGCATAAATATGAATATGCAAATCAGCCACGCCTCTACCCTACAGCCCATTCAACCCCCCACTGATCGCCTGGAGCTGTGACTCAAACACAAAAACCTTTGGTTGTTTTTCTTGCTACTGGACAACACATGGTGAATTTTGAGATTGTTGTCAGTATACTGAAAGTTAAAGCTTTATTTATATATATATAACAATAACACCACACTGCATCTGTTAAGGTGATGAATTGAAAAAAAAAAATCTACTAGTCCAAGTTCCCTTGTGACAAAATACGGTAGTTCATTCTGATAGTGTTCGTGTGATTAGATCAAATTTAAATTATACCCAGACTGAGCATCATCTGTTTTCAAGCTATCGATTTTTCATCTCAACCTGCCCAAGGGATTAATGGAGCAAAATAAACTGTGTGTACACAAAGCACTTGTGGCATAGTTTGCTTCACAGTGGAAATGCATGTGAATTATTGGCAGAAGGAAAAAAAGTCCCCTGGCAACTGTGCCCGATCCACTCCCATTTCATGCTTTGTCAACTCCAGGATGGAGTCATTCCAGACGGGGAGGACTCAGAGTTAAGCCATGTGAAGACTTGACATCACAGAACCAGAGAAGGGGAAGTACGAACCAGGTTTGCCATTAACCTGGGAGACCCCACTCAGGTAGAGACTGGCCTCAGACACTCCTGCAGACAGATATAGTTGAGCAGAGAGAAAAGTGGTGCCTGCTCTGTAAATATATACTCACACCTATCATACAATCTCCACTCCGTTTATTTAGAGCAGTCATTTCCAGGTGAGCTCATCCTGACGGCCTGAGGGCTCAATCCACAATCCACCTCACATGACATGAATTCTTCTGACATGATACTGTAAATATGGAAATTATCCAGCGAGGTAAGTGACCTCTGCTAGACCTCTAAAATGATACACTAGCAAACACACATATTCCCTCAAATATTTAAAGCAAAGTTGTTTGCATGCAGCACCTCTAGCACAAAGATGGAATAAATGAGTTATATCTTTAAGGGTAAAATAAGTGATTTTATTCCAAAAACATTTTGTTGAACTCAAAAACTGCTCTGGCTTCGTAAACGGGGATATTAGCTTGCATGTCACTCACTGCTATTCCAGTTTATTCATTCATGCTCATACAAGGTACAAAAAAGATTGGAAATGGGGAAAATGGGATAATGGGAGCAACAGATTTTAAATCTGGCATATGGTAACGGATGGTGCCAATTTAAGGATTACCAGGGTTAAAAGGAGGCAGGTTACCCTTCCATTACAACCAGATGCAAAGATTTGAAGATTGCTGGTGAGTGCAAAGAACCACATGCATATAGCCCATATAGTCCACAATATAACTGTGAACTAGCAGTGGCAAAGAGTCGATGCAGTTTTCCATTGTCAGACACTTCACAGTCAGACAGGAAAATAAATCCACCTGTAAACTTGTCAGGGACCTGTCTTGTCTCCCTTCCTTCAGCCCACTTTTTTTGTTATTTACAAGCCAGGCACTTTGTTAAAGAAAATGTAAATAACTACATAAACCCTAGCACGGAGCACTCCTTCCTTGCTATGATGAAACAAAGGCTGGGATCTAAACATCTGGTCTGAAAACTCATATCATTGTTTTCTAATATCTCAGTGGTGTCAACAAACCACATCAAGATCTTGGGGTGGAGCTGTCTGATGAGGCGTGAAAAAAAGGGATGGAAAGGATTCAGTCAAGTTCAATCAATGCCAAGTTCCAGTTGATTCAATATAAACTTCTGCATTATTCTAAAGAAAAGCTGAGTAAAATGTATCCTGACGTTTCCAATATCTGTGACAGGTGCAACCAAGAAGTAGGGACTCTGGGGCATATGTTTTGGTTCTGCTCTAAGATTGTTCCTCTTTGGAAACAAATTGCAATGTTTATGATGTACAGCTGGAACCTGATGTAGTTTTTGTATTGCTTGGTTGCTCCAAAGCTATTTTCTCACTTATGCAGAAGACCATTAGATTTGGCACTTTGGCAAAAAGGTTAATACTTAACGAGTGGAAGTCTTCTGACCCTCCTACCTTCTCTAGATGGCTCAAGGAAATGGTCTCAGGGATACATCTTGAGAGGCTAGTAGAAATTCAAGAACGGGTAAATCATCTGTTGAATCAGACATTATCTGGGGCCCCATAACTGAACACATCAACTCTTTAGCAGGTTAGCCTCTGCTCCTACCCTAGTCTATTGTGCTTTGTGTGTGCACAACAAAAGAACAGTCATATAGTCATGTAACTCAGTCATATGATTTTGGTGGAAGTCTGGGTTGTTTTAGTTTTTTTTTTGTTAGTTAGTTAGTTTTTTGTTTATGTGTTTCCCATTTTTGTTTCGTGGCTGTTTTCGATTGATGTCTGTACTTGTGAGTTGTTGTGAACTTAAAATACAATAAAATATAATCGACAAAAAAAAACAAAAAAACTTGTCTGGAACCAGCACGCATATAAACTGGCACTTACATGGGCCTGGCAAAGAGACTGACAGAGTAAAAGCATTAAAAACTTTATGGATGTTTTGATGGTCCAGCAGTCCACTGATGTGGCAGCCCAGGGGGATCTGTCCCTGTAGTCCTGATTAACTGTGGTGAAAAGACCTCTGAGAGTTGAAAGACACTTCCTGCTTAACAGGTAACTGGTGGGTTTTGTCCTGTTAGCTAATCCCAAAGGGTTAATTAGTAGTAGTAGGCATTGTCACAGTTGTGTGTCCAGTAATCTTTATTTACTTGCCCATAGTTGTCTGGAAACATTTAAGGCCTTTCTACATGTTAGCTTCGCAGCAGCTCATTACATGGTTGAAAACAGAACCTACAGCTATCCTCAGAGACCTCACCAGTTCAAGTCTTTTGGCTGCTCCAGATTAAATGAAAAATGTTGATCGATCTTTAGCTGCATGGCTGCTGGAACAATCTTCCATTTAACATTTGTTCTGCTGGCATGAACTCTGTTTGTAAAGCCCACCTCAAAATCTATTTTTTATAGATTTCTTTCCATAGCAGTTTGTACCCTTTTGTTGTTTTAGTCACTAAAGCTAATGATGCCATTTCATTGATTTTAGACATTGCTGTAATATTCACTTTTTCACTACGTAGTTTTATTTCCTCACACTAAATAATACAGGTGACAATATTGCTGTTTTATGCCTTACATGCTGTTGGTTTTATGCGCCTCATCAGATTGTTTTCATTCTCTTGGATGACTTTATAAGACACAATATCTATTTAAAAAAATGACTGTCATTGTCTTTTCCCTCATGTTCTGTAGTTCAGTCACGCACTCATGGCAAACCATGCGTGCATCAATATTTCAGGCTAATTATTAAGTCTTTGAACGAAGGGTTATTACTAACGTGGCCTATGTGCTAAGTGTGTCCAACCGTATTATGGGCGGGACCTGCTGATGAATCAATTATGCGTTTGTCCATGATGAAATGAAATGCATACATGGTCTTTGTGAAAGGTCAAAAGCAGCTGTGCTGCAGAGAGGCATGATTAATTCAATAAGAGCCAGACCTCTGCACCTACAGGTTACATGAAGTGCACCGTGTTACAATCCCACTGACCATTCAAAAAAAAATAGATGAACTCCAGATTTAGGCTGATTGAAGCTGCTGCCATGGTTACAAGGAATGAAATCACTAATATGGGCAGCAGAGATTTTGCAGGAGATGTTACAGGTTGGAGGCAAATTAAAGACATACCATCATTTACAGGAAAGACACAACATTCATCCGGCTTTGAAGGCTCTATGTTTTGCTTGCTGACTTTAGTAGTAGTGGACTTGGGTGACACTTGTTGCTATGGAAACCATGCACTTGCTATACCCAGTGGATTGTTAAATTCTAAGAGACATTTCTTTATGATGCATTCAGAATAAAATAAGGAAAAGGGAACTTTGATATCCCCTTCAGTATTACCTGATATATTAATGTCCATTGTCTGGAAACACAAGTTTGAATCTACAGCTGTCACAATGCTTTTCATGGATATTGATGTGGATTCAGTGAATTAGACTGTGGGATGCAACCATAATTGTTTACATTTTGGCACATAATACTTTAAGATATGCCATATACCTTCTATATCTATAATATAATATAATCTATAAGATGTTCCACCAGATTACTGTGATACCTACAAGATGAGTTGATGATTGATGATTATCATCTACCTGATTTAGAAGCATATATACAGATGTTTACTGTATTCATGGTGGATAAATATGTGCATCTGTATGTGCAGATCTGACTGAGTTATAACTGTACACATGTAGTCTATGCAACTGTCCATCTCACATCACCTTTTTATGTCTTACACTGTTACTCTCCCACACCCTCAGGCTAAGCCCCTGTACTTGCGCAAAAAGTAGACAGTAGCCAATATTTATCCTCTTTTCTTGCTGTGATAACATTGTAATCCTGTGTTTTTTGTTAATAAAGTCCTTAAATCAACAAGGTGTCATTATTTCCTCCATTCTTTTCAGAATCACTTTTTGTGCAAGAGTGAGTTATAACGCCCGTGCTTTAGGCTTGCACGGCTGCATGTTTGGATAAGCTGCACTCTAATCCAGTATTAGCCTGCTTGGCTGGTTCTCTCCTTCAGCGAGAGCACATTCCTCATCCCCCTAAAGAACATCACAATCATGTATTCAGCGAGCATATATCTGTATGGCTCGCATGCTCTCTCCTTTCTATCTCTTGCTTCGCTCCCTCCTATCTTTCTACTGTGATGAATGACATCCATCTCATGGCAGTTAACTAAGTATTCATCATTAATCTGAGTCGAGCTGCTGCTGTCACCGCTGGAACCGCTGCCAAGTCCGAGACCCCGTGACTCTTTTTTCACACCCTGCACAACCCTCCCACCCATCGACCTGACACACAAGGAGCCAGGAAGCTGGGCAGCCAGGCAGCCAGGCAGCCAGCCACTGAGCCAGGCCCAAAGTCAGAGCAGTGATGGTGTCACTATGGCAACAGGCAGAGTGACACAGGGCTCCTCGCTTATGTAATTAAGCGGTTAGAGAAAATTGGAAAAAAGTGGCAATCACAGTCACCCACATCATTTTCAAAGATCACAAGAACTGAATGAGCATGTACTTATACCCGGACATTCTATAGATTCTACAACATAAACTGTCAAAACACAAATATTCTGTAAATTAATTATTAGATACAAGCTGGCGTTTACTGTCGAGTGGCATTTACCGGGGTTTCTGGGTGGTTTTTCATGGCATGTGGTTTTTATGAGTAAGGTTAGAACAAGTAAATACTGTATCTTCCTAGGTGACATAAATATCTCTGTGTGGGTGTTTGTTGTAGAATTCATACTTACTCTGCCAGCTCCTCAAGGCTCCGGTACACGTCATCCTCATTCAGAGCTGTGTCCTCCGAAGGAAAAGGCCTGGTACAGAAACACACAAACACACAGGGACACAGAGTGAGACAAGGTACAAAATACTTAATCACTACAGAAGACACAGTGTCCCAGGTAGAAAAAAAAAAAATAACCAGTCGAAAACTGTGTTCTATCTGTCAAGTTGTCACTCTCTGTTCCATCACTTCTGCAGCACAACAGCAAGATGGTTTTCAACACAGGAGTCCATCAGTCACACAAAAAAAACATTGTTGAAACACATCAGCACACTGCCGCTGACAGATAAAAAAACTGGCACCTTCTCAGCCAACTTTCAGGACAAAAAACAACCTTTTTCTTAGAGATTGATGGTCAGTTGTCTTAGAAATCCTCTTTGGGCTTTTGAGCAGCTTTCAAGGACCATGGGGTGTAATGTAGAGCGATATACAATATATAAAATCACTCATCTTAGAGCTGTGATTTAAAAAAAAAAAAAAAAGTGTCTTTCGTTCTATGGCCATGACACACACTGCAACCAACAATAGTGCAGATAAAAGCATTCGTGTCAGCCTTGGGTACAATAATTCAGAAGGTCGATTGTGTCCCATCCTCTTCTAAAATTTCTCATTTCCACCCACACAGTGTCAACAAACACAACACTCCTGGGAAGTGGCAGAGCATAAAAAAAACAAATGAGCAATCAATTAGCTCATTAAACAGGGTGGATTTATTTCTGATCTTTTTTAAAAGATATCTGCTTTCTACAAACATTATCCTGAAGTGCGTGACACGGCCCCGATCGGCCAAGCATGTTGATAATCTTTCATTTTTCCGTTATAAGAGCTGATTGCTACAAATTATAGCCTATTAGCTTGTTGCCGCGCACAATTGAAGCCGATTAAAATCAGTGAGGTCACGATCAAGCAAGGCTAATCATCAACCACGCTGATGCTACTGAAACGGAAATAGTCTGTGTGATTAAAATGAACACTGAGAACATCTGGTAAACAGCAAACCACTGAGGTGGTACAACTCTCTGGGATTAAACTGCACTGTACAAATGTAGCAATGCGACTGTTTTTTTTTTTTTTTTTCTTCAGTATAAGGTGTTTGTTGTTTTTTTACACTCTGATAGCAGTAGCCAGTGTTCTGTGTTATGGTAAACAGCCCAGTAAGGTTGACCTTGACTCTCACTGTATAATGTAACACGAACACGATTTGTTTTCCTACTGTCAAAGATCCAGTGGGCACACACGTGCACACACACATACACACACATACACACACACACACACACACACACACACACACACACACACACACACACACACACACACACACACACACACACACAACCTAAACCCAAATCTAATGTCAAATCATATTTTACCCTTATGGTCCCTATAAGGACACTGCTCCCAACAAGGCTGGTGTTCATACTGGAAAGGTCCCAAATTGGTAACAAATAATACATTCAGATAGAGGACAGAGAGGATTTCTGTTTTACCATACAGAACAATACCTTAAAGATAATATATAAAAATATAAAAATATGCAGCAGTACATTCTTCAAGGTTATTATTTATGTGAAAACAAACATCACATGTTGTTGCTTGTATATTTAGGCAACATGTCTATGTTAATTAGCAATATAAGATAATAATATAATTACATCTCGGGTAATATGATATAGTTATATATAACTGTGTGATTTTCATAAATGAAACATGCTTAGAGCACAAATGGAACAAAAGAGGAGATTAGGCTATGTGGGAAAAAAAAGAAATATATATTATTTTGCCTTTGTTTACCAGAAATGTCACCAGAGCAGCCAAACTAGTTACATTTAGGGAATCCCCAGTATGTCTGGAATGCATAACAAATCAATTCAATTCAATGAGGCTTCGCTACCCATTGTGCAAAGTGGGACACACCACATTGAAAAACTTCTATTCAGTAACAAATTCCTGAGTTTCCAAGTTTCCATGCATGGGCTTGTGTATGCAAGTAAATCTTTCTTCATTTTAGTGCAGAGAGAGATTTATTTAACTTTTTACTTAACTAACATTTCACTGTCACTTATCTGTTTTGCGTTTCATAACTTGAGCTTCACTTGATGTGATGGGGGTTGATTTAAGTAGTACACAACAAAAACTATTTTTTTTTTTTTACCTTGTACGCAGATTTAAATTTGTTCAAATTTAGCATTTTCTCTCAAGCATTTCCAGCAAGTCAAACTTTCAGTCGTGCCAACAACGCTAGCTAAATTTCTCCTTTCAAAAAAAGTAAATACGTTTCCGTAACTTATTAGATTCATTTGAAAAAACTGAATGTGTTCAAATGGGCCAGCAGATTACTACAGTTTACTGCGATTGTCTTTTCTTTTATCAAAATTAAAACAATATAGGGTTCAATTCAACTACCTGCAATTCAACCACAGACTTCAAAACCCGATTCACTGTCATCTGTTTAGATCTGTTCACAAATGTGGTGTATGTATATTTATTTTTTTACAAGGGTATGGTTACAAGTGTGATCTATCTTGACCCTGTAAAGCTGAATAAACTTTCTTTCTCCATCTTTAAAAAAATACAGTCTGTTGCTCCAAACAAATGAATGGATATTACCTAATGGAAATGTTCAAGGTAAATATAGATTGTAGCAGGAGAGACAGAAAGCAAGACAGCAAAAAGGAAAAGAATAATCGTAAGTATGTATGTCTGCTGGTCGTGAAGTGGTCTGGAACAGTGTTAGTGTCAGACACCAGCCATTCGTAGCTCTCACAAAAGCACTCCACTCTCTCTTAGCTCTCACCTTTGAAATCCTTTGACTGGTTTTAATCTGAAGATATAATCAGACACTTAATTGCTGCCCCCTGTCTTCATAAAGAGTCCATCGAATCGTTGGAGTCAAGTACGTGTGCAGGTTTGTGTGTGTTGGCCTGCATCAGCACTTAGGCTTTGTTTTAATTAAAGCAGTGGTCACAGTGAAAGAGTGTGTCAGCCATCAGGTTAATGAACGCTCAGCTGAATAGCTAAAGGTCAACTAGTCACCTTCATGTGCACGCACACACACACACACACACGCACGCACACACGCAGACGCACACGCACACACACAAGCAGACAAATATCTTAATTGTTCTCTGAATCAATTAACTGTTTCTCTCTCGCTATTTTTCCCCCATGTTTCAGTGGTGTAACTTCATTAAAACCTCTGTGTTCACAAGAGATGATTACCAGTATTGTCATTAAGAAATTATAAACGAAAAAACAAAAAAATAAAAACACCTCATTTGATTTATGCTACTTTCTCACACGCTGTTATGAGCAGAAACCCAGCACAGAAGGTGCTTCCTCCAGAGCGTAATAACACAGCCACATCTGATGGCCCCCTCCAATGAAATGTGCTTTATATTATAAGTTATTAATGGAGTCCCGCAGGGCAAAATTTAATTACGTAGTAGTTTGGGTATACATGCGCTCATATCTATCACTGCGGCGTTGTTTTGCACATCCAAGCAATGTCCAATGCTGCCGTTTTCATTTCTCTGGAATGGTGCAACCAGGTGGAATTGAACTATGTTTAATTTCATCACAACTCCTCTGATGAATCATCTCTTGGCTATTCAGAGCAGCTTTTATAGTCTATCCTGCAACTGTTTTGTTCAGTTCAGTACACTAGGTGGTAAACAAAACTGGACACAGAAGTTTTTTTTTTTTTTTTTTTAAGTAAACAGTTAATTATTCTCTGTTTGAACACTGATGGTGCTGACAATCCAACCTGATCCGGCTCATTTTTTTGTTCAGCAGGTATATTTTAATATGCAAAAGTGCAGTTGATGAGTTCTGCTACTATTTCCCCCCATTTTTTTTTGTTTAAACTTTTCTGCTTTCTTCTACCGGTTTATCCCTTTATCTCATTCCTCTTTTGTTTCCTATCTTTTTTGAGGGTAACTCTTCAGTTTGAAGGTCAACAGTTTCCTAGTGTCATTTGGTAACATGTATAATTTATTCTCAATTGCACAGAAAATAAAGCCAGCATTCTAATAGTACAATTAATTTCAGTTAATTGAACCTCCAACCAAGTTTTTTTTAGTCCATGAACAGCAGGTCAGCTGAATGTATTTATGGCCGAGAATAAAATCAAACATACATGAAAAATAAAGAGAAAAAAAAGAAAGACAATATTTAGTTGGAATAAAATTGCATGTCTTGTCGTGTCATGAAATAAATTAGTTTTTTTTCCTCTATGATTTCTACAAAATTGCTGTTATTTCATATAAATGTAGGAAATTACTAGGAAATAGCATAAAGCATTATTGTTTTTCTTTATTCTGCTGAGTGGGATAAAGGCTTTTGAGAGAGTGGATGATTGCACCACGAGTGTGTTATTTGCTTTTCAGTTGTTGCACATATAAAAGAAAAGATCTACAAAATCTCAATGAAGCTTTCCTCAAATAAAAGTTAACAATATAAAAACAATAAAAAAACACTTTTTTTCCAGATGTTTTTAACAACATCTTCACCCAACTGACTGCCCTGCTTCTCCTAAATTAACTTCATTAAATCAATAAATCCCAATCTGCTTGTGATCATGTGAAGTGTCCATGAAACTAATGCTGCTATAAGGAGAAACGTTGGATATGTTGTGCGGGACACAGCTGCAGTGAGACAGTCATTGATCAACTACTGTCAAACAACAGCAACAACAGTGTAGTCGTTAGGTGTGAACGCAACTCAAATGGTCAGTGTTGGAAGCAGTTTCATGTCCCTGGGTGCGGCTTTGTTTCTGCAGGGGGGTCGATAAATCGCATCAGCCCGAGCAAGCTAGTGCACTTATTGTACCATGTCTGTCCATAAACCTCCTCTCCTCCTATTCCTTTAAGCATGGCACTGCAGTTTCATATCACAGGGAGGGTTGTTTGTGCGCAAAGTATGAGCAGGGGTCCTTTTTTTTCTTTTTCTTTGCACGTATAAGTTATTTTCACAACATTTACGTGTGAAATTAGCACGCGCCATGCATTCAGTCGGCATGAGTAAAGACAAGGAGAAGATGTGCGCTGTCGTAACTGCACACTAATGTGTTTGAAGTGATTCAGTGGCGTGTGGGGGCAGAGCTGTGCCTATAGCATGAGGAAAGAGAAGGAGGTGCAAATGGTGATTCTTAACACTGTTGCTGCTCGCCGTACTCCTGACGTGCACTTCAACCTTCTCAGCTGCTGGTGTGCTATAAAAACTATAACTAGAACTATATCTGACTGTTACAGTTATTGTTTTTATGTGTTTAATACATAGAATGATGTACCAAGCAGGACGTCAGGTAAGACTGAAGACATGATTAGTCAATTATTATATCAGTTCATTGCTTGAGTCATAAATAAAATAGAACCTATACACATATTCAGGTTCCAACTTCATTAATAACATTAAAAAAATAATGAAATAAAACTTTATTAATCAAAAAAGAAATGATTCTGCTAGATGTAGACAACAGACTGTTTCCATGGCTTGCTGCATGTGGATCTCTGGGAAGTCTGGGAGGATATATATTGTATATGATAAATTATATCATTATATCATCTGTTGTATAGCAAGGACAGGGAGTGATATAGTGTTGTGGCCAAAGATGGGAAAAAAAATTCCTGTGGGGTTCAATGGTGCTTCTTCATAGTCCAATATTACATTTACATAAAATATAGTAATTTAGAGAAACTTTTATCCAAGCAGGAGTCAAGGTGTAAGATAACCATGGTCTTTATCAAGAGCTGGATGGCATAAACAGTCAGGTAAAGCGTGATTTTTCTCATCTTGTGGACTGCATAGTGGCACATCCGGAAGACCTACACTACATGGTCAGAGAAAGACAGGCAGTCATCAAACATGCCCTGCAAACTTGATTGGGGTGAGGGATGAGGATGAAGTAATGTGATAAAGAGGTTATTTAGCATGGTTTAGTTGCTTCATAACAACATGTCTGCAAGATAACCCATGCCAATTGCCCGACCATCTGGCGCGAATGACAGTCAAATTAAAACGTCATAGGGATAGCAATGATACACAGTAATTGTGTTGCAATGAAACAGATGCTATCAGCTGCTTTTAGCACATCACAACATAGAAGATGACACTGGTCAACACTGAGTGGTAGATCATGAGCAGTACAGCAGTATGTCTCCTGAAAAAATATACCGCTCTGATCTCTGTTGTACAGAGCGTCCAGTCTAGTCTTGTCCATGTTTTATGCCATTGGTAATATAATATCTTTGAGATTCTGACAGGTTGTCAGACAAAGGGAGGCACTTTGAAGACATTACTTTAGGCTCTGAAAAATAGTGATGCCATTTTAAAGCCCATGTATGTACTGTCACAACTATTATTTTACAACCTGCTCCATCTGCCCTATAAGTAGTGGTTGTCACTTTTCAGCAACGTAAATGAGTTAAGATACACTAAATGGGAACTCTGATTTAAGAACTATGTCATTGTCTAAACACCCTCAACAAACTTCCTTTTCTGTTCTGTTTTCTGCCTTCACAATGTGCTCTCTGTCTCTCACACTCTGTGACCCCGATCCCCAGCAGGGATCAGCGAGTGGTAAACTAGGACAGTGAAGCGAGAGCAGGTTGAAGGTTAGGGAAGGGGTTGGCTGAGGACAGTAAAGATAAGCAGTGAGATGGAGCAGTGGTGGGCTAAATAACAGAACAGAGGATGACGCAGGGCTTATGCTGTAGATAAGCTGTGACAAACACAAGTCCAGCTGCCAGGACACACAAAGGGATGAGGACATTAGGTACTTGCTTAAAAGCATTTTAGGTTTTCCACAAAAAGAGAGAAAACTGTATCAACTTTTGTCTTTAAGAGACAGTTTTTGAGGTGAATGGTTCAAAGATGGAGAGATGGGGACTCAGTGTGGCTGAAGGTTCTAACACACGACCACATTAAATCAAAACTTGGCTGAAACATTAAAAGACATGGAATGATTTCAGTGCAGATACAGTTTTTATTCTAAAAATAAATTCATGTCCTGCAGTGCTTTGATGTTCAGTTCTAGCATGGTTTTACTGGATAATTAAAACAGTACAAAATCCAGATAGAAATTTTAGGATCCCCACAGATGGCAGGGTACAAGCCCTGAATGACGTGTGCATGGCTTCCTGTCAATCGCATGAGGGGTGAAATTGAGGGTAAAAAGACATCAATGATGCACCGACAGAATTGAAAGCAGGGTTGTTTTTTTTATATATCAAATCAGATAACTCTGTATCACCTTAGTTGGGCAGCAAGATCTCTCTGTTAAGAGACATCAATAAATAGTTCAGTTTTTAACAGTAAAAACCTCATATGGGAGGAAATAAAAGTACTGTAATCACTTGCTCAAAACAAAAATAATAAAACACCTTGCAGAATTCATGATGTTGGATATATATAAGAAATAATCAAGCTGGCTTCTGAAGTCCACTAGAAGAGAATGAACATATTCCGATATACAATGAATAATTGCATATCTACCATTGTTATCGCTGCAGGTACTGAGGATCATGAAAATATGTGTCTTTGAGCTAAAACAAAGCCTTGAGCTTAATTTCTGAGTCAGACTGGTATGCTGACACACTGACAGAGTCATGAACTATTGAAGCCTGATTACAGTGAACAGACATCAAAGACAAGATCAATGGGCTTCAACAGAACGTCAATGGACACGCCTGTGGCAATGTTACTCACAGATTTAACAGAGTGAGGGACTCTCCGGCCATTTAAAGCTCAATGGATGGGTGACGGGAAGTCTCTACTTAAATGATTCAAGACATGGGGTTATTATCTGGGCATAGAGACCTCATTTGAGAAGATAAAACTGGAAAATTGTTATCTAAGAAAAATTCTTTAGAGCAATATTATAGATTCCTTCACTTTCTATAACAATATAGACAAACACAAGGACATGGGTGAAACTCAAATACTTTAGTAAGACAGTCACAAGAGGTGTCCAATATCCATTTGGAATTCAGTGATGAAGAAGTGCCCGTTTCCTCTCACCATCTGGTCTGAGCTTTAGCCAGCTGAGCCAACTTCTCTTTTAGTATAACTATAAAAGAGACACACGACTTCAGAAAAAGACCTTGAGGGACTACTTCTTCAAAATCCACTTTGGGAATCAGAATTCTTTCGTTTGTTGAATGAAATAAAATATATTGGGAAAGAAATGCAAGACTTGACTTTTTGCTGCCCTTGATTAAATGTCTTTCACAGCAAATGTGGTGCACTTGGCTACAGTGTGTGGTTTTATTCCCCTGGAATCATCATGTCTTACTCGTTTACACATGTGGCTTCTCAAACGTAACACTCTTGGCCTGAGGACTAAAGGATTGTTGATTCGGTAAAATCTTTAGGAGAGCTTCTTTAAACTTTATTTCATTAAAAAACAAGAAAAGAATATTCTTGTTTATGTCATTTCTATATTTATTTTTCATGCTGTTTTATCTAATTTTAGCCCTCAAAAGATATAGCCTAGTTTTGTAAAGCATTTACCTTTTTTTCTGAGATGTTCTATACATGACTGACTCAGTGTACAAGTATACCTGGAGGGCATAACTTACATGTATGGCTGGTATGTGTTTGAATGAGTTATGGCTCTTGTCAAGCCTGTACACAGTTGACAGGGGCTCTGAAGTGAGACAGAAGAGCTCTGACAAGTCCTTGGACCTTTGAATGTAGCTGACCTTGCCCTAAGCTGAGTTACCAGGAAGTGGATGAGGAGACCCGTTAGAAAGGCCAAATGGGGTCAGTGATCATCCAGGTTGTGGAAGTGTTGTGTTTCATAGAAGCGTCCTGTTCATGCTAAATCACACAGTACATGGCAGACCACATGCATGCATTTGTCATATGCTACTGTGCACATCTGTGAAGCCTGTAGTGGAGGCAGCAGGAGACAGATGAATACATAAAGCTCCATTAAGCACTGTTTCACATATTAACACAGAATGTGCCCTACTGAGAATAAACATTTAAATTTGAAACCCATTGTTTAAAATCTGCACCACTGCTGATACCTTTGAGATTCAGCACCAAACTTTGATCAAGGGTATGTTTTCACTTGTAGATGATTGGTGCCTGACAAATATCTGAAACCTTATCATGTAGAAACATGGAACGTAAATCACAATCTAAATTATTGGTAAAAGGCTTTGAGGTAAAAGGTACAATGAAGGGTGGAACAAAGTAAAAGCAGTCCAATTGCAACATCCTACTTCATTAAATTATCTACAGCATCCACACTATATTTAGTGAAACTGACACCAATAGAGCAAACACTTGGGGGTCGGTGTCTTGCCAAAGGACACTTCTGTATGCAGAGTGTAGAAGTGTAGAATAAAACCAATTAGTTCACATCCAATTAGTGGACTACTTTCTCCATCTCCTAAGTCACAGCTGCTCTAAAACATTGTAAATAAATTTGCAAATAGAGTTTGTGGAGAATCGGATTCAAACCACCAGACCCTGTGTGAAGTTTCATTAATTTACCCATTGGAAGATGATATTCTGTGTATACCCACTGGATATAAAAGAACAATCCATGTTACTTGACCTGGGAAACTTAACTTGACAAACAATCTGACAACACGTTCCACTCAATTGCTGCTCTGAGGCTTCTGACTGAAAGTGCAATTTGAAGTCCAACTGAACGTTCTTCCTCAGTACATGGAAATGTGACTGTGTATGTGATACAATAAGTGAACCATATACAGGCATTTGTTGTCATGAAGATAATTTACACTTTACAATTTTACAGTAACATGATTTAACATGACTGATGTGGACACATTCCCTTTATAGAATGTACAGTAGTTCATGTACCATTTAACAATCTTAATCAATGCTTTCTTCTAAAGGCCAAGAGTCAAATGTGACCTCAATTAATAAAGTTGTTGTCTATTGATCCTCATGAGGTTGGTGTGTTTTCTAGTGTTTCCCTCCAAACCAGGGTAAGAGGTCAGGGTAACCTCCCTCGGGGCTGGAGGGAAATCAAAGTTTCCCTAAAGGATATCTTAAGTTACAGAACAGGAATTCCAGAAATCCCACAGTTTGAGAAGTTGAACTTTAAATGACACTTTAAGTAATATTCTGATTGTTGAATTTAGTGTAAGTCACAAAAGGAAAGCCAGGAGCATAATTTACACTCAGGTCAAATGAGTATTGATTTTGACACCTCACAGCAAAATGGTCGGTGTGGACAAGCAGTGAATTAGCCAGCAGTCAGCAGGTTGTGTTGTCTTTATTAATGGAACGAGACCTGCTTTTTCTCTGTCACTCTCCCCTCTCTTCCTCCTCCCTTCATTTCCTGGCATGGCTCCTAATGGGCGAGCTCCATCAACTCATTACTCAGATGGATAAAATGGCTTTTTATGTGGCGCCGGTGAGCTACCAAGCTCAAAGCAGATTGAGCGAATGAAGAGAAATCAGAAATCCATTCCCAGGACGGTAAAGTGTTTGTGAAGAATTTTTTCAGCTTCAACATCTTTCTCACCTGAGAAAAAAAATAACCACCCCTACATACTATATAGTGTTCTGACTCAGACAGTATAGTACCTTATGGTGTAGTGCTAAATTTCACAATCAGTGTACTGCAGAAGTGTTTGACTGACAGATGAAAATGTGTTGTGGATTATTTTGTGCCCTGCAAGATAAGAGTGGCTAAAAGCTGCAGCTAATTGCCTAAAAATGTAAATTGACTTTTAAATGAGCAGCAGATGTTAGTTACCCCCATTTTAATAGAGGCTGACAAGCCAACGTGGAATACATTCAACCAAATGGTTTCTTTGACACCGGTACCCCTGACTGCACAACAATAAATGAGAGCGTTACAAATGAGAAACATACCTGATGCCTTTGATTTGTGCAATGCTGTGGTGGGAGATCCTCGACAGAGCAGAGATTACCTGAAAGAAACAAACAAACAAGAAAGTATTGTTGAGCATTTTATTTGTAATATTAAATCACTTAGCCACCGAATTGTTTTCTTTTCTCAGGCTTGAGTCCAATGAATGTTTGTGCCACATGTCATAACATGTCTTTTACTCACTGATACAATATGTTCACAAGAATATGAGGTCATTGTGATCTTGACATTTGACTTGTGTCAAATGTGGTTAGTTGTGATATAACATTAAAAGGGCCCACAACATGTTTTGTGAAGTCACAATGACAGTTGACCTTCAATCACAAAAATCTAATTAGTTCATCCCAATTTTGTGCCAAATTTGAAAGGATTCCCTAAGGGCATCTTTTATGAAGCAATAAAGATGTTTTCTGTGGCCACAGCGACCTTGACCGACACTATCTGATCAGCTCATCCATGGGTCAACGTTCTTGATATATTATCTTTACAAGTATGGGCAGATAAACAGACAGTATGAAAACATAATGTCTCTCGTTAAAGCGGTCAAAAGAAAAACAATCAAAGGAAATATCAACTATAAATATGGTCAAATGAACCAATTGACTATAACCAGGGTAACAATTTAAGTCTAAACAATCTAACAATCTACATTTCAGTGATATTAAGTAATGTTTAGTTTTCCATGTGTGATAATATACTTTCTCCTATTTTTTTTGCGTGTTTTAGTACAAGAAGGTTAAGTGTGTGTCTGTATTTAAGCAGATTTAACGCTGCTTATGAGTCACACGCAAGTGAGCTTATGGCTGAGGACTACAGATGGCGTGCTTGCTGGGTCTACAGAGGCTAGTTCAGGAAGATGAAGAAACCACCACCCCAAAACATACATACATACACACACACACACACACACACACACACACACACACACACCAACAACAAAACACAAACGCTGTCTCATATGCCTCATTACCCACTCCAGGGTGTATTTTCACTCGCAACACCGTGGCAATGCCAGATGCCTCCTCGACAGGGAGGAGAAAATTGTTATCTCAAGCCCCCTTCCTCAGCAGGTGTGTCATCCACAGCCTCTCATCAAACTCCCTCCTCTCTAAACACACACAATGCAGCATGTTACCATTCATGGCTTTTAAAATTCAAGATGATCTGACGCCACTGGGCGGCTACAAAGAGAGGACAGCCACTTTAGGATTTCTGTGGTGCTTAAAGCTGAAGAGGTGTTGACCAAAAAAAAACCTTTCACTCTTTCTCTATTCAAGCCCTTCTCATATTTAACATAATTAGTAGTGGAGAGTGCAGGGATTACATGAAGCACTGTTATGGAGTTCGAATACATCACATTCATTTACATCTAACCACTCTATGGGGGGAGACCTTGACGAGGCTATCGTTCGCCAGGATGATAAGAGGTTATTTCTCTATGTTGCTAAAGACCCGTGTAATAGGCAGTCATGTTCATGTTTAATGCTTCCAATATGTGCCTAGACAACCATTACACACCTCTTTAACATATATTCTAACTACACTCTGCAGGCAGAGACAAGAAAAAAGAGGGGGAAAGAAAGACAGACAAAGAGGAGAGGAGAGAAGAATGGGGTGCTAATTTAACTCAGAGTCTCTGTTTAGTAAGAGGTTATGGGTGTTCAATAAATCACTGAGGATAAACCCTTTGTCCTGGTTGGTGGCATGATGCCCACGGGGCAATGCTGCAGGGAGGGATCACATATGGCGTACTGCCCCCGAGTCTTTATTAGCTCTGCTCTTTTTTTTTTTTTTTTTGGTTTTATCAGCCTGTACTGTCTGTGACAGGGGAACAGACAATATAATTAAAGCAGGAAAGCTTACAAACATATGCAAAATGTTAATGATATATAGACCGACAGGCAGACAGAGACAGGGACAGACAGACAGACAGACAGAGAGACAGACAGATAGATTAAGAATTTGATAGCAATCCATATTTAATACTGGACACAGTGTGATCAGCTGTGCTCAGATCCGGCTGAACGCAGCTGGCTTCAGCCAGGTTATGTCAAAATTCAAAAGGGTAGCGGGGCCGCTGGCCTCGAGCCAGAAATGTAAAGCGGGTCCAGAGCCATGCTTTGGCCTGCAGAGACAAGGCATGAGCGTGCCAGCGCTGAGCAAACGTGGTAGCGTGACTCCCACACATCACAGGCTAAAGTCTATTAATATTAAATCCGGAGTTTCCTTTAGCATTAAGCAGTTTGTTAGCTCGTGTTAGCCTCACACGGTATAATGTTAGGAATATGTCTTAATACTGGGAGCACTGCGTCTGCCTCTGGCATTGGTAAGAAATGCTAATTTGCAATCTGTTTGTGGGGCCAGCTGTGGACGTACAAATACCATGTCATGTAGCGACAGCTACATATTTTATTTGTAGAACTACACTTTCACACTGCAGAGACATAGTAGATGTAAATCCAGGATAGAATCTGACTTTACTTAACTACTCAAAGAAAAAAAAAACATCTAGAAGCAGCCTTTGAAGCCTCAGAGTCAGATGGCGACACTCAAGATGAAGATTTTTTAGGAGATGATTTCATTTATCTGTCTCAAAGAGCCACTCCTCTTTATTTTCCGTGCTCCACTCAAAGGTGGTCTGTCTGATTGTGTTCTCCACTCTCTGCTCGTGTTTCTGCTTCCCCTTTCTGCCTCTAATACACTCTCTTCACCCTCCTCTGATCCTGTGGTTCAGTCAAAGCCTTTGAGTCGCCACACATTATTAATTTCCCTCTCATCTTGTACTCCCCGGGGGGTCTTAACTCTGGGGCTAGCCAGAGAATAAAGCCTCTTTTCACCCCTCTTGGAAAATGCAAAAAAGACAAGTCACACGATGGAGTGACAGTTTAGATTTCTTAAGCCTCAAACCAGTATCTTACCTTAATTGCCACCCAACAGCCGCTGGCATGCCCCTTTTTACCCAAATTTGACCCCTTAAGTCAGTTGGAATAGTGTAATTGAAGACACATGTTAAGACAGACATGCAACACTTACATTCAGTATCTGTGTGTGTGTGTGTGTGTGTGTGTGTGTGTGTGTAGGGATAAGGATTGTATCTATGGATTAACAATGAAGTGAAGCCAAGTGTTTGCAAACATACATTTACCCCGGCAACCAGGACTCCACAGAATACGCTTGGTCATCATTTACAAATCAAATCAAACCTGCAGCCATATGCTATTAACCCGCATGAAGGTGGGGATGTGATCTGATTAAGATCTGAAAACCTCAAGCAAGAGGACTATTGACAGTCCATCAAAAAACACGCCCAACTGCCAATTCTGCTCAAATCTGAAGCTGTCGTGATGTGTTTATATCCGGCACCGCAAATCAGTTCCTGGGTTCAAAGTCGTGCAACAAAGAGGTTTTTTTTCCCTCTGTCATTTTTCTCTCCTGGCTCCTCCTTCATCAGCCAACTCCCCGATAGTGTGATATATTTATGAAGTATTCACACTTTGATAGCACAGAATTCCTCTGCTTTACGCTGGTCTGCCAATGTGGTGGGCACGAAGCATGAGGGGCACAGAGTGGGAGAGCTGAGAACAGATGGCTGAGTGGGAACCCTGCATGCCCAACATCAATAATAGACAGACAGAGGAGGGACGGCTGAGCCCATCCGTGTGTGTATGTGCATCCTACTGTCCCACCGCCTCCGGGAGTTTCTGTCTTTTACAAATCTTCTCTTATTCTGTCATTTCTCTCTCTCTCTCTCTCTCTGGCTCAAATCTCTGTTTCCTCTCTCTTTCACAGTTACTTTTCTGTATTATTCACACATAAAATGTGTCCTTCCAAAAAAAAAAAAAAATAGAAAAGAAAAAGAAACAAGAATAATTCTCAAACTTCCAGGGTAAAAAAAATGCTCTCACAGAGGAGGTGAAGCATGTGCAGGTACACAACTTTAAAACTTTAATATTAACATTGCATTAGACATAAAGACATTGCTTAAAAGCTGAAAAAACAGTGGAAGAAATGGATAAATGCAACTATATAAGTAGATGGTTTAGTTAATTTGGCCTGCAGCCAAGGAAATAAGTAAATGAATATAACATAAACCTAAATCTCAGAGGATGGGATTTGAGTCTTGCGTCTTGCATACACAGTCTTTGACACGAATTAAGTGCTGTGCAACAAAGTGAATGAATGACTGTGATTAGTCTCCGGGCATCAGATCATGTTTAAGTTGCCGAGCACTATCGGGAGCTGGAGGCCTTTGCAAATCCTGATCCTACAGTCAGTCAGATTGGCACCTGCCACACTACACTAAATCCGTTCAAAACAGACCTTCCAGCTGCTTGATTACAGAGGATTTCACTATGTACGTCCAAGCCAGCTTCTGGTCAGAAAGAGAGCTGCTGGCTGCTGCCTTCTGACCCAAAGACCCCATTTACTACCAGTGCCAGAAAAAATGGCTTTTAAAAATGGCCTGCAGAGGGCATCCAGCCGGCACACAAAATGTTACTTCTTATGTCAGCGATTGAAAATGTGGGTTAGCTTAACATAATACAGATGATGCGATGCTAAAAGGTTTAAGCCCCTTTTTTGGGAGAAAAAGGAAAGTTGGGCAGATTTCCATGCATGTCCTGCGTGACCGTCGATATGAAATATTGACGTGAATATGTGCCTACAAATCAATTTCGGAGCTTATTTAGCTTTAGGGCCTCGGACATCGATTCGATCTGACCCTGCGCTGCTTGGATTGTAAAAGGGCAACTGTGGCTAATATGTACAAACACCTGCCAATATGTCGCAGCCGCGTCCATGACCTGTCCCATTTCACGCTAAATCACTATACGGGGACCTGTTCACTTATGTGTGACTATGACTGTGTGTATTGCTGACACACTAAGATCAATGGTGCTCTAGCTTGTAGAGACTGCAATATTGGTGAAAACGACAGGTGCTGGTGGAGACGGGGCTTAAAGAAAAGTTGATCCAGGTGACTAAGGTCCAGATTAGGAGATGAGATAAGGTCATATTTAATATTTACCAAAACTGTAAGGCTTTAAAATTCCTCTGACATGGAAGTAAACACCTTTGCTGTAACTTCAGAGTAACTGTTTTATTTTCCATCCATTGCGCTGTAGTTAAAATCAAAACAAGTGAAAATGTTTCACAGTCGAAAATGTAGAAGAGCAGCAGATGCAATGGATTTACTTTCATCGCGTGCAGCGATTTCTTGTTGGCCATAAACCGGGCTAAACGTTTTGGTTAAGAGGCTGACAGAAACATCACTTGAATAACTCTGCATTACAAATCAAGGAGGGGGAAGGAGAAGGGGGAATCCACTTTTGAGCCGTCAGAGCCACACGGCATTAATAACCCCTATAAATGTAAACTACAACGATAAGCACAAAAAAAGAAAAAGCCGCTGCGCTCAACAGTAACCGACCGCTTATGATTGTTATGCGTAAACAGATTATTTGATGCAAAGCCAGTTCATTCATAATGAATGAGGAGGCGATGAGCCGACAGAAAGACAGAGAGGGAGTGAGAGTATATCAGCAGCATTCGAGGCTCGGGGCACAGCTGGGAGGTGGGAGAGGAGGTTTTTGGGCAGTGAGGGGGTGGCGAGAGGAACTCGCAGGCATTTGGTGACTCAGCATCAAGAGTTGGACAAAGCTGCCTCCACTGAGGAACTCTGCTGAGCCGGCATAAATTAAAGTTCTCCCCATGAAAACTGTTGCATGGTGAGATGTGGCTAGTTTCAATTTGAAGAAATGTTGATAAAAAATCTTGTACTTTAAGGTTAAATAATCTCAAATATTTACTGGTTAACTGGTCAATTTATGGTTTTCCTGCTTGTTCACACATTTCATTGATAAAAAAAATTAATCAGACAAACAATCTAAAGCTTTTTTTAACTATGAAATATACTGCAATGCCTTCTTGAATCTGATTGTTGTTTTTTTTTCAACCTGACGAGATGATGAGTCTGTGTTAGATCCATTTCTATAGTTAACATGTCAGAAGATTATTTTTTACTTTCCAATACAAAAATATTGACTAATATTCTCTTGAATATAGTAATGTGGGAGAGTTTTCAATATGACCATTGCTTATAGCTGCTTCACTTTGCTGCAGTAATATACTGTAATTCTTTGAAAGTTGATGACAAATTGCTCATTATGACAGTTTATTAATCTCAGCAGGTTATATGAGTTTGAATGTCAGCTAATGAGTGTGTGTGTGTGTGTGTTTGAACCTTGTCAGAATAATTTCCTGGTGAATTTTTAGGTGAGAGTTCAAACAAAAGTCAACAGAAAACGGTCAAGTGTTGCGGTGTCTTGATACATGTGAGGCTGAAGCGTAAAGCCTTGGATCAGCCAGAGCCCAAAGGGTTCAATCACCGAGGTGATTCCTGTCTCACATTTCACTGGGTATCTCTTCCCACAGGCGCAAAACAGTTGACCTTCCTACAGGGATGTCACAGCATCTACGGTGGTGATAGGACGACACAACAACAGCGACAACAGCAGTTGCATTAACACGTTTATGGACTAAACAGCTCTTTAGGGACACGATAAGGGCTGAGACATGGTGGACAAGTGCTGTCGAAGTACCTTGTCCCCTGCAGATCTTTCTCACACCACAGTGAACTGATGTCTTTCACAGAAACACAGAGGCAGAAGGCAGCGCGCAATATACTGAAAATGCAACATATTCAAAGTGATAGCTGAGCCGACATAAGGAAAAATAAATAATAACAAATGACTAAAATGTAAAAAACACACATGGTGCATTATTGATTTTTGAAGCGTCTTTGGTCTTTGGCTGCAGGTTTCAGCCACAATTCAGACACACAATCTGTCTGCTGCCTCTTCTCCAACAAAACAGCAGGTCAGTTTTTTTGCACTATTACTCATGATCTCAACACACTGCTGAGAAAGATCACACCCCACCTCCAAAGTGCTGAAAGCGCTCCACTAAAACAAAAATAAAGGAGGAAATGAGAAAATGTGCGTGTGTGTGCACAGGCGTGTGAGCGTGTTTGTCTGGGGTTGGCGTGCGTGTTTCATTTGGCCCAGTTTTTTTTTCTTTCTTTTTTTTTTTGCTTCTTACCAAACATGTGTTTGACATTTGGATGCTAGAATGACTAAACCTCCCGCTGTGATGAAAATTTCCTCAGCGTCATGCCATGTTTCAAAGTCATGCCTCAACCGTTTGTAGCTCAGTGAAACGTCCAAAACCTGCTGGTCCGTCGTTGACATTTCAATCAGCAGCTCGCGCAGAAAGGCCACGTGTAAGGCAATGTATCGCAAAATATGTCATTGAGGATAAGGCTTTAATGTCATTCAAGGCTTTACTGTACAAAATGTGTCGATAAGGTCTGAAAATTTGATCAACTGGAATCCAAAATATTTATAATGTGGTTTAGTGCTCTGGTGCTCTGAGAGGAAACCTGGAACGGTGGACATGGGGCCAAACAACACATTGACAGGATGATATTATTGGCTGATGTGGTGTCAGGGATATGTCGACTCATATTGTATTAAGGCAGACATGCTACAAAAGAAGAGCTGTCGAATGGAGCCAAAAATATGAGGAGACAGTGGGGGAAAATATAACTTCTGAGTCTTTAAGAGCCAGAAGAACTAAAGGTGAGTTTATTATTCCCTTGTTTCCACAGTCTGTATGTACTGTACGTCCATGCATGTTCTGACAAAGAGAAAGTAATTATATGAATATAGAAGCGTGCATTACATAATGTCTGCGTTTGCATTTCCTAATGTTGCAACATCTTTTTTCATGGCTCGTCAGACGTCTAAGTTGTTTTGTCTGCTCACTGTTTGCAGAGCAGTTCCGGTCAGGTTGCCACACGACACCGTCTGGCTCGAATCTCCAACAGCAAAACAGCTGCTGCCTTCAGCCAATCCACCCGTCATTATACAGTCTCTTCTCCCTCATTTTTTTCGGCTGCGGTGAGGCCGACACAGCAAGAAAATTGCTGTTAGACAGCGACATGTCACAGCGAAATCCATTATGATTTACCATAAATCCCTGTAGAACACGAGCATGTCTGATAAGTCCAGCATTTAGAAAAAGCTATGAAATAATGATCCAGCGTTTCCCTGTTTTCTTTCTTTCCCACTGTGCACTTAAACATAGAATAAATATAACAAGCTGAATTTGACAAATTTTGGTTCCCTACCCATTTTCTGTGATGGACGTCGTCCAGAAAAAAAGATGTTTTATGAAGGTTTGAGCAACCACAGTGGATAAACATGCACCAATTAAAACATTTAGTGAAGTTGGAAAAAAAATATCTGTCAATCTTTGGGTCAGGGTTGTGGCTTGGAAAAAAAAAAATGCTTTACCACAGGTCAACCCTATCTCTATCTGTATATCACTGTCAAGAGATGCAACAGTTTAGGTTCCTATCTGATGAACTTGTCCTGCTTACTCCACCCCAACCCTAAAAGCCCCAACCCTCAACCCTAATCTTTAAATCAACAGAAAACATTGTGCAAAGCAGTTCTGAGCCAATGCACAAACAAATGTAAACACATATTAAGACACCATGATGAATCGTTTTGGTCGTTCAAAGTGGTTCCAGGGGCTTTGCTGTGTAAAGACGACAAAACCAATTCATTTCATTTAAAAGGTCAAGAAAATGACTGTAAAGTTATTCATGTCAGTATTGTTTTATTCACAATGGTTTCTATTCTGCTTAAAAAGTATGATTGTTTACATCTGGGGTCAGGCATTCCAATCGTGTTGGGCACAATGGACACAATGGGAATGATTCCACCAACAGCTTAATCATAATGTATGATTAAATCTCACAGAAATATTAAAAACCATTAAAGCTTGACTTTTTTTTATTAAATTATTGCATAGAAACCTTGTGCATAACTATTTACTATTTAGTGCTGAAAAACAGCAAAAGTGATTATTGGCAGAAGTTGGCCTCCTTCTTCTTACCACATAACAGCTGTACATGAAAAACAAGTTGTTTTCAACCACAACAGACAGAAAGGAAAAATGCAACCCATTTAGAGTCACCCCAAAAGCTCTGGTGTCCACAGAAGTCGTTTTGACATTTAAAAAGCTTTTTTCAGTTTTATCCGCCTGGGTGTGTACATTGGAGATGATCCCTGACACAAAGCTGCCGGGGGGCGTGTGGTGACACAAGGGTTTAAGGCTTTGAAGCAGGTGGTGGTGATAAGGGCAAACTGGGGATCATGGAAGGAAATGGGGGTTTCCTATGATGGTGGTGTTGGTGGGGGGGACAATGATGCTGCTACTTCCACATACTTCTTATCAGACACAAGCACCTGAGCTTGTGTGTGTGTGTGTGTGTGTGTGTGTGTGACTTGTACACATGATGGTCCGGTGCATGTTGGTGTGACAGAGAGCACTGAGAGAATGAATGGGGGATTAGACCAACATGGGTAATCCTGCTGGAGGGGAGGGGTATGTGCAGAGGGAGGTCTGCACACACCCCTCTGTCAGAGGAGATAAGGAAGTTGGGGAAGGCGGGAGGAGGGGTGTAAACCCCTACATCACACACACATCTGAATTTTACATTTTGAAGGGGATCTTAAATGATTCTAGACATAAAGGTCAGTTTTCCTGCTATGATATAAACATGGGTTAACTCTTGGGCTTTTGAAAGATGTCAATATTAAGCAGAGACAGGGAGCCTTCAGAAAAGATATGATTGAATGGTTGCACTATGGGAAATGTAGAACACAGTATGTTTGGGGTTTAGGATCTACGAATCAAGCCTTCACCTTTTTCCCCTTTAATTTCTAATAAACACTGTATTTTTAGTGTTTTACTGTTTCTTATGGGACTGGTGAAAAAAAAAAAACAGCTTGCCTTGCATTTTAAAGCTCCATGAATTTTATAGTGCACCTTTAATGAAGATATTTTATATTGTAAACATCTCCCTGAAGAACAATATACACAATACCGGGCAGGTGATTATGTGAATGTACACAAGCAAAATAAATCCATATTCCTCAACACACAAGTATAAACCTGGATTTTTCCAAATACAGAACATAAATGGACTATAGGTGAAGATTAGAGCATTAAAATAATCCAGACTGAAGCAATGTTGGAGAAAATATCATTCTCTATAACAAACCTCTACGCATGCCTTCAGCAGCCACTCATGCACAATTACACTCCAAATTCTAGTACTTAACTTGCCTCTGGTGTGTAGAGATTATTGGTGTCTTTTTTCATTCGCAACGGGACGACTTCCTCTTGTCTGACTACACTGCGAATCCTGCTCCACTGTCTTTAGAGAGGCTGTGTTTCTGGAAGATGAATCCTACAGCGACCCACTGGTGCTTCATATTCCAACTGGCTGCAGCTGAGTACAGAGATACAGATGATCTTTTTTTTTTCCCTCCTCTCTTTCCCTTCAACTCAGCCAACGTTCCTTTCCCTGTAAAACCCTTATCACACACTACAATGTTTACCCGGTGGGAGAGATGCATGTAGACGGAGTTACCTTTATATTCACCTCATAGAAAGTCTAGTGGGAGGTATTCATAACCAATTCAGGGAGCGGATAAGCCCTGGCATCCAAAGCATGAAGGAATTTAGAAGAATAAAGCTTTTATTCCATGCTTTACCAAAGCATGTCTTTCTGCTGCAGTAATATAACTTTTAGTTTTGTATACATAGGGAGTAATGTTAGAAATACTTCTTTTCCTTTCACATTCTGACATCATACAAAAGTTCATTTTTCCCACGACTTTTATACATTTGTCAAACATGATCACCAGCAGGCACAGCACGGGCTGAGTAAGGAATAAAAAGAGGAGAGAAACTTGAGATAGTTCTGTGAGATAGATGTGTTTAGTCCAGCTAGTGACAGAAGCGCAGCAGCAGTCACTACCTAGAGGGTATGTCTTATTGGCCAGGAGGATGTTTCCATGGGAGCAGTGAAAGTGACAACTGAACAAAGGGCTTCCATTACAAACCCTGTCCCCTTCGCTCTGCTACCATTAAGACCCGTCCACGGGACGCCTAACGCCGCTGACAGATGAAGAGGAGCACAACAACACAACAGGGACCAATCTGAACTATAAGGCCACATTCCATTTCCCCAGTGCACCTAAATGTCCAGATAATATCAAAAGCAAAAATAGATTGAGGACATGTTGTGCCATGGGATACAAAGTGCAGTGTTTAAGAAATGTAGAGCACTTTAAGACGGAGGGGATTCCATTCACCATTATCTCCAGATGTTTACCCTTGTCCACAGCAGGCAGGAAATATCTTACGTAATAAATAAAATCTAGAATCCAGTCTATTCAATCAATACTGCATCGTACGTACACACAACTCCCAAATTCCCATCACTCACTAAATTGGAAGCCCTTTCATTGGAACTTAATTATCATGAATTATGCCATATTACTCAACGGAGAACATAATCATAATTCTTCCAACTTTAATGACTTTGCAGTGCAGGGAAGGATTTCAGCAATGTAGAACTGAAATAATCACTGGTGAAGGAAAAAAATGTCTACAATTCTGCACTGAGAAACAACGCCAACGCTGATTTCGGTAGCACAAAGGGCTGACAAACATCATCATCAGCACCTGATAAAGGACCGTGTGACATGGTTTGATGTTTACACCGAAGATTAATCGGAAAGTACAATCAACAGGAAGGGAAAGAAATGCTTTTCTGTTTCAGTCATTAATATTCTCTGATTACACAATAAAGATCAGAACAAAGATTATTTAAATAGCAATTAGACCAGTTTTGTGAAATTCACATAACAAATAGTATCCGAGTCTTTCCTAAATTAGCTTTGGACATAATAAATTGGTGATAATAAACATTCTATATGGACATAAACGTGATTATGTCTGCTACTGCGGGCATCTCATGAATAGCACCTGATGTGTGCGAGAAAACAGCAGTAAATGCAATGAAAAAGACAGATTGAATATGAAAATTGCCTTAAAGCAGCTCAAGGCTCTAGACATCCTCCAATATCCACACAAATAATCTTTCTTACCTCACTTTTACATTATTCATGAGATGTGAGGATCTACAGTACCAGAACGACTCTGACAGTTCAATGTGTCTGCCTCGTGGCAGTTTCTCCAACTCTTTATTCTGCATATGGCTCCAAGTAGCGCAGGGCACCTGTAGACCACAGAGACTAACCACAAATGTTTCATATGCACCTTGTGGAAGAAAAGCCTAGACCATGCTGATTGTAACTGGATCAACATAAGCTGTCCACATGTGTGAGGAATGCACCAAGACAAGGCGATAGCAATAGAGTTACAGTAACCATTAACCATTCAAGGGTCTTTTTAGTGAAAGGTGATTGTACATTATCGGGTACAATCCAGGGTCCAGTATCTTGTGGCCCAGATCGAACCACTGACTTTCCAATTAGTGGATGTTCCACTCTATATCCTGATCCACAACTAACCATGTCAGGGCCCAAAGGAGTCTCTGGGAAGATGAAGTCAGTAGGAGTAGAGTGATGTATTTCATATCTGCCTGGGAAGTGCTCTTTAGAAAACAGGAAGTGAGGATCCAGCAGGAACAAAGCAGTCGTGACACTATGAGTACAGTAAAGAACGATGCATGAAAAAGTTATCTGTTTTCAGTGAGTGATTTAGTAAACCCCAAAATGATGAGCTTCGAGTATAACATACTTTTGGCAAAAAAGCTTCCCAACATTAGTCTTGATTTTCTACTGATCGAATTCACAAAAAGAAGTACGGAAGCCCAAGTCGCCCTGGAGGCAGATGCTCCAATAAAACTCATTTTTATGAGTCATTTAAAGTTCCAGTATCCCCATGGTTTGTTAACGGGGATTTAAATTGTCAAACAAAAAAATGTTGTACTTTAAACGAGTCCAACTGGGAACGAACACTGTGTCAGCACTGCAGCTGTTCTGAGTACACTCTAAAAAAAAAAAATACATTCAAATATTTATTTGTCCCATACACAGTAGAGTGAAATACTTTTCAAAGAAATAATATGTGACATGAATACAGTTACTGTATGGTAAGATTAGATTAAAGCTGGTTATGTCCTCAATCGATTATGGTGACTTTTATCAAAGATCTAAAGTAATGAATTGCCTCTAAAAGTGTGTTTTTCTGATGCGTGTGTGGGTTGTGTAGTCCATACGCTATGTGTGAGAACAGTGATGAAGTAATTGTGTTACCATCTGTGGCTACAGATGGGCACGCTCACATGTTGTGTATGTTTGCGTGTTTGTATGTGTGTGTTGCAAAGCATGAATATTTTGTCTCACTGGCATGTGTGTAGACATTCAGGTTAACCACAGGGTTGCTCTCTTTTTCTTTTTTTTTTGCCTTTCTTAAAGTACATGGTGACACAGGTGGTACGTAAACCAGAAGGTGAATCAGAAATTTACAACACAGGGAGAAGGAGGGGCATTTTTCCTACTAGTCTAACACATGCCTGGCAGAGAGGCGAGGAAGTTGGAAAGTGTGAAATGAGCCGGAGGTGTGAGGGGGAGGAGGAGGGCGAAATGCCAAGTCTGACTTTATCTATCACACTGACAGAGTGGTGCTCCATATTATAGACACAGTATGCATGTCTTACACTTCACTGAGCTCTGGCAGTGTACTGGTGATTACATATGTGTTTTCTCACTTTGGTTTTATGGTATGAAATTGTAATTACAATGGATAAGTGTTAGAATGGTGAAAACTTCAAATGTAAGGTTGAGAATAGAATCATTATCATTATTATTGTTATTGTAAGTTGGTATCAGGAAACTTTTGTTTTATGATTAAACATTTAATTTTTTAATCTTATATTATTTGAACAATGTTTGAAGGATCATTTGTTTATTTATAGATAAAGATATCAGCTGATGGGGACATAGCTATTGGGACATTTCCACGCATTATATATTGGTTTATATATTGGCCAATCCAAATATTGGTTGATAATTATTGTTACGACGATAAATCTGAGATATGGAGGATTTTACACGACAATACAAAACTACAAAATAATAATAATAATAATAATAACCTGATGCAAAAAATCTTCAAAACAATCAGATTAGTTCAAATAATATCCAGTAATTTGATTAACGAAATCAACCATGTTTTGTTTACATCCAGATTTACATGGCGTAATGCATAAATGCATAAACCTGTTTGTTTTCACTCTATCTTTCATCGCAAAAGTTCATGAAGTTGGAAAAAAGTACAAAACTACAAAGGATTGCATTAGTGTGTGGGGGCAGGGGGGGCAGTGTGTTTGAAGAGCTGGATGAAGGCCATTTGGATTACATGTCGCGAGGACACCTTTGGGTACAGAGACATCTAACAGTTCTCCATACGCACAGAGGGAGGCTGAATGTGTGGGAGTGTATATTAAAAGGTGGGAGGAGGTGTTGTTCTTGGGGATGATTATGTCAGCTCAGATGTGACAGATTCCACAGGCACACTTCAAAAGAACTCATTCCTTATTAATGTCGCTCTCTGAAGGGAGACAATGCATCGCTGCCGCAAGGGGTGTGACCACAAACATTACACAGTCTGAGAGTGTGTGGCACATGACTGAATGTTTGTGGCCTCATGTGCGCATGCTTATTCCTTCATGCATGCATGCGTCTGTATGTGACACATCAAAAGGGGGCAAAAATCCAGAAAATAGTAAATTGGATCCTCTTTGTGCTGCCACTCTATATGATGTTCTACACAACAGAAAGTGAAAGATGCCCCGCGTTGCCCCCCGAGTTCATGAACTGTGAAAGACCGACACATCAAACAGGGTGACGAAAGTAGGGAGGGTGTCATGTCACATCGTACAGAGGGGCGGTTGGTGCCTGTTAACCTTTCAGCATGGCCAGACGCGTCAGCCAACACTAGCACTGGCATTGCACTTCCAAAGCACCCCCACCCCCACTCCTCTTTAGTCTTACCCCCTGCTTCTCGCTGAATATTTTCACATTCCCTGACTCTGAAAACACTGTTAACAGCTCGCACGACAGCGAGAGAGCGAGAAAAATGTGTGCGCTCTATGTGTGATGTGCCTGGAGCTCCGGGCTACGCCAAGTGAACTGTACTCATCAGCCAATGTGAACAGACACCAGAAAAAAAGAATAATGCATGCTGATGAGGAAGGGGGATTGAGGGGTTCAGAGGGATTGGGTTTAGGCTTGAAAGTTAGGTGGCCACGATTGTGTAGCTCCAAACTGGTGAATAATTCTCTCTCATGAGGCTGTTTAATGTCTCTGCCAGTGTCAGTGTGTCACGCAGGAGCATTGTGGCATTTTGTTGTTGCCATGGTTGAGCTTAGATCTATTTGTTTCTGTGCAAACATCCTGCACAAATCTGGATAAAGATTCAAACTATACCTTGAGAAATGATCAAATCTCATTCAATTTTGCCGCCATCAGCAGAACAATTGACAGCGCAAGATGGAAGTGGCAACACTAACACACAATATAGAGATTTACAATCAAGCTAATAAAGTATTTTCTAAGAAAACTCTGTTAATGTTAATGTCATGAATTTAATGGGTTATGTGAGCAATAAATATATTTTTCATGGTCAGTACAGGACTTTATCCTATACCAGTGCCACATGGGTAGCAAGTGTATTAACTGGCAGAAAGAAATCTCCTAAACCTAAATGAGGGAACTCAGGTAAGTCGCTCCTGTGCTGGTGGCTATTCTGTGGGCTATTCATTAGCGACTTGAACCTAATGCGAACAGTGACAGTTGAGCCAGCGGGGTGTAGTGAAAAGTGAAGTGACACAGGCTGTCTTTGGGTGATTGAACGCAGGACGTGCTGCTGCATTTTGAACCATTTGCAGAGGTTTTATGGTGCATGGAGGCAGCCCTGCCACCGGGGTGTTACAAGGGTCACACGAAGAGATGACTAGAGCCAGCACAAAGAGCTGAGCAGAATACTCAGTCAGGCTGGACTTGATCTTTCTGAGGTTATATAGCATGAAGTGACATGACTGAGTGACAGATCCAGATACGTGCTGAGAGTGAATGGGGGTGGTCATCAATCACAATCACTAGATTTTAAGTGGATTTTGTTAAGTAAAATAAGGATACTGATAAGAAAACTGCATTAGTCACTAGGAGCTCGATCTTTATCAAAGGAACTTCCTAATGATGTGAACAAGGCATTAGCTATGGCAAGTCCTGCTAGCTTAGTTGCTGTGTAACCTTGGTGAAGCCAGTGGCATACCAGCTTTAAAAGGCACCTGTCAGTGCATAGTACATCTGTTAGTGGACGTCATATCATTTGTACCTGCAGAACTGAATGAAGCACAATGTTACGTTTATACTGGCATTTTGACTGAAAATATTCTGCATTTTTATTATCTCCAACTCAGAGGGATGTCTTTTATGCCAATTACTTAACTCAAAATAATTGGTTGAATACGATATATATCTAATATATATATATATATATATATATATATATATATATATATATATATATATAATTAGAATCTACTGAACCTACAGACCTGTATCCATGTTGCCATTGAAAAAGCATGTGTCTCTCTGTAATGGTGTATTTGATCCCTGTTAGCCATGGAGAGCAGCTCAGAGGAGCAGTGGTGTCGTATCAAGGGAATGTTTTTAGATGGAAACTGCCAGGTTAAGCAGAGTGTGGTTAGATAAGTGCAGGAGTCTGAGGATTCATACAGTTTCTGTGGTCGCAGTGCAAACACTCGCTATGGTTTAGAGGGAGCTCGCTAAACAGGATGTGGGTTTCTTTTCTTTTTAAAATTTTTGTCACTTCTGTATGGGTGTGTGTGTGTGTGTGTGTGTGTGTGTGCGTTTGTGTGGGTGCAATCATGCATGTTTGACTGCATGCAAATTTCCATATGAGCTTATGTGTGTGTGTGTGTGTGTTCTCTTTGAGTTTTGGAAGAAAACACATCATAAGAGATTCACCACAGCCTGACTGTCAATCTCAGAAGGGTGGGGCAAGTAAAAAAGAAAGAGGGAGAGAGAGAAAGAATGATGTATGTTGTGTTTGCTAAAAATAACATTTATGTTTTAACCAAAATTACGGAAAAACGCTTCTGGACATGTCAGAAAGATACAAATCTTCTGGATGATGAGTACATGTGAACCACTCACAGTCTCCACCCAAACACATTTGAGAAAAAAATGTTAGATATGAAAGGAAAATCTGATTCTCGGCTGCTCCTGTCTTATTTTTGATGCCTATGAGTCAACGTGGGCATTTTGGGTTTAGTTTAAATTTGCTCTTAACAATGTGCCCACTGTCAGTTGACTACAATCCCCCAGTTGTTACGATATAGTCATAATGAGCCTTGGGCAGTGCTGCTATGTCACGGAATACACTGGAATAAATGTCTGAGCAGATATAAAAGATCCAAGGCATTAGAACATGCTATTCAATCATAAAGATCCATTCTCTGTAGAGTCTGAGCTGCTTTGGATCCTGGGATGTTATTCATTCTGTGTATGATCAATAAACACTGTATAATACATCAAACAGAAAATGCTGAGTTCTCCAGTGTACAATAACCACAACACTAAGCTCTTAAACCTGCACTCCTGACCAGCTGACTAGCTCAATTTGAAGCAATCAAGTATGGTCTGATAGGAATTTTAACTTTTGGTCAAGATACCTGAGGCTACCCAGGTCATTTAAAATGTATTTTTACACATAAATGTCCATAAAAAAATTCCAGATTGCAAATTACTTCCTTGTATAAAATGTAAATAAACTTGTTTAACATGATGGAATGTGACATACCATAAATGTGTCACGTACCAATACAGGCTTTAACATTCGGGGTGGACTTAAAGGGAACCCTTCCAGAGGTTAACCAGTGTTGTGTGTTGTCTCAGACCAGGTCTCTGGACCACACCCAAGTCCAAAAACAGTTTTCACACGTCCACCAAATGACTGAGTAAGGAGGGAGCAGAGATCTTCCAGAAACCACCTTTCCTCTTGAGTCTTTATCATATCATCAACCATATAATGCGCTTTCATATCAGTGTGCTACCTCAGATGTACAGGCAGATGCTGTATTTTCAGGCAGAGGCTGTCAGGCTGTCGTTCCTGCTGCTGCTGCTGTGCTGCCAGACACGTGTTCTCACCAAATGCCTCACTTACCCTAATGAAAAACAAACACCACCGCTTTGCACTACAGGGACCATGAGCCGAAGAGTTTGAATCAGGCAATTTGCAGCAACACAAAGCAGGGAGTGACAGTGACGCATCAAATTTAATTGTTGGCTTTGATTAGATTGAAAAATCCCTACAGTGATGGATAGCAGAAACAGAAGTGGCGGGGAACTGTCAAACAGCCATTTTTCCTCGTACCACTATCTTTCTTTTCCAAAGAAAACAAGAGCAAGGTTGGGTCTCGGAGACAAAAACCACAGGTCTTCACTCATGTGAAGATGTGTGATGGAGCGTGTAACAAAAAAGTCTAGGTCACAGGACCTCACTGAAAGAGGTCTGAATCTCTTCCATCCCCTCATGGCAGTTGGAACCACTTCTAGGGTAGAATCCCTTTGTACAGCACACAGACGTCTGGTGAAAGAGAGAGAGAAAGAGAGAGAGAGGAGCCTGATGGAGTGACACATCACAGCCTCAGACAGCCTCACTGTGTCAGCTGGAAGAGACAGAGGCTCATTATGGATCTCCATTCAGCATGGCTCACTGGGGACAGCATGGAGAAGAGTGGGGGAGGGTAGAGTGTACAAAAAAGGGGGGATACAAGGAAAAAAAAAGTTAAAAAAAAGTAAATCAAGATGGAACCGGCAATGATATGAGTGGTGCAAAAGTCAGCTAGCACAAGGAAGCTGTCGTATGGCTTTTTTTAGAGGAATGATTTGGTTTTTACAGCTGAATTGTATAGATATTCTCACATTATCCACAGCCGTCACCATCTCAAATATCTCAGACAGTCAGCAAGATTTATGCAATATGTGCAGAGAATAAACCAGCACAGCTTTTGCAAATGTACATGTGTTACATACTGAGAAATGCTGAATGCAAGAAACATCATTTGTTTAAAATGCAAACCCCACAGGATGCGTTAAACTCAAAAACTAGAAAAATAGGTCCAGTCTGGGCTCATGATTGTTCACGGTCCCAGAAGAGCTCAGAATTATTTACATGGAACTTTTTTCATACAAGAGAACGCAAACTTCCTTTTGCAAACTCATAGTGAATCCTATCTGTCTGAGTAAAAACCCAAACTCCATCTGTCATCGGACCACTAGCTTCCTTGTGAGACTGTAAGAGAGCGAACATCTCTTTATGGGACTCTCTGTCACGCTCCGTCTCATCCTCTCTCTCCTCCTTCAGATTGAAAAATGCAGGAAACTGTCCCTCAGTGGCTCAATGGCACTTCTGTAATCCCTTCAGCCTGATCACATCCGAAAAGGAGAAATACTTAAAAAGAAGTTTTGTGTAGTTTTGTGTATTTGACAGAAACGTGAACAGAAAAACCAGTTGCTAGGTCACACACCCCTCCACTGACATTGCAGGAACTTTAAACAGTGCTTTCAAACCAGATATATCCATTAAGTTGTCAGTTGTCGCAAAGTGCTGGGACGGGAGCCGCTCGTATCTCATCTGTCTAATTTTATTGCTAAGCCATGCTCTTTCCTGTGAATCTGGTGCTATTAGAGAGCGTGAGAACAGCTATAGACTCACCATTGCTCTATAAGACCCCTTTCACTACCTTGTGCCATTGCCCTGTACCACTTTAGCACAACAAAGAGGTGCACACTTCTTAATAATGTAAGACAGTGTGCAGCTGGGCCACGTCAAGTAAAAGATGCAGCTTCTTTCTCCCTCCTGCCTCACACTGGTTGAAAAGCCTTCTTCAAACTGTCGTCTTCTTTTTTAAGACGTGTGTGCACTGATGTATCGTGTTGATTTAATGTGCAGTTTATGCATATAAGGGTGTATGACACCAGATTGTCTCCCTTGTTGTCTCCACTTGTCACACACTTATTGGTACAAAGGATCACACACTCTGTCATTTTATTAAACGCACCTGTCCTCCACTATATCCGAGTGCCATCACACAGAATCTTTCTCAAAATCTCAAATAACAACTCAAACGTGCACATGAGCACAGGACAATATAAGGGCAATATCCTGCACCTCACCGTCACTACCTTAATGATGTTACTAGTGTCAGAAATTTCATCGAGCAGCTCGCTCTCCAGCATCGAACGATTCGGTTTGACAGCTTGGATTATCATTGACTTGACGACGTATCCTTTGGAGGATGTCACTGACCTGTCTGTCACTTAGACGGTAAGCCAAATCACAACAGCCTCAAGTGGACAGGACAGCTACATACACATTTATGCGGTTCATACACGAGCACAAAAGTTGTCAAGAAAATAACCCCAAAATAAGCTGAGACAGAAAAAAAGGAGCTTTGAGGAGAGACACACAAATACACATTTATGTGTGCACAAGCACAAGCACACACACACACACAAACACACACACAAACTCCTGAGTCCAAACAGAAACAGACAGTGACACTCTCAATAACCCTGAATCTAGGGGACATGGAAGAATCTGACAAGCAGTCCTGTCATCTGCGGGGGGTTGGAGGCTACGTGGATCAAAGACTATTACCAGTCTTTTCATTCAATCTCTGGAGGAAACCTCAGCATCACAACAAGCAGGGATGTACCTATTATCTATGCAGTCTTACATCAGAGAAGATCCCTCTTAATGGATTTCTTTATGTCCCTGTGCACCCTCACACACACACACTGAGGTGTGTGTTTCGGCACAAAGCATAGACAGTGTGTTATCTAAACTGTATGTGCTTTGCCAATTCAATATGCATATCGTTGCTACAGACAAGGGTCGCCTCTTAAAGCACTCAGGATGATGTAATCTGGCCACGAGGCAGCTGACATGACACCAGTGGACAGGTCTGGCAACCGCAATCGTCGTTAGTTGAACACAAAGCAGCCCAGACACACTATCCGAATGCTCCAAAACCGCTGCTAAAACAAGAGTGGAACAAGTGGGGATGAAGGAAACCACAGAAGACCATGGGGAGGTCAACAAGGTACAGTAATAGTTCTCAGACTGAGTCTGGACTGAACATTTGAGCCTAATTTGATGTAATTCTACAAAAATTTTGGACTGTATGCCTACATCAAGACCTGCTAATAAAATTTGTGAAACTAAAACTATAGTAAAAACACATTCATATGAAGATTTGTGGAAACTGGTTCCGTATAACTTTTTAATTATCATAACAAGTCTAAATCTTTTAATACACAGTCTATAATCCAAATACAATGATATAAAACAAAGTACAGTACTACTGTGTAGTACTGTGGCAATTACATTGGTGGATTGCACTGGCGATGTTAGTGGTGGTATCAATATTTTAGATCTCCATTAATGGTTTCTTTGGTCCTATTGGGACCAGGAGAGCTCCAAAATAAACTCACATGTTGGCAAACAATTTTATGTTCTCATATCCAACTAACGATGCATCATTTGCAGTTGTGGTTCTGTTCACCTGATGAAAAGACCTAGATTCATCCAAAAACATATTTGGCTCAGTTGCTAGTCATTCCACCAGCTAGTAGCTAATGGCTGCTTTCTGTCTGGCTCTAGGCAGCATACAGTGGTTTTATCAGAGCTATTTTTTTTCTGAAACAGCTGCTGGTTGTAGTTGAAGGTGAGGTTGCTGTTGCTGTTAAGAGGGAAAGCAGATAAATGTTCTGCAAAGCTAAAACAATAAGTTTTGAGTCATTGGATCTAGTGACTGTTTGTTAGGTAGAAGCAAATCAGTCTATTTAACACCTTGATTGGCAGCACAATATCTCCAGAGCTATTGAGCTGATTCTCCTGAAATTTTTGTTTAATCTCAGCTAGACAATAGTCCCATGACCCTGCACAATTGCCATGGTCAAACACTCTTTCCATAAGCCTTAAGGCTTACAATGAGGACAACCAAGGTCATGGGCTGTGACAAAAGGCAGTCACTGCAAAATGAATAATGCAAGACACATAAAAGAGGGTGCCTCATGTATTGGATGTGACAACAGAGGGTTTTAGGGTATGCTGTTCCTTATTCAGCAAGACCTCATGGTGTAAATGCACTCAGTAATGAGCCACAGTCATCTGATCTCTGATGTGTGTTGCTCTAAGTGAGAAAGCATGTTTTGCTTAACAAATGCCACAGGGTGAGCTAATCAGCATCATCAAAACAAAACTACATTCATTTGTTTCACAGTGATAAAGAAAAGTAAAAGGCCTTCTGAACTTCAGCAGGAAGTACAAATCTCCTATTGGGGAAAAACCTGAGTCGTCGCCTTGTGCTCCATCATCAACAGTTTCCTACCACATGAATCTAAAATGTCTATGTGACAACTAGGTTTGCCCTTTGAAAAGCATCTGTTACAAGCCTTCCTTTGTTGGATTAAAAAGTCATTTGTTTTATGTTTGAAGCAGGACAAATATGGCTGAAAGGAAGAAACGACTATTATAGGAATATGTTTTTGCTGTTATTTGTCCTAGGGGAGAACCCATAGCTTCCCTCAAAGGCATGGTAGGAATATAAGACTGCAATCATCTGCATAAATAAAAGGGTTAAATTCATTTACCTTCATGTTGTGTCGAGTCAAATGGGAAAATGTGCACCACCAAGGGATGTTTTGGTCCAATTGTTTCACGCCAGATTCCTGCTCTGACTACTGATGAAGCATTGAAGTGTCTGAATGGCTTACATAGCTGTTACGGTCAAGGACATGATGACAATGCATGATTTTTTTTTACATTTTATTTCATTAAATGGTACATTAGCCTAAATGCACCTGAGAGGAAGGGGGTGGTAGGATGAGGATGGAAGGGGTTGGTGCTGCAGTGTTCTTGAGGAAATAGTAGAAAACGCCATAGGAGAAACGACAGATGGAAGGAGACGTAAAAGCAATAATACAGAGTTTCCAGATCGCTGGGCTACAAGCCGCTTCAATTACTTTTTTCTCATCCTATTTACTCTATCTTCTCTCTCTCTTGGCGTCATATCTCCTTTGCCTCTCTTCACCAAGAAATACAGAAACAGTTGGTAGGTTTTGTTTGTTTTATATTTTTTGGATAATGGGAGATGGTGCATCTTGCTCAGGCAGAGTCCAACTAGCTCAGGAAATGGGATTTGTCAAATAGGCACACGGCAGGATGGACATCATAGAACCAGACATGTGGAAGCACACCGCCCGACATGTTTAGGCTCTGGGCTGTACATGTAATACTTGCTTCCTCTATTGTTTATTCATTGCTTCCTGGACCTCACAGAGAATTGGAAAAGCCACAGAGAAAGAGCAAGGGGGGAGGACGATGATTGCTGTTTTTCTTGCTTGGTGACATTGCTGTTCCTTAGAGAAACATACAGAAAGCAGCCAACTGCTCCAGGCAAGACCCTCATATGGTTTAGAGTTTGCGCTTTAATGGGAGACAGTTGAGTGCTGGTGACGCTTTATAGTGGCGGGGCCTTTGGAAACTACTCGTAAAGTGGAAAGATGGATGGCTTTATACAGCCTGAGATTGCAGAAACAAATAAAAACAGATCTCAGCCTCCTGCAGACACACACTAATTAGACTATCTGTAACCCAGCATCTGTGACCATTGTGGTCACACATACTTACACATGAGGAGCTTAGGGTATGGAGTTGTAATTTAACTTACTACTCAAGACTTCACAACCAAGTTTCTTTTGTATCTGCATGTGTCATCACATCATGTGCTCTTAAAACACAAAAGGCAACAAATAACTGATCTGCCAACCAAATATGTCTCATATTTATATATCTCAGGAACTCACATCAGTTTATAGAATAAAGATAAATTGGGGGTGGAAGTGGCTCACAACAAAAACGGCCCATGGTCCACTAATTGGACAGTCAGTAGTTCAGTTGCCATCATGTCAAATCTATATTCCAAGTGAAGTGGAGTTTCACTTGGTTGGTAAGTTGTCAGGAAAATTACCAAATGTAATGTAATATAACCGAGATACGCACCAATGATATTTGCAAAGTTTATTCCATTACCTTATTATTTTATGCAAAACACCAATAATGGATTATATGCAACACTGCAGTATTAATGCACCTTGGGATACGCCCCTGTGACTCTGAAGGTGACAACAGGGCTTTTCCATGGATGCTAAGGTCGAGATGAGAAACATGCTATTTTATAGCAGCAGTAATCTGTTGCAGACGACTAATTCATTCATGAGGCCATTTTCCCCACTGTTCAATTTCTCCAAGCCATAAGCCACTTTATTAAGAGAGCAAAGCACAGGGGCTTCGTTCAGATAAAACACCCAACTGGTCCTATTAAAATCTCATCAGAATAACTGATAAAGTACAAAAAGTCCAGCAATTAAGAGCTTTCGCATTGTTATATACTGTGACTGTGTATTGTAAAACTGATCAACAGCTTTTGGAGATTTCTAAATGACTCAAATTAAGTGATGCTAAAAACTCTTGGACTCCAAAAAAAAAAAAAAAAAACTTGTCTGAAAGCTATTAGAGCTTTTGTAAGGAGCTGATGAGTGCTCGGTGATAGCTTTAGCATGCTTGATGCTTTACATAATAGAGTGTGAAATCACTGTCTGCACAAAGGCGAACACAGTGTTCTGAGCCAAGTTTCAGAAACAAACTACATCCAATAATCAATTGATTGTTTTCATTCTGCTTCTTGTTTGTTTTGTTATTTCAATAAGCACTTAAGACGTCTGTTTTAACAGGCAACCAACATAACTGTTTTTTTTTTTTTTTAAGCTCAAAAATAAATTACAATGACAGCTCTTGTAATCTAACACCGAAATCTTCTGTTTATTGCTCTATTATAGTGAAAGATTGTTCTTTAAGGACCAAAGTGGGAAAAAGGCCAGTGGGCTTTATTGTGATGTTCTACTGGTGAAATGTCAACGCTAATGTGCAAGACTGTTTTTATCACTCATAACTACATCCCTGTTACCGGACATACAGACCCCTTAACTGCATATTACCAGTTTCTGACCCACAAACTGGTGTGTGTTTGCATGTGTGTGTGAAGACTTTGTAGCAAAATGTATGTTTGTGAATAGGTCAGGACTTGCTATGACTTCTAAGGGGTGTAATAACAGCAGTGCCATGAAGTGGATAGTTTGAAGAGGCTCGGCCTAACTGATAGGGCCAAATGCTCAGCGGTGTACCCATAAAGCCCGGTCTCTTCCTGAGTAAAAGTCTCATTTTAGGGCAGGCATCAAAGAATACAGCAGCAGCAGCGGCAGCAGGCAGCTGTGAATGAGGCTACACAGCAAGAAAAACTGTCTCAGATTCAACTTGCATGCCTCTTCCTTCAAAAATCTGACTGTAAGCTTGGCAAACATACACATAAATGCACACAGTTACAACCAGGCGAAGTGCTTTTTGTGCGTGGCAGCTCATGGATTTTAGCTACTGTGCTACTATATACACAGATTATTAGGGTATAAAATGTTTTAGTGTGCACATAAAGGTTTGCATGGCCAAAATATTGACCTCATAAACCTTTCTGAATAAAGGTTCATGCTTATGATACAAACCTTCCTGACAAGTGTGTAACAAGACTATACAATTTATAACTAACAACACCACAGAACAGTGTGGATCGTGGGTATCTGTGCCAAGTTTTATGTGCATGAATTATGCAATCCATCTACTTGAAAGATAATGTTCATGGCTAAAAGAAACCAACAGTGACTCTTAAAATGAGACGAGAAGCAGTCTCCTGTGTTTAAGTCAAATATTATGTACGCCAAACCACTCACACCACCCTCCTCATTCACAGGATTTGCTCCAGTATCAGTCCTTCAGCCTTTACTTCTGGGAGTATTCCTACATTAAGCAGGGTAAATTACTTTCAGCTCTCCAACCAAACTGAAATATTGTTTGAGTCAATCCAGGATGGCATCTAGAGCTCATGACACATTGTTTCATCAATTATGTCAGACAGTGTCGCCACTATAAAATAATCATTTTGTCAGTTGGCTGCCTGTCGAGCTTCATACCAGATGTTCGTTGTGATACATATTTTTGTTGTTTCACTGTGAGGAGTAGCTTCCATGGGGAAAAAAACAAACACTGCAGATATGAGTAGTTTCACATAGAATGTGCATTTTAAAAGTTGCAGAGAAAGAATTCACATCTAAAAAGACCACTTGTCTGCTTCAAAGTGTCTTTGGGATAAGACATGAATCTGTTGTATGTTTTATAGACATTTAAGGCCTTTAATTTAGTCTTGTTGAGATAATAACATTTTTGACTTTTGTGCTAATCCCAAATGACACATCATTCTACTGTTTTACAAGTGCTTCTCAAACAGTCGAGAAATGTGGTGGAAATAGTGTTGGATTATTGGTCAATACAGTCAGCAGGTCAACAAGGAAAGTTTCTAGTTGTGGTTGGATATTCTTCTGGGAGCGAAAATAGTCTTGCTTCTAATATGGAACGCAAAGCAGCAGACCTTATTGGGCCACACACAAACATCTGTCATTACATAATCTAGAAAATGCTCTGCAAAATGGCTGGCTTCCATGAGATTGTACCATAACTCAATCACATATAACACGGAAAGTGAGTTAAGTTTGCCTAAAATACCACAATCATGGCCAATACACAAGGGCTAGTTCTACAATCAATCAGGTTATGTTAACATACTTATTTCTATGAATGAATTATTGAATTGAGCACCAAGTGAAATGTTCCTCAACCAATAAAATGAGATATATCATGATACACTTCCTGTGATTGGTTCCAGTGGCATTCACACTAAAAAATAACCTCAGTTTTAGTTGGACATTCATCTAACTGCTATATTTTTGGAAGAATTCCATGTCCATTAGTTCAGAGATGAGCCTTGCTGCTGTTCAGTCACAGAACTCTTAACTCATGAGATATTCAGCCCTCGAAGCTGTGGTGGCAGCTGCAACACCCAGAGGAATGATGCTTAACGAAAGGATGACCTCAACCTGAAGCCGTTTACCCTCACCATTGGGGGGAGCCCTCAGAGGAGGAGAGCGTGACGACAGTCTGCAAAGATGAAGAATGCTCTTGGGTCCAATGCCTGAAAGGGGCAGCCATTAAAAATAAATGAAAAGTACACTCAGATACACCACCTGTGGAGTGGAAAGTTTGCCCAGAAAACACAGAGAGCCATATTCTGTTTGAACAAATCAAACTGATCAAACAGTTTGCTGAGCAAAGAAGAAGGAGCACGGGAGGGAGGGAAAAGCCTCAACGACAAGATTTATTCTCGTGCGGAGATAACTTGCAGTGTCACTTGCCTGTGAGGCTGTGTTTCCTTGATCTAACTGCTTTTTTGGCATTTGCATAAAGAAACAAATACTTCCAGCATAAATCTTGGACTCATGTGAGATGAATAAATCTGGCCTTTCAATCTACAACAATGAATTTCAAAATATAAGCTGGATGTAATTTGGCATGTTTTTACAAGTTGTCTGTTTTTGCCTAAATGTTGAAACGCTTCACGCAGTTGAACAATAGTAGATCATTTATCAATTCACTAAAGCTGTTTTCTTACATGGAACAGAAAGTCAGGTCCGCTCCACATCAGCTTAGTGGTGACAAGTGGTGACAAATGACATGTCACAGGGCTCACACTATTCACACAGTGAGTTGGCAGCATGAAGTCTCTTCAATATACATTATAACTAGTTCAGACACTTGCATTGGTGCATACAACTCCCTTTGGGTAATGTCTAGATAAGTTCAGGGTAGTAGTATATGCCTGGAAGCAATGCATCTTTCATAGTTTCATGACACTGTATGCCACTATATGCTCTGATATGTGTGAGATGTCCGTCTACACTCATCATCCCACAAAGACAGGAAGTTCACTGTGTTTGAACTTTTCTCAAGCCAAACTGATGGCTGGAGGAAACTGAGAGAAATAGCTGAAAGTCTGACCAGGTTGAAATAGTAATCATAATAATCATGACATCTACCACCGAAGAGGATGAGGGACAGGAAAGAAGACACAGAAAAGTGTGATGACCTCCACACTGCAGTGTTAGCTACACACTTTATTCAGTGGAAAAGGAAATCATTCTAGAGGCAATATACCCAAGGCCATCTACACCATTACTCAGAGTAGTACCCTCCACAGCAGGAAATGACAGTATCTTACTGGAGAGGCTGGAGTGCAGCTGGAGCAAAAGTAGAAAAAAAAATGTAATTCACAAAAAAATAAAGCTCCAATTCAGATTGATGGATCAGAAATATTGAATTCATTGTAAAATATTGAATTTTGTTTTGTCAGTTTCCATGGCACACATTCTTCACACGACACTCCATCCCACAGAAATGCAAACACAACATTTTTGCTATTTATCTGGATTACACTGGTTTTCAACCAACCACAGAATTTCAGAGAACTGGTTCACTTTACAAATACTACGAGAATAGATGGAAAATGGCTAATTTAAAAGCTAAAACTCAAAATCATTAACCGCAAATTGCAAAAACCATGACCATCCACTAAAAATCTCTATATCTATTTAAATCCAAAATGTGGATCGGCTTGGACATCCTCAAGTTAAAGCCTCACTTTAACCAAACAAACATGGAAAAGCTTTGTTTCACAGATCACATGCTTTCCAGCTAATATTCGGAAAATGTTCCTAAAAAAAAATTTACCAGGACACTGACAAACAATCCTACCCAGTTGGGTACAAAATATATGGGAAATGACAAAAAGTGTTAGTTGCTTCAATTATTAATGACCTGCTTGTTATGAATAAGATTTGAAGTGAAAATAGTTCATAAACTAAAAACAACCACTGAAATTTGCTAGAGAGAAAATGTTAATACTTCATAAGCTATACATGTATAATGTACAGTATGTCACTTCAAAGTCATGAAGAACTAAAGAATTGTTTTTAGTATTCCGTTGGATAGTGATGTCTATGGATGAATTATTTTTCACATATGCTCCTTTTTTCCTTTTTTTCTTAAAAAATGAAACATAATAAACGGTTACTAAATACCTGCAACTACTAATGAGTGAAACAGAAAGAACAACAGAGCTCTCAGCACTGATTTTTTTGGACATGTTTTACAAGCTATATATGCAATATATTAAATAACAATATGGAACTTTTAACTTGATGATCCAATAAAACGCGTGGGTCAGCGCTCTATGACATCTGTGTGAGTGGCAAGGAACCCAAACAGCCTTAAGGGGTGTCTGGCCTATGTCCAACTCTGTTTGCTTCTGTCTATCTTAGTGCTTGTGCTCTTCCTCCACTTATCCCCGGCTGCTCTGCGGGTGGTGTCACAATGGAACAATTCCCTCAGGACTGATGTCTGCTCTCCTGCAGACTGCTGGCTCTGCATTAAGCGGCCATCACTTCAAGCAAGAAGAACATAATTAAGATACAACTGTCTCCAGCTGAACATTGGCTTCTTTCTTTCTCTGAAACAACTGTTTTGATATCAATAACTCAGGTCATTGTGATTGTAAATAAGTCACTCTACGTTTGAATTACTCAGGCAGTAACATCAATCCATATCCAAACAATGGCTGCAGATTTAAACCAACTTTTAAACCTAATTGTGTCTATAAAGTAAAGCTGGTACTAGCTTTTGCCACAGAAATGAACAGTTTCTTATTTTTTATTTATTTATTTCATATAAAAGCAAACACTGCAACCCTAGCAGCAAAAACTGGCTGACTAACAAAAAAGTCTGTGAGTTTCACAAAAAAAAAAAAATCTAATAACATTTTGAATAATGTAGCTTATAAGTGACTCTGTCGAAAGCTGCATTGTGTCCATTTTATCTAGCAGCTTCTTCTTTAGCGTCTGATAAGAAAGAAAAAGGGTGGCTCGTCGTTTTCTTTCATCCTCCTGCTGTCTTCTCACTGCCACTCACACAGGGCCCTAGAATGACTTCTTATCTGCCGCGTGTGGGCACTGAGCACACACACACACACACACACACACACACACACACACACACACACACACACACACACACACACACACACACACACACACACACACACACACACACACACACACACACACACACACACACACACACACACACACACACACACACACACACACACACACACACACACACACACACAGGACTGGCATAACAAAAGCAGAGCCGCCTGTGAGACGGGGCTGCACAGATGCCATATAAGCAAGTAGGATCACATTAATAGTCAAGTGAGATGAACCGTTCAATATTAATCAGAGCGTTATCAAACATCATCTCAGATTGACTCTCACATGCAGGAAAGCTGCGTAGAAATGTTCTCACACACACACACACACACACACACACACTTGAATGAACCTGAAGTGGGTGAATTTAATTGAAAAAAAAATGAAGGAAGATTTCTATTGTTGGTATAAGGTCACTGGTACATTCAGTGTCAGGGAAGTATGCCGACAAGCTTTGGCATCATTTTGTACTGAACAAACACTGGTTTAAGGAAATAATTAGACCCATTCACCTTTGAAACAGCTGATTGTGTTATTGATAAAATGGCTTTTTGTTATCAGTCTACATCTGTAACACACAATGAAAATATAACATGATTCTTTTTAATTCAACACAGACTTCATGCTCAGATAGCGTAATAATTTAAACTTTCAGTGTTTTTATATCATTTACATTAAATTGGCTACAAGCAATTTTGCATATACTTGGTATATTGTGATGTATAGTTACAGACATATGTATGAACTGCATTGTATGGATTCCAACTGTGCCTGCAAACCCAAATATATTCAGTTTTGCTTTAAGAGTTTCAATGTGTAAGGCTGCTACACTAACCAGTTCCCCAATTCACAGACCATGCTCAGTTTCTTTTTCTGTTGTGCTTGGTCTTCTACTTGCAACACGGTTCATTGTCCTGCCACTTGTTGAGACAGAGAGAGGGAAGCTGATTACAACACAACTCTGGACAATGCCACTACTCTCCTGGGAAAACTTTTCACAACAATAATGGTATTAGAGGCTATGCTGCCTCCTGGAGGGCCTACCAGATCCAACTGGCCTTTGATCATCAGCTCAATGCTTCTTTAGTCACATGCTCTGTCAACCCAAAAAAACCTTGACCCGCTGCTGTGGGTTCCTGGGTTTGGCATCCTTCAACAGTGCCTCTGTCGGGGGTGAAGTTCCACCACTTCACTGTTGGACAAGAGATGAAGTCTTTCAAAGACATATCAATGGACTCTTCCCTCTGACTGAGACCTTTGTAGCAACCCCATCAGTCATGGTGCAGCTTTGATGATGGTCCTCTTGGGAGATCTGTACAAATCTCCAAAGGACTTCATCCCACAACTTATTTCACTCACTGAAGCTGGATCTCTTTATTCGAATCTCAGACCAACATATTCACACCTTCACAGCCTGGAAATCTAAGAAACGAGTGGGAAAGTCTAGCCATGGAAAGGGTATCTGATGTCAAATATGACCTCATCCTTGCAGTGAGTAGTGCAAGTCTAAGGATACGCAAGTTGAAGTTGTCATTTCTCCCAGATGATCAGAGTCCGGTGGCCCTCAAGGCCAAGGTAAAGCCTGTCAGGCCACATTGGCTGGTATTTAGATGAGTGGGTGGGTGGGGGCAGTAGCCCACAGCATGTTACACCTTCAAAGCTGTACATGCATCTGCAGGAAAGAGGTGATCAGCGGTAACTAGCTCAGACAGATAGCAGCAAGCACAAGAGGTCACAATGAGGCAGCTGTTCCTCATCACCACCTGACCTGGGGGTCAGGACGAGTCTCTTACAGTTAAGTGTTGGGGTTTTAGTATGAAAAATTAGTTTAGAGCAAAAGACTGGCTTTACACGATGCTCTGTCAACTCTCCACAAGTTGGTCCTTTGTTTTCGTGCATCTACTTCTAAGAAGGATAGAGGGAAAAAATTAAATCAGCTTTTCTCTCCCTTCTCTTTTCTTTTTCTGGCTTTAACATCACTCAGTCCATGAAAAATACTGCAGTGATTTCCATGCTTACAGTATGTTATAAAAACTGAATCACAGGTCACAAATCTATAAATGTGTGCAAATGCTTGTGCAAAGCAACACTTTTCAGTGCAAAAATACATACTTTTTTGCCAAACAACTTCAAAGGTTTTTTTTTTTTTCAAGACACAAAAATAAATGAAACATTAAATTCCAACCATATGCGAGAACCATATCTAAGACATAATCATAACAAAAGATTATTTTTACTGGATTAGGGGTTGTGTTGCAGACTAATACAGATTGAATCCAAATGTGCTGGAGCTTTGTGGGACACAAAAAGCATCTTATCATGGAAGAGGAAAAAAAGACATGAAATATAAGCAAAAAGAAAAAAAAAGAAAACAGTCTCTGTGTAAAGCTGCCTGCTTTTAATGCTGAACAGCCACACACAAGCTCTGCTTCTGCTCGGCCTTTGATGAAATGCATACTTGCTCTGCTTCACAGCAGCCAAAATCATCCGTGCTACATGAGACAATACAGTTTGACAGGCCCTTTACGCACAGACATCAGGCTCATATTTCACTTACTCTGCCCTCTTGTTTATATGCTAACACGGTTACATAAATTATTAAACTTAATGTTGTGTGTCTGGAGGGAGTTTCTCAACCGGAAGTTAGATTTGATTCACCCCATATAAATATATAAACAAATATATATATATAAAAAGGGAGCTGAAGGCTTGATTGTCAACAAACTTGACCATGATGTTGCTTAGTCACACACACACACACACACACACACACACACACATAGATTCATTGCAGGCACACACACAGTAGGAAAATATTGTTTCTCACTGCATAGGTTGGATGACTTTAATTGAGCTGCAGCATCTCAGGGAAGCAACAGGCCATAAATCCAAAATTATGAATAGCAGGCAGAAAATGACTGCGAGAGGAAATATTGCAGAGAAATATGACATCCTGACTGTTGTTTATTAATCTAACCACCCAAAACTGTATCGTCTTCCAGGCATTGTGTGGGAGGTTGGAGATAAATTATGTATTTGTGTATATGAGATGACTGAAAGTCAGCAAACAACACAGAATATGCTAATTTAAAGCACTGGCATCGACACAAACAGCAAAACGAAATAAGCATTAAACTAACTGCTTAAGAACCAGTGTACAATTATTCAACTTTATTTTCATGTATCTGTCACAGTCAGGCACACAAGCTGGAAATCAAGTTAAGCTTTCAAATCAAACACTGAAAGCATTAAAACTACAATCAGACAACAATTCCAAGGAAAAGTGTAGTTTTTTTCTGACAAGAACGGATAAATAACAGCATCATCAGCGTAAAGGATGAGTGAGCACAGTTTATCCTGTTAAATGCATTACATGCTGACAAATTTAGTGAATATAAACACATCATCCTAAAGAAGGATATAGAGAATTAAAGCCATTTAATTGTACTGTAAGTAAAACAAGATTTATTTGTGAATGTTACATAAATTATGCCATTCAACCACATTCAAATTCAATTTGCTTCATTTAGATTGTGACTTCACATTGAAAAACAAACATGTATCCACTTTGATAGATATTGTCAACTCTGCTCAAAAAAATCCAATTAGAACTATGAAATTTGATTAGCTACAGTCAGGTGCCATTTTACTTGGCATACCTATGGACCTGTTATTTTGGGGTTTTGAGGGAGACAATATAAGGCTTTGGCAAGGGCGTCAGTTTGTTTTTAAAAGTGCTGGAGGCAATAACCACAAGCGAAGAGTACTGGGTACAATTATGTATTCATCTGTTTGACGTTTCATTACAATATGCACTGCATTAGACCTCACGTGATCAGAACAAAAGCAGCAAGTTAATATTCAAGCAGCTTGGTCCAGACAGAGTGAACATAAAAACAACATAGACTAACAGACTAACTAGTCGTTAGCTTCGGGGCTAAGCTTAACTTAACCATCTTTCTCCAGTCACTTTGCTTCACTGCTTCTCATCTGCCACTGATTCATTCCTTCCCTCTACTCACACACTCGTCCATGCCGCTCCCTCACTCTTGCTTCACCACTCAGACACACACTTCATACTATTCTTATGACAGTATGGACAGGGGGGAAACGTACAACAGGACATTTTCCTGTACATGTTAAGTGAGGGAAAAAATACTGTGAGTGGGGAGGAAGTTACCATCTTGCTAATTTATGCATGCAGCAATGTAATAAACATCATTAAAACAATTCAGTGAATTGTATTTATACAAACTTTTATGCATCTTGATCATGGTGCGATTTTTAAATTCAATATGTTAGTTTATCTATAGATAAGAATCATAATTGCATCTTATTACTTTATTTTATTTTCAACATTTGAAAAGGCCAAAGGCATTCTGGGAGTTAGAACATTATCAGACCCACATGGAGCTCTGCTGGTGGGACTCTGGAGATCCAGTAGCTGCTTGTTGAGCACCGCGGCCTGGCTTACTTAATCAACAAACTCAGTGGTAGCATCATTTAGTGACATTTGCATTGTTTTCACAGCAGAATGGTTGTTTTTTAAGTTTAAACTGATAAAGAACTATCTGAGGAGTGCTATGGGACAGAGACGACTAGTCAATACTCTCTATAGGTAACAACAGGACCAAGCTGGACTTCACATAGCGTGAACTAATAAAGGATGAGTTGCAGGTTTCTTTTTGTTATTGCAATTATTTCCTGTAGCTTGTGGTGGGAAATGCACACTTTCTAGGAGGTTGATGTGACTGAATTAATTAAATAATAAACAATTAATTAATACAGCATTAAAAAAAATGATGCCCCTGATTCAGGCATCGGAGCCAGAGTGTGCTCTACTAATATTTATGTTCATGAGCCGCTACCGATTAATGATAAATTGATAAACATTTTTAACAGTTATGGGGACGAAATTCATTCAAGTTCATTATAAATAGTGCTGAGGACATGTCCCTGGCAAATCTGATGCCTATGGGCTTTGGAACGGTTGCGTTGAGCAGTATTTTTGCACTTTATGTCCATTAAATGTTCTGATACCAGTTTCAATAGTTTGCCATTGATACTTGTTCTGAAACCTTATAAAAAACAGTTTTAACAAAAAAAGATAAAATATCAGAGTATTACATACATCTTCAGTCATCTTCAAATACTCACAGCAGTCTGAGGATTTAAAACTATTTAAATTCTTTATCTAAACTCAGCTATCACAGCTATCACACAGCCCAACCAGCAAAGTTCACTTCACGCATGTCATCAACATGTGACGTATGACTGGATGTGACGTTTGTTATTAAACCCAAAAGCAATGTCAATCATATTTACTGCTTAGGTATTGAAATTTAGTACCAAAGGACAAGGCATGCCTTTCTACTCCATGGTGTTATCACAGTTTGGTATCTAACCATAACTCTATATTTCTTATAAACTGTCCTTATAAAGACATTTCCTTTTCCCAGTCCAGTAGTAGCTATAGTGTTAGGACAATTTTATTTACTGCTCTTTAAATCCTTGTGGTACTTACCAGTGCTTTATATGCTTATTCAATCACAAAAATCAGGTTACAGTGAGCTATAAACAGGATTAGAGATGATGAAAAATGTTGCTATATTCTCCCCTCTCTGTCATCCATCACCTGTGTAGATCCATCTCCTCCTATCAACTCTCACAAGAGTCTAAAGAGTCATTTCTCCAGTCTGTCAGAGGCTTCTGCTTTGAAAGGATCCCATAAGAAACTGTCATTTTTTTACAGTATATAAATTCCATACTCACACGGTCAGACTTATCGTTTTCTTTTAGTTCTCCATCACAGCAGCTGAGGAAGTAATTTAGTGACAGAATATGGAGAGTGTCGTCCAAGAGGAGATAAAGACACTCGTTCCTCTTTTTCCTCCCCCGAGGGAGAAAACGATGGTATTGCATTTTCACAGACAGACTCGGGTTGCCACCATGCGAAGTTCCTGTTGATTGCTAAGCCATAAACTGTCAGAAGTACAATATTAAACCTCCAAGTATCACACCTCATAAGTTGTCAACCCAGAGACTATGCACATGCTACCAAGAAACTAAACTGTCAAGGGATGCGTGAGCAATGGAATGTGACTAAAATATTGATTGAACTTAACTGCTATAAGAAAAGGGTGAATTTTATTGCTGGCATGACTTTACAGAAACTTAGAGAAAAAGGTATATGATCTCATAAGCACACAAGAGACCGGTAAAAAGGAGAGTATATAAAAGAGAATGCAAGGCCAGAACTCAAGTTCAGTTTATAAGGCAAGTACGCTATCAGAATCCAAATCATTTTTAATGCCAAGTAGCCAACGTACAAGGAATTTTCTGTGGTGCAAAACAAACATAATTATATGTACACTATGATAAGACTTGCAGATATTGCAGGTCAGTGGGTGGGTGGGATGTCGGTGTCAATGGGTGGTCTCTAGCTTTATTAATGAGGCCAACTGCAGTCAGGAAAGACTGTTTTTGTGGTGAGAAGTTTTGGTCCCAATAGAGCGCAAAGATGAGGAGCTAAAAGTTTGTGTTCAAGGTGGGAGGGGTCGCTATAATCACTATAATCTTGGTTTATTGCCTCAGGGCCCCAGTACAACATGTGCAAATTCTGGAGAGAAAGGCAGATTGCAAACGGATCAATACATTTTCAAAGTTTGAGGGTTATTAAGGTTCATCACCATTCAGTCTGAACATTCACCTTGTGTGAACTAAACTGATCATTTTTTGTAGTTACAGCAACAGGTAACATCACAACTGTACAGTCAAATCTGACCTGTTACTTATTTTCCACTCAACTGCACAGTAATTAAGCGAGAATTTCTTTTTGCTCGCACCCAGTCAAGTATTTGCTTCCATTTATGGCTTCGCTTTAAAGTGTCAATGGAAGCAAATACTTGACAATGTCAGAACCATGTCTTTTTATCAACCTTTATGTGAAAAACAGGATTCACAGTTATAGAGTTACTGACACAACAACATATATTTTTCTTTTATTCTTCTAATATCTCCTTCAGTGTCTGCATAGCTTATTTATGACAGCACAGTGACCAATATTGGGTGGAGGTCTTGCTGCTAATTGATCTCATATGAGGTGATAGACCTGTGTGTGTGTGTGTGTGTGTGTGTGTGTGTGTGTGTGTGTGTGTGTGTGTGTCTATTCTTCTAACTACAAGATAATCATGATCTATTTCCCAGTCGACCGTCCGGGGCCAAGATGTTGCATACTAATATAATCCATCAGGCTGGCTTTTGCCTGGTCAGATAAGTGCTGTAATTAATTATATTATAGGGCTAAACTTCATTAGCTGTCCAGGCCTCAGCTTATGGAGCCAGCTCGTGTATAAACAGTTCACAAGTGCGGTTACAGAAATATGCACAAGCGCTTTGGTAATTACTTTTATGTCATGTTATGGTCTCTTTAGTACACAAAAGAAAATGGAAATTATCATCACTTGTCACTTGAAATCATTTTTTACTTAAGTCTCATAGTATTTTAAGCCAGGACTTCAAGTGCTCGAGGTACCAAAATAAATATATTTCTGCAGCTCTGTGGACTCTTTTTCTCAGATTGCTTTTGCACCCTGACTGTCTAACTTTTTTTCCCCCTAGCTGTATGTTTTGAAAATCCCTTTGGCTCTGGGGACCGTTGCTCTGGGGACCGGAAAAAAAAAAAAAAAGTTTCCAAATAAAAAAAAATATATCTGAGCATTCACTTTGAAATAATCATAACATTAAAAAGTAAAATAATGTCAGAGGAATTCTGTTTCTTCTGTGAGAGCTTTCAGAAGAAAGCAGGAGTGGAAGATGAGATAATAAGGAAGAGGAGAAAAGAGCCACAGGTCACAGAGTGTGCAAAGAAAAAAACTGCACGATAGATGCAACCTACACGCAGCTACACAACAGCTACGCTTGCCAGTGAACACATTTAGGTCACAGTGTCACACTGTTTAAACCTCATCATCACCGTTTACTAATGTGTAGCTTGTTTCCTGCGGGGAACATTTTACATATATATATTCAGTCAACAACAAGACAAGAGGAGTGTTACATACATTATGTGTCACACATGAGAGGTCATATGGGATCAGCAAAGTTCGACATTATGGACCCACTCTGCAGAGACGTGAGGACCAGGGGACGCGGGGTTGATCATGCATCAGTGAATCTAGACATGTGCCATATGTACATTTGACCTGTTTTTCCAAGTCAAGCCCACATACAGAGCCGGGCTGAAAAATAAAGCCGATATGGAAGTTATGTAAAGTGTCTAATTTTTTACATATTTACAAGATCTTTTCATTTCGCTATCACATTGACATATGAGGCCAGTAATGCGAACACAGTGTTGATACAGGAATAAAAAAAACACCTCCACCCACATCCTGTAGAGCTTTTCACTTATTTTACCTAATTAGATGTCCTCTCAGGACTGTGTTTAATTCATATCTCCTTCACTCTCTTGGGGTAAGACCACAGAGTTACAAAGTTGTCATTTTAATTAGTATTTACAATTTTTTGACACTGACACCATTTAAGCTTTGATGCCACCCAACAAGACTGACCTGGTTAAAAACACATAGATGTAATGCAGATGTTTATTTTAAATGTTTTTTTTTTTCTCTGATATGTACAATCAGATGATAAATAGCAGTTTTATCAGTTCTAGCACCAGAAACCACAGTGAAAGTAGTTCTGTCAACTAGTCCACTGCCAGTTAGCATATATATATATATATATATATATATATAAAATAAAATAGGGATAACGGGGATATAATTGATAAATATAACTAATTGACTAATTGTGAAATCACAAAGACAAAATTGCTTTTGTGAAGCCATCAAAATATCTTCAGTCTATCCCTAGATTCGAATTGATTTATATTATCAAATTAAATGGACAACCAAAATTAAATAGAATCCCACCCTCAAGATATTAGTTGACACGTCGCTTTTCACATGAATAGACAGATGGACAGACAACTCAAACACATAAGGACAGACACAAAGATGACTTGCAAGTTATTTTAACTTGCAAGTCAACAGTATGGATAGGGGATATACTATAAGGGATCTTCTTAGTGCTGATGCTCAGAGATAATTTACAACGCAGGAGGAGAGAGAGGACAACACACACACACACACACACACACACACACACATGCAAACATGCACAAATATACTGGCACAGATCAGAAACTTAATTTAAATGTAAACATGCTGCCTTGACCCCCAAGCGGCAAACACCACAGCAGAGCAGCTATTTAACAACTACCGCAACCTGATGAACTCAAAGGACACGGGTCTTTGTTCTGCGCACACTATATTAATGACACAAGTACACAAGACAGATCAACAGCTGGACTTACAGAATCAATAAAATATTCCGTCGGCGGCTCCACACTCAGCTGAACAGCAGAGCTTGTCCTAGTTGCTTATTCAGAGGAGCAGCGGCTTGTTTGTCTATAATGAGATTCCTCATTAAGGTGTGGAAGGACGGACGGAGAGGACGAGTGTGTGTGTCAGAGGGCAGGTGTGTGTGGAAAGAGGGAGATGCCGCTCACAGGAGGATTTGTGAGGGTTTTGTGTTGTGTATCTAATGTATATTGTTTGGCAGATGATGGATTTGCAATCTCAGGAGTTTGGAGGTAATTAGACAGAGCACAGAAACATCTCTGAGAGCGCTGCAGTGTTTTTTTTTTTTTTTTTTTTTACTTTTGTTTTCATTATGGAAACAGTTCACATAAATACTTCAGAGCTGAAACAAACTTTCAGATTATTCTATAAATTGTCAGAAAAGAGAAAAATGGAGCTCACAATTTCCCAGAGATGACATTTTTAAATTAACTCCTTTCCCTGACATACAGTTTAAAACCACAAAACTACAGCTTCATCACCTCCAGAAAGAAGATGAATCACTGCCATGTGGTTGTATACCTCTACCAACCCATCTTCTTATAGGTAATTAGTACCTATCTCGAGAACTATCATGTGATCAAAAAACATGATTTGTGATATCACAGTGACTTTGACTTTTGACCTTTAGCCATCAAAATATAACCAGTTCATCCTTGAATCTGAATAAATGATTGCATCAAATATAAAGACGTTTGCTCACAGGGGATTTGGATATATCACATTAAAAAGGCCAGAAACACATCTCGTGAGGTCACCATAACCTTTGACCTATTGCCAACAAAAATTAGAACAGAGTACAAGTGAATGTCTGTGCCACATTTGAAAGAAAGCATTACCTCATGGTGTTCTTCAGATATCATGGTCACAAGAATGACATGAACAGATGTACAACCCAAAAACAAAAACAGCCTCTGGGTACAGCTGCTGCCAGCGCAAATGCACGTCTGTTCTGACTAATTTCTAGTCTCAAATTTGATAGTAATGCTAGTTATAATTTAATGTCAATGGGAAAAGTGAAGTGCAGCGTTTAAATCAGATAAGTAGAGGTGAAGCTTATGAATTAGAAGTGAAACCTCATGTCAATCACCACTTTAATGTTACAAAAGAAGTGCTGAACATCCCTAAGTAATGACAGGGGATGAACATTTGTTAGCTTCTCAACAATCCTCCTTAATCAAATTGAACTGAACTGTATTCATCAAATACAATGTTATAGTATTCACGCATTTAATTACTTTAATGTCATGTCATTTTTCTGACTTCTTTCCCTCACTCTCTTTGTTTCACTGTCTCCATGCTCTGATTTTCTTCTCCCACCCCCTTTCCTATCATTCCGACGGTTGGTCTAGTGGGACAGTGTTAGGGGTTGAGAGAGAGAGGGCGGGGAGTCTGATTGCATGGAAGAATTGATCACAAAGTGGTTGAAAGGAGAGAAACTAACTGAAGCTGTATTCAAACAGAGCTACTCCTGCCACAGAGGGAGAGTGTTGGATTCCCTATGCTGCTGGAATCCAACTCCACACAAAAACACACCTATTTAAAGAAACAAACACTCCACATTCAAGGACGAGGAATTGGCAGTAGCAGTGGGAGTGTGTTCGGGATTAACAGTGAAAACAGCAGAAGGATAAATCCACAAACTATGGCCGAATTTCCCAGTTAGCATCCCCGAGCTAATATACAATACAGGTTTATCTCAGCTGGGGCTGAAACAATACTGACAAGCTCCAAGGTCACAGTCAGTCCGACAAAAACTATCCGACATTAATCCAATGAGAGAGTCCGACTTATCCTTTACAGGTATTATCAAGCAGGTCAGAGGTCAAACCATCGGGGCATGAACACAATCCGCTCAAATCTCCAATCACATTTTCTGATGAGCTGAAAGTAGGCTAACATGGTCTATAAGGGATTCCGAGGCTATCTATAGTGTGTGTGTGTGTGGTGATAACCCACGATGCAATAAAGTCTCTACACCACAAGGTCTTATGGGATGGATTTCATGAGGGAAATTAGTCATTCTGACAACCACCTTATCTGCTTCTGCTCTACAAAGACTTTCTCTTTTAGCCTCAGTCACTTCATCCTCCTCTTTATCATATATCAACATATGCAAGAGATAGATATTCTTTTTCATTTAACTTTTCTCTTATACAAAGAAAAGTGTCAAAAAAAAGGAAAAATATTTATTCAGTTTGCCTCACGCCCTCAGACTTCAAATATCCCATATCCCCTAAGACATTCTTGTTAAACAGTAAGCTCCTGTACTCCTCTGGCTCAAGAGAATTCCTTTACTGTCTCCTGAAACTTTAAAAGGTTTACATCTTATTCCTGTCAGTTGTGGAAGGTTCAGTGTGTAGCTATTACTGGTTGGACCATGTTCTTCCTTTTTCCCTAAGTCTACTGGAGCTGACTCCTCACTTTGTCCTACCAACAAGTGCGGTGTCAGAGAGCCATTTACAAAACTCAGAATACAACAGAAATAATTAATGAAGCTACATTAATCAGCATCACAAGGCATCACAGAGGAACATGAGCAGTGATGGGCATCTTGTATCTATTTTGGACGCTGGCGTCAGCTGCCTCAGCCCTCTGTCTTGACACTGAGAGGCTTATTTATGAGCTCTGCGGTTTGTTTAAGTTTGACTTTGACAGTTACAGTGTAGAGCGCCTCAAGCCTTCATAATACTCCATACGGAAGCATACAGTACATGCTGTTGGCACATGGTGTAAAAGAAAGTCAGACAGAAAGACAGAATGTAACAAATACCTTCTGTGCTCTAAATTCAACACAGACACCAGCACCGTCTGTGGCATTTTCCATATATTACCAATGTTAGAGGAAAAACACTGCTGTGACTCAGGCTGCAGGAAAGGGACCTGGCACTGAGCTGTCTATACAATAACCCATACACAGCTAATGCATCCATTGGCTAATTGTTTCAGCTCTATAATGTCTGTTTGCACAACAAGTATCCCCAAGAACTGCATTTTTTTCAGTAGAAATTATGCAACCTAATATGAATGCACAGAACCAAAGAGGGGTGTAACATATAAAAACATATTAGGGAAGACTTTCTTGGAGACTGGAGTTTGCATCCTCTGCAAACACACTTTGTGTCTCAGTAAACAGCAAACTGATAGTCGTTTATTTAATGCCAAGGATAGAACAAGATAAGATGGAATTGTTTCTTTTTACTGCTTTTGTTGCCAAAGACAAGACAATGTGTTACTCACAATCAGACAGTGTATGACTCACTAGGTTGTATAATATATCAACATCTCCTAAGTTCTGTACACATTTGTGTACCTCATGACAGTACCCTGAGTCTGTGCTATGAGTCAGTTTGCAAACCCTGCATAAAACGTACAGAAACACAACACTTGACTCATTTTACAGAAATGGCCACCTCATGGCCTTGATGGTAAGATCATTCATTTGAGGGGGGTGTCTGGTGATTTTGAAACATCATTTATCATGGCCATAATTTGGTCAAATTATAACTTTCAATCCAATACTTCAGTGGATCAGCTCAGTTTTCTTCACAGCCTCACCTCAGCAAAGAATTATTTTCCATCACCCTGTGGTTATCCTAATCTTAATCATAGAAATCAACTGACAATCAAGTTCCTCAAATCATTCCTATAAATTTTCCAGCTCATTCTCAGCATCTTCTATTCAGGTAGTAAAAATGCAATCCACCAGTTACCCCATCCGAATTCAGTTCAGTTTTGTTCAAACCCAAAATGGGACTCAAATATTTTTAACATAAATAGTGCAAATAGAGCAGCTGTTGTTGTTATGTTAAAAATCGAAATGCCATGGGACTAATAAAAGCATAGGAAGAGGTAAACTCCTTTCAAGAAGATGCTCCTATTCTGTTTGTCTCCTGACAATTGGCTAAAACATGTTATTGACATACTGTTTGTATAATGCCAGTTGAATTTCATATGGAGGACCACATGAGGACACTACATATTTCAATGCAAAGTTGGAGAAGGAGGTCAACATTTCTGGACTCTGACAGTTTCCAGGAAGCTTTCGTGTGTCCAGTGAATCTCAAGCAATCCCAGGGGGAAGCAGCACAGGAGACAAGGGGACTTTCAAGCTGACAAGAGTCCATATGGGACACTGTTCACCACCTTGACAGGTCACAGTTGTGTTTTCTACAGCCCAGAGGTGGATGTCAGGTTGTTTACCTGGAAAACTCTAAACAGATTCAGATTTCATGTATTGTACACTTTAAAGAATGTGTGTCAGCATAGAGAGGACCTAGTAATGAAATATAATGTTCTGATCTTCGAAAATGATTAAGCTCAGAAACAAATAAGAGGTAATGACCACCAAAGACCACCACAGACTGAAAATGTATGTGCGTCTTCCTATCAGGCCTGATCTTGATGATGTTATTTTGGTCTGCAGATTTGCCCACATACTGCAGGGTTCAATTAGCTACTGTGAAAGGAGGTCATTAAAAACAGTGACATCCTGAGGCCAGCCGCTTGATGCTGCTCGGCATCCAAACTCCGGCTCAGATGCAGATGATATTTTAAATGTCAAGAGGGAGTTTCACAATGGAACACCGCAAAACGGGAAAGAGGACAGAGACAAAGAAAAGAAGAAGAATGAATAATCACAGCAGGTGATGATTGATTTGTTTTTTATTTCATAGCCTGTTGCATATTGCCACTGCGCACAAGCTCACCAGCAGGATGGTGATGGCACAGATCTGCTGAGTGCCGACATGTTGCCACAGATGCTCAGTCCTACCCTCAGGGTACAACGGTGCGTGTAAAGCACTTTCTTGCCAAAAATATGCTTTCCACTGTGTGAAAAACTGTTGTGCATTCCCTTTCTCCTTCTCTTTACTACTGCCTCTTTACAAGTGTCAAATGAAAGTCCTTTACATAGCATTTTTTGACTTTTTGAAAACTGGGGTACATCATCTACATAGAGAATTATGCCTGTCTGTGGTAATTATTAATTAACATGGTCAGCAACATAAAAGTGTTGCTCTCTGTCTCTTTCCAGTCTGCTGATCCTTAGCTGTGTCATGACTCATCACATCCTTCTGATGGTTTGTGTCTCTGATGTGATGATGTGATGCTGCATTAGCTTCGCTGCTGAATTTGGTTGATGTCATGTCCTGTCCTCTATGCTGCATTACATTTGACTGGAGCGCTCCATTAGGTCTTACTGTCTCTCACATTACATGTAATGTGAATCTAGCAGTGCAAATCAGTATCTGTCTGTATTGTAAGTGGCCTGCGTTACACCTGTGACTCGCTGACAACCCTCATTAAAACCTGTGGCAATGATTGCCACAGTGTGGAATAGTACTCATCACACCTCTCTTATCGGATCTGGGTCAAAAATCTTTGAGGAACCCATTTTCAAAAGATTTTAAATGTTTCAGAAGGTAGAATGAGGTTGAAGAAAGTTCATTAACCAGATGTACTCAGTAAAAGATGTCAAAACCAATGAAATGGAGCACTTTCCTCAGATTTTGGATTTTTTTTTTTTTTTTTTTTTGGAGAATCATTTTGTAATATTTATCATCACTACTTAACATGCCGTAATATTGATTTAAACTATTTTCCATTTCAAGAATAAAGTAGAAATGTTAAGAATAAAGTCAGTGGCGTGCTGTGACTTTTAGAGCACCGTTTGTTCTCTTGGCTTCCAACCACACTACATAATGACTAAACCCACCCAATACAGCCATTGACTTGATAGCTATGCCATACACCCTTGGCTTATTGTTCAAATCCATATGCCATAGCTCAATGGGAACTTTGCAGTAAAGCCTGTGTCTCAGATGCTGTTGCTGTGCCTGACTGAGCTCCACACCTTCTAGGTCAATCAGCTTGATCAGTTGTCCTATAGTCCTATAGTATCTTGTGATACAACATATCCTCTCTGTGTGAAACGCAGGTGTGACCATCAATACACTTAAATCTGTCCATTACCAGCTATTTCCTGTTACATGAATAGGGCAACCTTTTTCCAAGTCTGTCTGCACAAACACAGGTCCCGATACTTATCAAAGAGAAAGAACTTCCCTGTTAGTTAAACTGACTCTGAAGTGCAATATCATCAATCCATCTACTCAAGGTGTCCATCTACACCAGATATTTAATTTAATCTCAAAGTTTAACTATAATCTATATTTTTGACATTTTTTGACTCCTGAATAAAAGATGCAAATAATTTGGAACAGCATTTTCAACTTGGGAAACTCACTAAAATCAAAAACACACCTTTTATAATTAATTACTGTAATTATTAGGTTGGACAGTTGGACTTGGACCTTTGGTCGGTAAAAAAAAAAAAAAAAAATCACACACTCAGTATGGTGTTAATTCAGCGTGATAGTTAGTGATAGTTGTGTAATTATTTTGTTTCCCAATAGTCTTGATTAATCAATTCATTGTTTAATCTATAAAACACTTTGTCTGACCAGTTCTGCAATGCAACAAATGGACAAATATAAACTCAGCTATTAAAATTTGTGGCACTGACCCAAACATATTCAAACTTTCTGAACAGATTAGACCAAAAAATAAATAAATAAATAATAAAAGCTATAAACAAAAAGACAAGAAAAGGAGACATGGAAGAAAATTATAAATGGAGATTAATGTCCCTAATGGCTTTTTGTCAGACTGAAATTTATCTTTATGACAACAATTGGAGGAGGAGTATAAAAAGGATAAATGGAAGTGGGGAAAAAAAACAAAAAAAAAAAAACAATCCATTTTCCGCTAGCTCTTGTAAAATGTGATCTTCTCTGCCACAGTAATCTCTTAATACCTTTGTAAAACCTGTGCTGTGTGATATTAATGATGGCCCAGAGACATGAGCGCTGATCCTAACAGACACGAGTTGTAACGGCGCCGGTTAATGAAGCTGAAAGGTGTCTGCATCAAACACGGCGCCAACTCATTTCTCTGCGGTTTCACTTTGTGTCCTCTACTCTTAGATTATATTAGCATCTATTAATGACCCGGGCCATACTGCAGCAGTCGGGGCCTCTTTTGTTCCCGCTGTGTGATGACATTCACGCTGTCACCTCTACTTTGATTAAAGATCAAATCAAAAAATGTAGCCTCTGAATTCACACTGGGTGAAAATATTGTCTTCTCCTGTGAGGGGAGATGGATTCAGACAAATGAGGGCAGCTAAAAGTGACAGAGACAGCAGACTAAAATGTCTGCGAGCTTCGAGTGTCTGTGGTTGGAAGTGCTTGGTGGGAAGGTACCCTCGAGGACTGTTTGAGTGATTGATCTGAGCAGGTGAGACATGGACTTGTATTGGGACTTTAATCACTGATCTATAATGTATCAAAACCTTGTAAAACCCTTGTAAGTAAAAAAGGAGGAAGAGAGGGATGCAAAAATGAGCTTGAAATAAAAATAGGAAAGTGAAAACAAAGAAGACAGACAAAGACTTTCTTTTAAGAAGAAATAGAAAACGAGGGCTTAATGATTGAACAAGATTATAACAGTGCCTGTGTCTCTGATTTAAAGTGCCATATAATGGTTTTGCATGTTTGAGGCAATAAACTACTAATTGCAAATTCTGCCCTCAGGGCATACTGTAAATTTTTACATTGGTAACCTACTGTCTAGGCAGCCATGTGTTTCCTCGTGTTTTAATACCCAATAAAAAGCAACTCACAGACTTAAAAAGTAGCTGAGACTAATAAACTGTCATAATGAGCATTTTGTCATCTACATTCAAAGAGTTACAGTATGTCACTGAAGGAAGGTGAAGCGGCTACAAGCGAGGGGCATATTGTAAACTCTCCTGACCAGAATATGAGACGAGATTGATTAGAAAAATAATCTTCCAACAAGTGTCGAAGTGGACCTGGGACAGACTCATTGTCTTCCATTCAGGTTGAAAAATTACATTTTTAAGTCCATATTGGTTTCTGGGATCCAACAATCAGGTGACAGAAGGTATTGCAGTTATATTTCATCATTTAATAAGCTTTGGGTTATTTGTCTGATTAATTGTTTAGTCAATACAAATGTGAAGGAAGTAGTAAAACAGTAAATTCTTGGTATTTTCCTTGAAAAATGACTTGCATAATGCATCAGTTATCAACACGTGTTCAATAACTTGATGAATTGCTTCAGCACGACATAAAGAAGACCAACAGTAATAAAACATAAATGTGGGAATTTGTCACTTGCAGTGAAAGCAGCTGCCAAGTCAAACCCTGAATGCTGGAGTGTCCTTAAATACATCACAAGGAGGTTTAAGAAGTCCTGCTTGTGGAGCATTAATGTATTAATGTTCGTGATCGTACACTTTCTGAATGTAGATGACACTTTAACCACTGTTGTGTGATGAAAGTGATCACCAGCCATTCCACAGCCACTAGGCATAGCACTTAATTTGCATAAAGTATTTCAGTGAGACATGGCAGTGTTAATATCATTGACTGTGCTCGCTCAGGTGTACGTTGAATAAGAAAAATTAAAAAAAAAAAAAAACACAAACGAGGATGACATGGTAGGCTTTGATGTGTTTCCTCCACTGCACATTGCATTGATTAACATTCATCTCTGTGTGAGTAAGCGGAGACAGAGCGCAGTCTGCACTGCATCTTACACACCGTCCGGCATCGATCGGGCTGCGAGCTGATGGACGGGAGAGAGAAAAAAAAAAAAAAAAAAAACTCAGGTGGTGGAAGCTGAAAGTTAAATTGCTGAGAAGATGAGAGAAAGGACACTATGCTAGGAAAGGAAGACTAGAAATACAGACTTACGGTTCAATGTGTCTGCCAACAAGTCAAATTGCAGTTTGCAGCCATGTCTGTCTTGATATATATATATATATATATATATGTATGTGTGTGTGTGTATGTATGTAGTAAGACAGTGACAGTGAGGTTTAACGTTAACTTTTTTGGATGTAATATTATCCTCGTACATTTTTGAACAAACTTTTGTCATATCTGTGTATGGATTTTTGAGATTTGACCAAAAAAAACATGTTGTGTTAAGTCACAGTGATCTTTGAATTTTGATTACCAAATTCTAATCAGTTTTTCTTCGAGTCCGACCGAATGTTTTTGCCAAATTGGCAGAAATTCCCTCAAGGTGTTCCTAAGATATAAGTGCTCTCAAAAATTGAATGGACGGGCAGGCTAACTGAAAAACATAATGATCCCTACCATGGCTGTTGTCAACACTAAGGTGTAGAAAGAGAGAAAGGGAGCGAAGTGAAAGAAAAAGTAGATGGAGAAATGAAAGAGTTAGAGGACATTAAAAACTGTAGAAGCTTTTAACCAGGCCTGCAGAGAAGCAGCAGGCTAGCAGCTCCATTAGCACCTGCACTGAAGCACTAATGACTGTGAAGACAGGACCTGGCACACCTTCACACCAGGCAGAATGTGCTGCTGAATAAGCTATGTAACGGTAGGATTATAGATTTCAGGTCGTAGAAGCTTGACTGAAAACACAGCAATATCAGCATTGCGTTCAACGTTACACATAGGAACTCACTATTCTATTGGCAGACTAGATGTTACATTTATGATCGATACCACACTCATATCTGTTCACTGATCTGGGTGAGCGATTCGTCTTTGAGCTGTCAAAAGTGGTGCAAGTTGAATAAAAAACAGACATTTATATCTGTAATGAACAGTTGCAAACATAAGCGTTGAGGGAGGACCATCAACAAAACAAGTGGCAACCATCATCACTTTTTATGCATGTCTATTCTGTTATTAGCTCATAGCTCAGTTGTTTAATCATCCTATTTTCTTCTGTAACTGCACTCAGACACTGCTTTTTATCTTTTTCTTCACGTCACTTCAGTAACTGAAGTAAGTGTTTACTGAAGTAACACTTCAGTAAACACTTCAGCTGATATCCATCAAACATGGATGCCCCGTTTTATGCTCCATGATTAGCTTGACTTTACTTCCCTCCCAATCTTTACACTCCCTTCCTTTTAACCAAAAAACAGCATCTGATACTCGGTTCAACTTGATTTAGGTGAATGTGACAGGCGCTGAGATGAGACAGCTCCGAGAGCAGTTGTCGCATTCTGACTTTCGATGTAAATCCATTATTGGTACATTCAATTAACGCGGTGCAGTGGGAGCGTCGTCACGCAGCAACATCGTTTGGTAATTAATAGAGTCATTATTTTAGAAGATAGTACTCTCAGCAGCTGCAGATTGGTGGCTTGTACTCATTTCCAGTCACCATGGTGATTAACATCAGAGAAACATGATCATCTGACTTGGTATATGACTGGTGTCTTAATTAATGAGCCTAAACTGAGAGTCCTGCAGGTATACCCATTATTTTTGCATAAATGCATTCCCCAGACAGTGAGTTTAAATGATGCATTTAAAACGAAATTTACTCTAAACCGCAGCTGTGCATGACTAAAAAGCTGAAAAATGCACCCATGGGCAATTTGTTTTTTAAGGTTAGCCTTGCAGGTGAGTGTGCCCAAGGCAACCAGAACAGTGTTTGTTTTTTTCCACCATGTTGGACCATGTGCTAGGCAGGAGTTGCTATTTTTTGCCATGGTATCACATCTCAGGTCATGAAAATTTGAGAAACTGAGCACCTCCAACCTGTCAAAACATAGAATTGGGAACAAACGCCGTACGTTTCCTGCTCATTGGTTTGACTCAGTTTACAGCATTGAAGCGTCTGCTCCTGGTAGGCTGGGTGAAATGTGAGAGGGGTAGAGGCCCAAAGGAAATAAGGAGACAAAACTGGGAAATGAATGAAATAAAATGAATTTGGATTTTGTAGGGTGGTTGATCAAATCTTCCTGATTACCAGAAAAACGTAAACGGAGTCTGAGGCTTTAGTCGGAGCTAAACAGGTCCAAGCAGAGTGCCTCTTTGTTTGACATAATCTGCTTTGTAATGGCTGGTTAGCTTTACAGTTAATGGCCGACAATCGAGCTCTCAAAAAAAAAGAAAAAAGAACAAAAAAGAAAAGGCACAGAAAGACTGTTGCATTATACTCATTACTTTCTCCAAACACCCATTCAAACTGCCTTCAAAAAACACTAAGAACAGAATGAAGTGTCATTTGTACACTGGTAAACATTTGGTGCCTATTTCCGACTTCCTCTTAGAACTGACAAGTGGGGCGATCGTCTATAAACTTTTCCATTAATGCAAAAACATTTAGCTAAATATTGAATGTATGATGTTATGTAGCTCACAGTAAGCAGCAACACATTAAGGGTTCTTTTTCCAAGTTCCAAAATAAGATACAGTATCTTTACAGTGCCATAAAAAACGAACTCTGTCTTGATCATTTGTCTACTTGATTTGATGTCTATTGCTTCTATCCTCTCTTTTCTATGACATCTTTATTTGTCCCTTACTGTTTTGTTGCTCTTCTAATCATCAGCAGCAATTGCTTTATGTTATGGAGTGCTTAAATCCTGAGTGCTATCGACATAACCTCCAAAAACATGCTAATGACTAAGGGCTTTAGTGTTAGTATGTGACACTTTATTGCACTTTGGATTTTAGTTTTTTTCTTTTTTTCTTGTCTCTGCCATATACCGCAACACAAAACATCATTATACAATTATCGAAGCATTCGCTGAAACACAGGAACTCAACGGTCCATTATCGTCAGGCCTCGCGTGCACATAAAAAACATCCTCTGCCTTTAAATAAGCATGCAACAAAAGCAAATAACCCCGGCAAATCAATTTAAGCGTGCTGAGCGTATGACCATGCGTGTTACTGTGTGCATCCGTGTTTGTTTTATTGCTGCATTACTCTAATAGGTCACAGAGATTATTCCGCTATTACAGCTCATTTAGATGGTCATTTATGTGTTAATCCTGAGTCAACATGAGAGCAAGGAGGCAGTGGATGGACAGGGAGCATCAGAGGGTGAATCCGGTCGTTGACTAGTTTACACTAGACTGTAGACAGAAATGATTGAGGCATTCCATAACTTGAACTGACCAAAGGGAAGCTTAGCTATACGCTGGACTATAGGCAATGAGCTGATTTTCTTAAGCCTCAAAAGCTGGCTCTGAAAAAGTTTTCTATCATGTTTGTGTCTTGCTCTGCAACATATTCCACTCCTCCGCTGTCCATCTGTATGTGCAGTGTATTCCTAACACCTCTAGCTGTGAAAATACACGTCTGGGACAAACAGATGGTCTTGTGGACGATTGAATTATGCTCCTGAAGTAGTTCAAGAACTGTCTATTTTTTTTTTTTTTTTTTTGCAGTGTTTTTAGGTTGTATGTAGAATCCAATAACTGGTGTGAACTGAAGGCATGAAGCACTGAAAATAACCACAGCCCTGTGTTCTCATCAGTAATTCAAGAGGTTTTTTTTTTTTAGTGCAGAATCGAAGCTGAGCCCACAGAAGATAAATGTCAGGTTTGTGTATTCCCCATATGTGACAAAGGATGCCCATTTAAGCATGCGCAGCAAGTGGGTTAAGAGCTGATGAGGTCCAAGGCCTCAGTGTGTAATCACTGTCAGCTTCGTCACAAAGAGGACATCCTGAAAGAAAACACGATTTTTTGGTTCCCGTGTAGCCCAACCATTAGAAACCAGCTGTCAACAAACAGCCGTCACCGCACGTGGCAGGATGATGGCACATTAGGGCCTCTGGGAAACGACAGGATGAGAGATGACCATGACAGTGACAGGGCATGACAAGGGCACGGTGGATCCTTCAGCCCAGATTCTGCTGCCCGGTTTCCCTAGAGATACAAGACTTAGTGTGGTTGAACTCTCCTACTTGCTGTCTGACAATGACGTGTCCCAAGGACATAGGGTCATATTCTTCTGTACACCTGGGATACCGGTACAGTTTTTCCCAGACATACTGTGACTCTGGCATGAACTGATTGTTTATAACTACAGGAATTCCTGGGAAAAAAAAGAAAAAAAGAAAAAAAAACATATATGGTTGTGGAGTATTTACATACTGTGTGTCTACAGGGACAAGCTGTGGCACATAAAGACAGGAGATTTGTATGCTGTACTTTAGCATGTAGGAGTTCAACAGCAACAACATTTGACAAAACTTCCTGGAATACCACAATCAAGAAAAATGCCACAAACAACATCCAGTTTTTATAAGTCGTGACTTGAACCTGCAGCCACATGGCCATTTGTGGAGTAGTTTGGGGACCCCTGATCTAATCTGTTCACCCTTGAAATTTGAAAAGATTCCACTGACTTGTTCCTGAGATATCATGTTCAGGAGAATCCCTCCACATGATGCCTCCAACAACAGCTGTCACTAGCAGGTAAGCATAATTAGTACTGAGGCCTGATGCCATCCCCACACATACAGTGTGTTTCTGAGTAGAATCAAGAACATAAGCGTAGACATGCAGCTGCATGCTGTCTCAAGACAATACATAATAAGAAACATGTCCTCTTCCCTTAGTTTCTGTCATGAAGAAGAAAAGCTGCAGATTGTGTCCTTCTGTTCATTTTATCTTTTAACTGCAGTAACACATGCTCATGCATTGTGAATGAATGTTAACATGAATTAAGATGTGTGTTAAGTATTCAGTAGCAGTAATAATTAACGTTAAACCCTAAAAGAAATAGACAAAACGGTCTAAACAGTGGTCAGGTCTTGTGTACGTCTTGATGGCAACAAAGAAGAGTGATCAGATGAGATCTTCTCTCGGGGCTGCGAATTATTGCCTGAAATTGATTTTCACTTTATGGCCCTGCACAGACAATGGGCTCCCTTTTCTGTGGAACAAATAAAATATATAAATAAAATAAGAAGGAACACAAATGATGCCACTGTGCTGCTGTGCTGTGAAAAAAAAGCCTGAGGTTATTACTTCACAAGGAGACATTTCTATTCATCCTTATACCCCGAGAGGAGCATCACAAATCTCGCACACGCCAACGAATAAAGAGGCGACACAAATTCATTCACGCACACGTATAACTGATAGGATACCTGCTCCGTGTCCTCATAATCTCCAGGAACCCAGGGTGCCTGATCTAATCAGGATTTAAGTGATGGTCTAACCGAACATGACTCTGAAGCTCAAGAGGAGCCACTGGTTCTATGAGAGACAAAGGAGAGTTCAGAGGTGGGCGTTGTATCCTAAAGCTGTCTGAGCCCAAAACTATTTGATGTGACATGACAAGTAAATCACACATCACAGAGAGACTGTGGTCAGAGAGAAGGTGGTGGTGGTGGGAGATTAAGGGTTTTTTTTCCCTCTAGAGACATGTAGGGTTTATGGGAAGTTTCAGTTCATGGAAGACCTTCCATTTTTAACCTTTGAGTCACCATGGGAGTACAATACTAGGGAAATTTTAAAATATATATTAGTATGTTAGTGTCACACCATCTTTTTTAAAAAAAATATCTTTTCATCCACAAAGTGAAAGGCAAACTGTGGTTCAGCTTAAGGGTTGGAATGACATGTTATAGCTGGAACTTAAATCAAATTCATTCCCAGACAAACAATACAGCCCAAACAATATATGGGACTCTTAAAGACATCAACACTATGATGTCTTTAAGAGTAGTAGTTAATGTATTAAATATTAGAAAACAAGTACAAACGGACTAATATTTAGTTTAAACTGCATACAATGAAAGATAAAAACATAGTGAATAGTATTAAACCACAAAGAGCAAAATAGCTATTTCGTTAAAGTGACATGAAACAGTTTTGTTTGACAACCATTGGATCCTACTAAGATGATAATGCTTCAGATTACATGTATAGTGGATGTAAGCGGTTATGATTTACTTCTTTGTGTAACTGCTGTGTTCCTGGTCTCTGATTATCTCTCTGTCACTAAACAAATGATCAGCTGCACATCTGTGATGAAGGAGAAAGCCGAAGCAGGAGATTAAGCACGATTGTTTACATGTATTTGTGTTTTTCTTTTGTGCAACTGAACTAGACCGAATGTGCTCATACGTGCGTGCATTCGTCTTTGTGAGCACATGCATCTGTGCACCGCTGCCTACGACTTTGTGTAAAAAATGCAAGTCTCATTAGACGAAGCATATGTTGTCCACGGGGCAGAACAACCTTCTGCCTCTAGGGCGAAAATGAGTCTGAGGAACCAAACAATTTCCCACAATACTGTTTACACTTTTGTTGAAGTTCTCCTCTCAGCTCGGGGCTACAACCAGTTGCATGCCATGCCGGCCACCCTGATCTAACCTTCCTTGGAGCACAGACCCTGAGAGGAATAGCAGCTGATGAATTGTTGGAAATGTTAAAAGACAGACGAACAAGGATCTTTAACTGGGAATTCATGGAGGCTGGTGTGGGCTGACAGTTCACTGTCAACCAAAGGGGCCTTACTTTAATCACTGCCTGGTTTTTCTTGGCTTGAATGACCTCAGAGACTTGTACCACCTGCAGGTGGGTGGAACTGAGAATCCCTAAAGGATTTTCCTCTGTGGTCTGTCAGGCTGAGGGTATGATAGGCTGTTAAAGCAGACTATTTTCAGCCTCCTCAGAAACCCAGCGATTATGGAAAGAAATCAGTACAAATCCATGCTTGATACCATAAAGTTTGGTTTGTATTGTAAATTAATTCCAACACTTTGAAAGAAATTAGCAATTGTCATCAATTTTTTTGGACCCCAGAGGACGAACCCTAATCATCGCTGCCCCTTTCCTTTAGCTAACCTAGTGGTTATAATTGTAAAGGACCAGCATACCAGATTTAGCAGCATCCAGTTGTGAGGCTAAGGATTACAGCCAACTAAATATCTGCCACCTTATCCCCTTCCTCACTACAGTGGCTTCAGGTATACCGTACATAAAAACAAAGGGCTCTGTGTACAGCCAGTGTTTGGTCTGTCCATTCCATTCTATAGAAACAAGACACTGACTCACAGAAAACTCAGATGTGCTCCCTCTAAGCTAATGAAAAGACAATGACTCAATGATATGTAATGATATTTAAAAAAAAAAAAAAAAAAAAAATACTTATAAAGTTTACATCAGATGAAACTTACTTACTCACACCACACACATACACAAACACACACATATATGTATCGGTCTAATCTTGCCTTTCAGTAAAAATACTCTGCAATATTTAGTTAGATGTAGTACATGATTTACATTTACTGTATGAATGGTAAACAATAGCCTGACAACTAATACATGGACCTATGTACATTTAAATAAAGTAGAATTTACTAAAAATATAGATAAATGTAGTAATTGATTGAAGAAGAAAAACACGTTTTGTTTAAAAACAGAAAGGGCTTTTCAACATGTGTAATTAGCTAATAATTATGACAAGATTACTAGCACTGTGAAAGTAGAGAGTAAGAAACCCGTTTCTTTTCTTTCTTTCTTTTTTTCAGACTCATTAAAAGGTCCACCTGCCAGCCTGTGATTTGCATTATATTGCACTAATTGTCTGATGCTGCAGGTAAATACAACAGCGTAGCCTTTGCCACCCACTTCTAGTCTCATTATCCCACAGAATTAGAAGGCCAATTACAGGGCATTACCTTGACAGCAGGGTAGTCAAATCCCTGCCACTGTTAGATTGCGACTATGCATACCGCCCAGCGAGCTTCAAAGGAAAAACACAGTGGAGGTTAGATAGATGTTATTAGTTAGATGGCCGCAGCCCATTTAGCTTTGTTAATATATAATAATAATATCTTAAGCTATAGCTAATAATATCTTAACTTCAGTTTTCTCTGAAGGGAAAGTTAAGGGGGGAAACAAGCAGAGGAGGATGAGTTCAGAGATTTTTTCCCCCTAATGAGCTTTGTGTTTGCCTCTGTGGTGCATGATCAGTGTAACTGTGAGTGCAAAGGAAGTAGCAGACTGTTCACATTCAGCTCTGCAGCTGAATCAACTCTGACCAGAGATGAACACGCAAAGGGAAAAAAAAAACAAGTGGACACTCATGATGGGAGAGGTCATTGTTAGTGACCAAGCTCTTCATTAAATCACCAGTTCCAGGAAAAGATGGGAGTCAGGGTGGGGGTGGGGGGATGAACAAAAGAGAGAGACCGAGGCAGAGAGGGGAGAGAGAGAGAGAGAGAGAGAGAGAGTAGTCATGTCCCGCGGGACTATTATTAACAGACAGATGAGATGAACAAAAGAGAGAGTGGCAGCTCTGGTCAGGTGAGGTCATGATGAGGACAACAAAGACTCATTTCAAAGCTTTACATTTAAGATTCACTACAATCTGACCTTTGACCTCTGTATCCTATAGCTTCCTGATGAGTTAAAGGGCGACTACATGACATTTTGGCTTTCTCACAGTTTGAGTTCACCCACAAGGTTTTGTCTTTTATTGTCAGTAAAACCAAAATTTCATCTTAATCATTCTGTTTTGTTTTTTTTTTACATTCTGTTATTGCCTTCAGAGTTTATTAATGATGGTTTGATAAATGTTACAGTTAAATATGTTGGAGGGTAATTCAGGCCATTCTGGAACTTACTAATGTTTTTCGGTACAGTACATCAGTACAGTTCATTCATAGCGAGTCGTTAAGCTTTGGTACATTCATTATTTTCATGCAGGACATTTACATTCTGTGCGTAAGTACATGTATAAGAACCTAGTTACACTTTACTGAAAGTATATTGTGGCCCCTCTAATTACTGTCTGATGTCTAGCATGATGACTTTGCACACTACAGCGTGATTATTAATCACTGTGCATTGTGTATATCTGGCCTTTCAGTGCAGAGCAAGGACATAAATGACACCATGTTATAGACAGAGCCTTTGTATGGACTGATGATGATAACATGTCTTTATTTTTGTCAAAATTACAACAAGATTAAAAATAATTAAATAAGTAAATTACCACTTTGTAGCGTAATGTTTTCACTAATTAGTCCAGTTAAAGGTCTTTAGTGCTTAAATTCATAAGTTACAGCCAAAAATATGTACAGACCATTTACAATGAAGATCGAATCACTTCTGTTCAAAAATTCAAACAGATTCTTTAAGGCGATCTTGAGATATTGCATTCAAATGTCCATAAAACATGTTTCATGAGATCACAGTGACCAGTAGTTCATGCCTGAGTTCAAATGAATGTTTATTCCAAAGATGAACAGATTCCCTAAAGGAAATATTCAGATACTGTAAGAAAAAAAAAGAATAGGATGGACAAACAAAGTCGATGACCTTAAAGAGTCCAGATGTTGTTTCCTGATCTTCCTGTATTCACAGGAAGCTGAGGTTACAATATATAACCTCTGTTTCTGTCCATACCAGATCACAACATATACGCTTTTGTATTGGATTCTTTGTACAACAGCGAGTTGACAGACTTTTCTTATAATGTGACATTGGACAAAAGCGTTTCAAATTACCTTGCTTAGCTGCGAGAGCTCTGAATGCCACAGACGTTCACCTGCGTCACCTGCATAACAATGCCTCTCTGTGTATCCGCCACAGTCATTTTTGGATTAAACTGGCAGATCCCATCAGTGATGTATGACTTTGTGTATCTTGCATCCTCTGTAGCATTTAAAAAAAAATAAATCACAGCTTGTTTTTTTTTTCCTTTTCCGTCTGTCTGCTGCTCACGGTTCAGTAGTGCCAAAAATGAGTTCCGATATGCCTTGATGTAAATATGCTCTGAGTTTTTTTTTTTTAATGTTTTCTCTAATTTTACAACAAAGTGAGTTAAGTTCATCTGTTACGGGCTGATAAAGTTGTAACATCATGGATGGAGTGTGTTGCTCGTGGATTTTAAAGGTGTGCGTGCATGTATGTGGGGGTCGGAGCCTCACTGTCTGTCTGTCAGTCCCTGATAAATGATTCTATGTGAAATATCTCCATTAAATCTGCCTTTATCAGGGGATAGAAGCCAGTTCAGCTTCGCCATTAGCATTGCAATTTATTGGACGGCTCCCAGGCTCAACAAATCAATTCCCAGGAGTACCCGGCCAATTCAGGCCAGAATAGGTGAAATTAGGCAGGGGCAGCTTTTAATAATGCATCTGATGATTACTGCAGCATTGAGATATCTTAGGGTTTCCAGCTCCACACACACACACACTCCTACTCCTTTGAAGCTAGTGAACCACTGTGGCACTTTCATTTTTCAGAGAACAATAGATTTAAAGCTGGCAGCTGCTACTAATGCTGCTATGTCAGCAGTGTAAATAGATAAAATTGCCCCTTAAAGAAATTGTTTCAATAAATAGCAAAGAATAACGTTTATGAAATGGACTCAGCGATTTTCTCCAAAAGCACCTCGCTCTTCTTTTTTTTTTTTTTTTTTTTTTTAGTTTAATGAAAAAAGAAACCAACACAAGGTTGTGTTGTTTTGATGAGGGGCTGCTCGTCTCCGTCAGCGCTTGCTCACAACAGGAACGATGTTTGTCAGTAAAAGGAAGATAAGAAATAAATAAATAAATAAATAAAACAAAACTTATATGCCACCTACACAAGCAGCATCCTTAGAAAACAACCCAAAGCTTTTGTGTTGATCTTGAATTCATTTGTGTCAAGAACAACCCACCAGAGACCTCATCTACAGGCGTCAGAGGCTTTGTGCATCCGAGACGAAACACATTTATATGTGAGACAGAACGCCAGGATGTGGGTTCTTCCTTTAGTCAACTTTTGTCTGCACTTTTCTACTACTCCGCTCCCTGCTCCTCCCTGTCTGCCTCCAGAGGTACATTCTCATTCACACAGATGACTGACGGTGAATGACATTTGCAGAAATATCAGGTAGTGGTAGACCGCTTGGAGACATTACGATTGACCTGAGATGATCTGCTGCAACCTGTGCATGTATGTTTTTTTTTTTTGTTTGTTTGTTTTTCTAAATCATCTCCGAGATCTTTGAGGCTTTAAAATAAAATCAAATAAAATAAAACACAGACATGAAGTAAAACAGGGGTAATGATTGAGACCACACGCATGAAAAGAACAGAGAAGAGGTGGAGACTCATTATCTGACTGCAGCTGAGGGAGAGGGCTGGGGGTGGGGGCTGTATCAAACTACTCAGATGATGCCAAACGGCTGCGACAAGCTGTGAGAAATGGCTGGGCCTGACATGGAGAGATGGTAGAGGGCTCTGAAGGTTAAAGATTTCTTTGAAACACACAACGGCAGAACCCAGAGGTTGTATAAATAAAAAGCCTGTGCATCTGAGGTGAGAGTCAACGTTGTATTCTGCTCCTCGAGCGAGTTTAAAAAGCCCAGAGGATTATAAATAAGTTGCCCCCAAAACATCTACTTTCCCTGCAGAGCTTCTCCTCACGAGCAGTGACTTTCACATGAGCTGACACGTACACAGCGCTAAAAGAGTCCTCACGTCAGATTGACGAGTGATTCCGCATGCTCTTGTTTGCCTGCGCGCACGTACGTGCTGTGTTTTAGTGAGTTTTTTTTGCGTACGTGTGTGTGTGTGTGTGTGTGTGTCAGTCCCAGGCACCGGCGGGGGTGCTTATTAGATTATACATCTCCCAGTCACAGGAGAGGAAAGAGGCTGCTGTTAAGTTCAGGAACCCCGGGGTGGGAGAGGAGATGGAGAGGTGAAAAGGAGGAAAGGAAGAGGAAGAAACTGTAACGTGAATCGGCAGTGGTCTGAGACGAGCGCTGTCTCTTCGCTTCTCGTCACCATCACCGAACACTGTGTCACCATCCCACAATCCTCGGCGAGAAAGAAGCGCTTGTAGCGATCGCCCTGCAACAGCTGATAGCAACTGACATAATTAACATCATGACTCCGTTGCATATAAGCATTTAAATGTAACTAATCCATTCCCCCCCTACTCCCGAAACACTGTCATAATTAGAAAACTCTCAGAGTGAATGATGGGAGATTTTGAGGTTAACGTAATTCTCAGTTTATGATTGGCTTCCATTGGTGTGTTCGATACATTTTTTTAGTTCCGAAGAAGGAACATGCGATATTGCCAATTTAAAGTTGCCGAGCGCTGCGTATTTGCTATATTAACTGCCATGAAATGTATTACACTATTACATTAATTTACAACATTACTTGAAGCTTTAGTTTAAATATGTACACACCTACAGTGAAGCCAAGTTTGTGCCTGGTTTTATACCTGCATGTGAAAAATGATGCAGCAGAACCATCCTCCACATCTTGCAGCATGTAGTAAATGAGTTCTGTGATTTTAAAACTTCCAATAAAGTAGAAAAAAATAATAAAAATCGCCATATTGCGACTCATTCCTCCTCACAGCACAGAATACTGTATATATATGTCTGTAACAGGCCAGAGGGGGATTGATTTTCTCATTTCATCCAACAAATACCTAATGACTTTTTAGTTCTGGGGAAATTACAACTAAACTGCAGTTTAGTTGATAAGATTAACATAAACACGTCTGTGTCATTATGAAGTTACAGCAAATGCATTTAGTGAGATAATCTCAACTTTAAATAGCCAATACACCTGTGCACCAGTTTATCCGTGCAATCATCCAATCAGCTTATAATGTGGCAGCAATGCAACACAAACAATCATGCAGATACAAGCCAGGAGCTTCGGTTAATGTTCACATCAAACATCAGGATGAAGGAAGGTGATCTTATGGATTTTGCTGCAAGATGTGACTTTCTCTTTTTGTGGTTACTGAACCCAATATTTTATCTTCATTGTGTATTTTATTTTGACTTTGCATTCTTTTATTGCAGATTCAGAGTTTAACAATGATAGTTTGATAAATGTTACAGTTAAATAAGTTGGGGGTAATTCAGACCAAGCTGGGACTTATTAACTTTTTCCAGTACAGTATGTCTTTCACCTCATTCTCATTCACCTTGAGTTGTTAAACTTTGGTACATTCATTATGTTTATGGAGGAGATTTACATTCTGTGCTTAAGTGCATGTATCAGAATTTAGTTATACTTTACTGAAGGTAAATTGTGGCCCCTCTTGTTGCTATCTGATGTCTGGCATGTTCATTCTGCTATTAGCTCGATGCTGTCTTTCTGTCTTTCTGCTCTGCAATGAATGATATACACAATACACAGTAATTAATAAATCATTCATTGCAGAGCAGAAAGACAGACACAGTGTTACACACAGAGCCCTTGTGGCCTTCTGTAGACTGATAGCAACTAACTTTTGACATTAACAGAATGAAAACAAGACTAAAATGAAATAAATAAGTAAACTACTCATTTCTTTAAGTCTGAGTGAACTTTTCTGTCGAATTCATAGTGATTCATGGTGATTTTGTGAGAGTGATTGGTGATTTTGAGTGATTATTGATTTTGACGGCACTGTGATGGTTCAAAACTGATGATGTCCTGGGATTTTCACAGGACAGTACTAGAATTTACTAAGAATAGTGAAACCAAAACTCATCCAGTGAACATCTGGTCTGTGGATTGAAAGCTGTGTTGATGAAAAAGGTCAGAGGAGAAAGGTCAGACTGGTTGGAAGTTACACTTGGGCTAGAGTACGTCAGATGTCCAACTCTTTACAACCGAGGTGAGCGGGAAAAATATCTCATAATTCACAACATGTCAGTTGGACTCCACCACTCCTGTCAGGCAGGAAGTGAAATCTAAGGATGCAGTAGACACAGCTCCGAAAAACTGGACAGTTGAAGACTGGAAAAATACAGCCTGGTTCGATGAATCTCAATTTCTGCTGAGGCATGCAGACAGTAAAACCTGAATTTAGTGTCAGCGCAAATTCATGGACCCAACCTGTCTTGTGTCAACAGTCCAGGCTGCTGTTGCTGGTGGTGTGATGGTGTGGAGGGATGTTTTCTTCATCAATAAATCATAAGTTTGAATGCCTCAGCCTATCTGAGTATTGTTACTGACTATGTTCAGGCCTCTATGACCACAATTTACATCTTCTAATGGTTACGTTCACTGTGATAATTTCCACAGAAAAAGCTGTCTCAATTTGGCTTCATGAACATAACAGTGAGCTCCATGTACCTCAGTGACCTTTTTGGTCACTAGATGTAGGGTCAATAGAGCACTTTTGGGATTTTTGAGAGAAAGTGCAGAAGACAAATCTAGACAAATAATGTTAAATCATATAGGGATGCAACACCCCCCCACCCCCAACATCTACAATACAATGAACTATAACACATTAACTTTATTTACTGCCTTGTCTTGTCAATGTTTTATGCTGCACCGTGGACCTGAGAGGGCTGAAATTTCATTTATGCTGTGTGTCTAGCATATATGGCATATTTGACAATAAAGTGGATACTCACCTACCAATCTCTGGAAGAAGTGTTTGAAAAATGGCGGCGGCAGAGACAGCAGAAGATAAGGTCATAGAGGTTGGTGCTAATAGAGAAAAGTGCATGACCCCAGTTGTCAAAACTGTGGGAGGACTTTATATTGAAGCCTTCAAAGACCTGAAGGTATTTCTATATGCTTATTTTATTTTTAAATTGACCTGATATTATACGTTTGTTCATCAAAACACAAAAAAATCTTACAGAATTAGTCACAGATATATTTGACAATAATTAGGTCAGACAGATGCTGGCGTATAACATGACATTGAGGAGTTTTGGATTATTTTATGGAATCATTCATCTTTACTCCCCCCTTTTTTTTTTTTTTTTTTTTTTTTAAATCTGATTAATAACCTATTAATTGGAAAAAAAGTCCTTGACAGATAAATCAATTATAAATAAATTAAATTAAATAAATAATTGTTAATTGCAGCCCTACAGTCATATCAGTAATGCATTTTTAGACAATAATTTTTGGTGCTCTGGCTCAGCAATGTCGCTATTGGTTACTGGAAAGACAAACAGTTGACGGTCCACTGTGTTTCACACATATTTCATCATGCATCAAAATGTTAAAGTTCATCTAATGTAAGCGTCTGGACAAGGGCCTAACTCCTCGCCTGCAGACATATTATGTCATCTACTTGCATAACAGCCTTGAAGCAACATCTACTGATTCACAGGCTACAGTGCTGCAGTAGCTGGTTAGTTTTAATCATTAAACAGAGGGTGTGATGTCATGATTGGCAGCTCAGATTCATTCAGGCAGATGTACGGGTGAAAGCACGATACTTCAGCTAGCTTCATTACAGCACGTCTTTTGGCTCTGAAATTAACTTCACCACATTAGCTTCGGCTTCATTCTCATGCAGCCAGAAGAGGCAGAGACGCGTTGTTCATTTTTATATAATACACTCAGTATTGATAAGGACTGTCGTAATTTCAAGACCAAGAGAAAAGCATCTCCATATTCAGCTGCATATCGTTGCTGCTGCTGTTGTTAAAAAGAGACCATGGCACACTATCTTTCAAGGATAAAGAGTTCCAGCTTGCCTCAAAAATCCATCATAAATAAATCCTCACTCAAGTATTTTTAGTTGAGCCGCACATATTATAGCACAGCAGAGGGGAGATAAGGAAGAGAGCGCTATGGAGAATATACAGGAAACATAGGAGAGAGGGGAGACGGAGGAAGGGAGGTGCAACATACTCAAAAACAAGATGTTAGGACTTGAAAAACCTGAAAGCTCTTCATTTCCTCAGGCTACATAAATCTCATTACTTTCTCCCGCGTAGCCTCAGCACATAAGGTGAAACACCACTGTATTTTACATCAAAGTGCTGAGTAATACAAAGGTATCCAAGCCACTGTTCAGGGCAAATGGCAATGTTTAGATGAGCAGAGAAGAGCTTTGATATGAGTTGGTGTTTTAAAAAGCTTGTGGGTATGAACACTGAGACAGCACTAAACCTCTCAGACTCTTTTCCCTTGTTCTCAGTTTGTGTTATTTTAACTGTAATTATGGGAACGGTGGGAAGGAGTTTGGGTTGAACTTGGAGCTTTGGGCCAAACTCAACCAAAACTCTTCAGTCAAAGACTCAAACAGAGCCACATTTCGTTTGGTTTGGTTGGAGTTTCAAGCCAGTTGCTGCTCACATGGAAGAATGTGAACTTTACTTTGAAATCAAATAGGACCAACTGTAAATGTTGGGAAACAGAAGACATTTGAGTCTCTCCAACCAATACAAATGGCACCGTGTGACTATACTTGAGCACATCAGCGATAGGAGCTAAATGCTAACATGCTCACAATCACAACGATAACATTTGCTATTTTATTGTAGCTTGTTAGCTTGCTATCATTTACTGATTTGCTCATTGTAAATGCTGCAGCTGTAGGGAAAGTCTTTCATTGTTCAGCTATTTGGCCATGAACCAAGCTACGGGACCTAGTGATGATACTAGAAGTGAAGTCAGATGATCACAGAGGTCATTAGGGTTCATCATTTATATGCATCGCAGCTGTTAATAGAAATCAAATAAAGTTTTTTGATAGCACATTAATCCATGTTTACCACTCTGAACCTCACCAAGCAGTTTCCGACTGTTTTGTGCTCCTGTCACAACTTTATTCACTCATATCTACAGTATTCACTTATAATTACTCAGTCATGTTTCACTGAAATATAAAATCCTTCATCTCTATGGAAACAAGACAATCAAGGCTACAAGCAGAAGGAACTCACATATGTCTCTAGTGCAGTATAAGACAGTCACAGTACTGTAAATCATTAAAAACATAATTTAATCTCTAAAAAACAATGTAAGCTTTATACATAACAGTGTACAAGTATCCACAAGTCTTAGGAATGTGGAAATGTGTAGACCTTCTGTACATATTCAGCTCTTTACACTTCCCCCCCTTTTTTTTTTTGCTTTCTACCCCTCCTCTTTGCTCCATGTAAACACAGCACACAGCATAGCCCAAACTTCACTGAATTTTTGTCCCATGACTGTTGGCACAATGTGAGTCATTCACAGCTTTTTATTTGCAGCGAGGATGTCAAATTTTACAGAACAGATTTTACAATTCAGGTGAACAATTTATTTTTTTACAGAATTTTAAATAACATGCAAATCAGGATTTTAACATTATTGTTTTTGTTTCCGACTTTATGTTTTTGCAGCTACGATGATGAATGATGCATTTTATTTTTCTTCTATTTTCTTTTCTATCCCAACAGGAGGTCTGTTATTAGATAATTAAATAATGAAGAATAAGCTGTTTTGTTCAGAGAAATTGAGATTCATTTGTTGCATTGTGATAATAATAATAATAAAAACATTGAGATAGATGTTCTAATACTGTCCACACTTACTGAAAGAAGATATACATCATCATCTTTGACCACTTGTCTTCAGTTCATTTCAGTCAGATGATATCGTTAAATTATTTCTAATTATAAAGCTACATAAGCTACACCGGTCATTTCTGACTCACATTGTGACAAAGAGTCCACACACACACACACACACACACACACACACACACACACACACACACACACACTTCAGCCCAAAGACATGATGTTCTCTTCAACTCACTTGGGTCAAATGAGTCAGGAAGTGAATGAAAGTTCATGCGCGTGTGTGTCAATATATGACCGCAGCAAAATACAGTCACATGACGTGTGTGTGTGTGTGTGTGTACAGTACGTCTGTATGTGTGGCTCTGTACTTTCCATGTTTGTGAGCTCCTCTGTTTATGGGCCACAGCATCACCCCCCCCCCCTTTTCTACCTCAGCTTTGGCTACGACTTGTGCAGTGCAGACACCCAGGGAGCAGGATCAATGCCGGTGCTTTCACACTGGGAGAAAGAGGAAACAACTCTCTATGGTCCATAAGGCTTTCTGCACTAGAATGATTTTCCATTTACGGGAGCCAGTCTCAACCCACAACAGCCCAAAAAGAAAGCGGAAGAAAGTAAGACAGAGAGAAAGAAAGAATGAAAAAAAAAAAGAAGAATGATCCAGGCGCTTGAGATGCCGTTAAACAGCCCTCAGTGCACCACAGAATGAGCTAAGAAACCCTTTTGAAAACAACAGGACCGAGTGATATTGGAAAAGCCAGAAGGAGGAGGTGATATATTAAACTGCCAGCTGAACAGTGCAGCACAGGCGCTTGTTCTCTTTCTAGAAATAAAAAAAAAAGTGTGTGTGTGTGTGTGTGTGTGTGTGTGTGTGGCAGAGACTTGGCTTTAGGGAAGCTCCATAGTTACTTTAGTTGCTTTATAATGTGCCCACTGCTGCTGCGAGATTCAATGGAGCAAAGTTTTCTTTGTATTCATGTCCCAAAAAAAAAAAGCAGTTTGGCTGGAGTTCAAGGTTTCTTTTCCTTCTTCAGACCTGCATTTTAAAAGACTTCAAAAGTGCAATGGATTAGCATTATTTAACGTAAAACTGTATTGTTGTCTTGAAGAGAATGTGGTTTGCAGCCATGCATCACATTATAACTTCAACTAACTATCATGATGAAAAAAAAATGCATCATTTGTTTATTTCTTGACTATTTTAGGATTTTTCTGACTTAACTCTGATAGCAGAGATCACATTTTAGAGCAGAATTGCACTTATTGACAGTGAACTTTGCTGAGTGATGGTCTACAACCATCTCTGTGTAATGAATACTATCCAGTGTGACTGCTGACAACATGCCTGTGTCTACACAATGCTGCGGCCGCACACACAACGGCCACACTGTTCTAGTCGGGGTGGAAACAGGCTGTACCGGGAAGCCTGACTGTGCCAAGCGAGGGCTAACAAAGTCCCCACTGTGTGTGTGTGTGAGTGTGTGAGTGCGTTGGCCTTTTAAAAACACTCCGCTGTCCAGTCTGGAACAGTGCTGCAGGTGTGGGCGGGCGGCAATTTTACTTCAGCTTTTAATGTTGCGCACAGCTTGGCACCTTTAGTACAAATCCCATTGAGGTGAAACATTTTTTATTTGTTTGTTTATTTTTATCCAAGAGGAAATTGAAATCTATAAACAACCCACACAGGGATTATTTTTAACTTCTACATCCTGCAGTAACACCTTTAATGTTTACCAGGTTACTAGTCAACAAAATGTTTTATAATGTTTTATATAACATTTTTTCCACATAGGCAGTGGGACTTTCTAAGACTCATAAACATAAACATCATAAAATCCATATATAAATGATAATGATGTAAATCCAAACACATGAAATATGATGAAATTCCCCTTATAATAATCATAATAAAGAAAAAAGACAAAAGTTTGATATGAATGAAGTCATTATCTACTATTCTAGCCTGTTCTATCCATCATCTTTCACCTCGTCATATTCAGCATGTGACCACTTGAGAGGCTGATAACCATTGGTTTAAAATATAAATTGAAATATTAATGCAGTACATAAAGAAAATATGAAAGCCGCACACACACACAGATATCTAAGCACCACGTGCATCACAGCAGCTCAGGCTCCAGGCCTCTCAGGGTGAAACCGAGGGAATTATTGATTGTTGCCATTTAGGCTGACACAGGCCCACTCTGGCCATTAGCTCGCTATCCTCCCAGCCATTGACTGTAGTGAAACCACTCTCCTTCATCACAAAGGGCACTGAGGTGCCTAGCTGAACAAAGCCCCCCCTGCTGCCACTACAACAAAAAAAGACAGCCAGTGTCACTCTTCATTCTCTGCGTCTTTCCTTCATTCCCCATTTACGTCCTCCAGCATTTTTGTCATCTTTCATTTTTATTCTCTTATTTCAATCCTCTCCAATTAGCCCCCGTCTGTTCCCGTCTTTATCCCCCGTTCTGCCCCAGACTTTGTGCTTTTCCAGCATTCTTTCTCCTGCCAAAAAGCTTGACCTCTGTCTGACGGCGCTTTTTTGTCTGCATGCCAAATCTCTGTCCCTCGCTTCTCGCTGGGTGTCCTCTCACTCACTCACTGACCGACTGGCTGACTCTCCTTCGGTCTGTCTTAATCTCAGGAAGTCGGGCGACTCGTCAAGTCAAAGTGAGGTCTGGAGGAACCACGGTTGTAGCTAAATAAAAAAAACATCATCACGTAATCTCCTAATGAATCCATTTAGAATTTAATCCAGAAGATATTAATAGAATTATTGTGAAATCTCCATTTTCAAATTTGACAGATATTCAATTTATAACAATATAAAACTGAAGGAAAACAGCATAAATTAATTGTTGTTGATCAGGATTGTTATTAATTATTTTCACACTCATTTCAGAGCTGCTCCAGACCTCTAAGAGTCTGACTCTGTCTATGCAAGATTAGTCATCTTTTGTCCCTCACTCCCTTCTCTCTCTCCTAATCCCTTCGTCTTTCTTTCCCCTTCTTCTTGAGCCTTGAGGGAAGCACCCAGAAGCAAACTAATTTTCCTCACTGCACTCACTGAGCCCCGTCCCCCACCACCACCATCCACCTCACTCTACCTCTTTGTCAATCTTTCACCCTAATCTCCATAATGCAGTCTCTGGCAGGAGCCGCTGCACGCTTTGTCCAGGCCTCGGTCCTGGCTCTGGGATGATGAGCAGGTAGTTGTATGGCCAGTCTGTCTCTCTCTCCCTCTCTCAGCTGGTAATTTGCAGCCAAGGCAGACAGAGCACAGCATGGGGGCAAGACACACCCACCCACCCACACATATACTCACATGGAGCCAAGCACAAGTATGTGAAATGTTTAAGAGACTGACTCACTATGTCAGAGGTTGGAGAAAATTACAGAAATGGTTGCTTTTTGCTTCCAAAAAAAGGCATCCCTTCTTAAACCACATCTTGAAGTGGCTGCAGTCAGATCATCTTAAGATACATACATACAATGTTTATATAATGTTTATATATTTTCTGTATATAATGTTTATTCTATGTTGTTATGGTTGATGTGAAATTACATAGGGGCAAAGGAAAAGAACCATAGCCAAATTCCTTGTATGTGTTCACATACTTGGCCAATAAAGCTGATTCTGATTCTGATTAAGAATGTGTTATTTATTTATTTATTTATTTTTTAATGACAAACATTACTTTGGTTAGTATTTTTTTCCCCCAATTTGTGTTCACTTACCGTTTCTGGATTCTGGATTTTGACCCTGGACTGGAAAAAGTAACTGAATTGCTACAAGTCAATTAAATCAATGTATTGCTACTAAAACTTAATCCAAACACTGACAGGTTGATGTAAGCTCCAGGAATAAATGCTTTACTGGTGCAATTTCAAGTATATCTGACTTTAAATCTCTGGATAATGTGGTTTTAAATGTTGAGTGTTTTTGACTTAAATGTTCCAAGATCCTAACAGGTGTACAGGCACACATACAGGAAATTTCATTTGGAGTTCACTTGCGGCGCCATGGAACAATGTTTTTTTTTTCTTTTTTCTTTTTTTTTTCCAAGCTTTCATGCTAATTCACTGTTTGACAGATTGAGGGTTGGTGGCAGTAACTTCTCCACAAATGTATATGACAAAAAGCAAATCTTGAAAAGTGGTATCTGAAAAAATGGCTTTTTTTCTACTTCTGTTTTCTGTATGACAGAGATCTATGTTTTCATATTTTGAAAATGGGTTGTTGCTCCTTTAAATAGGCTAAGTTTTACCTTTACCTACACATCAGGCAGTCCGACCCATTGGCCACACAAGGGCTGTGTATCATTACTACCTGCTACGAGGCACCTGCTGGGCAATAAATGAGTAGAAGAACGGAGGAGGGCATCAGTTTAGTGGCCACTGCAGGGGGCCGTTCATAACACCTGGCAAGACACCCAATGCTGCACTGCAAGTGTCCTGGCAACCATATCGAATTACCATGTAGTGTGCCGAATGCAAACCTCCGCCACAGGTAAAAACACAATAATCGCAGCCAAGAGGGATCAGAGGTGAGAAAGAAAAGTGAGAACATGACATCTGGTGGGAGGAAGACATACACAATGAGAAGAATTTGGGAGGGAAAGAGATGGGAAAAATTAAGTGGTGAGGTCAGTGTAATGTGGAAAAGGTGGTAGGAGGAGGAAGAGGGTGGATTAATAGGATTCATAAAAAGGTAAGTGGGTTGGAGCCTCTTGCTAATATCAGTCTGTCGCCATCACACTCAAATGTGTTGCTACAACTTTGTATAAAACATGCTGCAGATAATGAGGGACCATGTCATCCATTCAGTCTAATTTCCATTTTACAACCCTTTGATAGGAAGAATCAGAGAGCACTGGCTCCAGTAGAGACTTTATGGGCCTGTGAGTGTGTGTGTGTGTGAGCACTTTGATGTGTTCCTGTTGATGAACTGAACTGTATAAAAAGCAATGACAAATTTTATGATTCCTATAGAAAATGCTGTCGATGTTCCAATCATGTAAAGTGGCTATTCCACTCCTGCAACCGTGCATATCTGACAAATTTTTGGTCAGTGAATGTGATAACCTGTGATATCCATCCTACAGGGTGGATATGGACAGAAAAAAAAGGTCATTCCAGGTCTTTGTATTATCATAATGATACTTTCAATGCGTTTGCTCATCTGCAGATTAAATCCCTAAGAGGGTTTATAAGTCACAGTGGTCGTTCTGGTGTTCGTTTTTTTGTTTTCATTCTCCGTGGATCCCTGAGGGAACATTTAAACTTTTCCCCTCCCGGAATTGATAAAGCAGTGTCAGCATCACTGCAGCATCTCCGAAGCTGGTATGATTTTCAAGTTATTGATGGAGAACGCGTCAGTAATGTTGACACGTGGGGTTATGAATGAAACGTTGAGCATGTCCTGATTCCTGCCTCACATAGTACAAACTGCTCGAAACTATACTATACCTCAACTAATGCTGCAAAATACTAGAAAAAACAGTGTAGTTTACATCCACACAGACGCTTCTTTTCTCATGGTTGTGAAACATCAGTGTGCTAATATTTACAAGAGCATTGCGTGGTTTGGATAATGAATTATAGTGAAGATAATCGTGTTTACAGGAAAGCAGTGTTTATGAAGTCAAAAAATTCTTAAAAGTGAAGCAAAATTATTAGTATCAACAACAGAAATCTGTGGAAAAACAAAGGGTAAGACAATAAGTACGATGAGATTCTATTAAAAATCTACGATAAACCTGAATTATTCTCCATATATCACTTTATGACAAGGGAATCCTCTCAAATTTGGCAACCTGATTATATTTTAGAGGTCAAAGGTTAAAGGTCAAAGGTCAACTGCAGATGAAATAGTTGGAAGAGGCAAACAACAGTGGCAGTGATTTTGCTTTCTTCAGCTTCAAACTAAAAGTGACACATTTTTGAAATATTTCTTTTCCAAAGACGTGTGACTTTCGTTTCATTTCTTGTTTTTTGCTGTGCCTCAAACTGTCACAACACCATTCACATCTTTCTCTCTACTCTTCACCAGTCGTCACGAGCTTCTCCGCTCCCGTGCGTCATCGTGGGACATGGACGTCCGCAAAAACAACAACGTGCTTGAAAAGAGACATGCTGTCCACTCAAGAACACTTGTTGTTGCCGCCTCACTGTGTTATCCGCTCATTTATCGTCACACTGTTGAGATAAACCAAGCTCACATTATCACTTGAAAGTATTCAAATTGAAACATTACGACTCACGTACACAAAGCTGAGGATCCAAGCCAAAATACAAATAAGTGTCTGATCGAGCCGTCAGTGAACACATGGTCTATTAACACTTGTAGGATGCAGCAAAACTGGCAGAGCACCCCGTCCTAATACTACAAATCTGTCTGCTCTTATAACATATTACCAATGTCGACAATGCCCTACAGGCAAAAAATAATAATAATCTTTAAAAAAAACTAATAATATTCTGATTTCAGTCAGAGAGCAGTTTGTTAAATCTGTCAGTTTTGTTTCTTCTTGTTAAGAGGATAAATTTCATGCGCCGCACTCACATTTGTATTCACCATCCTGCACTCCAGCAAATAATATATTTTGAAAGGTGCCAAAATGATGTTTACAGTGAAGTGAAAATGAAGGTTTGGAGGTAAATTAACATCAGATTCAGAGCAAATAGGTTATTATTACATAATCAAAAAAAAAAAAAAAAAGCGTACGCTGAAGTGTACATTCAAATTTGCAGAGAACAAGAATGATTTATGGGTTTGTCTTTCAGCTCCACGCAAGAGCAAATGCCTATGTGATGGAAAAAAAAAAGAAGAAGAAGAAAAATGATTGAGGATGGACTCCATTTTTGGGTGATTTTCTCCTTTTTTTTTCATGCCAGTGATTCCTCAGAGAGTGTACCTGTCCATCACAGCAGCGCCTGTGGGGCCTTGGAGGGAGGAATCGGAGGAGGAGAAATAATGAGAGCTCACATCGACTGTGAGGAATTCAGTGACTCTCTACCTCTGTGGGGGCTCTTCCTCTTTATCCCCCCTCCACTTTAGTCCTGCGGCGCTGCATAAAGACACCACCTAACAACAAGGACACACCCTCCGGTGACCGTTGACTCCCAATCCCAAAAAGGCAAGAGAGGGGTTGTGATTGCACTCCAGCAGCCTTTTTTCCCTTTTCTTTTTTTGACAGTAAACTGGGGAAAAACTTCAAACAGCCACAGTCAGAACACTGAGTTTGTTCCAAAACTGCATTGTCTCCATCTATCAGTTTATATAACGTCATGTAGTAACATTAACCGCCGTCCCAAAACAAAAGAAGGCCAATTATTATCCCACAATAGGATTCTGACTGCGCTGGGATATAAAAGTTCAATAAATAATTTTATATAGCTCATCATTTTTGGATTTTCTTCTTCTTCTTCTCTTCTGGTGGATTTAAATGACACTGTTGTGCAATGCTTGTCAGGGGGGGAAATGGTAACAAAATAAAGTGGAGAAGAGAGGAGACAGAGTGTTTATTGATGTGGGAGGGAACTGGCTCTTCAGTTTCAACAGTGGAATAGTTTTTGTGCAGCACAATCGAAAGAATAGTGCAGGAAAAAAACTAGACATTGTGTTTCTGTATCCATGAAAACAAGAACTAAAACTATTGCGTTTGTGTACATTTGTGATTAAATGCATCATTTTGAAGCTGATGTCCTGTTAAATACATATAATATACACATAATGTATTTTTATATATTATGATATATATATATATATATATATATATATATATATATATATATATATATTATGAACCTTTACATAACAGAAAAATCCAAAAACTATAGAGCAGGTGGGCTCGGAGCAGATGGAGGAAATCCAGATGGCATCAAGAGTTCGAGTCATCAACCGAAAGCTTCAGCTCCTCCATCACGCAAACAAGGTTAGACACCATGGATCATCATCATCAGTCCATCGCAGTTCATCTCCGTCGTTACCGTTGTAAATGTGAACGATTCTCGCCGGCCACGCCCAGATGACAACCTATCGCTCGGCAACCACCTGTTTCCACAGGGATCACGGTAACGAGGTGCAGGAATAACGAGTGTGGAGAGATCAGGGAGGCAGGGGGGGGGTCTAAACACAGGAGGAGGGGGGTGAGGAAGCTCCCATTTATAATTCATGTCAGGAGAATTATCATCAGCGCTGTGGCATTTGGAATGAATTATTGATTGCGTCTTGGAAGCTTTATGTAAAAACTTGCTGTTGGGGGGTCTTGATGGACAGAGAAGACAGTACGGGGAAAGAAATGAGACCCGCAAAACCGTGATTTCAGTAAAGGTCATAGAGAAATTCTTTCTGAGGGAGCATTTTGGTGTAATTTTGGATTAAGGGATGTGTTGTTTCACTCCTCAAGGTGAAACTTCTTGAAACAGTTCTTCCTATTCTATGACCTGACCATGTGTTTTATGCTAAATTGGAGATAATAAAGAAGAATAAAGTCAGCCTTATTAGGAAAGAAGCCAAGCATCTTATATTATTCTGGTCACGTCTTATTTTGCAATAAACTTCCTCCAACTACTTTCACTTGCCCTCGTCCAGAGGAGCAAGGTAACATGAAGATTCCCCCGCTTTCAAAATCCACACAGGCCTTGATGGCAAAAAGAACAGTGCAGGAGGATGTGGTTACTAATGGAAGGGGAGGTACCCACCCGAGAGTGTGACCCTGTGACTGTTCGACCTTTAAACCTCTATGAATAACGGGCACCGTGAATCACTAATGCAGCTCTGCACTGTGACTTCCCATTGCGCATCCTTTCTAACATGCAAAAAAAGTGCATCTTGCAAGTTAACTTGCTGACTCCTTGTATGAATCACAAATGGAGACAAGAGCAAGGACAAGCAAAACAGGCACGTCTCTGTAACATACCCACACAAAATAGTTCAGAACCTGTTTGGTGCCACTAACAAATTCCAAATGATGGTGTTTTTGTGTAGCTTAAATTTTCCCTAAAACACAAATGTCTGGCATAACTTCCTAAGATGTGCCACAGGCCTGTGAATACTTTGAAAAACAGCAAAAAAAAAAAAAAAAAAAAAAAGGCAGCGAGTTCAAAGGTCTAATGTATTTTGCATGTTTGAGAATGTTCACATAGTGAGAACAAATGAGAGCAGGACCAGGCTGAGAGCTCGAGGCTGAGGTTAAAACCTACTTCAGTAAATAGCATTCAGACAAGGCGGGCCAACTGCGGCCAAGGCACGTTCCAGATGTTAGTAGCGCTTGGGCGTGGATGCTAAGCAACTAGCTATTTTCAGCCACAGAGGGCAGGAAGGAAATGGAAAAAAAAGGAGCAGGAGTTCAGCACGAGCGGGATTCAGCGCGGCAAGGAGGGTAATCAAACACCGCCGACCAATGGCAATCCTGCTGCCCTGACGCGACAACAACGCCTCGCCTGGCTCACTCTTATCGCAACACGCTCACCGGCGAGAGTGAGTGTGAGATGAATGAGTGGGGAGAGGAGGACAATGAGGAAAGAGCGGGAGAGATAGATGGAGGAGAGTGAGAAGGAAGGAAAAGAAAAGGGAGTAGCTGGCAGAAATTAAATCAGGGGACCGGTGTGTGTTTGTGCTGAGCTTCCATCACATTAGTTCCCTCCATCTGTTTCAAGGAGTTCTGTGTATTCTGCATTATAATAAAGTGATTACAGCCTGTGATGCGGAGCATATTTCTGAATAAAATATCAGATTTTATCCAAAGGCCTCACTGTTGCTCCCTAAAACAAAAACAAAACAAAACAAAACAGAAACAACCACAATTTATATGTTAAGTGCAACGCTTCACACACACATATATGAATCATCACAGCAAGTTTGCTGGTAAATTTGCTCCGAGTGAACAAGTGAACCCGAACCAGAGATGTTTCACGTAAAACAAGGATGTCGTACCAAAAGGAATTTCCATTCAAATGCAAACAAACCAAAAAGAAATGATCACCTTGACACCGTACTAGTCAACGAGCATCCCTCTGACATCTCCTGCACTTCACGACCCAGTCTGAGGCGAGATTGTGATTGATGCACGCGACACAGTCTGAATTTCAAATAAAACTTTTTTTTTTAAAAGATGCTTTTCCATTTAATGGAGACGGCAAATCTGTCAGAAAGCTTCCTTCCTTCACTGCTCACCAGTCACAGACGGAAAATTACTAAACTGTTGATAGATGGTTAACAGGTGCAGGCTAATTATGCTAATCATGGCAACAGCCAAATAAACTGATTGCCATGTTCATTTAAATGACAGCAATGTTCCTTCGGTGGCTAATTAAAATAGGTTGGGAGAAAGGGAAACGAGGCGGTTGGGTTCGGATGGAGGGAGGTGTTTAAATAAAAGCGATCTCTGGGGTCTACTGTAATAAGCTGTATTTCATTGGTTTAATGATGTCATAATGAATTTCTAATGATGGGGGATGGGTTTGGGCGCAAAGAGGGGAAGTGTGTTGATATGTGCAGGAGAACCGACAGTACAGCGAGTTTCTTCCCGCTGTGAAATGAGAGCACGACAGGGGAGCACTAGCTCGGGCTTTATGTGACAAAGGGTATTCCAGGTTGAAATGAGCGGAGCTATAAAATAAAAATCAGCGGAGGACATCGAGCGGGATATGTGCTCCATTTGTTTCAATACTAGTCCCTCCTGGAAGGGGTAAGGGGGGATGTTTCGAGGGGGTGATTACTTTTTTCCAGCGCTGGGCCCAGTTGGCCCCACCTCCCTGTCCCAATCTCCATTTGCGTGAATGTGACCCAGGAAAAGGCATCATTAGAGCTGCAAAGGTTGGCAATCAGAGGCCAAGGGAGATGAACTGTGGGGCCCCTGGCAGCCAATGTGTAGGTATGAGAGGTGGATAGGGGCTGATTAATGTTTATAGAAGCAGCTGCTAACAAAACCTTCTATCTTCTCTCGGTTCCCCATGGTGCTCTGTTGAGAGTTCCACCTCTTCAACCACTAAAAAACCTTCTCTGCTTATTCATTCTCCTTTAAGGATGCAACATCCTTCACACTAGGTTTGCCATGAAGAGGACCTCGGCAGTAAACTCAATAAGTACCCTTTGCTTAGTGAATGAAACAAGGAAATATCATCCCACCATCCAGAATATTCCAAATTCACTGCACTCTTAAACTGATAGCTCTATTATGAGTCGTCAAACTCGCTAACAAGCCTCTTGTGGTATTGCATTAGTTCAAATCCCAGCAGGAGGCAGTTCATTACCCGATATGATAAGAGCCAAGAAAGACTCAGGTACACAGCGAGAGCATCTTCATATTTCATAGCAGGGCGACATGAGGCCAGTTACAAAAATGTTTCAAAAGGTAATAGAAGTAGTTTCATCCTCACTAATGGTATCAAATGTATATATCGATAATTATTGATCACCCTGCACTGTTGAGGTAGGACTCAAAGATATACACTCCATAAAGATATAAAACACCAAAAAAAACAGGAAATTTTCAATTTTCAAGGGAGCTTTTCAGAGTAAAAAGTGATGATAAATTGGATACAGCATAGACACATTAATGTATAACTGCCTGTCATAACAGTGTCTCTCTTCAATTACAGTGAAGGAGTGTGCACTTTTGGGATGCACTCTTACATCTTTAGAAGGGTTGTATCCACTGTGACTGTGGCATATAACTGCAGCACTTTACAAACAACAACCGTAGACTCCACTCCAACATCCAGTTCCAGTTAAAAGAACCGAGTGGGTTTTACTGAAAGATACATACAAGCAATATTTTTCAGGAAAAGGCTACATCCTTTCATCAAAACGGTCTAATGTGAAAGTAAATGTAAATCTAAAAAGATGTAAAATAATGTCATCGGTTTTTATGACAGAAGTCAGAACTCCCTAGTTTTCAATCACAATTAACACAGCAAACTTTTGTCAAGGTGGCAAAAGAAAACAGAGATATCTCTAACTACCTGCAATAACAACCAGTCCTCCTTTTATCTTTTGTTTATGAGGCGTTCTCACTATTTAAATGTATATCACATTAGTAGGGATCTACTCTATTCAATATATTATAATGTGATGTTGAACCTTAATGGAAAATCAATGGTGAGACAAGCCCGCCACCGCTGAGACCATACAAAAGCAATTTCCAAATTGACATATGGAGGGCCTATGTGATTGATTCTGACTGCCGCTGGATTTTAATACCGTTCACTGCGAGCGCATTGACTCTCAAACATCGTCCTGCGGTTTATCTACAAACTGCCAAATGAGCCCTTGTCTTTTTTTTTTTTTCTTCATCGTACCTCGGCAGTTTCTTCTCCTCTGCCCTACGCAAGTGGAGCGGTTACGTTGAATTAAATTGGATGCATTAGATAAATGAGCAGACTTCACGCAAACACATCCTGTTCACGATCGATAACTGCGAGATGTAGGGATAGTTTATTCATATATCTCACCTAGATGTGGGTAATCCCCACTGCTAGAGCACAAAATGTACTGAAAGGATTCTATATTGACAGTCAAACCGCAACAGACCTGACACAATAACATCAGCTGTCATCATCAATTTAATACCATCATACTAACGCTGCTGCTTGTATTAACAGCCTGCTAGCCTAGAAAGGATCTATGCGTCCTACTCCACCCCTCCGTCTGCAGCTAGACACACACAAACATCACATCGCAGTCAAAAGGATTAGAAAGTGGAGAGTAACAATTCACTTTCAAATGCTAAGGCCAACAGGGCATCCAGATCATGGATTACAAGCCAATCCCTCCCTCATCCTCGATCAAGCAGCTCCTTTTCCAGGAGCTTTGAGTCATGTGAAGACATAATAATCCCGACCTCTCGTTTGCATGGTGTTTGTATTAACATGAAAACCTTCAGTAATTTTATAAGAATGTATGTGCTTTTATCATATAGCTGACCTACGACCTCAAACATTATGCTAAATCAAACACCTGCAATTCCATTCATCCATCCATCTAAACACTAGTTAGCCAGATTACCCAGATGTTGCTGCCATAACCTCCAGCACCTCCCAGGGGGATCTGGAGGCACTGCCAGGTCAGGTGGGATACATAATCCCTCCTGGGTTTTTTCAGGCTAAACGTCTCTGTCCAACTGTTCAGAGACATGCTGACACAGTCTTCACAGAGTCCTTTCAGTGCAATAAGAGCGGGAGCACAACAATCTGCTCCTTCTTTCTGTTTGACTTCCAATATTGTCAACACAGGCACCACAGACCTTCTGGCCACAGCTCTAGGCAGCTTCTCTCCTGCACAGCCTGATGTCCTTAACCTCTACCTGTGTAGAAAAAAAAAAATCCCAGGACACACTGACCTGATGAGCCATTTCATTAAAAAAACAGAATAAAATAAATCTACCTTCTCCTAAATCTACCGCTAAGCCAACACTCAGCATTCACAATCTTCACAGCAGACCATCAGACAGCAGAATCTGGATTAGCTCCACTTACTCAGTGACATGAGATGAGACTATTCACCCTGAAGTGCTGTACCAAATGCTCATCTGAGCATAATGAAGTTAATGTAACTGACAGATTTGACTTTGAAGTACCTTTAAACTCGGGCAAATCACATGGGCTTGATGTGCTATACAGGAGGTGCACAAATATCTTCACACTCACATGTGCTTTCTGTCAAAAAACATTTTTCTTTAGATGTCTCTGTACAGTTCATATAGTAAGAACCTTTCAACTGACAAAAGAAGGACAGAGCGTCTAAATGATATACTAAGGGGACACAAGTGGCATCATGTCTACGTAGCCTATGGGCTTTACCATTTCTGAGCCCATCACAGTGTCACTTCAAGTGCAGTGTAAAAGTGGAGCATCCAATCCCGCTGCCAAACACCAAAAACTCACCTTGCCGAAGTCCCTGACATCGAAGAGGTCAAAAGGGTCGAACAGCTCGCTGTTGCGCAGGCCGAACTTGTCGTGACACACCTTGAGAAACGTCCGGATGTTCTTCAAACACAGGAACTGTAAAAGAAAGACACATCGGAGACAGAAGAACGTAAATGCACGTTCAAACTGAAGCTTCAACTCATAACACTGCGATAGTTTTACATATTCAACCATAAAAAAAAAACATGCCTTTTTTCCATATTATCAATACAACAGTATTTAACAATATTTAATTTTCTGCTTGATGATTGGAAGCATCTCCATATCATCCCTTCCTGGTATGTGAGCGACCAGAAGGCACCAGAAGGTGAGCTGACTGATTGCTGTTCCTGAGGCTGATGGGCTGCCTCTCTGATCCAGATAAGGAAAGAAACCACAGTCGAGTCTCCCTGACATCAGAGTGTAGACAAACTATCACTAGACAAGCCCCCCGGCACAGACCTGTCCCGAGGGGTGGTGATTGTAAAGACGGTTAGTGGATGGTGACAGTGACCTCACAATGAAAAGGTCACATGTCGCAAATCTGACAAACAGCAACTATGCAGATAAGTCAAAGAGAAACAGAAACACTGATGCTTTAGCTTCCTGTAAAATCCTTTTAAATAGTTAAAACTGGAAATTCAGGAAATTCAGAGAACAAGAGGCAGAAGCAGATCACTTTAGGGTATTTAGATACAGATTAGGTGATACAGAAGTAAGAGGCTTTGGGGCAGTAATTAAAGATGAGCCTTTAGCTCTTCTCAGCACTCGAGTGAGATTTACAACTCAAGAATCGCACAATCACAAAGTTGAGCCTCAACTTTGTAGCATGATTTATTATCATGTGTGACAAGTCTGTTTGTCTAATCTGCAGCGTTTCAACAATATCTGTTTCAAAAAAGAAAGAAAAAAAAAAAGAAAAATCAAGCCAAGCCCGTATATCAGCTCACACTGGCTTATTGCAGATGGATATCTGCTTTTACCACAATGGCTACTATCCACCAGTCATTTATATAAAACATATTAGAACTTCAGACTGGCAGCCCATATAATAGAGACCCCGCAGCAGCCAAAAAATACTCATAATAAACTGCATAATAAATATGCAGGTCCCTGGTTCCTAAAATATGCCATCACACACACACACAAAGAAAAGAAAACCTTCAGGGATAGGGAGCAGACCAATAACTCCACAGGAGTATTGAAATATTAACGATAAGCATAACTGCCTCCCGTCTCCCATCTTTCTATGTGTGAAGAAGACATTACCTAGCATGCTAATCCAGATACTGCTCAGATATGCTCTTTCATTTCATATGAACCGATGGCCATGGAAGCAGAATGTACACACAAAGAGACGCTAGTGAGAGAGAGGGAACAAAATGCCTGATTGCCTATTCGGCTGAAGGCTTTGACAACACACTCCATCCTAGTAAATGGCTGTTGTGTAAAGAAAAAAAAGACCAGCAGTGTCGCAAGTCACACTTTAACGTCGAGTTAACTATTAGCAAGACTTCAAAGCAGCGAAAGCAGCATCAGGTAGAGTAGCACACTGCAGGGCATCCCTCACCCCTCTCCCTCCCAACTCACACCGAACTGAAAAGAGCACAATGTTCTCATTTAAATCTCACTTAAGTTTAATGAGACAAAGTGTTTCCTGTTGCTGCAATCGACCACAAGAGACGTCACTGTCATCCAAATTAGGCTTTTTCTACTAATTAGCTTTTGAAAATCAAATACAATCACAAAAAGAACAGGTTCATTTCATACACTTTCCTGGTATTTGAAGGTTTTTGGGGTTTTTTTTTTTCTTCCTTTGGCCACACCTGAGAGGCCCTTCGCTGACTCATTCTCATTCATGTGTGCACATCTGCTCAGTCCCAGTGTCACGGGTGTGAACCCCATAAGAGAGCCAGTGGCCAAGTGAAAAGAAATGCGATTGGTTAGCTCGCCAAAGTGACATTTGCAGTTCAGCTGCGAAGGTTATCGTGCCCACAGATCCTCCTCCTCCTCACGTGCAGCAGGCAAAAAAAAAGCTTATTTTCTAAAACCCCAGATATGAAAAGGTAACATTTGCTGGAGTGGTTTGGAGAAAGAGAGAAACAGAGGCGCTTTGCAGATATGGATCAGGAGAGGGGGAGGGATGTGCCTGCCATTCGAAATGTATGTTTGGCGATAACAGAGCCGGGGTAGGAAGAACTGCTATGATCTTGATGAAAAAAAAAAAAAAAAAAAAAAACAGCATTTCTTGTGGTTTGTAGAAGAGCGGAAGAGCGCGAGTGCACCTGGGAATAAACACGCCGGGGTCATCTCCTTAGGCTGAAGCTGCTCTCAGCACAATCCATGTGAAATTACCTCACTGTGGTCTGCAACACATCTAAGGCTGAAAGGCTGAGCTCACATATCCCTCCTGTTTTACACAATGTTGTCGAGAATATACACACACAACAGAAACCTGAGACATGTAAACTGCGCTATACTGATTTAAATAGATAGAAATGAAGTTAAAGGAATTGATGTATACGATAAAAACTTGAGCTAAGCTAATTAGGTAATTAATTAGCCTGCTAATAAAAAGTTAAGTATTATTGAACAATTATTTCTAGTTCATGTGAAACTCATTTAATTCTAAACAATTAGTTCGAAAATAATCTGTTACGTCTGAATATAAAAATAATCATCAGCTACAGTGCCACAAAAAAAAAAAAAAAAAAAAAAACCTAATTTCAACCTGTTTGTCTCCGTACGTAATGGCAACAGATTAAACTTTTCATTTTCAGGGAAACAGATTGGATCATTACAGTTTTAATCTATTTCATTACTCCACGATCCTGGGATTTGCCGTTTCAAGCAACAAAAAAAAAAAAAAGAAGAAGAAAAAAAAGAAAGTGAGCTAGCACCCACATACGGTTCCAGGACTAATACTGCTGCAATAAAAGTTGATTGCAAGTGAAGATAGTCTGCAGGTGTTGCTTCTTTTTTTTCCCTGCTTTTGGCAATTATTACGTTTCTTTTTTTGTGCACCTGTTGACTTGGAGAGTTTAGAGTCTGCGACTGGCGTGCAAATGTAAATACAGTGTTTATTATGAAAGACATCATCCCTCCTGAACTGGAGAAGAAGAAAAAAAACACACATAAACATGTTACAAATGTGAGCAGTCGCACAAGTGTGTTTACCACTCGCTTCAAGTATTCGCCATCGGTTCTACCAACCACTTGTGACTCCCTTCATATGCAGACTGACCTCTTAAAAATTGCGCTTCTGAGGGTTTTTTCAGCCTTGAAAGCAGTGCCAGTAATCATCAGAGCCAATTTTTTAAAGTAAACAATGAGAACTTCATCAGACTTTTTATGACAAATGAGAGCAAGTCCCTTTAGGTTGGTGGGAGGAAGACAAAAGTTCAGAGATGGAATGAGGAAAAGCTGCAGAAAGGGAGAGAGAGAGATCTGGGGGAGGTAAAGAGAAAAAGGCTGGACTAGAGAGAGAGGGAGATTTGCCTGTAGGTGGTCTCAGCTGTAGTCGCAGGAGACCTTTTTTTCACAAGGTGGCTTTGTGTGCTCCACTGGAGCGACAGCTCTGATTTTGACTCCTCAGTCAAGAGCAAACAACTCTTTAAAGAGGTAGACGTGCCATCGGGAAGGGCTGGGGGAGAAAGGAGAGGGAGAGAGGAGCAGCAAAGAGGTAACAAAGAGCCGTCACATCCCTGACAAGGCTTTCTGCTATATCACTACGCTACATCACACACACAGGAATAATGCATTACTCCTCTGGGAGGGTGGCCCTTATCTGCACATGCTTCCAAGGTGCTCGTATCTGAGGAGATACAAATTAGAGCTTCCTCCCTAAAACCTGAACAACAGCAAATTAAGGATGCAGGAGAAAAAAAACAAAACCGAGGGATATGGATCGAAGACGGTGGAAGAGGAGGAGGAGAAGGAGGGGAAAGGTGGGTGTGTTTTCCCCCCAAAAATGCAGCTCTTTGGTGTTGGAAAAGAAGGAAGGTGGAGAGGGGGGGCAGAGACAGAGAGAGAAAGAGAAAACAACCTACAAGGTGAAGAAATAACAAATGAGGAGGAAGCAGAGAAGTCAGATCTGATCTGATATGATCAGAATGCGTTTCCTGGATCGATCACATGCTATCGACTCGCAGCCACAAAGCAAATAAAAAAAAGCAAAACAATAGCACTTTTTGTGGCCGACGATGTCATGACATTATTGCTGATTCCTGACACTCTTTGGGTTTTTTTGTTTTCTTTTAAAGAAACAGAAAAAACTGGTCAAAGAAAACAAAACAAGTCCAGACACAAGCACTAAGGCGGGGCCTGCAGATAAGGTTGCAGATCCAGGATCCGTCGCGCATCTTATTTCCCACGGCGGTGATAATACTTGGGTTACCTCGGGAAATAAGCTGTTAGTTTTAATTTACTAACACTGATTAAATTATAATAAAAAGAAAAGTCACCCTCGCAGGTGCTTTCTGAAGAAGAGAAAATAATTATTAGCGAGGAGAGGATACAGAAAGTAACAGATACACGTTGGCAATGATCTGGTTTTTATTATTGCTTTCTTTTTTCTTTTTTTTTTTTTTTTTTTTTTTTTTTGTGTGTGTGTGTTATCAAAGAACAAATAGTTTCAGAACCATAACCAAAACAAGGAAGGCGTCTTCCATCTCCAGACAAAATGACTGAAATGAGTGAAGAGCAGCCATCCGTGGTGAGGTTCTTCTTATAACGTAAACAAAGATTTATATGTAGGGATTATTTAATTAGGTCAATTTCTGGGGTGAAAGAAAGCGACCGGGAGAGTTTGTGTTTGACAGTTGGCCAATTCTTACACATAACCCCCTTAGGGAGTCAATAAAAAAAAAAATGATGTGGTAATAAAAACGGAAGAGACTGAGGTGAGTCACAGAGATGATCAGATACTCAGACAGCCAGTCAGACGTTTGGAGTCAATGAAAGAGGCTGATGCCAGTCTGGGAAGTGTGAAGCACACGAGCACACAAAATCCCCTCGTGTTGTGTCTGTGGCAGTGAATCATTCATCACTTTCAAAACAACAGGAAGAGAGCTCACAGCAGGTGAGAGAGCAGCAACAAGGAGGTCATAGGAAGAGAAAGGCTGGCTGAGCCATTTCCGACTGTCTACATACACACACACACACACACACACACACACGCCTACGCAGAGGTGCACTTGCACATACACGCCAGGTATATAGGTAATGATGGATCTTGTAAACTTGCGCTCGGTTAATGATCCCACAACCGAGGGTGTTGATTGCTTTCTGGTAAGAAGAGATTTACGCCTTCCAAATATACCTCATTCAAATGCTTGACTCCACTGTGCAGAAAACGTCCATTATACCAATGTGGTAATGCTTCATTCTGCCTCAGCTTGCTCACACACAAGAAAAAAAAAAAACACAAAAGGAAGGAGGGAAAAAAATCTGCTCCCGTAATAAATCTCCGGCCTCCAGGACATTGGCCCTCGGTATAACTTTCACAGACCGCTAGCGCTAAGAAAAGTATAGTAGTATCAACTTATATGCAAGACACACAGCATAAATGAAATTTCAGTCCTCTCAGATCCACGGTGCAACATAAAATATTGACAAGACAAGGCAATAAATAAAGTTAGTGTGTTATAGTTTGTTATATTTCGTTGTATTGCAGATGGGCAGATTGTGCAGTCCTGGGTTCAGTGTGTGTAAATGTTGGGGGGGTCTGTGGGGATGTTTAAGTGGAAGTTTGGGGTGGGTAGAGCAGGGAGGGAGTTGAGTCTACCATGTTTACATCATCAATATCATTATCATTATAAAAAGTAAATCATAAGAACATGAATTTCTAAAATAATCACCATTGTTTGGGTCAATATTACTGACACAATACTGGGTTAATTAACTACCAAGGCCCCAAAGGGTCACAATACACAAGCCACCAAACCAATGCCCAATAGCTCAATATTATTGGACCATAATCGCTGGCAGTCATATTTCCTTCGCATTGTGACTTGTGTATTTGTACTGTGTTGACCCTTCTGGGTCACCATAATCAACTAATCACTGTAACTCCAGTTTTTTTCTTTTCCAAGTAAAATTTGAGGTTTTTGTTCTGCCAAAAATGCAAAATACTAAATCAGTGTGTCATCATCATCATTATTATGCACATGGTGAGTTTTTAAGCCTATCATTTTTCATGTGAAATCACAGCGAGTTACTGGCTGCCTTATCAGAAGATTAATTATTTATGATGTTGATACTGAATGAGTCTGTGTCGCACAAATCACCAACAGGCGAAAATCAGAACAAAAGTAAATAGATGAAACATTGACTCCTGCTTGTCTGCCAAGTTATAATTTGTCAATTTAAAACATGCAGCCAAAATCAGTCCAGACATTTTTTTTTCCCCAAAGTTCACCGACTCTTCGAATACCGTTATTCAAAATCAGTGTCTGCTTTGCTTTAATGAACGTTTGAAACCTGCAAATGGTTCCGCAAACTCTCAAGAGGCAGTAAAAGAATTTGATAGCTTATCTTGAGAAATTGAAACATTTATTACTGATCCTGACACATCTTCCCCTCTACCAGGTTGGCAAATGTTTAGGTGGCATGTGCTGGGTGACACCCACGGGGGATTAATGAGTGCTGAGGCTCCTCTACCCTGTTTCCAGGTCAGCCAGATGTTAAAGTCAGTGAGGAGAAAAGCTGTGCTCCTGCAAATTAGAGAAGACGACGCTGCATGAATAATGAATCGCAATCCTATGCAAATGTGTTAATCTTATCCTATTACCGCCTAAAAGCCAGTAAGCAGGCATAGATTGACCACAGTTTTAAATCTAATACAAGCCTCGGCAGACGAAGCAGAACTGCTTTGTTAGTGAGGCCCACGTGGCTCATGTTAAAATGTGAAAGTTAAATAGACTAAGTACAGTTTTTAGTGAGGTTAATCTCCATTACAAAAGAAGATCATTCAGCTTAGAGCTTGGACTCTAGAGAGAGAAAGTCACCATGATTGTACAGCTTGACTACATAATTAAATGAAGTCCACCTTCACCTTTATACTGGCTACTCATAAAAAACATACTAATTGCGTGCAGGGGCAAGCTTGAGATGAGAAGCACAGAGCACCTAGAGAAGAAAGCATTAGCTGAACTACAACAACATGCCATCAGTAACATGCCCAGAACATGGACAAATATTAGGTCAGCCGTGAGAAGAGAGAAGCAGTGAACCTACATTAACTAAAAAGGAGACCCCGTACTGGGAAAGCAAAGCTTTTGTGTGGGAAAGAGTGATGAAAGGAAAGAGAAGAGAAATGTCTTCAAGGTACTGCTCTTTCCTCTCTCTCTACTGAAGCGGAAATGGCCACAGCTAAGAACAAAGAATTTCCTTTCATGGATAATGGAGAAAAAGGGGAGAAAGTGCAAGATTTTCAGCTTGTGGTTGATGTGGCGATGCTTTAAAATGCCAGCTAGTAGTGCTACGTGGTGTATTTATCACATATATAAAGTGTTTCATTGTATTTTTTTCATTGTGACACTAATACTACACAAGGAGAGACTGGCTCTAGAAGCAGAAATGCCAGATTGAAATATCTCAATCACGATCAGATGTACTGGCTTAAACAAACTGTATACAGTTCTTGAACCCCAAGGGATGGATCCTACTAATGTTTTCACTAGCATCAACAGCAGATCAGGCTTATCATTTATCCTGTGAAATATCTCAATACCACCAGGACAGACTGAAACAAAACTATAGACATTTGTGGCTCCCAGAGGATGAACCCTACTCATGTTCCATGATCTCCTGACATTTCCACTAGTGTAACCAGCAGATCAGTCTCCACTTAACCTGTGAAATATCTCAGTGTGACTTAGAAAGACTGGGGCATATTTCTACTAACATTTGTGGTTTCCAGAGAATTAACCCACACTGTTATTGACTTACACTACACTACAAGGTTACATTTGCTGTTTTTAATATATATATAATACATTTGAACAGCTACCAGATTCATATCCACGAAATTATTGCACCATTTACAATAAATTGCAATTACTCATGAGGTGAACTTCATGACATTTTAACTAGAATCATCATCTTGCTAAACGTTCTGTGTCCAAGACTGTACTTTATGATCACACCTATTTATATCAATTAAAAGAAAGAACCATCATGTGAATTTATTCACTGATTTATTTTCAACTCCCTTAAAATTAAGATCATACAAGGACATACATTTTCTCTTTGCTCTCACCACAATGTGATGTTTATGGTGCCTAATGAATTTTGCTTAAATGGTTCCTATGTTGTCCTCCTATGTTGGTTTCGACAAGGTTGTGTCACCACTTTGGAAAGAAATCTCAATCTCACAAAGGAAATGAATCACATCTGTGTATTTTTTTTTACAAACATCTATATTATTTTCAAAGACTTAGTTTGGGGGTAATACACCTTTTGTGCTGAAAGTGCTGATGTCTAAATTAGATGGACATCACAACACAAGAAAATAAAATTAAAAGTCAGGTAAAACTGGAGTAAATGTTATTGTGGTGGAGTGTAAATGAGCTTTTGATGTAAGGAAAGACTGATGGGATGTTTCAGACAAAAGCGAGCAAAAAGCCTTCATCATCATAATCATCTTATTTCCACCTGACCTCATGCTTCAGTTTCCTCTTACCTTTAATAATTTATTTTTATTATTTCTCTGTGGACTGGTAATAATTCATAAAGCCTCTGAGAAAAGAGGCTTTATGAATTAAGTGGCAAAAAATACACAAAAATATCCTACATTTGTCTTTTGTTTTGTGCAATAGAAGACTAACCTTTGGATGACCGACTCTATCTCCATTTTTACCGTCAAAGGGAGACAGTTGGTTTTCACAACTGACTAGAATAAATACCATCATCATCTGCCTGGTGCCCCGGTGGCTGTCTACGCATTTCTTTCCTCAATTGTTGCAGGATTCAGCCTGAAGACTAGAGACTGATGGTGATGGTTTTTTTCCCTTTTTTTCCTTTGTTTTGTTTGTTTTTTTTTTCTTGCTACATCTGTTATTTCAACCTTTTGACATAGGCCAAGGTGCTAAAATATCTCTGAGCAAAAAGTAATCCTCCGGGTTCTATCCACTCTTCATGTAAATATGAATCTATGTTGTATCTAAGCAACAGGCCATGCTGCAGAAACTCGAGAGTGGGGTGTGTGTGTATGTGTGTGTTTGAGGCATTTCCACTCAGGCTTAGCTGCAGACTCGAGGCTTGATGAATGTGAGAAGGAGGTCCATTGAGAATCCCAGACACCCATGGATCAATGGCCACGTAATTTATGACATCAGAGCACAGAGAGGAAGACTGCATCTATCTTTTTCCCTGGTGAGTCTCCTTTGCAACTTCAGTCTCACAGTGGTGATTTAGATCCCCCATAAGATGCGTTCCCTTTCGCTTCCCCCTGCACTAAACAAACACTCGCACCATACATATAAGTTAGCTGTTACTTAGGCAAAGATCCGGACTGCTTTGAGCATGGCCACATGCGCAGCCCATTACATCTCACAGTTTTAAACGATCTTTGGCAGAGCGGTGTTAGCTCGAGGCTTACGCACACACGGCCTAAGAGCTAACAAGGAACTGAAATCTGGATAGATTTATGCGTTTTGACACAACAGAGTAACTCTAACATTACCACTCACTTAACACCTAGAATTCTTCTTACATAGCTTAATCTGAAAGATGGATACTGGTGCAGCCCGATGCCAAAATTAGGCTTACGCTGAAAAAAAAAAAACAAAAAAAAAACTGAAACTAAAAACAGATGAAGTCTGCACTTTTACAACAAGTCTTAAAAACACAGTAAAACATCTAAGACCTTAAGCCATTTCTGAACTTGATGATGAAGATAATGATCTGATACACAGTGATACATTCAGATAATGGGTTTCTGGTTAAGACAAAGACAATCTGGCTCAATGCCATGTGTTTCAACCGAGCAAAAATGATGGAAAGTAGGTTATTTATGGTAATCAGTTACATCACCAAAAACAATGTGAGGACACTGGGCAAAGGTGAAAAGTAACAAAGTAAATGTACTTAGAGTAATTGCTTCATTTACATGAGTGCTTTGGTATGTACATCATATTCCCACACAGTTACAATTCAGAATATTTACACAGCAGCTCTGAACGATCTGTCAATACACATATGATAGGGTCATAAAATATAATTCATTGATATAGATTCAAACTTACAGTTTACTGTAGCAGGAGTACTCACCCATTGTTGTATTGTTAGTAGAACTTAAACAAGTAATCAATTAGTTGATTAACAGGAAATTAACCAGTGGCTGTTGTTGTTGACTTCTAATTGCTTCTAATCTAACTGCTACTTTTCTTTGTTTTCTACCATAATCAACTTAGTATCTTTGGGTTTTGTAGTGTTGATTGGACAAATTGAATTGGTAATTTGATGTTAACTTGGGTTTGGACAAAGTGTAACACATTTTTTTTTTTTATTTTAATTTATTGGTCTCTTGGTGTTAGGATTTAAACTAATGATCAATTCATTGATTAACAGGAAATGATCCAGAAATTGTTGCCACTAATTCTCTAGTTTGCAGCTTCCCAAGTGTGAACAACTGCTGCTTTTCTTAGTCTTCTACCATAATTAAGTGTGTAGTGGGTTCTGTAGTGTTGGTTGGACAATTAGAGTTATTTGAAGTTGTTAGCTTGGGTTCGGGAAAACTATTTTTGCTGTTTTCATCAACTGAAAAAGAAATATCTTCAGTTAAAGCCCTGTCACTGAACACTAGAATTATCTAATTATACCTTCCACCATTGAGGCATTGTGGTGTCCAAGACATATGGTTTGAAATGACAGTAGAAGGACAAATAACTGAAAACATTGTTATCACTGGATGTTTGGCAGTCCTTTGTTTGAGGATGCTATCAGGTACACGGGAGGGGGGGAGCAGCTCTGTGCTCTTGATGGCTGCGATTATCTCCAAGGTGACTAATGCTATTAACATGGAGAACAGCCTGTTAATTACCCAACTGGCTCTGGGGCCGAGCTCGGCCCTGCTTTAATCATCATACCCACAGCTTGGATAAACAATCATTCAATCATCACACAGCTTTACTGCGACACACAATACAGCAATCAGCCAATTTACAGATTAAATGACTGGACGAACAGATACTGTGATACACAGTTTACATCAATTGAATGACGCAGTGGATGGTGGAGAGCTTTCCACCAGGCGCCGAGCCTGAGTGAATGAAATATGAAACTGCAGCAGTATGCCTGCGAATGCTCTGTACAGTTTGATTTCAAGTGAAAGTTGAACAACAATCGCACTGGGAATAGTCAACAACTCATGTTTGCACACTGCACATCGAGATAATGTTTTATTTGCACACTTCAAGATCAGTCACAGCTGCACTTGTACATACCCTAACAACAAGCTGTTGCGCTGGTGTGTTTTTTTTTTCTAAGAAAAATCCCTGTTTCCAATTGGCTGCCAGGTGTCCACTGAAATTATATAACTTATATAAAATGATCACATCGACCATTTGGCCACTGTGTGGGTAACCATGGCAACAATACTTTTTCTCTTACCTCTTATAACCGACTGAAACATGGTTAGATTATTGATTCATAAAGTCTGTCTTATACCGTATTAAATACACACCTCTATAATAGAAATATGTACAGCATGGCTTTTGGCTCTAAGACCAATTAAAAGCGTGTGTGTGTGTGTGAGCTGGTGATTTCAATAGAACTGCAGCTTAATGGGATTTAATGGTGATGTGACCCGTGTCAGTAGAGGTGAGTCACAGTTTGATGGTTTAACCCATTAATTAGAGCCTGTATTGAGAGGAAGTTTCTTGTTTTTTCTCCAGACTCCAATGTATCAACAGCTTGCTTTAAATGAAGCTACAATGTTTGCACTATAGCATGACAGCTTTAGGTCACTGAATACTGTCCTCTGTATCACACTGTCACTACTTTTTTGTCATCTTGTCATCCAGTGTGGTCGCAATCAACATCGTTATGTATTGGGAGGATACTTCCTGTTTATACTTCCCTTGTAAATTACACTGGAAAGCTTGTTGGCAGCGTCCCTCTGAATTAATCAGCGTTGCGATAAAAGCATAGTCAGAACGGACAGGAAAAAGAAAGAGAAAGAGAGAAAGCTTAAGCGGAGGAGGCACGGCAGGGTGCCGTGTATGTTTATGTTTAATTATGAGCTTTATACAAAGATGCAGAGGGAGTATTTGTTGTTGAAAACAGCTCATCTTCATGACAGTTAATTATCCATTTACATCGCCCATTCTAGATTGGGTGAGGAAACGGTCATAAATTACCCACACCTGTCTGTGTGATCTTCTCTGCACTGTCCCTGATGAAATTGAATTAACTTCTCTCATATCTGTGACCCAGCTGTCCTGCCCACTCCCTGCGAGACAAGTGCTAAATCCAGGCATCACATAGCAGACAACGGCTTCTTTTTTTAAAGACAAGCAGTGAGAGATATAGTCTGGCACAGAAAGAGATACAAGGAATTTTGTCAAGCGGATACACCAGCGGTGGAGAGCAAGGCAGGATCAAACGTCCAGTTCCTGCCGGTAATCCTACTCGAGAGAAGAAGGAGGGGAGGAATGTGAGGAAAAAGAGAAGGAGAGGAGGCTGGTTACTGTGCCACAGAAAGCAAACGTTATTAGCTTTTTTTTTTTTTTTTTTTTTTCACCCAGCAGACGAGGCAACACCAGCCTCTCCACTGCTCTCCAGACAGTCTGGCACACGGGCCACAGGAGGAAACCTCTGGAAAGATCAGAGCTCTGAGCCTCAAGCATGGAAAGACTATGTGTAGATTCAGTGTGTGTGTGTGTGTGTGTGTGTGTGTGTAAGAAAAAAAAGAGACAGTGTGTGTGCATGCCCATATGTAGTTGCTTATGCCTTTCAGATGGAGCACTGACGCCTGGTCCATAATTGGTGGTTTTAGCCCACGTACAATGTCTGAAAACCACAACGCAGCAGCAGTGTAACGACACAGAAAACTACAGGGTTACCCTTCTTTTTATACCTCAACGATAAGACCAACAACATGTGTAGTGTGTTTAGATATTCAACAGTAATGACACACATGGTATCATGACGGTTGATACGAAACACTTGATATGAAACACTATAAAACATTTAAGGCAAGCCCTAAAAATAAATCAGGACTCCTGCCTTTTCAGCCCAGTCATCTTGTTTGCTGCTCGCTGCACATTAAGAGACTATAGAGGGACATTTATAGTCACATAAACTTCACAGCAAATGAGAAATGTTAATAATAATCTGTACTACAGGTGAAATACTACTTCGGTGCATTAGAAAGAGTAAAAACAAACGATAGCTGTAGATACCATGCAGGGAAACTACATAGAGAGATTTGTGAGATTGTGCAGTCAATTGGTAATCAAGGTCTTGATCACCACAAACAGTTCTCTTTATAACTACAGGATGAGGGTGTTTGTTTCTGCTGAATTATTCTCCACTGGGCATCAGGCAAGTGTCAGGTTATTGCACTAACTTAGTACTGAGATTCGAGCAAATTATCAAAACTGAGCCATGTCTAAGTTGATACCTAAATCTAAAGTCATGGTCTCACAAGACAACTTTAACTGTGACAATAATACGTCCGACAACCTGAAAGAACAGCGGTAGAGGCTACGAGCAGCAGATTCGGTAGCATCCCAGAGGGCAGAGGTGAGAGAATGCGAGAGGCAGAAGCGGCTTGATAAACCAGCTCTCTCCATTTTTTTTTTCTCCATCCACCCTGCAGTTGGACACCGCCTGCAGGCAGCACTTCTTTTAAAAATAGGAGGGGAGAGAAAAAGCTGTCACTCTGGATTTAGCCTACTTTCCAACATGACCATTAATTTCAAAGCAGATGGCAAAAAAAAAAGAAAAAAAAAGAAGGAGAGTGGGTAGGAGGGAGGGGCATCGTCTAAGCTGCTGAATAACAGAGTACAGAGCTTAAGATGAAAGTGGCAGCGGAGAGGCTGATGACCTAAGAAAATAAGGATAGCAGTTATTTTAGAGTAGATTAGAGCCTTATTATTAAAGATTATTATTCTGAGGATCTTGCTGCCATTATAGGTCGTTAGATGCAGCCCAGGTTATCCACATCAAAAGACAGATGATGTGTGAATCAGAGAACCCTCTGGAAAGTATCACTCCGCTAAAACTTTTATCGATTTGTGTATCCACACTTCCCTTGTAGACACTTATCTTCTATGCTTGTCGGGGGAGGGATTTATGAGACAAAAAGTCCTGGTGTAAATGAAAGATATCTGTTAAAATGAAAGAAAACGAGACAGAGACGGAAGGGAACTGAACAATAGATACATCTCTTGTACTGTGATGTATGTACATTCCCCAGTGGATCAAAAAAAAAGAAATTGCTAGCAGTAAACAACAAGTGGCGCCATAAAGACCTCAGAACGCCACACAGCGCTGATAAAGCTATTCCTATAAGATGAGACCGAGGTGAAGCAATCAATTCAACCGCAATCTGTAATTAATTAACATGCAAGCCTGTCATAAGTCTAGCTAATACACATAAGGTTTGGTAAATCATATCACAAACAAGATGTCCTCAAGGGCAGTCATTAATCACGAGATCAGCCATCATGACGAGCGTCCTTGAGGTGTTTTTTCGAACACGTGTTTGCCGGCGTGAATTACAAGTGTAACAGCTTCACTAAAGGTTTCCATATCAAGGCATCACCACTAACACCCATATGGGAGTTTTGTCTCATCTATTCATTTTTGAGAAGCGATAGAGCGTGGCGGCTTTTACTGTCAGACTGAGACGATGCGTCTGAGTCAGAGGGAAAAGGTGAGGAGGAATGAGGGGGGGTGGATGGATAAAAGTGCACCCGAGGGCAGAGGTGGGGGAGGGAAAACATAAAGAGAGAGAAATCGAGTGTGTTTGTCTCAATGGGGAGACCAACGGAGCTGAAGTGAACTCCCATCTCGAGCTAATCGAACACGGATGTGACGTGACGTCAGTGGCTTCCACACACACACACACACACACACACACACACACACCAGGACACCAGTCGCCCTTATTAAAGAGGAGAAACCCAGCAGAAGGAGGCAGGAGGCCAACATAAACCTGCCGCTGTGGAAGCATTAACAGAAGATAAGACCCGTTTTCAAGCCATGTTTTTTTTTTTTTTTTTTTTTTTGCGAGGAAAACGACTCATCAGCTTAAACAGATTTGTGGCCACATTTAATGGCCTCAACCCACAAAACGGAAGTTCTCCCCGATTTCCTGCTGCGTCAAAGATCTCAAACCAAAAAATGTGTTGCGCAGCGTCGTTGCTGGTCAACCACAGGGGTTTCACGTCAGAGTAAACCTGTGATAAAACACTTCTGAGCCATTTAGGGTTTCTTGTATATTTTTTGGTAATGCTTTATTTTACAGGTCAGCATTTTTCCTGGCAATAAAATCTGTAATGTGACACTAATTATAGGGGGAAAAAGGGGAAATTCCTTTATTACTGGAACATTCATGCTCCATATGTGTTGGACTGTATGCTGACACAGAACCATAATGTAAAACTGTACATACAGTTTTACATTGTGGTTTGTTGCGTGTTTAGCCTCCGTTTCCTCCTATACTGCAGTCAGCTGTCAATCATGTGTGATTGACAGCTGTGACATGCTGCCTAATAATAGCGCAACACCTTTTGGTGTGAATTAAAAAATATATTAAATGGGATCAGAGAGTCAGGGAAGGAATCACAATGTGGGGATTGACTGATGTAAAGAAGTGGTAGAAACATTGAAAAACTCTGGAATCTTGTCACCATCTTCTTCAATTATTTTCCATTTGTTTATAAAGGTTTAAAGTAAGGCTGCAACTAACGATTATATAGATAATGGTTAATATGACGATATTGGTTATCAATCGGAAACAAGGATAAAGAAAAAAAAAAAGAAAGAAATACAGAAATTCATTTAAGCCTCTTGGGTCTTGCTCTTTTCTCCATTAGCACTAACGTTAGCCTCCACCGCTGTAACAACCTTATCCTCTGCTGTCTCACTTTAATAGATTGGTCATGTGACCTACACAAGGCTTGTCATTGGTTCTCTTTTCCTTTTACTTCTCTTGTTGTTTTACAGAGGTCAGTAGCTTAATGGTGCTTTACTGCCAACGTGGCACTGGTTGGCTTCCTCCCCCTGCATTAAGAAACGTTGCCACCATATTTCTGTGTATAATTACTTAGAACCAATTGATCCTTTATTAAAATAGAGCTGCCATCCTTGGTTTTGCTTTTCAGTGAAAAGAAGAATCTATTTGTTAAAAGTGATAGTGAGTACCTCGTCCTCATTTTCATTTTTAAAAAAAAAAAAAAAAAGAAAAAAAAAAAAAAAGGAAATAATGAGCTTAGCTAGAGATGACCCTGACCACTCACCAGTTGAGCAGGGATGCCCGAGGATTCCTCTATGAAGATCAATACGCATACACACACATGAGCACATGATAAACAGAGCCTCGGGTTTGTTTTAGCTCGAAATCTTCATCGTCCTCCACAAACAAAAGCAGCACGACGTCAACCCACGATTGCAGAAACGATGCAAAACAATGCCGTTGCCGTAATTCAAACTTTGACAGATGATGTCGCAGCACGGCAGAGCAGTCATTTCTATCAGCTGTGTGTACACATCAGGTGACACAGGAGCAAGCAGAGACTGGAGCTGGCCTCGGTGAGCAGATGCGAGGAGAGGTAATTATTTGGATACTGTTGCGAGAGAGTGGGAGTGTTGAGAGTCTAATACTATTTGGACATGGATCTGGCCCACTCTATTACATGCAGGAGAGCTGGCAGAGTAATGGAATATTTGATCAGTGCAGACACACAACAGCTCAAACATTGCAGGGCTATTATCTGGATGTCGGACAAGTCAACTGTCATTTTTTCTTTCTTTCTTTTATTTTTTTTTATACACTGACGTCGCACAGAAGAGAAAGGCAAACCTGACCACAACAAAAAGGCTTACAAGCAGATTCTTTACAAGCAGATTCTTCAAGATCCGAATTAGTTTTTTTTTTTTTTAAACAGTAGGCAGAAATCAGCCAGTTGTTCTGACTATTTCCTGCACATGTGTGACAGGCCGACAGCTGTCCAAAACATCTGAACTGTGCACTTGGCTCCAGAGCTGTTGAAAGTTTGCTTCCAGTCACACGTACACACATCTGAGCTGCACCCATTACAACTACAGGGTTGGGCGACGTGGCTGAAATCCATCTCAGTGTTAATGAAAATATATTTTTACTTACGTCAATATACACAGATCAGCCATAACATGATGACTACTCACAGGTGAAGTGAAGAACATTGATTGTCTTTGTCTTTTTACGCTGGTGCCTGTCAGTGGGTGGGATGTATTAGGCAGCGAGTGAACTTTCTGAGCTCAAAGTTGATGCACTGGAAGCAGATAAATGTACAGAGTATGGACCTGAGCAGCTTTGACGAGGCCCAAATTGGCATCAGGGTTATAGGGTGACGGGTAGACAAGGCTCACTGATGCGAGCATGAAGCGTAGGCTGATCCGCATGGTCCAATCCAACAGAAAAGTTACTGCAGCACAAATCATTGGAAAAAAACTTAATGCTGGTTCTGACAAAAAGGTTTTAGAACACAGTGCATCATAGTTCAGTGTATGTGGTTGTAAATGGGGTGACCATGCTGATCCCTGTCCACCAACCAAAGCATCTAAAATGGATATGTCAGAATTGGACAACTGAATTGAAAAAAGCATCATTTATTTAGAGGAGCGTGGGACCGGGATGCACTATGGGAAGAAGACAAGTTGTGATCCTTTGGGCAAAGTTCTGCTGGGAAACTTTGGCTCCTTCTCTTCATATATATGTTACTTTGACATGAAGCCTGGTTCTGTTGGAGGTTTCCTGCTGTTAAAAGGGAGTTTTTCCTCTCCACTGTCTCCAAGTGCAGCTCACTTTGGGAGTTGTTGGGTTTTTCTATTCTATCATATTATTAAGTGCCTTGAGATGAGTGGTTTTATGATTTGGCACTATACAAATAAAATTTTATTGAATTAAATTGTATTAACACCTGCTAAATCTCATTGTACACCAATAACACGTCATTAAAATGATAAACCCTAAAGTCAGTGGCCTCTTTTAGCAGGATAAAGCCCCTATCATACTGCAACAATGTGTCAGGAACGATTTGAGGAACTCAGCATTGTGTTTTGTGTCAACTTGGCTCAAAACCCAACCAAGCTTTTGTGGGACATGCTGGAAAAAAAAAAGTCATGGTGCCACACAGTTCACAGAGGTCAAGTGGAGTTCATGCTACGATGAGTCAGGGATGCTTTGGCAGCAATTGTTGGACATACACAATATCAAGTGGTTGTGTAATATTACAGCTGTATAGTATATGGTCAACATCATAAATGGATCCAAAAGCATATACACAATAATTTACTGCTTAAGTGGATTAATCTAGACAATAAAATGAAATAAAATGTTGTAAAAAGATAATCACCTCGCAATTCTGAGAGACAGATTAAGAGCACACACACACACACACACACACACAAATGTGAGGTCATTCAGATGAAACCTCTCATCTTATCACAAGTATAATATTCCTCCCAACTCCCTGACTCCTCGGGATAAAAAAGGTTGTTTCATTTGATCTGACGTCACACGTACATCTCTTGTTTCCAACATCGTCTTATCAGCTTAACTCTCATGTGGAAACACAGCTGTGGAAAAAAGTGCAACAAGTGCAACAACAGCTTCTGACCTAGATTACATCACGATTGAAATCTTTATAAACTAGCACAGTATCACAGTAATTGTGTGTTATGGACATTCATCTTGACACAGAAGAGTGAGGTGAACCAGCGCTGACAACAATCTTCCTCCCCTCCACCTTAACTATGAGTTCTGGACTTTGCATTAATTATGTTGCCACTAATGAATACTGTGAAGTTTAATGCACATATAGCAGGTATGTTATGTATGAACATTTGGTGAGAACAGTGAACAGTTGGCAAATTAGTTCAATATCAAAATCTGGGCATATTTTGTTTTCAATCAAACCTCTACCCATGCAGATTTGTCGTGTAAGAGTTCAACTTTTCAAAGACAGGGTTAAACAAACATAGAACAACACACACGTAGCTGTGGTTGCCAAATGTTACACATATTGAGCACTTATTTTTCAATTAAGTCAAACTGAACGACCACATTAGAATTTCGGCTCCAATGCGTAACAGTATCACAACTAACATTTTACTTGTAGGGCTGATTATTTTCCTGGGCCGGCTGCCCAAATATTCAACTATTATCTGAGACTCACTGCTGTGAATATGAGTTTGAGTCTATATATATGCGTTTGTTTGGTTTCCCTTTGTGAAAACCGAGTATGTGCGGCCGTTTGCCAGCATGTGTGCATAAAAAGTATGTGCCTCCATTCTAATGCGAACGAGATAACGGACAGAGACAAAACAGTCCATTTAGCCTTATTGGGGAAGTTATCGTGCTGAGTAAGAGAAAATATATACAGGCAAATAAACCCCAGATACTATCTCAGTATAGCTACACACTACACTTACACAAACTTTTATCCACCTCCACACATACACACACACAGCACAGACACAGGCCTCAAGGCGACTCCACTCTTTAATGACTCAATAGAATGGTCGATATAGCAGGCACATGTATACTCAGGTGAGCTGAGCTGGCACGCTGAACCTAGACCTTGGTTTATAGCTCTCACTATGATGGTTAATGGAGCAAAACCTGAGGTAGAATACTGCGAAAGATCACCTCTAAAACTCTACAATTCAGAGCCCAAGAGAAAACTGTCATGTTAAAGAAAAAGATAAAAAAAAAAAAAAAAAGGCTCCACGGGGTAAAACTTGTATGTAAATGTAGAGAATTTGTGCAATAATGTTTAACAGAGGGGAGAGATTCTACAGCTTGTATTTTTTTTTTTTTACCTAAAATTGTAGCAACACAAACCGGGAAACAAGGCTTTTCCAGACAAAAGGGAGAGAAAATCTGAAAAAAAAAAAAAAAATACAAACAGTAGCAGGTGGATGCTGCAACCAGAAGAAGATCTTTTGTCTCCCAACCCTTTCGCTTTGATATGCTTTGGAATAACACAGACCAGCCACGGGCCAGATGTAGCCTACGTGTCTACATAAAAAGACCGCATGTACAAAGAAAGCTATTTATAAAAGAATGTGCCGCAAGAGTGTGCATACCTCCGAGCACACTTTCAAATAGAATTCTGCAATTCATCCAGTGACTGACAGAGAAATGCCATTTTTCTGAAGTTTTTTTCTCCCCCCCAAGCCCCCTTCCCTCCTTCCCCCATCATCATGTTTAGACTCATTTTGACTCATCCCATCACCAGGAGCTATGCCTCTGAAATATGTTGGATTCCAATGATGTGACACAAAAGATTCCTCGAGACACCTCGTCATTCCTCGTCATTCCTGCAAAGCCTGGCAGGAAAGTTGCGCGTCATCGCTGCATCAGTGACCTGATCTGAGTCGAAATCGAGCAAATTACAAGCAAGACGGTGCTGTAAAAGCAAGCTACTACTGAACCAATCAACATGCAGTGTTTAAGACTGGAGAAGCAAGCAGAGACTGCATGCATACTTTAAACCCTAAATCCAAAACCAACTTTTATGACTGTGGCCTCAAGCTGGTGATAAGCATGTTTTGTGTGGTTTAATAACATCATGTTACAACTTTTCCAGGCATTCACTTTTTTATTTTTTTTCAAGTTACATCAAGCTGTGATTGGAAGCTGGTGTCATATAAAGTTGTGTGTGTAGCAATATATCACTTCAAACACATTTAGAGTTTTAAACATGACAACCGCAGATATTCCGCTTCAAGATTCATTAAGGTTTTACAGCCGACGGAGGAGCGGGCTCTTTGATAAGAGAGAGGAACGACGGGCAGCGAACAATTAGAACGGAGCAATAATGTTGAACGAGCGAAGCTCGCGTCTGGACTTCTGTGAAAGACAAAACGGTCATTGCAAGACAAAAAACAGCAGGAAGACGGCGATTTGCTGATAAAGACACCACAGTAATAAAAGTCGCCATTACAGCAGGCTTTTCTCTCCAGGAGGTTAATGGTAATTAGACTTATACTTCTGTCTGTCCATCCATCACGCAGCGGGGAGCGACATGCTGTTTGTTCCTTAAGACACACAGCAAACGCATAATCTCATAAAGTGAGTGTTGAGGGAGAGTGGTGGGAAGGTAATATTCGGATCAGGGCAACAAATTTTGATGATTACACTCCTACAGCGATGGAAAGACTGTACTGCTGATGTGCACCATAAAAGTAACATCTTTTGATGACTAAGGTGTAATGTTTTCTATAGATTTAAGCAGGACTCATGGACTGATGTCAGCCTGTCCGCTTTCTCTTTTTCTTTTTTGCCACAAGCAAAAAAAAAAAAAAAAGAAAAAAGAAAAAAGAAATGGCAACCATCAAACAAGCGAGCAGAAAATCATAAAACGTAAATCATCGACGTAAAACACGGGGAGCACTTCGACGAGCTAACAACAATTCTTTAAAATCCTCATCTTCCGATGTTAATTACAAACGAGCCCTATCCATCCAGTGACAGTCGGGATAACAAGTTTTCTCAGCGGCGGGCCGCGCTCGTTATTCCGCTCAGCGTCGCGCTATCATCCGAACGCCATCACTCACGGGAGGCGAGATGCGCTCACTAGCAAATTAACTACCTGATGAACCCTCAATCAGCAGACGAGCTCACGCAGCTGTCATCTAAACGACCCACAATCCTTCTCTTCTCCTCTCTTCTGGCTGTCTGTTCCTCAGCTGCTTCGGGAGCAAAATACAAGATAATTGATGCATTAAACTTCATTGTATTCCTGTTTTTTTCCCATTTTTAGAGCACAGACAAGGTTCATTACACTTCCAATAACAGATAGTTAAATACATATTATTGTAGTTAATTGGTTACATTTGTAAGGATTTAATTGATGGAATGTTAACGGAAAGGACAGAAAATCAGGGGAAATATGATGAAAACAAAAGATGCAATTGCTCATATTCCTCGCCCCTGGCCACTTGGGTTGTTGTTTTATATTGCACAAATTTGAGATGCAACTCCGGGGCATGATGCCCATTCAATACATGCATATTACAAAACAGCATGGTGGCATAACATTTACTGAGGAAATAACACATTATGCCGTTGTGTCCCATAAGAAGATTATTCAATTACACTTTCATTGCATTTGTTGATTTGAGTTCGCCCCTAAAAAATTAATCTAAACGGTGGTTGAGTGTGGAGTGAGAACAGATGGAAAAAAAAAAGCAGAGAGAAAATAATACACAGATGGAGAGTCAAGCATCTTTATCTCGATGCCGACTTATAAGATGTGACTGGCATGTAGAGATTTACAGCAGCACATGGTGAAAGATGTGAAAAAAATCAGTGAAACATAGACAAGCAGAAGGGGGGCACAGGATGAGACAGAAGATGGAGAGGAGAGAGAGTGTAAAAGAGGAAGGGAGATAAATGAGATGAGAGGTTCTAAATGATGACATTCGTGCTAAGCAACAAGCCGTGGACCTTCATAGAAACTCGCTCTTAACTGAGAATATTAGCAATCTCTCAGGGCTTCGGGGAAAGAATCTCTGAATTATTAGCTTTATGCCTTTAAATAAGCCAATGGAGCCAATATGCACTTGGAGACCTTTCAAAACTTTTAAAGTTTTAATCTTTAATCAGACTTCCATCTGCGATGTAGGTCAAAAGGAAGCAGATGCTTTGGACATTAACCTGACATGCATGCAAGGGGTCAAGTTGAAGGTTAAAGCTAAAATAGCTGTTGCTTATTATCTGAAACTGAAAAGGCATCAAGACGATAACAAAAAATATACCAGTTGGGAGTGGGGGGGGCATTTGTTTTGTGCAAGTCTAAAGTGAAAAAGTACTTTTTTTGTCTTTCACTTCCTCGTGCTTACAATTATAAACATGTTTTCAAGCTTGAACTAGCTAAGCTAGGTAAGCTGATTTTACAGCTACTTATATTTTGGTGATGATATAAAGGTTTTACACATAAAGATATAAATGATATAAAAGAAATAAACGCATAGTTTCAAACAAAACATGCTTACATTTATTAAGATAGCATTTGCTAAGCTAACTTTTTACACAACTTCAATTGAAATCTGGATGCACAACTGAACTTACTAACATATGCTATCTTTTAACTTGATTACCAATATATTAATGTACAAAGCAGTTACACATTGTGTTTGTTACACTGTGTAAAGGTCCATTTATGCTCTACACAGGACATGCATAAGGAGATGGACAGAGCCTTTCGTCTGTTATTATGTGCGTAATTTGGTACACTGTTTTCAAAGAGCTTAGTGATCCGCAGCAGTACACAGCAAACAGTGTAATACCACTGGAAAGTATCAGGGCAGTGTTGCGAAGTATAGCTCACGTGCGACGAGCAAGAGAACAAAAAAGAAGAATACAACAGAAATCTCCAACCGCTTATGTATTTAATGGCCACACAAACCACCATCGTCTACAGAGCTGCTGTCTGTGCGTGCTGCGATGTGCTCGGCACTGCCCTCCAGTGGATGTGTTGTTAACAACCATGGCAACATGAAATATGCATGAGAGTATGAGTGGTCCGACGATAGGTACAGATGTACCAACTTATGTGCGTAAAAGAGAGCATGCTTAGAGCATTTAGTGTGGGCCTTCAGTGTGTTAGAAGTGGTTAGCAGGGCACTATCCTGACCTCAATATTTTGTATGTGATTATTGCCAATGCAAATAATGGCAGCCAAAGTCAAATAGTTTTGACCTGGTATCTGAGAACAAAGATGTGTATTGCATTACAAAAATATCTTTGATAAAACATCCCACTGCTGTGTACAAGGTAAGGAGCAGGCTAAAGGATAGAGTAACGTATGAGTACCAAGGTTACAAATCGGGTTAGTGGGACAGTCAAAACTATTTTAAGTTAGGGCCATTGATGGGGGTTTTAGTCAATCAGATTCTGAATATCCATTGAGCTAAAAAACTACTGGGTAAGACTCTTCAAAGACATAGAATCCAGAAATAATTACATTACACAACGGCCCAAATCTATTTGCAGAAAACTACCCTTGGGGACATTGTTCCTCTTGTAGCAGCATGTAGGCCAATTCATATAATCCTGTACCAGAACTGACATTGTCATCAAGTTTGCCTACAATGTTTTAACAGTTGTTATATCATGAAAATTGGCTTCACACAGGACTATAGTTTCTTAGACAAATCAGCAAAGCAACTAAAACTATCTTCTTTTACTGCTTCAAAGCTAAATGTTGGTTTTAATTTCAACTCAGCAACCTTAGAAAAGATTACCATGGCACACTCCTGTTTGTTGTATGAGCAGAGTGTTAAAGAATAATATGGTGTTTCCAGGCAAAGGTGATGTCATGTCACAGAGAGGCTGAAATTGGCCAATTTGCTGGCCTTTCAGGGTATGCCCACCACTTAAGCCTGGGCATTGTACTGTGAACGTGGGTGTTTGTCAGGGGGTTAAGAAATGTTGCAGTAAATCCATTCTGCTCTTTCCTGTGACTCCTGCCCAGATATCTCGATATTGCCGAGCTTTAACAAACAGGCTCTCTCTGTGCTATCAGCCCTAGTTATCAGCCCGTCACACTGTATGGGGAAGATAAATCTAGGCAATTAAAATTTAAATTGCTGTGTGCACTGCCGTGACTTCCCTCTTCCCGTGCGTCTCCGCATCTCTCTTCGGCACCTGACTGGACGGGCTTCAACCCTACAGTGTGTCAGAGCAACAAAAAAAAAAAAAAAAAAAAGAAAAGAAATGTGCAGCCAGGGGTGGAAAACATGCTGGTCAAACAGTGATACATCTCACTTCATGAAGAGCCTTAGTACTTTAGCTCAAATCCTGACTGCTGTTACCTTTACTTTAAGCTAAATGAAGCTAACGCTTCACTCAAACACCAATGTTTTATGATGATAGATTAGATCACTTCCTGAACTGAACAAGGCACTGAACCTAGACAGGAAGTAACAATACATTGATAATTAATTGATCTTTTCAATCATCATATTATGATAATTGAGATTGCGCCAAAATATTTTCTATATTTCTAGTTTATATCATGGGAAACTGTGAGTATATTTGGGTTTCCAACCATTGGCTCAGTAGTACCATTCCTGCTTTTCTCCAACACAACACCTCTCATATAACCAATTTTAGATTAAAAGATCCTCTGGAGGCACAGAGAGTTTGTACAATTCACCCCAGACAGCTTTTTACAAAGAATTCCCAAAGGCCTGTTCAGTCAACTTAATAGCACAGTTTCCCCAGCGGTGTCCGAGACAGCAGCCAGCTCTCGTTTGGCCACAGAAACACCGAGAGGGCAGGAGGGTGAAAATAGCAATCACGTGTAGGGTAATTCAGTACCTGTGGTAGCATCAGCACAGCAGAGAACAGGAGTGCTGACAGAGAGAGGAGGCAGAGGAAGTGATAGAGGTGAGGAGGTTTTGACAACAAAGAAAAATACTTCAAGTGACAAGTACCTTAGTGGTTCTTGTGTAGATGACAGTATGAGGCGACACCAGCCAAGCTCCACCAAACTTTGATTTTAACAAAGATGACAGTCAGGGTGAAGGGAGCCAGGAGACTGAAGCCCTTGAATTGTCTTGGTTTGTAGAAATACAAATGACTTGTCTTATAATATCTGATGCTTCTAATGGTTGTTAAATCAACCTCATGGTTTATTAAAAGTCAAAATTATAGAGAGTTTTATCGATAACTCTAGTCAAATAGTGCAAACTACCAGAAAATGTAGCAAAGATTTTATGATTTTCCAGGATCAGTGACTAATCGGCCAATTATTAAGTTCAACAAACCAAACCAACCCACAAATATTCAGTTAATGACAATATCAGATGAAGAAAAGCAGCAAAATCCTCGTATTTAACAGCTGAAATAACATCAAAATAATTCGTCCACTGGCTAATCAACTAATCAACCACTCAGCTGATCATCCCAGCTCAAATTAGCCTATTTCTGGCTGAGTAATATTAGATGGAAACAAAGATGGATTAAAACTCATGCTGTCGGCTCAAGCAGCTGTCTCTATTCAACGCACTGATCAATAGCAATAGATCTAACCCTAGAGCCGCTTTCACTGTTATCAGTGCACATATTGACAAGGAGCTGGATCACCGTCACCGAACCAATTCAGGCCCAAGAGTCAACATCATTAAATGGTTACGAATAAAGCACAGTTAGTTTTTTTTTTCCGAGCTGGTGTTACTAAAGTAGCTAAATAAAGACTGACTGGATAAATTGATTTAAGTAAAGTTTAATGGGTGTGAAAGGGGCCATCTTTGGAGAGACTGCTTTCAAACACACCATTTACTCTTGTGTAAATGGGATTAGGGCAAGGAATAAAAAAACAAATCAGATACAGCAGCATTTGAAGAACCCATGTTCATCTTACACACATATGACACACGCACACAAATTGCTGCAAAGCCTCAGGCGAGGCAAAGCTGCTCCCTGAATTTTCATGTGCCTGTTTGCTTTAACGGCTTCTCCATCATCAGACAGACAATCTCTGATCTTTGATCCATGACAATGGTTTGGCCTTTTCCCTGTCCCCTCCTCCTCCACCCATTCGTCCCCTCTCCTCCCTCCTCTCTATCCCTTTGGACCGTGCCCATCCATGTGGAATAACAACAGTAACATCTCACTACCAGCAATCAGTAAATCCAACACAATGCAGTCTCTGTGCCCAGATAATGCAAACGACCCGATAAGCAATGGAGTGATAACCTGACACACACACATATCACACCCACACACACATGAAGGATCTTATAGATGCAAAGAGGCTGGCAGAGGCACAAATGCGCACAGAGGCCGTGAAAGTCGCGTATGAGGCGCGAGATATGAGGACGATGAAGTCTCAGAGGTGAGGCGGAGAACTGGTGGAGAACTGTGATAATAGAAGAGCTTTTCCATCTGCCAGAGGAAGAGGCTGAGAGCCCGGGTGTGATAGAGCAATGGGGGCCACGCCCAGAAAGGAACAAGCACATGCAAAAAAAAAAAAAGAAAAAGGAAAAGAAAAATGCAGTCCAAGACAGAGAATGAATGGAAATGTGAGGATGCAAAAAAAAGAGACATCCCTCATTTTTCACACAGGCTTTGGCTTTGTGATAAATCCCTGTCCGCTTTGCGACGATCCGTCTTTCTAATGGTACCACTCTCTTATCCAAACTGCTATGTAAATATCATCCATTATAGCCCACTGGCAGGAGTGCCAACTGAGCATTCGCACATATGTGACTACATATCAGTGTGTTGCAGTTAGTTAGCTTGCTTGTGTACCTGTGTGTGTTTTTGTTTGTGCAATAAAGCAGCGCAGTAAAGCAGAGCAAATGGTTTCACGAAGGCTGACAAGGTTCAAATAGTTTCCACCTGATTTGGTTTATAAGCCCCCATACACTGCTGAGTTCTCATTCATATACACCAAAGTGTCCGTCATCTGAAAAAATCCCAAAAGAGAATGAAATGCACCAGTTTTTTTTTTTTTTTTTTACAGAGGAGTCTCTTTGGTCCACTACCCACCATGTTGCTAATCAGTGAGTGACTGAATGCTAATTGTAAACACAGTGGGTGCTGTTGTCACGGTGATGGTTGCAGGAGCCCAGAGCAGCCCTCTCTAGGCGTTACTAACGATGATGCGGTAACCTCAATTTATACACGCAACAACTGCCAGCGTGAACTCTCTGATCCCATCACAGACGAGACGCGAGTCCACTCACTTTTGTTTTACATCCTACAGGATTTTACAGTGTGGGCAGAGAGAGACAGAGAAATACTTAAGCAGACGGATAATTTTTTTTTTCTTTTTAAAAAAACATAACAACATAATGACACAAAACACAAAACAAATCTTTATTATCAAAATTATGAAAATATGAGGGTGGTTCCAGAGAAGCTCAATGGCATCATCACAAGAAAACCAAATGAAAATCCAGCTCTCGCTAATGACCTCAGCTGTAAGAGGGGTTTTCCCACAGAGTGAGGAAGCAAATGCAAACTTTTAACAAGCCTGACTCAACTGTACTCAACTCTACTCTACTCTGCAATAGCTGCATTTGAATCTGTAAAGTCTGCCACAGGCCTAGACATGAAATCATTTATGAGGCTTCCTGTGCTCTGGCTGTTTGGTTTAACTCTGTGAGAGTAACACAGGGAAGGGAAAGACCTCCCTGCCCTATAAATAAACAGGCTCTGTCCCAACTTCCTCTGCGCTCATGCACCGGGAACATTACAAAGCCCCTCGTCTTCCGCGCTCAAATTCGCAGCAAACCAATAAAAGTTCCATAAAATCGGGAATGGGCTGGGTTAATCACATCTGAAAGACTAATCTGAAAGGGAACAACATAAATTGGGATGTTGTTAACAAATAAACGGGCCGATCTGTCTTCACTTCTGATAAAAAAAAAAAAACTGTTGTAAAAGGGACATAACTTGGATCTGATCACTTCAAATAATCAATAATAAATAATAAACACACCAAAATGTGTTATTAATCATTCCCTTATGACAGAGTAAAGGTTGAGAAGTGATGTCAAAAGCAAAACAAGTTGGGTGTTTAACCAATTTTCTGGTAAAATTTGGGGTGTTTATTTTAATCAGTTAATCAGTTAGCTGTTTGTTGTACTCTTTTTTTCCTACTCCTGCCTCCTTTTTTCTAAAAACATCAAGTGCACATTCATCAATGTTACTTCTAATCTAATCAAACACTGCTCTTCCCACAGGAGTTACATCACAACTTCCTCCCAGCGGGGGTCAACCACCCCCCCCACACCCCCTCCTCCGGTCACCACTAGGATCGTCCCTCCCAGATTCCAAACCCGCGGTCGGCCACTTAAACCCTCTGCAAACCCCCTCAAACCGGAAACCCCCACTCCCCTTCTCCTCCACCTCCATTCTTCCTCCTTGTTATGGATTATTTTAGCATTACATTAGAAGCCCGGCCATTAGATAGACAAGCTTGTTTTCGCTCAACATCCATTAGAGGCTCAGGGGGGGCTTGCAGTGCACGACGGGATGGGCGAGGAGGAGCTAACAGCGCAGAGGATTAAATCAGAGCAGCCCCGCAGACGCGCTGTGATCTCCATAATTCATAGCTCATAACAGAATAAAGGGGCTTCTTAATATAAATGAAGGGATCCAGGCCTGTACATTTATCTGTAAGGATCTAACTCTCATCATTACCTGGGGCGAGGTCATACTGACAAAAAAAAGAAAAGGAGCTGTAATGGATGGTTCAAGCACTGACTTGATTTTCTTTTTTGGGCCTTTGAGCGTCAACAAGCAAGTGATGGGTCACAAGCCTGCAGCTAATGATTGTTTTCATTATTCATTTATTTGCTGATTACGTGTTTTGACTGATCATTAAACAGTATAATAGTTTCGGCTACAAAACTAGCCCCCCTCCCCTCAAGCCTCCAATGACATCTCTCAAAATGTTATTTTGTTTAACAAATAGTCCAAAGCCCGAACATTATTCAGCTGAATATGATTTAATCTTTCTGTCAATTATTTAATAACTGCAGAAGAAGTATGGCAGTCCATCTAAAATATTTTTTGTTTTGTTTTGTTTTTTTCAAAGCCTGGAACAGACACCACCATTAAACAACATCTTTTTATTCTTTGGACATTGTCAGAAAGATATTTTTAGAACGTTAATGAATTTCCCTCTGTCTGCTCTTCTGGACATTTCTAACAACACCGGGTGAGTTGGTTTTTGGCTGACGGCCTATGAGCAGACATTATGTAAGCTGTGGCATTTTGTTTTTTTTTTTTACTTGGATGTGATGCAGCACACCGTGTACGAATATTTTAACGCAAGGGCATTTCTTCCCCCGGCATCTGGCCCCGGGTAGATAAATAAGACTTTTTGTAGGCTGAGGAAAACATCCGCTTGTCAGAACCAAACATTTGTTATGGTCATAAAACTGATATCAAGTGGGGGGGGGGCAATCTGTGGAAGCGGCAAAACATTATCTGCAATTCAGCTGCCATATGCTTTAGGTGGAAGTTAGTATAAATTCTACAGCAGAATCCGAGAAGAAAGCAAACAGGCTTATTTTAATACCGCAGACATCAACCTTTAAAGAAAACACACCATATTGGATTTTTACTACACGCATGTATGAATTTACTTATTTGTCGCGACATGGAAAACACAAGAAACTAATGCTGAGTCATCATCCACATTTAAATTATTCATTAAATCCCCTCCGAGTCAGATCCACCCGCTCTGATCAATTTCAGCGCGAAACGCCGATAAACAATCAGCACGTTTTGCTTTCAGCCTGGAAACTATTCATCACAATGTGGCAACGTGTGCTGTGAAGAAAAAAAAATAGTCTGCATGTAAGCATGATTTGGTACAATGCTGAAAGAAATTTGATTTGATTAAATCATGTACAAGCATCTGTTACATCTTGTATTCATATACGTATTTTACATACTTCTTTTTGGGTTTTGTGTGTGTGAGTGTGTGTGCGTGCGCTTTTTACTGGATCAGTGCTTCTCGATGGGGGGAAAAAAAGTGTAAAACTTGATGAGCTGCACGAGAGGTGAGAGGGGTTAAAAATGAAACTGTGAAGCTGTTAACTAGAGTCAGGAGTTACAGATGGCACGTGCTCGTGAAATTTGCATATGCACACAGCTCTGTGCATGGGTGAGCACGTCAGAACCCTCCTCTCCCACACAGATCTGTTGAATGTGTACGTGTATTCATGCGAGTGTGTACGTGTGTGTGTGTGTGCGCTGTCAGTCTGTTGCAGTAATCTAATTGGACTGCTGGGGTCCTTCTTACGTGCCCTTATAATGAATGGCAAACACACAAGCCATCAGTGGGATGTCCTGAGGAGGAAGCAAACGGCAACAGATGGCTTTAATATTCCGCAAATGAACAAGGCCGATCTTTCACGCAAACGCTGCAAACGAGATAGAAATGCAAACGACACAAACAGCCCACGCACTTTGATTTGCTACAGTTCGTCAGGTTGATGTAACCATGAAAAGAGAGGAAGGATGCGGGTGGGAGGGTTCCAAAGTTTCCAAAAAACCACCGATCTATCACTGTTATGTCACATGTCAAGGCATCATGAAGTGTGAAAAAGAAGTGCAGAGATTCAAATGATCTTCAAATTTTTGGTTTGGGTTTTTCGGTTTGTTCTTCACACAACTACTTCTACTTCTGTTGACTGCTCAACCGCTCAGCTCTGACAGACACAACTGTGCATGTGTTTTTTTTTTTTTTTACTATTTCAAACTCTTTAAAAATCAATAAAATTATATTAAACACATCTAATGTTCAGTATAGAACAAAACGCTGAAGGTACAACACAGGAAATGAATGTAAGTGTGTGCATTCAGCAACGTATCAAATGCTACTATCAGCAGTGTATTACTGACAGTAGAGCTTGTGGAGCGAAGCTTTGTGCTGCTTTGTCATAGTCTGGCAAACACATCTGCATGACAGAAAGTCATACATTAGCAATGTAGCAGAACTAAAGACACTACATATACACATAACAAACAAACAACATAACAATAAATAACAATGGTACAAAAAGGAGAACAATGTGAAGTTTACAAGGTTCTTTTTTCAACTGGATTCATAATCGAATCTTTACAATTATTCCAATAAGTAAGACTTCTCTACAATATGCGGAACTTAACTTGATATTTTAAAGAGCAAACGGTGGTCAATGGCAGCAGAGAACATGTTTTACTAGGTGTAAACTCAGGTCATAAACTGGATATAAATCAATCTTCCTTTCTAGTTAAATTCAACAGATGCCAAAGACCATATCCTCTATTTTCTTGATTCTCAAAGACGCCTGTCTGGGACTATTTCTGTTTATAATCCTGTTTGTGTCTGACAGACTTGCTCCTCGCCCCACCTATGAGTTGAATCTTTGAGACAACGTACAAACAACTTGGCTGTCCAATGTGGTCAGTCGCACTGCGTAGCTCGTTTGAAGCTGTGTGTGGGCTAGACAAAGTGAATACATACACTTTGTTTTTTTTTTTTTTTTGTTTTGTTTTTTTGCTGAGATCATGACCCATTTTAAAAATACCCAAAAACTCCACAAAGAAAATCCCAGTAACTCGGCACACTCAGCTCTACGTTACACTACGCAACTGGGCCAAACTGTAAAGCGTTTAATGACATGTGAGTCTCATTCAGCTATAACAGCAACCAGAATGTAAATGTAAACCAGAAAAAAAGACCTAATGATCCCAAACAGTTGAATAATTTCAGAAGCAGATGCTATAGTGAAGAGTAAAGTCATTTTTCCAGGACATTCCAGCTCAATCAACAACTTGGGGAGACATCTGTTAAAAAAAATAAGCCAATGTGGTTGCAGCTATCCCCAAAAGATGTTAGCTAAAAGTTTTAAGCTTGCTTTGCCTCCAGGGTGTTGCAATGGAAAGTGCAGGGAAACTGCTGTAAAACAAAATAACCAATTAATCAAGTGCATCGTTAAAGTCGTTCTGAAGCAAATGGCGGGGAATCCTGTTTTCCCATCACATTTTGTTGTCTAGCAAGCCATCCTATTGTTTTTCTCATTACCGCAGCCCTTGTCGTCCTGAGGCGTCAGGGATCTCTCATTAAGTAGATGAGAAAATGGAAATGTCCTGTTTTAATTCCACCGGTTTGATTGTGCTTCTTAAGACAAACTTCTGCTGCGAGAAGAGCCTGTTTGTTCTCAATGCCTCATGGACTTTTGTTCTAATTAAGAGTGAGTGCTCCGAGGTTGTAGCCGCTTTAAAGCTTTGGTTGTATCTTCATAAGGTCCCAAAGTAGGGCAGACAATAATTTATACCGTCTCATAACCTTGATAAAAGTACACTTGCATTAGAGGTCACTTGTACTGACACTTTACCATTTCTAATGAGATGACTAAAAATAATAAACTAATTCTGACACATTAGTCTTAAATGTACACTTTGAGAACTGTACATTTGGGTACATTTGTAAATGCTTTAATATTAACTCTGACATCCTTAACCAGAGTTAAGGTACAAGCACTCAAGCTAAATATTTCAGGAGTCTCTCCTCTTCTGGTTGGCAACGGTAGCCGGGATTCATCTAATTAATGGAGGAGGAGGCACAGACGACAGCAGTGTCAGCAGGGGTGTGAGGGGGCCAGAGGCCTTGAACATTCAGCTGTCTGGTTTCATGGAGTTCTTCATGAAGAAGTTCCCCTGAGTTGCCCTCAAACCCTTTACTCCCCACCTACAGCTTCTGTAGTGATCTTGGAGATGTGTGATGACAGCTGATCCTTCATCCCTAACCAAAGCTCCTCCAAGAAGTTTAGCTGACACATTTACAATGTCTCACATACTTAGACACCTTTGAGCAAACCGTTACCTACACAACCATGCTGATACTGTAACTTCTACCATTTCTAACTGCAGACTGTAGAACTAGACATTGTAAAAATGAACTTATATACAAAATGCAACTCTATCAATGTCAATACAAGAAGTGTACATCCATTAATATTTCGCTTTTCAGCTTTCTGGGGCTTTACTGTGCTAACACAAGCATACTAACATGATCACAACAGCTTACTAACAAACTGATGTTAAATATGTATAATGTTTAAAATGTTAGCATGCTAGTAAGGATTCCCTCAAAGTGTTCTTGAGATATTACTCTAACAAGTTTGGGACAGATGCTAATGATTTAGAACTACTGGTGGCATTAGAGGAAAAGTAAGGGAATCAAAGTTCAAATAAAAATTGTAATTAATTCGTCCTGGGTGAGACGTGAATGTTGGTGCTAACTTTCATGACCATTGATCAAACAACTGATGGTGCTTTTCACAAGAATCAAAGAGCCATATGTCAACAACAAGGTGGCATCAGAGAAAAAAAAAACACAAATGGGAACTTGAAATTCATCCAGTATTTGTTGACATATTCAAGTTTAGACCAACTGACAGACTAGTAATGCTTCCAGTGTGGCAAAAAAGATGGTTAGAAGATAAAAGCTTTGACTGGACTATCTTTTGATATAGTTCTAACATCAAAACCGTTAAAACCACACATTAGCAGGATTTCCTGCATGTTGATAATATAATCATTTACATGGCAAAACAGTCCAGACATGCAAATTACCACTGCATCATTTACATCCCATTGCACCAGAGTATTGAAATGTCCTGATGCTCTAAATGACAAGCATTTGACAGGATTTTAAAAATCCTTGACAAAATTAAATGAAAATATTTCACTTTTTTCTGGGGAGTAGTTTGTTTCCACAGCATGGTTGACAGACCAAAAACCCAAAGCAGTAGTTATCAATCAAACCAGTCATCAGTAATGTTGTGGATTTCTAAAAGGTTGCCTCCATGATCACACAAATTAAATTCCAGCAGGAGAAAATATGTCAGTTCTGCCAATCAAACAGTCAATCATCAGTGCCACTCAGCTGTCTGGTTAAAAGTAAGCTAATTTAAGCCACTAAGGCCTGTAATGACCTTCCAATAGTATCATCACTTGTGCTGACATTTAGAGATAATTAAATACCTTAAAGATGCAATATGTCTGAACACTGCTTCTGAACCTCAACAATGTGTGGATTAACTTGAACTTGAATTGAACCACTAATGGGGCACGTAATGCTGTGTTATGAAGCTCTACTGTCCTGCCTAGTCAGAAATGTTCTAAATCACATTGTTAGCAGAAGATCTATGAGTATCACTGAGTGTCCTTCTGCTGAATTTAGAATGAACACTTGAACAATAGACTTTATCTTGCATGACTGCATGGTTTTTATTTCCTCTCCATCTAAAGTAGAACAAAGACGACCAACCTGAAGGAGGTTAGGCGAGAGGTGTAAAGAGAAGAGGAGGTGGGAAAGATGAATGTCACCGAGCAGTGCAGTTCATCATCTCAGAAGCCTATCTGAGGGTGGCGGTCAGAGAAAATGTGATCCTGTACACGCCTCCCCTACACCCCCCTCCATCAAGGTCAAGTCATATTGAAAAAACAAGAAAAGGATAAGAGAAATGAAAGAGCACCGCCAGGGGCAAAGACGAGCAGGTCAAACTCAACATACAATCAGCCCCTCAGCTAAATGTTAGCCAGGAAAGTGGAAATGGTCACGTCTTCATGCGCTGTCCACCAAAGGCTACGACCTTAGCAAGGAAGGTGTTTGAAGGTGAGAACAACGGGGGGTTTCATACAGGGGAAGGACATTTCTCTTTTGAGAGAATCCTGTCGTCAATGAATCCATGTACACACAGCTGAAAAAGACTCAGTTTCAATGAACACAAAGAGCCAACGGCAAATGGACTGTACTTACACTAGATAGCACTTTTCTGGTCTTATCATCTACTCAAAGCACTTATCACTGTGTGAAACATTCACCCATTCATGCACTAATGGTGGGCTGCAACATTTCCTGAAAATGATGATCAACATTGTCAATGTCTGATAGAAATACAGAGAAAATCCAATAAAACCGCAACCCAGTTTCCACAGAAAATAACAAAAAGATTTGAGGAAAGAATCTTCATTAGGTATTTGTATTTGTGATCTTCATAATGTTAAAAATTCATAGTGTTAGATAGACACTAAAACAATCAGAAAACTACTTTGTGAGCTCCCTTCACTTGAGCTTGATATCCACACATCCTGTTAGCACACCCTACATTACTTTAGTCTTAGAGAAGGTACAATATTGAGGGTAGCTACTTGAAAACCTGAAACGATCAGATTTGACACTGTGTATTGAGGAGTCCTGACTCAAAGTAATAAATCAAAAAAAAAAATCAAAAACAGACTAATGCTACTTAAGCAACCACAAACATTAGATTGACAACATGGCAGGACAAGCTATTCACTGAGCTAAATACATCTATCATAGAAATAAACTCACTTTTCTGTTGGTCTTTCTACAATTATTAATCAGCTCTGTTAATGTTCTGCTGGTACCTGCTTCCGTTCATCAATACAGTGGGTTACATTCGTTAGAGTGTAATTTGCATCTCTTGCAAATTGAAAACTGCCAACTTTTTACAATGAGATTTCAGTATATATGTTTCATATGTCAGCAACAGTTCAAGTATTGCTATGTTCTTGACCACCGTTAGCATAAGAAACTGTTGGCCAAAGACCTATTCTGTCCAATGAAGCATGAATGTAAAAAAATAAATAAATACATTTGAATGAGTTTGGGGAATATGCATCCATTGCATCCAAACACTGTGTTTTCACATGGCTAGTCACGCAGCAAAAACACAAGCAGGAAAGACCAGAAACTGAAACAGTTGACACAGTTGAATAAAAAGGCAAATATAAAAGCAGAAGTTAGCCAACTTCATTCCACATCTCTAAATTTGGCTGCAGCACCTGCACACAAACTCACATGGGATTAATGATGTAGAAAAAAAAAAAGCTTGTGTGACATAAGTAAAGAGAGCTTTTTGTCTGAAACTTGGCAGTCAACATATTAAAACATGAGAGCAGCATAAGGTGGTGAATACAGGTCATTTACCGTGATGTTAACTAAGATCTACAGGTGTAAAAATGATGGCAGTTCAAGATGCGAAAATTAGTGAGAAAACACACCTTTTGCTGACAGCGAGAAGATACACACTAAAACCTCTGGTAAAACTGTTTCAGTTAACCATGGTGGAAATGTGGAGAGGTAAATAACACCTCTTACCCCACTCAAAGAAAGAAAATTACACACTTTGCACAACACGGCGAGCGCTGAGCAACAGAGTACACCCACATGTTCTTTCTCAGAAATCAGCAAAGTCATGATAAGAATGCAACACACGCACAGGGTTTGGTGGGATAACAGTAGGGCGTCATGACTCCAAGTGAGCAGTCCGAGCCAAGCATTGTTGGACTCATCCAAGGTGGGGATGGGTGCGTTTTGAACTCTCTGTTCTCCGTCCAGATGTTCCTTGTTGTCTGGCGAAGTGCAAGGAGAAAGGAGGGGAGGGGATTACACAACTCTTTCTCTCGCTGACTCTGTAACCGAGTGCTTATGCTATGCAGGAAGTAGGAAGCTGTGAACTTCCTCAGAAGAGGAAAAGGAAAAGTTGGATAAACAGACACTGAAAGATGAATCAACTCTGTCAATGCTAATTGCACTTCACAGACACGTACATTATTGTTCTGTACCCAGACTGAGATATGTTTACTCCAACATGTTGGTATTATTGTCTTCAAAGGAATATCATACATCAAACACCAGTTCGCCACTAAGGGGACACTGATTTCCATTCTACTTGTCTGCTTTCCTAACATCTTATCAAAACCATTACATCTAAAAGGGTTGATATTCAAAACACATTTTATTATAATCTGATATGATTTAACAACACTGCGAACAGTCAGCCTCTAAAGAGGAATGCTGCTTTAAAATGAGCTGTAAAACATTACAGCCTTCATTAGAGTAGGATTTACTTCAGAGCTGATATATTAGATTGCTTTCCTGAACATGACGCAGCTAATAAACAGCCAACCGAGTCTTATTTCCCCATTGACCCCGATTTATAATATATAACTGATCTCCATCAAACTTTTGACAGGGCACCTTGAACAGAATGTCACTTATTACTCTTTCGTCTTGTAAATTATCAAACATCCCAGATGGAGAGATATTTATATCCGTGACCTCCATGATACGATCCCACAGGGTTATGGAAAGAGACACTACAAGCAGGTTGTGTTTGAAACAATGCTGAAGCAAACAAGAAAGAGAAACCACCTTTCAGCCCAAACACGCTGGGTAAGCAAATGGATTTAGCCACAAGTGTATTTAACTGAGTATGGGCGAGTTTTATTGCTTTGTGGTTTACTTTAAGGTCCTTCACCTTACATGGTTTTGCTCTCAGCAGCCAGCTTTGAACCAAGAATAAGTTCAACCTCATAAACAAAAAACAACTAACCGATCAGAGTTCATTTCAGCCTTACGCATGTCTTACACAGCCAATCTTTTATAAAGGTAAGGAGGAAACAAATGGATTAATCGGACAAAGTCTGTGTACAATTTGTAAATGATTTCCAAAGGAAAGAAAAAGCCCTGTTCCGTAATGTGTCTTAATGTGATGGTGGCCTTTGGCATAGAAGTAGAAATAAATGTTTAGGTTCAGGTTTCTGACCCAGAGACCACCAGCTTGTGTGTAAATCCCGCTTGTTGTCACAGTGTTAGTGTAGTTAAGGCAAATCTCTGTCTGCTAATGGAGGCTAAGTTGTGGAAAACCAGATGAGCGCTGCATGTCAGTGTGAGGGACATGCTCAATTTCACAGGAGAAAGCCGCTAAAAGCTTCCTCTCAATCAGATTGTGTGTGACTCCACCTTCTGTGCGTGTGTGTGTGTGTGTGTGTGCGCGTGTGCCACCCCTCCCTTCCCTTCTTTGGTTTCCCCAGGAGCTTCCATCATTAATTCTAAATTGTTTAGCTTTTCTGTTCTCACACCCGGTTGCTTTCATTATGCAAACACCAAACGGGTGGTGGGTTTAACGTTTTTTTTTTCACCTTATTAGATAGGAAATGGAACTGAAGAAGCTCAACAACCTTTCTGCAACTTACTTTTTTTTTTTTTTTTTTTTTAAAGAAATATCACACCATCTTGTCCATGTCACGGAGAACCACAGACATAATCAATCAAAACCCATTTTCATTTTTTTTGTCTCACCTGCTGAATCAAACGTCTAAAGTGGCCAGAGTGCTGAATGCTTTTACAAGGCCGGTAAATAACATAGGTATTACACAACAAAAGGCTATGATCAACAATAGATTGACTGATGATACTGGAAACTACATTTTTCACATGGTACAAATGGACTGCTGAAAAGTGCAGTGTTTTACTTGCTGTAGGAACCACACACTGACTTCATAATGAATGAAAACAGGCCTCACACAGCCGTGTATGACACCAGACTAAATATAAACACCACGCATAAACAGTTCTCCAATGTTTCGGTGTTGCGACACTCTACGTGGTCATAATATAATCCGTACGCTCTCCGAACCGGCTATTATCTGATTTATGTTTCCTGTGGGATATTTTCACTTTTTCTTCCCCAAAGCTTTTCTGTCTCATCTTTCCTCACCGCTGGAAAGAGAGGAAGACTTTTTTAAATTGCTATGAAAATGCATGAAAAGATAACTTCCGAAGCAGATAAAAGCTTAGAGTAGGTTTCCGTCGCCTTTGTTAGCAGTGACAATTACAGTTTAATTAGTATGCATTATGGCAGCTTACTTCAGATACATTAATGGAGGAAAAATAAGACTAACAACGTAGAATTTTAAGGACTTGGAGGGGCTGCTTTGAAACCTCCAGAATACAAATTAATGTCTGTTGGAGAGTGACAAGATGGTTTTATTTCCTGTGTAGTGGGAGACACCAGACTGGGTTTAGTTTAGTCCTGCTGACAAGAAGTGTCCTCAAGTGTGATACTGGAACTGGGGATGGTGGAGTAGTTTCACGCATCACATTCCAGTGAGATTTTTTTTCCTCCCTCTCTCTGTGTCTATAATCGCTCATCTGAAATATTTCGAAATTGAATTCAAACTGTGCAGTTTATTAGTGTTAATTCATCACTTTAGTCAACTGCTAGAACTGTCATGAATATTGAGATTAACTTGCTTTTTATAGTTTTATATCATTATAAAGACAGTATCTTTTTAGGGTTTCCTAATCCCAAAATAATCATCAGTAGAGTTTTACTTTCTTATTCTCTAACAAATGCAAAGAGCAATACAGCATTTTTTTTGAGAGATATCTTATCAGGACACCAAATCTACAACTGGCAAGAGCTTAAAATTACACATTACAAAGAAGCGCACCCTGAGCCAATAGGTGGAGCGAGGAGGAAATGATCTCTTCCGCCCTCTATAACCTGCAACATCGTTCCACTTTGTTTGCATGATTAACAAGAGGCTGAGCTGTGGAAGAGATCAATAAGCACTGGCCATTTACGGGACTGAGTCTGAACACCGAAACCCTACCTTTGTGCCCTTCCTATTCCACAGCCAATTATGTGATATGATCAATACATGTCAGTAATGGGATATCGGTGCTTCTTGTGGCGATTCTGTTGCAAAGGCTAGAAAAAGAAGAACAAGAACGAATCCATAGCTGGTGCAACGCATAAACACTCCTCCTATACTCAGCTGGCACCAGGCAGTGTATCCTTGGAGTGCATATTATTTGGTTCCTTTGGCAAAGAGAGAAAGAAAACACAGAGCTGTTTATCTTTCCCCCAGAAAGAGGCTGCTAATGTATTACGGTGTGTGTTAGGGTTGGAGGTGTCTGCGGGAGTGGGGGGAGGTGACGGGGGATGGGAACTGCTGAGCCTCTCCCTGCAGCACAATCCAGATCCTAATCTGTTCCCGACCGCAGGAAACAGCCACAATCAGTCCACCACCGCAACAACCCAAATTAGATTCCTGGCAACGGCACAGTTCTGACAACAGCTCAACATGTGACGGGGCTGAGTGTCATCACGTCATGACGGTCATGGATGAAGACAGATACCAGTCAAAGCCTCGGAAAGAGAGAGGGGGAAAAAAAAACAGAACTGGCAACTGATTAAACAAATGAAGAGTCGAAATCAATTAAAGAAGAAGAAGAAGAAGAAAGATTCTCTGTGGTCTAGTTTGGTCTAGAGAAGAACGGCAGGGGAGACAGTTCAGCCATCTGGCTCTACAGAGGTAGAAACGCGGCCTCGCCTTTCTTGTTTCTCGGTGGAGCGACGGCGCCCAGCAGAGAATGGCTGGCAGCGAGTAAAGATTCAGTCGCCATTCCACTGCATGCCCATGCTAATCACCCCCCAACATCCACCACGCAGATGGAGCCTCTTTAGAAATCAGACGGTGTCCATAAGGCTCCGTGATCTCTTTGTCCATCTCTAGCGGAACGGTAAAAGTGGCAGCATGCTGTCATGGCAGATCTTTTTCTTTAAAGTGTAACGTGTCCCCAGAGGTTAGTTAGATAAGATAATTATGGAGGATATTAAAAGGATGTCACTTGTTTAAAAAAAAATAAATAAATAAAAAATTCCTCTCGACTCTGGATATTGAAATGCTCTGTACTGGATTTGCTTTAAACCACATTTACATGACATCACTTCAATTCTCCCTCTGAGTTTGAAAGATTAAGTCAACTCGGAGTTCCCCACATAAACCCTGTGCTCGCATTTCAAACTAACAGAGTTCCCTGAGGAATGCACAAGAGAAAAAGAAGAGAGGCAGATAAATGTTCCAAAGGTTTTCCGCGGAGGAGTGTTTTTTAAATACACAATACATCGCACGGATCTGGTTTTGTGTCTGACTCATCGACGGACAAAATGAAGAACACATCTGATGCATGATAACATGATGTATTGCAATAATTATAAGGTCATAATGGTGCCAAAGCTGGTTTTCTTTTCACATTTTAAAAAAAAGCAATAATTACTTAATCATGAAGTTATTGTTATAATTAGTTAATCACTCAGTATGAAGTGTTCTTATCACCTTGTGTGATGATAAATTAATTTCTTCCTTGTAATGGATAAGCAATGTTTAATGACTTTATAGGTGGTGTGATCTATGGCTGAGCCAGAAGACAAATCAAACAAGATGACATCAAAATGCCTTGGGCAACATCCACCATTATACTCTATGTTGGGAAAAAGTGACCTTATAAAACGTTGGCCTGGCAACAGAATCACATCTATTAAAATTGATCGAAGTTGAGACAGAGTATCATTTAGCTAAAACAGATACTTTTGATCATAGAACTGATGTAAAAATCCCTCCAAACAACCATCTATTCATGCGTTCTGCCATGAAACATATTCACATCCCTGCTAGAAATGCATTAAGGTGATTTTAGTATGCTCAAATCAAATGCTCAGCCTGTGATTGTTTCTATCTAAATTGTCACATCATAATCCAAATTGGCACACATTCAAATGTTGGGGCCTGTACAGCTGAACGCTCCCTGTTTGCATTTGGATGCACGTCATCTAAATGTTTTTATGGTTTAGGTGGGAAGGTTTATGGTGTAATCAAGAGCTGGGATTAAAATAGAGATGAATAGACCAAAAGATACAAGTTAAAGTGTAAAATCTCCATTAGGTAGCATTGAATCAGTATTATTCAATGAGTATTGAGTAATTGACTGTGTTTGATGATTAATAATCCATGCTTACATCTCAGTTGATATTCCTCATTTAAATATTACCTTAATCTCTGGGGGGAATTGAAGAGTTTGCATTGAGCTTAAAATCAACTAAGTACTGCATTTTATGACATCTGTGGTTTGTTTTACCAGCAGCACAAGCAGATGTAGCAGGTATTTACTGTATAGAACATGATAAATAAAAAGGGGATGTTTGAAATCCAAATTCACTTCCTGTTTCTTCATCCCGCAGCAGTAAAGCTGCAGGTCTGTGTGGTTGCACCGAACGAATGCTGACCTCGACTACTATGCAACAGTTGCATTATACAACGGCTACTTAACCGTTCTCCTATTTAAGTCTGTGATAAGTGTTCTTCCTCCCACACAGTAACAACAGCTCTGTGCCTTTTCAGACTTGTGTTTGTTTATTTTATGAGAGCCTATGGCGAAGTGCGAGATGGTATGTCGCTAACGAACGGGTGGAAGAGCTCAAACCGTATGTCCTGCTTTATTTCCTGTCAAACCCTATTAATCTAAAAGGAATATCTCTCCCTTACATCAACATAACCTCGTCAACCAGGTTGTTGTGGTGATGGAGGGGTCAAGATGTTAACTGCTTGATTATATATTAAAGGATGAACTCCTTTTCGGAAAGCTTTTCATCTGATGTGCAAGCTTAACAGAGAACTTTTCAGATTGTTTCAGTTTTTAACACATAAAACAATAATAATTTCAGTTATAATTTCAATAATTTTTAATAATTTTGTCACATTTCACAGTCTCCGTCTTCACACTACGCTTTATTTTTGAAGGTGTTTTCCAACTGTTCACACCTCAATACCAGTGATACAGTTGTTGGAAGAGAGTTCTTTACAATCATGAAGCAGAACAGAGAACATGGGTGAATGATTTAACTATAATACACAGTACTTGTTGCAGTCCTTTGTTCACCCCAATTGCTACAAAATGCTAGCGCATGCAACTGAAAAGTCCAAGCTTATTCAGATGTTTTTACAGCTGACAAATACATCATTTCTAATGGGATAAATTCTTACTCAGCTGTCAGGAAAATGTGATATCTTAAAAGAGAGGCAGCTGGACCTTCCCTTCACGCCTGGTTTGGTGTGGTAGTCTTTTGCTTCGGTTTGGAAATGCTTATTTTTAGGCCGAGTGTGTACGAAGATCGTCCTTCAACTTGAGAGAGTTCGACCCGACTCCCGCTGTAAAACATCCGCCCTAATGAAGCGACCTTGAACAGGACACTGAATTCCTACCAGCTCTGGGAATACCGCTCGGTGTGAAAAAAACAGGTTTAGAGGTTGAGAAAAAAAAATATTCAACTACAGCTGAGATCAATGCATACCTCTGCTACTATATCCTCATGAGATTGAAGATTAATATAATTTTTTTCTACAACCTTGGCCGTCACCACACAGGTTGTCAACAGCTTTCAACAGTGAATATAATATTGCTTTCACAGTATCATTCAGTAGGTGTCAATTAAATAAATGGCTGGTGTTTTCATGCACTATGCACTCAGTTTTGCCCCAAGGTGAAGTCATTGTTGCGCCACTAAAGGACACAGGATCCGATAGGTCACAGAGAACTCCAGCGGGCGGAGAACACGTTCTTCTCAACTTATCAAACATGCCACAAGCTCTTATGTTGACATTTTGGACAATATATGAATATTTAAACAAAAGACTCTCGTGTTTCTATATGTCATCAGTCCCTTTCCTTTGTTGAATCCTCCAGTGACACAGAGAGCGATGGTGGCTAAACAGAGAGCATGAATGAATGATTCGTTTTTATCAATTTGGAACCAGATATGAAATTGAAAAGGTTATCAGGATTCATTCCTGATCAATAAACACAGTCATCAGTCCCCACACTGTTTCAAAACCATGAAAGATCTCATCTCTTGCCATTTACGCCCATACATAAACATTGTTTACAGGCCAGGAAATGTCAACACACAAGCTGCTTAAATATCAAAAGTTTCAGTTAAAAAGATTTCCATGACCTTGGTAGTGGGATTACCTCACACAAAGGTTAGAAAGGGCCAGCCTAGACCCATTCGCTCCTTGTCAATCCCATTAGCTACCAGCGGCACCGTCCCAGCTGTGCAACCCAGGACGTGTCTCTAACGAGCTCCATTAGCAGTATTACCTGAATCCGCCAGGCGCCGGGGTCACGGGGTCAACAGTAGACCAAACGCTGAGATTAAATTACCCCTGAGGGAGGCAGGCGTGGGTGGTTTTCTACAGTAGTCACTACCTCCCCTCCCCTCACCGGTAGCAGAAAGAGATTTCAGAATAGTAGGTGGGCTGGCATTTACCATGTCCTTTTCCGGTTCATACACGCTCCCTGATCTTATTTCCAACCCTTCAGAACTCTTTTAGGGGAAGCTTTTAGTTTTATAAGCATGACAAGCAATCAAGCCACTATGTGCAGTCAACTAAAGAAAGTCAGAAGACTGTAACTGAATATACTGAAAAAACAAAGCAAGTAGTCGCAAAGAGTTGAAGCTAAAGGATAAACAGAAGTACAGACTTGTCCGTACACTCTATCCTTTATTTCTCTTCTTTGCCAACGGAAGGAGGATTTAGAGGAAAACATTAACTCAGGTGACTGTCGAATGAAAAGGGATTATGTAATGTGCCAAAATATCAGAATACCACTCAACTCCATAGACTGTGCAGTTTCTAAACTTTTCAACAAGGCGGATGTTTCTACTCATTCTAGTACACGTGGTCTGCAGCAGCCAGGAAAAGGTTAGCATATAGCTAAAGAGCTAGCAAGCTAGTTTAGCTCTATCTGAAACAGCTAGTAGAAACTGAATCAGACCTAAAAGATGAGTCAGTAGATATAAATTTGCAAGATAGTGAACTTTGTGACTATAGTGATAGTGTTAGCTAACACACTAGCCATAGCCAGTTAGTAAAAATAGTGGAGTAACTGCTACTTTGGACTCATTTTATGTGTAATCAGAATATACACACATTTCCATTCATACTCCTGAAATTGCATTTATGCTGCTCACTCCGCACTTGTATACGCTATGCGAAGAACAGCTACATCGATGTATCCAATTTCACTGCTTTGTCTATCTGCTTTCACATTCAGTGATCTGCTCAAAATATCACAAAGGGCCTGAATGCCTGTTCTCGAACAGATACCTGCCCCTTTTGAAAATTAAACACAGAGAATCTAACTCCACAAGCTAGCATTTAGTCATTTTTTTTCCTGGAGAACCACTTTATGCTAAATCTGCAATTATTTTTACCAGCAGATTTGGTTTATGAATAAGTATTTGCCACAGCAGGTGGGCAATGAGGCATTTCTCATTGCCCACCTACAAGAGGCACAAGATTCTTTCAGTAACTGTACGTTTAAGCTTAAATACTCATTTTTTGTGATAACACGACTACGTGCATGGCAGGTTTTTTTTTTTGTTTTTGTTTTTTTTTTCTGAAAATGTCAGAGGTTTGAACCTCTTGTTCGACACAGTTGTGAGTATCCCTGTTTATATCGCCACTGTCCTGTTATTAATAGCAGAATTTTGCATAAACCTGATTCATATCAGCTTGTTTCTTGCCAGCAGCTGCCAATATTTCTGTTGGGAGTTGGACAAAGACAAAGAACCTCAATTACTGTGAGTGGAAGCGGCAGGCTCTGTGTGAGACGTGGACCCCTGCGGAGCAGCCGAGAAGCTCTAGGAGAACTCCAGGCTCAGCCAGACAGTGATTCAGTCTGAACACAGGTACTCGAACATTTCTCACACACTTAACAGATATACACAATATAACAAGCAAATCCACACACACACACACACACACAGAAACAAAAGCACAGCAGCACACACAAACATATCCGTCTGAGTCATCCCAAAGGCATTCACAACTACCTCACTAACAGGAAAAAAAACACTGCAAAGCTAAGTCTTTGTCTTTCAGACACAGCCTAAGGCACTGGCCTCTAGATATGTACATTTAGCTCTGTTTAGTGTCTCCAAACAACGGTGCTCATTAAGCAGCAGTTTACAAAACTTGTGGTATAAAAAGACTTTATCACCCTTTAAGAAAAACCAAATCTGGGATTTATTTGAGCAATAAACAAAAGTCATATTAGAAGCAACTTTGCAAGAGCCACTTCTCCTCCTCTTTCTTCTTGTTTTGTTGCGCCCACGCTCGTCTGCTATGTTTGCTAAGTACCTTGATAAGAGGTTTCAAATCAATGACAGGATCTTTCATACTGAAGTTCTTGACTGCACCTGCGGGCTAGTAGTCAAAGATTTTACAATACCTCCCCTAAATGCTTAGTTTTCTGATTTTAAAGACACGTGTCACCTAAGGTCAATAAGTAAACCCACGCCAAGTTTGCACATTATCACTGCGGAGACATTCTCAGTTCAGTGCTTTTTGATTTCCTCAATGAATATCACAGTCATGTATATAATTTCTTCACTGCAGAGTAGGATGATGATGACGATGATGCATGAATGGACATTTTCCCATTTCAGCCACTTGAATGGAGATTTTCTAAATGTTATTTATTCAGTCAGACTTTTCCGAGTGCATTTCCTGCCTTGTATTTATTCAGTTTAGCGTTTACATTATAACATCAGCAAATAAGAACAATGCTTAACTTTGTCACCTTCCAGCTTTATTCAAGTAAGTGGGATAAATAACAATTAGAGGCTGTTGAAGTAAAAACTGAAAATGCTGTTGCTGTTTGGACAACACTTCCTGAGTTAAAGTTACACAGCAATCAGGTCATGAAATGAGACGTTCTAACCTCTGATCAAACATTAACATTCGTGTTACTGTAACTGCCTGTACAACCGTGAAGACTGTCCAGACTTGGTACAACAAATAACTAAAAAAAGTTATGATAAATAAGTGTTAAAACATAAATATATGAAGAAATATGTTGAAATGAGAACCTGAATCTAACTTTATTGACATTCTGTCACGTTGAAATTTTGAGTTTTTTCTTTTTCTTTTGCAATGTAATATACAGGTAAACATAGTAGGTGTCTGGATGTGTCCCAGCATGCACCAGGCTATCACAGGTTAGATACAGCCAGACAAGCACACTGCGTGTACTGTAAGTTCACACATTGGAGGAATTCCACTTATTTTTTACTCAAAGCCGTCATCATGAACATCACAAGTTCTCTGAATCTCTGAGATCATCCCTTCAAAACATGACATATCCTCACATCTTAAAAGCAGGAAGTAGTAGACGTTTTGCTTTTTTTTGCTTCATAAATGATTAAAGACTTAATCAATGATTAAAACAGATGTAAGTTCATTGTCTAGATACTTATTGATTACTCCAGCCAAGGAGTTTAAAAAAAAAAAAAAGAAGAAGAAGAAGAAGAAAAAAAAAAGACCGAAGACGCCAGCCAAGTACAGGTGCAACAAATCAAAACGAACCTCTTACAGTCACAGAATACACATCGAAACATCCACTATCAAACCATTAAAATCTCAAAGCGTAAAATTAATAGCAGAAATAATTCGCTTTAAGCTCTGCAGAATGCACTAAAACACAATGATAATGCACTGGAGCACAAAGTGGGATCGATGCCAGCGTTTAAAGCATTATTGTGATTAGGTACTGCCAACAGCAGCGACTCAATAGAATTAGTGGGTGAACTAGAAAATGGAGAAACACAATCCTTTTGTGTGATTGTTAAAACAATCGATGAAAAAGAAAAATAAATAAAGGCCCGAACCAAGCCAGGTCACACGGCGTTACAACCAATTTTAACACCCACTTCCTGTGTCAAACAAGTGTGAGGTTATTAAAAGCATCACGAGGCCCTGGCGCTGTGAAAGACAAAACTCAACTTCGGAAACTATCAATCACAGCTGAGACGTTGATGATGGCAAGAAAAAAAAATGTGTCCAGAGCAAATAATGTAATCACATTGCTTCACCTCCTCTTCATTTGGCTGAAGCACTGGCTGTGTGTTCTGAGTGTTAAAGCACACGCTCGCTGACCTTTTTCTTATCATAAATCACATACCACTGTTCTGCTGCCAGGATTTTGTTTAACCCAATTTGTCACCGAAGACACCCCTTCCACCCCTTTAGTGCAGATACACATTCAGTGGAACTGGAAGCATGGGGGATTAGTGGGTGGATCAAAGCATGCCATCCAGACCTCTCTCTCTCTCTCTCTCTCTTTCTTGCCTTGTAATCATAGAAGTCAGTTGCATGTAGAGCTGATAAGAAAGAGGCTACCGGTGCTTAGTAGGGCAAAGAGAGAAGGACTTTCTTTTCACTGACTCATCTGTCACTTGGTTTATTCTATTAAAGTGTTTGTAATTGAAGAAAATCCAGAAAATAGCTAACGAAAGAAAAAACCTGTCACAAGTTTTTAGACCCTAAAAATGCAGCATATTCTCACCTTTGAGAAGCCGTAACCCAAATATTTGGCATTTCTACCTCAATAAATAACTCCAAAGACTTATTTGTCATTACAAATTGTTATCATTATTGTGGAAATGTGAAGTGAATGCAAGGAATGCAATACATAATAAGTAGAAAGTGGAAGCCAGCGTCACAGATACAGACTGAAAGGCTCAAAAATAAAAACCATCAGACGAAATGTGGTGTCAGTGGGAGATCGCTGCGGTGCGACGGCCTCGTCGGCTTTTGTGGGCGAGACAGTGAGTATCCCTGAAACAATTCATGCACTGACTCTTCACCAAGCAATAACAGAGGCTCAGTGAGTATGTTCAGAGCAGACTTCAGAATGAATAAGAGTCAATAGGAAGGTTCACCACAGTTCGTTTTAACTCTGCTGCTGTGGTCATGTAAACTTCCCGTGGCACCTGCCACTTCCTCATATTGACTTTTGGAAATACGATCAAGCTGAAGCAGGACACTGAGTTTTCAGAGACGGAGGCACTTCGGATCTAGAATCCAAACCTATAATGGTCCCACAATGTCAACTCTCATTCCAGTCTAATCATATTCTGAGATGTTTACGTTTACTCCTCCTTATCCCTATTCTCAACCTCTTCTGCTAGTAAACCACAAAAAAGATTTGGAAATAATCAGTTAGATCTTCCAGAAGCATCAAACACTGATTTACAATCACTGTTTGTTTGTCCAGCTCTGCACTGAAGTGCCACACCCACCCTGCACTGCAAAAGGTCAACGGAAGTATATATATAAAAAAGAACCTGTTGCTAATAATCAAAGGCAGGGTTTCTGGTGTATTTACCCAGGCTGCATTGCAAAATCAGAAGTGCAGGAGCCAACAGGATGTCAGATGTAGAGGCACGATCGCCCATAGGTTAGTAGAGAAGCACCACCTGTATGTGGATACAGATCCTCCATTCATTTGATAAAACCTGAACCACAGCTCCAAATATCCCTTTAATCACCTTTTAGTGTTTGCGCCTCAAACAAGTATAGAATCACAGATGAACTGTACTGATAGCAGCTAGATCTCTACTGGGCCAAGGCCAAGACATGGGCTTGTTGTGACAAGAAGGTTTCTGCATTAAAAGTGTGGACCAGCTGGGGGGGAAACCACCAATGCAATTGCATTTACAAAAATTTTTCATTTTTCAAAATAATCAAACGCAAAAACATGACACCTCATTTTGTTATGGTGAAACCAAGAAGCAGAGCGATACAGATTTAAAAAAAAAAAAAAAAAAAAAAAAATAGCCTGGAGGCGTAAATCAAAACCCATCATGTGCTGGTTGGATGTTAACAAACTCACCTGTGACATCTGGGGTCTGAAATTGATCTCCTTCAGGTCCACTGAACCCGGAGAAAGGTTGTGCAACATCTGGCACAGAAGGACTCCGTCTCTAAGGGCCTGTGCCAAGTCGAAGACGGCGGCCGAGGGCCACACGACCCGGTGATTCGGGGGCAGGACCTTGCAGTCTATCAACCACCGCCCGCATTGTCTCCACTCCTCCATAGTTTATATCAGCTCCGGTTTGGTTCTGTCCTCACAAAAGTAGAAAAAAATCCCGAATCCACGAACTGTTTCCCAGCAGGGGGGAATCAAACGCGCACAAGCGACCACAACGTTACAGACGTTTCCCCTTTCAGCTTCCGGAGCTCTGAATCATATATGACCGGGCGCGAGTAATTAGACAGTTTTACAACTTTATGTTAATCGCAGTACGTCAGAGGTGTTATATCTCCATCCCAGACGCATGTCAACTCTCGCGTCCTCTCAACGTGGAAACGATGAGGACACGAAAATGACTCAAACAATAACAGAGCGCAATCAGATCGGGCTCAGATGGAATCCCGAGCTGCTTCATTCTGATTCATTCTTAAAAAACTTTTTTTCCTCCGCATATCAGATCCAATCAGATCCCGGAATTATTGAGAAATAAAATAAATATGTGAATGAGGTGGTTGGTAAATAAAACAGCTGGATGCAGCGGTTCGTGTCATGTATCGACTTCACTAGTGTGTCTCACATTTCAGTGAACCAAACAGCACAACCCTGCGATTTAATGTGGAGACAGAGAAGGAGAAAAACAGCGTTTCAAGTCTGTGTCTTTAGTTGCTGAAACACACACACACACACAAAAAGTCCACAGTCACCTACCACCGTTTCCTCACAAGTTGAACGTCAAAAATAAAAAATAAAAAAACAACTTCCAGTAATTTCCAGGAGATAAAACACACAACAATCGGTTCAGGCTCACCCTCTTCTTCCCATAACACAATCTACTAAACATCGCTCTGCGGTCGCCGAAACATGTCCAGTGGAGAGAAAAAACTAATCAAACAAACAAACACATAAAAACATAGAATCCGCATTTACATTTATCCGGTTAATGTTACTTTGCTTGGCGCCTTTACGCACGCCCCAAAAACAGCGTTACGCGTCCATGCAGCTTCCCTTCTCTGTTATATGTGCCTCCCTTCCGTTCATGTCCCCTCTCTCTCTCTCTCTCTCTCCCTCTTTCAGTCTATGTGAGTGTCTCTCCCTCCTCGCTTCCCTCTCGGACGGAGATGTGAAAGCGGTCCCTTACTCCCAGACCCGCGCGGCGGCTTACAAACACAGAGCAGAAAAAGCGTCTCGTGCCGCTTAATTGTTTGGTTCGCACGGGGGGAGGATTTTTGAACGGCTTCGCACGTGCACGGTTATCTCACGTTAAAAAGGCTTTGAAAAACTTGGACAGTGTGTCCAACACTTTGTAAAAAGTGGCTCCATACTCCGTGAATCTGAGTTTCATGTGTGTGTTTTTTCTTCTTAAACTGAGAGCTGTTGGATGCGCCCTCTTATGGAGGAAGTGCGCACTTGCAAGAGCCACTGACGCAAGGGTATTAAAGGGGCAGTTCAAAAAAACATAAACAATAAATCATTTTTTTGTGTCTCAACTGCAGCGTTAGGGTTAGGGTCAACAAGATCAGTACAAACTGAACTTGACAGTTGGCAGGTATGAATCTGCTCGCAAATGAAGTGGATTATTATGAATATCTCCACCCCAATCCCACCTGACTGTGGGCGACACCCTGAACAGATCAGCAGTCTATCACAGAGCCAACATATATGGTCCAACAGACTTGAGCACACACACGTTCACGCCCAAAAGAAAATTAACAAACACAAATTAATCTAACATACATGTGTTCAGACTGAACCCTGAGAAAAGCTACAGAGATGTGGGGAGAAACATGTTCCAGCTCCAGCTCCTGTTTGAACCAAGTTCACAGCTTCCACCACAGCTTATACATATTCTATCTGTCTGTCTGTCTGTCTGTCTGTCTGTCTATCTATCTATCTATCTATCTATCTATCTATCTATCTATCTATCTATCTGTCTGTCTGTCTGTCTATCTATCTATCTATCTATCTATCTGTCTATCTGTCTATCTGTCTATCTGTCTGTCTGTCTGTCTATCTGTCTGTCTGTCCGTCCATCTAAGTTGACTTTGACTTAAAACACAGTCTCATTTTCTAATCTTCTCTAAGTTTTGTATTGGAAATGGTGTGCAATGGTGAACTAAGCCTCTGCACTTCACCTGACAGCAAATAGTGTTTTTGGAGCTGCACTTACATAACGTTGTTTAGAATTCAGATCGTATTTTTGACCATTAATTTGTTCCAAAACTATGGCGTGCAATACTAAATTTCCAGAGCAACTCTTAACAACACCAAGCAAGCAGACATACCCACATTCAGATGTATAAACCACTCAGATTACATTGACGAGCCCATAAAAGAAAGATTTTCTGCTACACGGACATGATGTGCTTTAATAGGAAAATTGTCAGGAACATAACGTTTATGGCTGCTGCTGAGAGATTTTTCCAAAATTAGACAAACTGTAGGTATTAAAACTGTATTTTTAGGAGATGCTGGCTGAGCACAGATGATCTTTTATAGCTATGTCCCGTTGACAGTTTCAATAAAACCAGGAAAATAAATATAGATTTGGTGAAAGCAGCCAGAAAACAGATGGAGGACATTAACATTAAAAGAGACAGGCTCAGTGTTTTCCCTGTGTTTTTTAAGAGATGTTGTAAATAATTCCAGGAAATGACTGTACATTTATCATTTGTAGATCTCATGCAGATCAAAGTATTACAATCTTCATAATAACACATTTTACCACCATCTTGCTCCATCTTGCTTCAGTTGTAATAAAAAAAGTTGTAATACTCACTGAGCACTTTTTAGGGACACCATATAAATACTGGCTCCCTTTGTTCTCAAAACAGCCTAAGTTCTTAATGGCATCAATTCTACAGAGTGTTGTGGACATGAGTTTATGTAGTTTATGTAATTTTCCATTTCACAAAAATCATATTCACATCACAATTTTGCTCTGTAACACAGTGCATTATCATACTAAAAGTAGCCATTAGAAGCTCATAAAGGGAAGTAGAAGGGATCACAAAAATGTACTCAGATAGACTGTTGTATTCAGCCAAGATCAGCTGATATCAAGGGTCCAACTTGTGCCAAGAAAACAATAACAACACCAGTATGGACTGTGTCACAAGGCAAGTTGTGTTCATGGATTTGTGCTGTCACGCCATACTCTGATCCTACCAGAAATCCATACTCATCAGACCCGAAACTGTATTTTTTCCGGTTGTTGGTGTCCACAACAGCCTTGGATTTTTGTTCAAGGCTGACAGGAGTTAAACCTGGCTGGGTCTATGCTTCAAGGTTCAACATATTGCTGCCAACAATTGCAACATTGCGCTGCTTCCATTTTGGATAATTACATAAAGAAGTGAATGTGCATGTGTATCTAATAAAAATGATGGTTGCAATCAATTTAGCTGCTTCAGTTTCAGGGTCTTGGTATTCTAAACTGGGACACTTGAATAGAACAGAGCCAACTCCAAAAACAACAAGTTAAAATGTTTCCCACCTTTATTCAAAAGCCCCAGCAGGCAACTGTTTCTACCAGATGACAAAGTTAGTAACTTGTTGAGCATTTTAAAGCTTAAATGATGATGATAGTACATCAGTTTTGTCTTTACAGCTTCTGTTTTTTAATATGGTTCTCTTAAAAAATGGCACCTCCATAATCCATCTCTCTTCACTTTTATATATTCCCCAATGTCAGTCCTTTTTAATGAAATAATCACAATTGGCCAATTAATCACTTAATTATCACTCACATCAATATGCCACCTGTTCCTTGTTAAATCTTCTTGGTCATGTCTCATTACTTTCTCAGCTCAGTCATCATTGTCTCTTCCCTCCTCCCGATTTCTACAGGGACGGAACACATTTGGCTAATTCATCCCCAGGTATAAATGAGCAGCGATGCAGAAGTCTGTAAAGCAGGATCTATACACATAGAATCCATCAATATGGGTGTCAATACGTGTGTGATTAGATACAGGCTTATGAAGGAATTCAAACAGCCACTATCAGCTTTCTACAGTTGAAATAAGGATTGTGGACTCTGCTTTCTGTCCAACAGTTTTGACAGTATCTTTATGCTTGGTTGGGGATTGACAGGTAAAAAAATAATGATGCATCCATCCATTGCACTGTATGAACCTCTGTAAAACCCAATTGTACTGACAGATCACTGCTTACTTCAGTGACGACTAACTGACGTAACCTTTGCCCTTCAGACACCAGAGACAACAAAGTACATGCTCCGTCTATAAACTACACATTTCTTTCAGTGGTTTGTAAGTGTTGACAGCAGCTGTGGTGGACTTGTAATTCAAGAGCACCCATCATACAAGCTGAGTGTTTGGTTGGCCTCTGGACTTAATTGTAGCATCTACAGACGACCATCTGACCAAAAGTCACAATGGAATCATTTGGTCTGATCTTGTTTAAATGTTAAATCTTGCCTGATTTTTTTCCATAAGCACTGTTTGACATGAGGATAAGCTCCCCCCAAAAAACTCACAGCCCATATGCATAGAGAATACACTGATTGGCCACAACATTAAAACCATTCAACTGAATCACATTGATCATTTCAATGCAATGTTCAGCTGGAAAACCTCAGGTCACAGAATTACTCTTCCAACTGCAACCCACTAGAAAACATTGTTGCAGACCAAACACATTTCCCCATGGCAACCGTGCTTGCCAGTAGTAGTGGAGTGGGGGGGTTGTTCCACATGGGGTCCACCACATCAACACTGATAAGAAAGGACTTAATTAACATGAGAAAGAAGCCAAGGTGTTCACCCAGCCTCCAAACAACCCAGATCCCAATCTGATCTGAACATTTATGGGATGCCCCAAAACATGGCAACTCCATGAAGATATCATCCCAAAACCCAAATATAATATACTTTAAAACCTTTACAATAACGAGCAGGTGGCCATAATGGTGTGACTTATTGATGTACATATACCATGTTCACATTTGGACCTTTCAACCTTCATGGTGTCCCTGCTTATGATGAAGTGATGCTTCTGGACTTTGTCTTGTCACAACCTTCAAGAAGTGCATTGTCAGCATGACTGACATTTATTGTGATTTTAATGCATGCAAGTCTGCACTGTGAACGGTTAACTCAAACCGTCCCTGATTCTGAAAAAACTACTCACGCTTCAGGGGAGAATATAAAAATAGACTGTGTGAATGTTGACAATGACCTCTGCACGATGCTCTCTGTGATGTATTCTTTGTGTTTGGCTGATGGAGCCTTGAGATCACTTAACCTTTAAGGATCTTTTGAAGAACCCCATCAGCCTAAAATATGGCTTATAAATCTTTAAGCAGGTCCATTTTCCATGGGGAGCTGTGTTTCCGTGCTTACACAGGAGCAAGCTAAAAAATGAAAAAAAAAAAAAAAGAATAAAGAAGGAAAGAAAGAAAAAGAAAAAGGCTATTTGTACATTTGGACCTGATACTTGAACACTTTGCAGCAGTGCCAGTTAACGTTCCTTTATGATAATATGTGAAGGGTATGACTTGAAAACACTGTTGTGAAAAGAGAAGAGCCCGTCTGTTTGGGAAACCTGTCTGCACCGATAAGTGAAGGTCAAACTCAACTAGATGCTGCCAGAATATCTTGTTTTTGGCTCTTTTCTTAATTCCTCTGCGCTCTTTACTGAAAAGCAACCGATAACATTGAAAAATAAAACACTCAGTACATGAACGGGATGAACTGAGACATTTGAAAGCTAAAGGTAATGGAACTAACATATGAATCATAGCAACAGCCTCATTTCTTGTTTGATCTCCAAGACGCCAGATTGAATCTCACATTTTCTTCTTGTTTTGATATATATTGGAAAATACAGTTTTATGTACCTTTGTGCATGTTGTTATTCTGTTACTCTGGTACATTAGAGCAGAAGAAAAAGGTTTTTAAAAAAGATATAGTGAATAGAATCAAATGTGTGCGTAGGCCTATGTATTGATACATGTGATACGTTGATACTTGTGTGTATGGTACATTTTAAAGCCCAGATCGAAAGATAAAGTTAGAAATGTATCAAATATAGTTTCTCAACCACTTTGAAGATGTTTCACCTGTATCCAAGAGATTTCTTCATTACATCAGTACACATACAGTGCTGTCCTTTCATCCTTTCCTAGAAGTCTTGACAAGTCATCTGCCTCAGGTGGGAACAAAAAGTGAGGCTTGACTTTAGGTGACTTAAATGACTGTCATTACAATAACCAGGAGCTCCTCTGTGATTGTTACAACCCTAACAACTACCATCTAAACTACCTCTGCTCCCTAACGACTGTTGAGCACTAGATCTATGGTGTCTACCCAACAGAGCATCAAAACTGGGGAAGGTTCTTGGATGAAGGTGAAACATGTTCAAGACATTACAATAGTCCTGTTGACTTAGATCCAACTATTTCTGATACAATTCGGACTCGTAGCAGCTCATTGTTACTTGAGGTTACATGTTAAAAAAATAGCATGATTTAATTTCTTCAAATAAAGATTTTAGGTGTTCCTTCAGTTAATCAGCCCACAGAGGCTTCATATATAATTCCCGTTTTTCCATCCATCACTTTTTCAATTACCGCAACATAAAGGTAAGCAGGGTTAGGGTTATTATTGTAGTGCCTTTGTGCAAAGTATGTAACCCCTGGCTGGTGCATGCATACTGCTGAGTATACGTTCACAGAAAGTGAAAATATGTGTGTGTGACTGTGATGGAGTGCATTGCTGCAAAATTAACTTCCTCAGCAAAATCTCTTCCCCGATAAGTAATGTCTTTAAAATAGATTAATAAGCTCCGTACATGTTGTTACAAATTGAATGTATTTTTTTTTATATAAAAAAGACCTTCACCTTTATTGAGAACAGTTGTATTATCAGCTAATTTGCAATTAAGATTCTTGATATGTCACATTAGCATAAATCGTTTACTGAAAAGAAGTGCATACATGTGCAATTCATCCTATGTACCTTGATTCAAATTGACATCGTGAAGCCACATTCATTGAGATTCTTATTTTTTATCCACCAAATGGTCTTTCTACTGCACGGGAAGGCACAGAAAAAAAAAAGAAAAATGAAAAGCAGACCTCCATTAATCAAAGCGTGTGTGTGTGTGTGTGGTGGTCTTCTTTAAACGTTGGATTCATGCTCTGTGACTGATGGCCAGAAGTGGCAGAAATGACTAGTTGTCATTGAAGTTGTGGCATTGATCAATCAAGCGCCAAGGTTGTCGGTGCGGGTGGGAACCGCCGGGTGGCATGTTCCATGTGGCATGATGGGAACTCAGGTCAGAAAGAGCTCATCCACCGACTCTCCGAGTACACGAGTTGTGCAAGGACAGCAAACTGCCAGAGCGACTTTATTTGTTCCCAGCATCAACACACTATTTATACAAGTGCGTATCGTAAGTCATCTACCTATAAAACACAAACACCAAAAGAGAAACTATGATGAGCTGAGTAAATCTTAGGATGGTGTATGATGGCCACCTTCTGGTTGATTTACTAAACAGCAACCACAAATAAAATGTCCACTTTTAGTTTGATTTTATTATCTCTGCAAATATGAGTCAGTGCTTCACAAACAATCAGGGGCTACTGTGTTGAAAGTCGCTCGGAGCTCTGAGATGGGACTGAGCGAAAGCTGCTGGAGGCACCAGCTGTTTGAACTTGACAGCTTTTGGGAACATGCCCAGTTCCTGCAGAGCAGTTGGCAGACCCTGCAGGGGAAGTGTTTTAAGGCGAGAGGCCTTTCTTTCGCCACGCTGCTGTTTACCAGAGAGTGTGATATTAAAGGCATTTACACCTAGTCTACTAAATAAACTCAATTACACTGTGGTGGATTTTCTTCTGTACACTAAAGTGGTGTAAGGAGTTAAACAAATAGCGTCTGACTGATTGATGATTATGGAACCAGTCAGGAAAACACATAATAATCTTATCTAAGTTCCCTCCCACATGCTGATACAATGGTGGACTTGTCTCTACTTTCTCTCACTCTAGTTAAAAAGTTAAAGACAAACTTACCTCCCTTAGACAATTTAGGTCAAAATAATGGCATTCTTTTCTAAGCCACTCTCGTGACTATAGTTAAAGGTCTTTACTAAATACATATCAATTACAATGAGAGTTGCAGTTCACTTTAACATAGTCATTTAGCCTTCAAACCTGTGTTTAATAGTATGATTTAATTTTGGGTTCTTCAGGATAGAATTATCACCTTGTGTGTTGCTGTGTTAGCTATCAAATAGTTAAAAAAGCTGGAAATAAAAGCAAAAATGACAAAGTAAGTTGAAGTGCCCCCTAAGAGTTCTTGTCATTCTGTTTTTCATTTACCACTAATGATCCTCCTGCTGGTTGGACTGATTGTGAACAGTTTTCCAGGCCCCGGGTGTTGGCCGCACTCATGTTCATACAAAACTAAAAGAATACCAAAGTGCTGAGACTTGAAATATGAATTACGTAATTTTGATGCCTTTTATTTTATTGTAAAAGCAGCGCTGTTCTGTCTGTTGCACGATCATGACTGGAGGAACAATCCCAACGGTCACTTGACAAAAATGCGGGAGTCATAAATAAACAACGGACGCTTTGACGGATTTACTGAATCCTCAAACTTCAAGTCTGTACGAGTCGACTGTCATATCACAGTCTGAGGAGGCCTGGATGGAAAACAAAAAACCACTTCATCAGATTGTACAACGGTGTAACTCTTTTCAAATGTTGTGATTGGAACAATAATCACAGACGGTGAAGTTTGATCCAGACTCTGTTCTGAACAAATGGAAGTAAAGACAGTAAAATAAAGACAAATTACACAAGCAGATGTATTTTCTAATCAACTCAGAAGTATCTGGAATAATAATAGTTTGAATGAAAATAAAGATATTAGTAACATATATATATATATATATATATATATATATATATATATATATATATTACTTTCCTAGTCTTACCTTACCTGGAATCAAAACTGAATTTACTTTCTACTTTATAATACAAAATGTAAATCTTCACTGCCCACACACATAAATATCCAATATATTGTATATCCATAGTTCTAATAACAAGCTATTTTTTTTTTTTAAATGTACATATATGAAATATATATGAGCTACATGAACCACATATCTCACGTATCTCATATACAGAAGAACCCAACATTCACACGCTGCTTTTGAAAAAAAGTCTTTTAATTAAACATTATCGACATGATACGACCAGGATATTGGCTGAAACTCAGATTTTTTAAAAACATTTTTTTAATGAAAACCCCTTTATGAAGCCCTGAACCCCAGCAGTGAGTGAGCGATCCGTCTGCGTCGTGAGATAAGAAGCACGAGTGGCAGGATATTGCGATTTACAGAACGAGGGAAAGAGAGAGAGAGAAAAGCCACACTGGATATAAAAATGTTACGTGGGGAGGTTTTCAATGTGGTGAACATTTGTGAATGATACAAAAATGAACATGATTACTATTTTTTTTTTTTTTTTTTGAGGAACTTTCTTTTGGTCATGACGAAAAAAGAAGAAGAAGTAGAAGAAATAAATAAAACAAAAACAAGTGCGTGGTCACAGGTCGCTGTTGTCGGAGCTGGAGTCACTGGAGCTGCTGGAGGCTGAATCTGACGAGCTGCTGCTTCCGACGTGATGAGATGCAGCTCGACTGCTTTTCTCTGGAAGAAAGGTGGTAAAGGCACCGTCGGCAATTAGATGCTTTTAAATTCTTTGGATTATTAGCATCTCAGATGTGAAAAAGAAAAGCTTCGGGCTTACTTTGAAACTTCTTAAACTCCTGATATAGACACGACTTGACGTACTGCTCCAGCTCGCGCAGCGTGGACGGCTTCAGTATCTCGAAGTCGATCTCGATCTCGTCCGGGTTGGCGTCGCACACCGACGGCTCCCGCGTCTGAATGATGTGCACGACGCGGCCCAGCTTCATGCTGGGTAAGCGGTTGATGTCGAGGCTCAGCTGGTGCTTCTCGTCGTATGTCATCGGCAGAGATTCGTCGTCCGAGTCCCAGTCTTTGCTTCCTTTCCACGACTGCCTGAAATCCAAGACGAGGTAAAGACGGCTTTATACAGGTCATATACTGTGTAATTGAAGTGCTTTGGTTGTGTGAAATGTAGTACCTGGAGCTGGAGTTTGTGCTGCCTTTACTTTGCCTGCTGTCCTTTCTCTTCTCCTTTTCTTTTTGCTTCTTTGGTTTAATTGCCGGCGTTTCAGACAGAGCGGCAAGCTGCTCGTGGACGGCTTTCAGCTAAACACAGAGTCGACAGAGACGGCGTTACTGTGGCACCGCGCGACGTTACAAGCGCCAAGAAAAACAGTGGCGGCCAGCAGGAAACCAGAAAAGGCTGTGTATGTGAGGAAGTTGGAGCTTTGAAAGCAGCAAGAATAAAGAGGAGAAGGATTTACAGTCAGCTTGGTGAAGCCCAGTGTATGATTTTCCCTGCTTCATATTCCAGAATAAGGTGACAGAAATAGTTTTGTAAACATTATGAAAATGTCCAACCAGGGGCTGCGGAGAAAAACCATTGCTCTTGTTGCAGCATCACACAAACACCAAATATATTTTGCAACGTAGCTGTAGGGAAGCTTGATTTATTAGTGCTTGATTTATTGGATAATTAATTGGAAAACAGAAGCAGCCGGAAGAGCAGGAGCCAAAACATGTTGGCTCTGGAAAAAACAACAAAGCCTTCTGTGAAATTGAGAGGATTTAAATTTGAACAAAATACATAAAGGATACCAGTATTTGTGAGGAAGAAACAGATAAGTGAATGATGTGTTCACAGTTTTCTACAAACCTACGTTACGTTACGTCATGTTACAGATCAGTGCAGGAACCCACCTGTTCTGCACCCACCTGTTCTTGCAACTCGGCAAGTCGGGTGGCGCGTTCCTCCGCCGAGTCCGATTTGTCTCCGCCGCAGGAAGCGTTGCCGCTGATCCCGCCGAAGCCGGCGCTCCTGGCGGCCGTGGCGACGGCGGCGCTCGCTGGTGAGATCTCCATCTCCACGGGTTCGTCTGGCATTTTCGCAAACCTCTTCTCGAACACGCCCTGCGACGAAATGCAACCGATTTAACCAGAGAGTCGAGTTTAGAGAGGCCAGCTGTGAGAATTCGAAGTGATGGTCCGGAGTTATTTGAACCCAGGGTCGATTTCACCATGAATACAAGTCAAACACCCCAAGACATATTTCACATTGGTCAAAGGATTTTCAAGTTTAACCGTTTTTTGTTTTCACAGCCAGATAGCTAACAATGAGTGTAAATGGCGCCGCCGGCGAAACATATCTAAATTGTCATTTTTAACCACTAATAAAGCTCAAAATAGCACTTGACTTTGGCAGTAGCATTAGCAATAGGGTCACTACACATCAACCTAAGTACAGATAACTGCATAAGTGTAGCAGGAGTATATTAAAAAGACTTTACATAACTTCTACAAGTTGCGGTGAATGGTGTTCCACATCAGATTCATCATTTTCCTTGCTCCTCACAGACACATCGATCTGTTGTTCATGAACATGATGAACTTACTAAGCACTACATATTACTAAGTTATCAATACTTCTATTTATGTGCAGGGAAGTGAAATGCTATTTTGAGCTTTATTACTGGTTAAAAAATGGTGATTTAGATGTTTGGTTGACTGCCCCACTTGCGTTCATTTTTAGCTATTTGGCTGCAAAAACAAATGGTAAAATAACTCTTAAAGGGTGCTCTGCTCTTATTCATGGTGAAATAGACCTTGGGTTCAAATTACTCTTGACCATTACTTTAATTGTCGAAATCAAATAATTCAAAACGTGCACCTGAAGTTTTCTGGCTTTAGTGACGACGTCGTGATGCGGAGGGTTGTATTTGTAGCAGTTTGAAAAGATTAACCTCACATCTGCGGCGAAACCTTGTGCGTCCTGGTACTCGCCTCCATCCATTTTTTTCTGTAAAATAAAGCTCAAGGTCATTATGGAGAATGAAACGGAATAAACAAAAGTCAGAATGTGTTTGTGTGGTGTATACGTATGTACTTTAACAGTGCTGAGGTCCATGGGATACTTGATGATGTCGTGATAGTCGTGGAGCTGCAGAGCTTCGGCGTCGACGGGTTTGTAGAAAGGCCAGGCGTAGGGCGCGTGTTTCTTCGACAGCATCTCCTTCAGGATGTCGTAGCAGAACTTGAGCTGTTTGCTCAGTCGGCCTTGCTCCGATGCTCCTTTCTCCGGCAACTTTTCATCCAGGATGCTCTTGGAAGGTTCGATGGATCGACCGGCGCTCTCTCGTCTCCTCTTGCTCTCTGATGGATGACTCAGATTGGTCACGACCGCCGAGGATGACTCGGCGGCGACGGCGCCGGCATCTTCTTTTCTTTTCGCCGCTTTCTTCTTCATCAATTAAAATGAAAAAAAAAAAAAAAAAAAACAAAAAAAGAAAATAAAAACACCAAAACAAAAAAAACCTCCTAGTACTCTTTGATTTTCATTGAACATGACTGAAGGACAGAAACACACACTGACTCACTTTTGTGGGAGTCGTAGCTGAAGGAGACGTTGTCACTGCTCCATCGTGACCACCTACACACAAATATTAACACAAATCCAGGGAGAAATAAATACATAATCTAAACTATACAGTCTAAGGCTCTTTTAGATTTTGTCTTTTCTGGCCAAAAATAAAAACAGTCACCTGTGTTGGGTTTTGTAAGTTAATAAAAAAAAGTTTGGCTTTAATCTGCACTAAATGGACACCAACATATTTTTCTTTGTTCCTTGGAACATGTTTTTTTTTCGTCCTCTGATTTATGAGGCCAGACACACACACACATATTTTTTTTTCTTACAGACAGTGAAGTTGTGCAAACATCCACATAAACAAGAAAACAAACGATTATAGTAATAAAATGACTACATTTCACAGCAGTGTTTTAATTCACGGGACAGAGACAAAGAAACCCGTGCAAACATTCTTTTTAAAAAAAAAGTAATTTGGTGATTTATGGAAGACGTGTGTATTCGTTTAGGGATTTAAATCGACGTGTAGCTTAGCACAGAGATGTAATTCATTACCTGTAGTGCTACTGCTGCTGCTTTTTTTGCCCTTCCCTTTTGCTGCGTGAGGTAAAATCTCCACTTCCCCTTGAGGCATCTGGGCGACTTTTTGCAGGAAAATCTTTTCCAAAGCGAGGGCCATCAGCACGATGTCGTCTGTGGGCTAAAGGTGAAAAAAATGAAAGATCGGTGAGGATTTTACTTCCTGTGAGGCTTATTAGTGTTAAATCACAAAGCTGCTCACCTTGTTGTATATGTAGCAGTTGGTGAACATGGTGTTGAAGTCTTGCATACACTCGCTGGCGCTCCAGTAGTAGTTGTTCTCTAGTCGTTTCTTGATGGTTCCCAGGTCCATGGGAGACGTTATGATCGTATGATAATCCTGATTAAGAAAACAAAAGAATCGATATGTCTGTTGAATATAATCTTTATTTTGCTTTATTTCAATTTTCTCCATCATCTTTTAAAAGATCTGAAATAGACAGTGCTCATTCACTGCCATGAACGTTTAATAAGATGGCCTCAAACAAAATCACATCACTCTCACCTTAAAGATCATTCAAGTTCACAACAATTTGGGTCTTATTTGTCATAGTTGTACATGTCACTATGAGTCATAAAAACATAGTGATTGTTAAGTTCATTTTCTGTGAGGTTAAGGGCAAGAAACTCTAACATATAATCAGAGAAAAATAAACCAGTGAGGAGGAGTGATACAGTTATCAGCCAAATGTCTGATTTGCCTGATCCCTGATAGCTTCAAGTATGTAAATAAAAACCAAAGCTGTAATTAATGGGAAATAAACCATGGAGGTCAGCTATGCCATGACAGTTTTGGTTTTTTATTTGCCTGGGGTTCAGTGATACAGACAGGCAACAAATTAAAGGAAAACCTGAAAAAGCAAATGAAGAAACAAGATGACAATGGCTCCATCCAGAGGTCATGATGAGTCACTGAGTCTGTGCCAAGGAGCACTGAGGCGTTTGTGTCTGCTCTCGGTGCCAAACACCTTACCATGGACGCTTTCTGTTGGTTTTTCCTTTTCATTTGTTACTCATCTGTAACCGACACCGACGTTTCTGTTTCCATCCTGATTCAACAGAGATTGATGGAATTTGTTCTTTCGAGTCATTCAAGTTATTTTCAACATCTCTTTCCAAAAACAATTTCCCGGTCACTCGGGATAATCCACAGTTTTTGAACTAATTAAAACTACAACATAATCACTCAAATAGTCCAGTTTCAGTACATTTATAAAACTAGTTACATTCTGGAACTAAAGCATTGACTAAAAATGAATAACAACCAGCTAAATGCTGACTACCATGGTAAATATGCAGATATAGAATTAAGGTTATTTGAGTGAATTATATTTTAGTTATTTTAATTACTTGTATAGTTATAAGCTGTAAATACTGGATATGATTGAGAGCGCTACAGTCCAGTGTCTCTGTACTCATGGTGCTGTGTTGTCTAACCACAGTGTGCATGAGGTTTAGGAGGCAACCAAAAACAAGAGAGAAACAAAAATAGCGGTGAAGAAAGCTCTGACATGAACATGAATGGCTGCAATGAAAGAATTACAGGAAAAGTGGAGAAGCACCCCAGTAAAAGAAAAGAGGAAAGCCGAGGCGAGATGAACACATGCAACGTGTTAGACTGTCCACAATAGATTTGGATTATTTCAGGATGTTTTTTCACACAAACAACTCACTGGAAGTCCTAGAGTGACGGCGTCGACAGGCTGGTAAAAAGGCCACGCAAACTGGTGCCGCCACAGGGATCGGATCACTACATTCTGCATGTACTGGAGCTGGTTGGTCCTCCGGCCTGGTTTGTTCGGATTGGTCACCTCAGGAGGAGGAGGATTCACAACCTGCGGAGGATCTGGGTCCAAGTCTGTTGACATTACGGTGGCAGCGAAAAGGCGTCTGGTTTACGAGAGATGAACACAACCTCTGCTGCTGGTGCCTGTTATCTTCTGTGAATTCTGTAGTTTTCGTCCGTCAGCTCATCAAAAGCTCTTAGGGAACAACAGCCAACTTCACACATACTCATACCACACGAGGTTGACCTGTTGATGCTATAAGAAAAGACAAACAGACGAGATGATGAGTGTGGTAGATACAAGATCAGTGACATCAAAAATAAACAACATAAGCAGCTTCTGCTGATGAGCCTCATTGAATTTAAACATGAAAATATGTATAATATGTAACACAATACACTGGTCTTGACTTTTTTTTATACAATAATAAAAGCATCTAAAAAACTATTCTTTGATTTTCTTCATTCATACAAAAGCAACATCATTACTTTTGCCAGCAGATGTCACCATTTTTGACTAACAGCCTTGTCAATCCAATTCATATTGATCAGTGCTGCATTATATCTATTGCTAGGCTTGACTCCCTCCACATAGAAGCAATGGGTAATATTTATATTCACATATTCCAACCAAATTTTATAGGACAATAAGCACTGGCTTTCACTAGTGTTTATAGAGTTAACTGTGTATGTGACGACATGAACCAACCATCATGGACAAAGACAAAAACAGCAATTTAATCATAAGAGATACAGATAAATATACCACAAATAAGTTTGTCTTGTTTGTTGTTTTTTTCATATATGCACCTGTATGATTGTGATCATACCAAAGGAATAATAGTGATGAAGTATTGATGTCAAGTAGCTCAATTAAAATCAAGTATAATAGAGTTAATCCTTAAATAAAATGTAAATCGTGGGTGTTTTTATGTCACGTTGTATGGGAAACATAGTTGCTTATAGCAATAACCCATTAAACCTGATGGATTTAATTTAATATTGACACTACCACTTCACTAGTGACATGTCATCACAAAGCTAACTTCACGCTGGGCGGATACATATCGCACCATGCGGTTTAAAGGGAAGCTAAAAGCCAGAAGATGCGTTTAGCATAAAAAGCTAAAACTACAGTAATAAAACAAAGCTTACGTGATGCCCAAAGCTGTCTGTGGGTGCAGTTTAATCAAAGCTAAGTGCTGTCATTAGCCAACACTGGGTGTGTTGTTAGCTTAACATAACTCTGCAAGGTGGCGAGATAAAAGCGTCCACGGTAGCAATTATTCGATAAATACAAGACGCCATTACACTTAATACCACATGTCTTAATGCGTACTGAGGGTTTTTTTTTTTTTTTTTTTTTGCTTACACCGGTCAAGTCCGAGTGCTCTGCTTTGTGTAGAAGCCGAGTTTCAGCGGAAAACTTCTCACTCAGGAGCTAACCTGCAGCTAACAAACCTAGCTGTGGCACAAACGTGAACTTGTTGCGCAGGGGGGGGTGACGTGGGAGTCGCGGGTAGAAAACGTACCAGACGAGCTACTGAAGTTTTCACCAACTCGCCTAACTTATTCCCTAACGAACGAAGGCACGACAGTTCAGGAGCTGCTGTACTTCAGATGAGGACACATCCCACACAGAAGCCTGACTGGTTAGCCCAATTAGCTCCACTCCACAGAGCACCGTTAGACACGCGTGAAACCACGAAATTCCCTTTCAATAACAAACCTGCAGCTTGTTTTTCAAAATAAAGATGGATACCACCACCTGCTGGTCTGGAGCGTGTAGAGACACAAAGTAAAAAATAATGAATAATAAATATATTAGCAATAAAAAATAATTAACATATCTTGTTTACCTCGAAATACCAGCCAATATTCGGTAACATTCCATTAGAATAACATAATTAATTCTTTATTTGAACAAAACAGTGCTATAAGTATTTATGTGTTTGACATTAATGTCCCTCATTAGTTTCCGTTACTGTGGAGCGAAACGCGCATGCGCAAACAAGCAACACCACACCACATTCCCCGCTTCTCCTCGCAGCTTCCTTCCCGCAGTCCAACATCTAGGAGCGAAGCAGACCTATTTATGCTCCATACATGATCGTGTGAATACATTTTTGTACATTTTCATCCCAGCCTTAACGAGGAGTAACGTTCTGACCGTGGAGCTGCTTTAAAATCCCGTGAGTATCGTCTCACGGCTGATTTCTCATTGTTTGAATGGAGGGCCCCTCCGTGGCAGCTCTTGGCAATTTGTCACCAGCATCAATTAATTTGAAACAGTAAATGATCAGACTGTATTTAGCTCGTGTTTAAATTTGGTAGATTATAGAATGTGTTTTTATCCATCATGCACCGTATTTCAAACCGTAAATACCCTAATCAATACCGTGTATACACTACGATGTTTGTTTCTCTTTTATATTAGCTGTTCCGTTTTAACCATTGTTTGGTTTCCCTTTAACAGCATTATCAAATTTAAACACGATCTATCGTGTAAAATCTGTAAACAAAATCTAGCTAGCATTGACGGACCGCGTTGAACGTTTCTGTTTACTTTCAGTAACGTCAGAGTAGCACGTTAGCCGTTAGCTGGCTAAAGCAATGTTAGCCGATGTGGCTAACATCATAGCTAAAGGAGAAGGCAGCTAAACACGTCAGGCCTTTTTTTTAAAAAAACACCATACAATGAGAACAAAAACATTCTGTATCATTTACCGAGTTAAATACAACACTTACTGACAATTACAGTCATTTCCAGTTGCTGCATAGCAACAGCAATGGCTCCTCTATTAAATAGCTGCAATGGTTTACACGACTAGCATCCAAATTAGTTATCTGGTAACCTAGTACCTGCGGAGAAATCAGTCATAAACGATCAATGATTACTGGAACCCACTAATTAAATTTTCTGGTTAAACCTCTCATTGTGAATTTACACACACTGCTCTTTGGTGTGTTTACCTTATTATTTATTTGTTTATTCAACCTGGAACTGGATTTGATTGTGTCATATATGAAAAAATAGCTCTATAATCTCTTCATCTTGTTGAATGAATCCATTAAATCATTAAATTCTTTGACTCTATGCAGTTGGTTTCATATCATTCAACACATCTGCCTCTTCTGTTTCAGGATTGCGTACAATAGATGCTAATTTCCTCACCATGGCAACAGAAGACAAGAAACCAGAGACAGATACAAAACCTCCAGTCGTACCATCGGCCTCCGCCAGCCAAAGCAAGGTTTGGACTCATTGAATCATATCAGTGTTCTGTAACAGCAGCACTTTTACCTGTTAGTTTATTTATGGTAATTACAGGCAGCGTGAGGAAGTGTCCAGATTTTAGTTTTGATTTTTCTTTCTTGGTAAATAAATATTTTCTCAACTTTGCTACTTTTTTTAAAAAAGATTTTCAATGTCACGTTGTGTTTTCGTTCACAGTCTGCACCTGCCAAGCCAAACTACAGCCTGAAATTCACATTAGCCGGACACACTAAAGCCGTGTCCTCTGTCAAATTCAGTCCGAGTGGAGAGTGGCTCGCCAGCTCATGTGAGTCCTTTTTCCACTTTTCGCTGCCATGTTTCCTTCACTGTTTTAACATGTTGGCTGCAGGTTGGACCACTGATAAACTGATATTTAATTCTGCTTTGGGATGTCTTTATTACAAACCTTTATAGCGTTTAAAAACATCTGGTCATGTTCATTTATTTTGTCTCCACAGCTGCTGACAAACTCATCAAAATCTGGGGAGCATATGACGGCAAGTTTGAAAAAACCATATCGGGACACAAACTTGTGAGTTTTAACAGTTTCTTATTTTATCGTAGTGTTTATGTTGATATTTTTGAAAGATGGGATCATATTTATTCAAGCGGAGGAGGTATTATTCTTACCAATTATTTCCCATGATTCCGCAGGGCATATCTGACGTGGCCTGGTCCTCTGACTCCAACCTCTTGGTGTCTGCGTCCGATGACAAAACCCTGAAGATCTGGGACGTCAGCTCGGTGAGAGAGAAGAAAAACATAAAACAAACGTCCGCTACACTGGATTCATGTGTTTGGATTCTCGGCCATTGTTGTTTGTGCTTAATGTGAGATTTTCTCCATTTTTTTTTTCTTTCGTCCAGGGAAAATGCCTAAAAACTCTCAAAGGTCACAGCAACTACGTCTTCTGCTGCAACTTCAACCCTCAGTCCAACCTTATCGTGTCAGGATCGGTGAGTACGAAGTTTTTTATTTATTTATTTAGGCACGAAACGAACACGGCAAATGGAAACCAGATGTTCGACGTTTTTTTTTCTCCCAGAGCACTCACGTCATACGTTACAAGCGTGTCTCTGTGTGGTTTTTGGAAAAAAAAAAAAAAAAAAACTAGCAAATTTTTATTTATTTATTCTTTCCCTTTCTAGTTTGATGAGAGCGTACGGATATGGGACGTGAAGACCGGGAAATGTTTGAAAACGTTGCCGGCTCATTCTGATCCCGTCTCTGCTGTGAGTTTCACTTATTTATTTATTCTTTACATTGGCCGAAACCTTCAGATTAAATGTTAACGCTTCGCCTGTGACAATCTGATCTGTGTCGCAGGTTCACTTCAACAGAGACGGATCCCTGATTGTGTCCAGTAGCTACGACGGACTTTGGTGAGAAGAGACTCTATTTTACCTCAAATTAAACCATTTAATTGTTCTCTTTTATGCAGAACATCTTTAGCGTATTACTAACCAGTCAGTCTGAGATCTAATGTATCATATATGTTCCACATTTATGTGTTTAAAAGATCAGTTATCCTTGTTTTTATTCTTGTTCACCCCGCAGCTTGAAAACGGCGCTTGATTGAAATTCTCCTACATTATTTACAAACGTATTTCACGCTACAGTGCTTTGACAAACAGAAGCAAAGTGGTCCCTGCAAGATGCTAACGCTAATAGTCTTTAACTGCTTGTTTCGTTTCCAGTTGACACCGAATTAATCGGACAGAAAAACACACAAACGCGCTGTTTGAGATTCCAATGAACAGAAATGACACGAATAATTAAATGTGTAGTAAATAAATAAATAAGTGTGGATTCTACAAATAAATGAGTATGACGGTCCATCATCATCATCATCATCATTAAACAAGGTGTAAAAACAACCTGCTAACTTCACCACAACATCTGTTAAACAGTAATTAATTGTGCTGCTGCTGCTGCTCCGGTGTTCAGCAGTTCTCGTCAGCACTTTTTTTTTCTTAAAAAAAAAAAAAAAAAAGAAAGAAAGAAAAACAAGCGAGTCTGTTTTTCCTGTCTGACAGGAGTCCTGGCAGTTTTCCATGCGAAACATATTTATGTTGTTGTGCTCAAACTAGTGGGCGTTTTGTTTTATTTTATTTTCCGCGAAGGAATGAAAGTTTCTGTTTCTGTTTCACCGCTGCCACTTCGTTTTAAAATCCCAATTTCATTGCGGCAAAAACAAGTAGCCGAAATTTTAACAACCTCAACAAACGCTAATTAAATTTCCTTTTCTTTTTTAAACGTTCACAGCCGAATCTGGGACACGGCATCGGGCCAGTGTTTGAAGACGCTCATAGGTAAGATCGCGCATCAACCTTGACCTGCTTCTGTTCTCTTTATGAATTTGTTACAGCTCTTTCTGATTCATGCCGTGTCTTCACCTCTGTTTACGTGCTCACTTTCTATTTCTATTTCATCAGACGACGACAACCCTCCTGTGTCTTTTGTGAAGTTTTCCCCCAACGGGAAATACATCCTGGCGGCTACACTGGACAAGTGAGTGCGATATGTTGTTCATCTTCATTTTCTACTCAGTTTCCACCAGCGGGGGGCGACGTTGCGCCGTAAACAAGCTCCCCACAGCAGCTCCAGTTTCTCTATAATAAACAGAACGGACATGGGGGTGAATGTAATGAGAGTGTCGTCGTTTTGATGTTGTTTAACAGACGCGCTGCTGTGTTTGTGTTTATTTTCCAGCACGCTGAAGCTGTGGGACTACAGCAAAGGAAAGGTGAGCTGATCTGAGAACTGCTCATCTTTAAATCACACACATATACATTTTTCAGATATGCTCCTTTTGAATCGTAATATTGTTGTTTTTATTTGAACCTACAAAGAGAGATTTTCATTTATTTCTTTACTTTTTGTATGACTGATTACCGAGTTAGATTGAAGTTATGATACATTTTATGAAGATGTAGAAGTCTTTTTTTTTTTTTTTTTTTTTTTTTAAGTAATTTTTTGCTCTTTTTTTGTCAAACTTTTTCAGTGCTTGAAAACATACACGGGCCACAAAAACGAGAAGTACTGCATATTTGCAAATTTCTCCGTCACCGGCGGAAAGGTAAGAGTTTCTGTTCATTTCATCAGCTGATGTTTAAATGTTATTTATTCGCTGCCGCATCTTCGGTGGGGAAAAAAAAATCGAATTTAATCTAAAACCCTGAACTCTTTGAGGTGATGGACCCAGAGATGAGATAGAACTCTTGAGGTGAGCACACGTGTCAAGAATAGACAGAGAAAATCATCATCGTTGGAGCTTAGATACCACGATTCACCATAGCAACCGGCGAATGAAGAGCAGAGCCGCTGTTAGAACGACGCAAAAACATCGGGGTCAAAGTTAAATTGAAGATCGAAAAAGTCTCCTCAGCATCGTGACGCTGCTGATTTGCGTCTACTTAACATTTACTCAACAGCTTTTAATAACCTAATTTCAGCACAGCGACCGAAAAGCTGTTACACTGTAACAAGATCAGTATCTGCGCTACGTGGCTTCACAGCAGGAGAAAAGATTCTGAATCAGTCTCACGCGGCGAACTGACTGACAACCTGACAAGTCGCCTCCACATCCACAGTCTCAGAGACAGTGAGCTGTGTGTGTGTGTGTGTGTGTGTGTGTGTGTGTAATAGGAGTAATCACTGTCTCTGTCCCGACACTGACGACTCACTGATCGTTTTCTCCCTCGCGCAATCTTTGCTCAGCAGGAAACGAGAGGCGCCGAGTAAGTTACCACAGTAACCGAGTCAAGAGTTCAGTTAGTGTCAAGTTTCCCTGAACGGGGAAAAACTCATTGTCGGACGGTCAACAATCTCTCTCTCTTTTTTTTTTTAAAAAACCCATAGTTTATGTGTTTATTCACACCTTAAAAAAAAAAAAAAACGTGTGCAGATTCTAAACTAAAAGCTGTTTCTCTCTTCCAGTGGATCGTTTCGGGCTCGGAGGACAACATGGTTTATATCTGGAACCTGCAGACGAAGGAGATTGTGCAGAAGCTCCAGGGCCACACAGGTACAACACACACACACACACACACACACACACACACACCAGACTAGATGTTTTTCCTTCAGTGTGATTCTAAAAAATGAGAAAATGAGTTTCCCACCAACACATTAAGCGTCCCAGTGTAAATACATAGCGTTCTGGCCGCGTTATGTTTATAAAACTTTCATTCAACATTCTTCACATGTTCCAATTTCCTCTCTCCCGTCTCGTTTTCAGACGTCGTCATCTCGACCGCCTGCCACCCGACAGAGAACATCATAGCATCTGCAGCTTTAGAAAATGACAAAACCATCAAGCTATGGAAAAGCGACTGCTAAGCCGTCCTTGGATTTTTCTTTCTTTTTTTTTTTTCCTCTTTCGGGCCATTCATGTTTCTTCCTTTCCTTTTTTTTTTTTTTTTTTTCCTCCTTCCTCCTGTAAGAATGCCTGTAAGAACTCCTGTAAGAACTTTTATTATTATTATTTCTAACAGAGAGCTTCCTGCTGGTCGCAGGTAATGAAATTCAGTGAAGAGACGCATCAACTGATGTGGTGGCGGTCGCCTCCTCCTCCTCCTCTTCTTCTTCTTCTCTACCACGTCACATATTTTCTCATCTCTGCCAGATTTCATGGTCTCGTACGGAAAACGACTTTTGTGTAGACTCTACATCGACGCTCTGGTGCTTTAGTGTTTTTTTTTTTTTTTTTTTTACTTTTAACACCGTGTTATTAACTCCGATGTCACCGCTTCAACGCCGGGCTCCTTCACTCTTTGCTCACATCTGCTGTTGTATTGTATAATAAATGTAAAACGGTCATTTGGCCTTTTTTTTATATTATTTCTTTTGCCTTTTGTTTTTCTTTAACTTCCGCTGTGTAAACTGTAGCGACGTCTAAATGACTTCAATGTAAATGAGGCCACTTTGACATCAACCTTTAAGTTTAAAAAAAAAAAAAAAAAAAAAAAGTACCTAAGACCTCTTTTGTCTGTTATTTATTCACAGGGTACCATCATCACTACTTTTTTTTTTTTTTTTTTTTTTTGCTTCCCCCTTTAATATCAGTTATCATCAAATAAGCGCTGTGTGCCACACCGAGATGTATCGTCCCCCGCTTTTATTGTGAAAATACTTTCGGGCAACAACAACCAAACCAGGACCGGACCTTATTGTGAAAAAAACGCCTCAAGAGAGAGGATTGTGATGTCATACGATACGGACAGTTGCATTTCTAAAAAAAAAAAATAAAATAAAAAAAAAACTATATTTTACATTGAAATCTTTTCTCTTTAAAAAAAAAAAAAAAAAAAAAATCTTTTACTATTTTACAGTTTACCACGGTGACCAAAAGCAGTTTAATTTTGTGTTGTAGGATTTTGTACATATTACACTGTCATGTATTGTGATTATTTTAGTTTTTTTTTTTTTTTCTTCAAAAAGTTTTGCATTATTACTATAGTTCGTAGTTCTGCACACGACGCAGCCAGCGGCCTCTGTTCTCTGTAGTGAACCTGGAGTTTTGTGGAGTATGTTTGCATTCGACAGCTAATAACCTGCAACTTAATAAAAACAAATTTGTTTTGGGTTATTTTTTTTTATTTTTTTTTTTGTACGTTTCGTCTCGTTTCGTGAAAGGAAAAAAAAAAAAATTGGTCCCAGAGCTCCACTTTTAAGTAATTTTTTTTTTTTTTAATAACTTTTTTTTTTCTGTCCATGAAAGAACATGAGAGAACAATCCACAAAGAACAGATGACAACATTCCACCTTCCTCCAAAATTTTTTTCCTCTTTTTTTCTTTTTTTTTTCTTTCTTTTGTTGAAAAATAGACAAAAAAAAATATAATGAAAGACATTCCCATCTTTTTTTTTTTTTTTTTTCCCCCCCACTGCAACAGGTTTTTTTTTTTTTTTTTTTTTTTACACCAAAAATGGCGAAAAAGGCAGTTACCAAGGCGCCAAAAAAAAAAAAATGTTCTCCCAACTCTTGGTTTTTGTCCAATAAGCTTTTCCAACACAACGTACACAACGAAGGCGAAGAACAGAGCACGTAAGCGAGGGATAAAATTACCTTTGTACAAAAATAGATCTTTTTCCAAGTGTTTTTTTTTTTTTTTTATTTTTTAGTTTTTTTTTTTTTTTTGTTTTATCTTGAACATTTTTACTTTTACTTACTCAACAAAGAAAGCAGTGATTGTGTCACAAGCTCAGCTTTTCCTGATTATACTTTTTGAACATACAATTGCCAAGCAACAAACAAACAAAAAAAAAAAAACACATTTGAGAATTTTTTTTTTTAAATGAATTCTGTCTTAAAGATGTTTTTGTTTTCTCTTCAGGTCTCGTTAAAAAAAAAAAAAAAAAAAAAAAAAACTTGCTGAGAAGCTGCTTCCGGTTCTTTCTTTTTTTTTTTTTTTTTAAAGATTCGAGGTGCTGCGACGCTGCTGGTTGATTGACGAAATTTTTTTATTATTATTATTATTATAAAGTCGAGATGCAAAAAAAAAAAAAAACACCATAAAACTCTGAGTTGAACATCTGTCGCGGAGCAGTTTGGTCTGAAAAACTTGTCCCCACCCTCTCCCCCCCGCCACATTTTTTTTTTCAAATGTTGGAAATACTCAAGGAACAGATCTGTTGATATATATTTATAAATATATACACATATACATATTAACAAAATAGAGCTTTATGTTATAAAGCATTGGACGCAGGTTTATCGTTCTGTGTGGGGTCATCGCTGTCGTTATGTCCGTTTCCTGCAGGGGGCGTGAGAACCCACATCATCCACTTTTTTTTTTTTTTTTTTTTATTTTATTTATGGCTTGAGATACCTGCAGTATCCAGTCACAGTAAAATACAAATAAAGAGCAGGACACCTCGTCACACTGAAGAGAACAGGAGGAATTAAAACTTTGGGCCTTGATTTGGATTTTTGTTTTTTTCTCGTTACGGTTCGATTTGACATCTTACGAGCAGATTAAAATGTTTCATTTTCCAGAATAAAAATACTGTTTGTAAACTGAGCTCAAGCTGGCAGTCGAAAATACTGTCACCTGGATAGATGGTGATAACACAGGGCCACCTGGCTGGGAACTGACTGAGTTATAATAATCATATTAATAATAAAAACAAGCCGATAAGCAATAGGTCAGACTGAAGTTATTGCTTTTAACAAGCACAGAAGCTGAGGTTGTGTCTGCTCCAAAAATAACATCATTGATAATAATAATAATAATAATAATAACACTGTGACAAAGTGCCGTCTTGTTGTCTGATTAAATACTTGTAGATGAAAAGGAAAAAAAAAAATTCAAGTAACGTTGCAGCGCTGCTCGTCTTCCACTAGAGGGAGCTCGCAGCTCTTAAATCTCTCTGCTACAACTCCCATCACCTCTTGTACTTTCTCTTCTCCCTTAAACCAGGACCCGCACTGACACTGAAGGTAAATGTCGAAGTGAACATACAGTATCTGACATTTCAAAGCCGCTGTCGCTCTTTTTTTTTTTTTTTTTTTTTTTTTTCATAAAGAGAAAAAAGATCACGGGACGTCTGAGGATCATCATTTCAGAGCCAGTGGTTGTATGGAGTCCTGATGTGGCACCATAAATACATTGATTTATTAACGTTAACTTTTCAATCAATAATTTGACAAATTGAGAACAAACAAAAAAAAAAACAATCATATCAAGGCGGGCCAGAAGCTGAAAACTGGCCGATAACTGCTGAACTTTTTGTTGATTGCTGGTGATGTTTTGATTGTTTTTTATTGACTAAATGGAAACATTAAAGGAGCAGTATGTAAGATTATTATGGTAATGTAGTAATCATAAAATGATCCTAATACGTCACCAGAGATTAAAGAATCCGTGTTACAGCACGCAAATCATGTTTTATTGATGTCTCCACATCACTAAGTCAGTAGTGTTTCATCATCCAGGTTGCCAGTTACCACTGAGCTGCAGCTACAAGCATTAAGGTTTATAGATGGGTGATATTAATAAAACTAAGAGGCCTCACTGTGTCTCTAAAAAACGTCTCAACAAAAGCAGAAACAAGACGAGGGTCTGTCTAGGACATCGTATTTGAAAGATGGCAGATTTTCTCCTGGACTTTGTAAGATTTAACCCAGGTTGGTTAACTTGTATCACGGGGACGTTTTAAACATTTTCATTTATATTCGTTAATAAGTTGAGAAACAAAAACAAACAGTGACTTGTGATTGTTAACATCGCGTCACGCTCAGACAGTGAGTGGCGGTAACAGTGCAAACATTAGCACGCTAATTATGAGCATTAATTTAGACACTAGTTTGGCCAAATATGAGAACGAGAGCGTAGGACGCGTCGCTTGTCATGGTAGCTCCTTGTGGAGCTGCTTTTGAGGGATACGCCAACCGATCTGGCAACCTCGACTCTCAGGAGATGGTATTTTGAATTTTGGCCACAATCTTACAATACTGCTCCTTTAAACAAACTGAGATATCGTCATTACATTTTTATTATTAATTCTTTTTTCTTTTCTTTTTTTAATGTGAAATTTGAATACAAATCTACTGAAATCTTTAAAATTTATCAATTTTAAAATAATTGATTAAAAAAAACAAAAACATTTAAGTGGCTCTCAGGACTCCATACGCTCATTTAGACCGTTACGTGATAAAACTGATGGTAAACACACAAACACTGGAGGGAAATCCTTGAACATAATTCTCTTTGAGTCCGTTTCCTCGTCTTAATCTGCCGTTTTCTAACGCGTCCTTAAAACTCCTCCGTGCTCCACTCTTCCATAAAACACTTTCAAACGAAGGCTAATAGCTGTTTGTTTTCTGTGATCAGTGGAGGCTGAATAAACCACAACATAATTACTATCAAATATCTGAATGGTGAGGGGGGGTGGTGGGGGAATAACCTACATTAGATTTCAACTCCTTTCCAGGAAATGATTACAGTGGACCCACACCTAACAAATACTTGTTTTAAAAGGAATTCAACCTTTTTTCTTCTTTTTTTTTCTTTTCCTCATCCGTACTCATACGCCCCCGCTCTGTGGACAATCTTTGGAAATGCACTCGATGCATAGTTTTGCAGCTGCTGCAGCATTTGAGAGTGAATGAAAAAGGAGGGAAAAAAAAAAAAACAAATGAAAAATAAAAGCAGAATATGGGCATAAAGCATATTTATACATAACATGGAGGCATTTAACATTTCAGTTCAACTTGAATGACACTTGGTTGTCCAGAGAAGTGCAGAGAGAGCGAGCGTGCGTGTTTCCGTCCCTCTGAGGTGGACCGTTAACTGGGGCCTTTTTTTTTTTGTTTGTTTGTTTTTTGTTTTGTTTTGTTTCCTGATCGGGCCGGGGCCGAGATTCCACCTCAGAGGTCGATTACATCAACATCAGCTCTCCAGTTTAGGGAACCCGACTCCACTGTCATGAGGTTAAGTGCCAAGTAACAAAAAAACAAAAACAAAACAAAAAAAAAAAAAACATAAACAAACAAACAAATAATGGCTCTGCTGCAACAAACACGCACTTCTCCCGCTTTCTGTAATAATAATAAAAAACTGGTTAAATGAGTGTCAACAAACTGAAGGTCTGAGGGATGGAAACAGAGGTAATTGTGCATCGCTGTTAAAAAAAAAAAAACAAACAAAAACGGAAAAATAATAACGTCAATACTGTATATGGTTATAACTGTCTGTACAGGTAGATATGAGGTGTTTTGAAAAAGAAAAAAAAAAAAAAAAAAGCTAACACCCGCTGCTTTGGGCAGAGGGATTTCTGAGTGTGGAGGTGTAAATGGTGTGCTGAAATTCACATGAAATGACGAGTGGGGAGGGTTTTTTTTTTTTTTTTTTTTTTGACGAGGGACGGAAAAGGAAAACTCAGGGACGGGGGGAGAGGTCGAGATTCAAATGTTTAAACGTAGGATGATGTGCTGGTCGACTTCAAAAACGCCTCCGCTGATGCTAATGTAGCTAATAGCTAATTTACACCAGCAGGCAGTGTTTTTTTTCTTTCTTTTTTTTCTACAAAAACTCTTAATCTCAAGGCTGATTTAGCAAACTAATGTGTGTCGTCCTCCCCACCCACTCCCCGATGTTGCACAGTGCTAACAGAGTAAGACATGGTTGTATTTGTTGGAATTGGGCAGAGACCTGAGGTTTTTCTTTTTCTGTTTTTTTTTTTTTTTGAACACTTGCAGTCTTGTTAAAGCGACTCCCGAGAAAATAAAAAAATGAAAAAATAAAAAACAAACAAACAAACAAACAAAAAAAAAAACAGCTTAGTGCAAGACCTGATGTGTTCAGTCGAGTCAGGCAGGAACGGACGCATCTCTTCCCCCCCCCCACCCCCCCACCCGCCACCATCACCACCGTCCAAAACCCCCCCACAGTTTAGTTTCAGTCCTGAAAGACAAGAGAGGGCTCAGGTCCAAGTCTAGACAGCCCCGAGGTTCTCTTCAAGTCCACGATTGTCCCGATCACAATACTGAGTGTCCAAATATGACATCATCACCGTTTTTGTTTTGTTTATATATATATATATATATATATATATATATATATATATATATATATATATATATATATATATATATATATATATATATATACACACACATATATACCTGGAAGTCTAACCATGGGTATCAAAACCTGATCATCTCTGCTTTTTTTCCTTCTTTTTTTCTCGTCAAGATGTAGGAACAGCTTCAAAAGATGAAAAACGATGGCTCAATAATGTTTCTTTAGTCCTCTTAAGTCCGTCCTCGTTTTCAGTCCGCTGGGTTGTCACTCGTGTCGTGTCGTGTGATTTCGTTTTCCATATATAGACTTTTTTTTTCTTATTTATATATTTTTACAAGGTATAAAACAGACCCACAGACATGATGATTTCATTGTTTTTTTTTTTTTTCTGAAACACATCAAAAAGGGAGCCGAAGGGGAGAGGGGTAGAAAGAGAGAGAGAGAGGCCGTAGGGGAAATAAGGGGGGAGAGGATCTCCGTCCAAAATTGTCACATGGTTTGTCCCTTTGCTGGAGACGGGGGTTTTAAAAAGGACCCGAATCCTGATCCAGGGCTGCTGGGAGATGTAGGGGAGGAGGAGGGAGGAGGAGGAGAAGAGGAGGGCAGGGAGGGATCAACCCTCTACGCTATTATGTCATTTGATGCGGAGCTTCTAGCATCTCCATGAGGAAGGTGTCGATGGGCGTGTCACCAATGAGCTTGAAGAAGAACAAGTGCTCCAGACACTTGAGGCCGATAGAGCGCAGCGCCGGTAACCGCAGCAACAGCTTGGCGAACCTGTCGCGAGACAAGAGAAAAAAAATACGGACACAAAGTAAGAATTATACATCTGAGAGGATGAAGGAGGGTGACACACGTCTTCATACTTTGTTCCAGGTCCTCTAAGATATCGCCTGATGCTGCTAATTAGATGTGCTGGATGTGCTTCCATAGTGCGAAGCAGAGTATTTACTTTTCTGTGAATGAAACCCGGCCACATATAAACGGGCACTGAACACCTCTCGGTGAGCAGCTGGCATTCATCATCATACTGAAACGATCAATTTCCGACAATTTTTGTGCAGTTAGGAGAGAGTTTGACGACGCCGACTTGGAACTGTTGTACGAGCGAGACTCATGGAAAAAGTAAAGAGCAAGAGAGAAAAAAAAAAAAAACCATTGTTGCACGTAGGGTCTGCAGCTTATTTAACTTATTTCCAGACTTTCTCATTCTAATGATTCTGCTCAGAATGGAGAGATCACAACATGGCACAAAGACTTTCTCATTAATCTGATCAAAACAAACCATCTGGTAGAAGTCAAAACTATTTAAAATAATAAAACTGATGTGGATATGGTGCAATTTTTGTGTGTTTTTGCACAAGTTTAAATCAGCACCAGAGTGTGGAGACGTGAACGATCCTTTCTGTGTTTGTCTTCATACCTGCCAGGCTGCTCTGGGTATTTCTGTTTGCAGTAGGCCTCTAAAGACGCGTAGACTTTCTCTCTCAGAGCTTCTACCTCACCTGGGTTGGACAAACCTTTAGAGTCTGTGGAGAAACAAAAAAAAAAAACATGAAAAACAACAACTGTTACCCTGCTGCTACTGTTGTCTTAATAAAGTCAGAGGATGAGGATGAATGAGTCAACCAGTGTGAATTGCAGTCGAGTGCCTTGCTCAAGGGAGTCGTGCCGCAGCTACAAGTTGAGTTTTAACCTCGCAGGCTCGTCGCGGACGTGTGTCGCCACATTCTGGGTTAGTCCAATTAGGACGGCGCTAATTCGAGCTTCGCTGGAAAGTCTCGTCATTTTTGATGAGCGACACAAACGCGTCACTGATTAACATTTCTGACAAACAAACGATCGACGGCTGAATGAGCGTTTGTTGTTAATGGTTGGACTAGATCGCGCAGTGTGGGAAAAGATGAGGACTGAGGGCTTTTTTCGCCCTCTCCACCCCCACCATCCCTGTTGCTTTCTCCGTCCGACCGGTCTGCTGACGAACCCCTAATTAACAAGGGATCGAGCCGAGAAGTGAAGCGAGGCCTGGATGTGGCTTGGACGAGATGTGGAACACAGGGCATCACTGTGTGTGTGTGTGTGTGTGTGTGTGTGTGGGGGCAATGCGGGTCTGTGGGACAGAGGGAGGCTCCCACACTGAGTCACTGAGCACCGAGGTCACGGTGATGGTTTGATTCAGTAAACTGTGGTTGAGGTTTAAATACAGGACAACGTGTTGATCGCAGCAGTGACACGTCACAGACTTTTTCTGGATAAATGTCACCACTTCACCTTCATTTATCAGTTAAATATGTAATTAATCAGATTTTATTTTGTGCTGCTGCACCTCAGTTATGTCCCAAGTCACACTAATGAGGTTGCACTGATACTGATGAACATCATACATCAAAATGTGAGCACTGATCATTTTTATCGAGCTTGAAAAGTTAATGTAAAACATGTTGAGATCACTTCAAATTTAGTTATTTACAGGGTTCTTAATAACACATTTTCTATGGTTTTTATTTGTGTTCCAAACACATGGGCTGAGCACAAATGTTTGTGAAATAAAAACCTGATGTGCAGCAGGAGAAGTGGATTACTCTTCATGTGAGGTTTTGATAGGTTTCTGTGGATGTTTTCCTCCTGTTTCACCCAAAGTTTTCACAGATGAAATTGATCGTAAACAAATCCAAGCGGTGTACATGAGGATGCTACGTCTACGTCAGCGGTCGATACTCAATATATATCCGATCTAGCGTTGAACTCTCTTCTCGCAGCTGTTTCACCTTGTTAAAAACTAGAATGTGCGGCAGCCCCACAGCTCACTGTCGATCACTGTGATACTTACCTGGGTTGAAAAGGACTATAGCTCGAAGGCACCCCAGTTCTGTCTTATCCATCTGCATGTCCCTCATCTTAGACACCAGTTCTGTGAGCACTCTGTACAAGAGACAAAAACCCACGCAAAGTCAAGAGATTTGGCTCATTTCAAATCAAACCTAACCTACTATTTAAAGTGTGTTTCATTCTACCAGACTATTATGTTTTTGTTTTATCAGACAAGAAAAACAACTGCCAGAAAAGTTTAAGATCACAGGAAACCATTTGAGTCTAATTGGTACATTTCACCAAAAAAAAAAAAAAAAAGTCCTGATCTAGACAGGGGTATTAAAATATGTTTTAACTACTATCCAGCTCACATCTATTTAAAAAACAAATAATACACACCAGCGTGCACTCGGCCCACATAGGCCCGGTTAGATCAGTGGAAAAGTTTACAACCCTGCAAAGTAATTATATTTAGTACATGGTTTTCATAAAAGGAAAGCCGCAGAGTAAACACAAACTGTAATCTAACACCAGCACTCCCACTGTCTGTGTGTGTGTGTGTGACATCACTGGTGGGAGTGTCGGCGCGCGGAGTCGTTCGAACTCCTCACCCCTCTTTGACTCGGTCGCACCCTCTCCCCGGCGCTCTTTATTTTCCCTCTCACTCCGTTTCTTTCTGCAACCCCCCACCACCTCCACCCCTCCTCACTCTTGGATAGTAAAGTCAATTGTGGCTCTTAGCTCATTCTAATTCAATTTGCTCTGAGGAGGAACAAAAGAGCCAGAAAAAAAAGAAAGAAAGAGACAAGAGAAAAGAGAGAGGACTCAAGTGTTTAAGTTAATCAGACTCTTCATCTGTATGTAAAAGAGAGAGAGTGAGTGGAGTAGATAAAAAAAAAAAAAAAAACATTATCAGTTCTTGGTATCTTAATGTTCGCTGTGGTTAATGTAGAGATAAAATATGTCCCGTGGCTGTGAACGCTGGTGATCAGAGAAAAGACACGTCTTCAAAGACAAACTGCTGCTGCTGTTGGAGTGATGTTGATGACAGCCCCTGTACAGGCCCACGGACTCTACACTACTCACAGTTTTCACTTTCAAAACAAGTTGTCAGCGTGATTAATTAATGCCCAGAATTATGCATGATCGGTGAGAAGATTAAACACTTCATATTGGATCTGCTACAGCGTTCAGTTTCCAAGCTGCAGGTGTAAATGCGGCAGACTTCAGTTTGTCAGACAGATCAGTCAATAACAGTCACCAGAGTTCCTGCACTCGCCTGACTTCACTGTGACTGACGTGTGGCTTTGTGTTTTATTTTGCTTGAGCTGCTACTTGCTTGTGTGTAACCCCTGATACGTATGTACGAACAAACAACAGTTCCTGTGCTACTTTGCTTTTCTTGAAGAACAGTAATTATCATATTCTGTAGAATTTTTGAAGCTGAAACTAATTATTGATGCTTCACAGAGCAGTAATAAGTAATTTATGCTGGACAGTTAATTTAATATTTACTACTAACTGTTTATTGTCGATCAAAAAACCAATAATTAACAGTTTATTAACATTATAAGTTTGTTATAACTTTGTTTTAATATTAATAAAAGTGGTAGCGTACATGACTTTAATCGTGATTATTTATTATAAGTGGAGGAAAGTGATACAGTAATAATGACCTGTCAAAGATGGCTCCTACTCCAGCACTGTGGGCGCTGTTGCGGTGGACGTGCAGCCCGGTCGCCAACAGGATTCCATCTTTAACTGCTATCGAGCGGTGTGAGAATGATGCAATGAGGAGCTCATTCCAACCTGAGGGAGAAGTGAGGAGAGGGGATCGAGGAAAAAATACGAGGTTAAAAAGAGAGACAGAGGACGAAGGAAAAAAAAAAATCTTCAAGTAAAATCCCCAGTACAGAAGTTCACACAACATTCAAGCAAAATGAAACGGACAACAAAGGAGGAATTTCAATGAATCAATTAAACCACACGCGGTTTTCTCAAGCGCAGGCATCAGGTTATTACTAAGACATTGGAATCATGCGTTCTGAGGGACAAGCGTGTAAAAGGGATGAACTGTGGCTGCCATCGCAATAAAGACAACGGGCTTGATGTGCCAAAGCAGGAGCTTGACACACAGAGCGCTGGAGACACAAGACGCCTCTCTTTGAGTGACAGGGCTCCTTTAACTATTCTGCCTGGCAACACTTGCCGCTTCTCCCCAGAGTTGAGTTGGGTATGAGAGGGTATGGGATGCTTTTATCTGCGATACAGCAGAACTAAAGCAGTTATTTATAGAAAACCTGAGAGCCGAGAAGAGACGAGCTCTCCAGAATAATGTCTCTCTCTCTGCTTTGCTGAAGCCTCTCCAATAGTGTATGTACAGAAGATAAGGAATGATGGGAGGGTTTTTTATTTCAGGGTATGGGATGGGTGTGTAACCGTTTTCCCCGGAGGTGGATTTAGAATATAATGGTGTAATTTGGAGCGACAGGCAGGCAACAAGGGCAATGTGTTGGGAGAACCCAAAAGACCTTCCTGCATGTGATGTTGGTGAATGGAAGAGAAGTGACAGATGATTCACTCTCTGTTTTACATCGCTGCTTCTGTGATCCTAAGCCGTTAACTTGCTTTTTTCCACATGCGGCAAATACACATAATGAGCCGTTCTGACCTTGGTGGGTCTCATGCTCATCTCAGTCATGTGACCCACCGAGTTATTCACCACATTATTCTATTCAAGCGCTCGTTTTTGCTTCGGTTTTTTCTACCCGGATACAGAGAGCTAGCGCTAGCATCTGCTATTCTGTGTTTTCTCAGACGGCTTTAGTCACCGAGCTTGTGGTTATTTGCCGTCACTGAGGGGTCTTACCCCACCCTTCCCCTTCAGACATATTCCCCTCCATTCTGTGTCAGAGCAGGACAAGTACAACCATTCATCTAGAATGAGGCAGCTTTGATGCGATGACTCACTGAAGCGTTTTCATTAAGAACCAAGATGGCTGTCGAATATATATATATATATATATATATATATATATATATATATATATATATATATATATATATATATGATATATATATAATATATATATATATATATATATATATATATATATATATATATGCTGTAGATAATGCAGATTGAAAATTAAATATAAATATGTATCTAGTGTTGTTCAGGATCGTAGCTCATCATTAACCAAGGGAAAACAATATATATTACTTGTTTAAATCTTTTCTTTTGAAGTTGTTTAAGCGCCTCCTCCCTTTAACAGACCTGCTCGTAGAAGGATGACCTGGTCGTCCAGCGGCAGCTCAGAGAAATGTGGGATCCTCTTGGCCCACTCCACCAGAGTGAAGAGTTGTTTATCAGCCGCCTGACAGATATTTGTCACTGGGTCGTTGGGCTGCGGAGAAACGGAGGCAAACACAAACGCAAATGTGGAAGTTAGAAAATTCAGGTGAGGCGTAAAGTAAATGGTTAACGGATTTTTGTTTTAATTTGTCTGTCTTGGCTGAGATGTTGGGTTGAACACACACACACACACACACACACACACACACACACACACACACACACACACACACACACACACACACACACAACACACACACACACACACACACACACACACACACACACACACACACACACACACACACACACACACACACACACACACACACACTCACACATATTCAAGCTAACACAAGTGCTACGCTGTGAGTAATTTCCTCTGAAGAGGAGCAAGTAGGAAGACAAAACAAACAGTGATTCTGTCCAAGCTCGTAGAGGAAATACCTGCAGAGAGCTGCCGGTGAAAAAACAACTTTCACCGAACAGCCTCTTTCTTAGGGGACCTTTTAGCCGACACACAAATCAGACTTCCAGACAGCTAGTGGAGCTCAAGAGGCCCCTCCTGACAGTCTACTGACACTTCACCACAGAACAAGCTCTTTGGAGCTTGAATGGGACAATTACTAGAATGGGGGAAGGTTTTGAAAAGTCTGTAAATGACTGTCTGTAATGATTATTCATATTTACACAGAAATGTTTTGATTATATTGATTGAGTATTCTCCAGGTCATTTTATGGAGACTAAACTAAACTAAAAAGAAAAAGATCTTTCTATCAAAACCCATAAATTCATGGCTTCTTTTTATGTTTTTCTATTGAGTTTTCCAGTTTAGATGATCATCATTTCAGCACCACTTCAAGCACAAGGACTTCCTGTCCTTATCTGTCCTCATACATCAGATGGAGAGGCATTATTCTTTGACCCAGAGGGAGTTAACAACCATTGGCAGAATACTAATGCAACACACATAAAGTAAAACCTACTCAACGCAATATAAATCCATCTGCACAGGAGTGGGAAGAAAAATCCCAAACAATACTGTCAATCCCCAATGAGTAATTTAATACCACCCCAGGAGTGTTTATCCTCGTCATGTATGTGAGTAAATAAAAGTCTTCGTGCTCATACATTTGCACATAATTTTAAATCAAGTAAACATCTTTTAACTCTACATATCCCTGTGTGAACTCGGCAACTTCTCCCCAACTTCCTTCTCAAAATCCACCCGATCGATGCTAAAATCTCAGAGGATCCCGACATCAACTGCTGCTCTCAGGAGAAGATTAGCTGAAGATGAAGGAGAAAACATCCCTCCTCTCGCACTCTCCTTTTATTACGCAGGCCATAGACTTATCCCGTCCTCTCCTCCGCGTTCCTTCCCTCCCTGCGGTTTGAACCTCGCGCTGACTACAGAGTATCACAGATATGCAGCTGAAATATGAAAAACTCAAACCAGACACAAAAGCCTATACTGTTTTGAAAACTCAAAGTCTTCTTCTTTTTTTACCTTCAGGGAGGAAGAAAGAAAACAGGCATCTTATGAATATTTCAACATCTGATCTCCGTGAGAGACATGGACGGCGCAGCTCAGCGCGACAGTTTTCATGAGCTGTACTTCCTCTTAAGACAACATATAAACACATTCGGCTAATTCATTCCAAAGGGCAGCCTGAGCCAAAACAAAGAAAAATAAAAGGAGGCTTCAGCGTGCGCCACATTTGAGCCACCACCACCACCCCCATGTAAGACTACAAGTCCCAGGGTTCTCGTTATACACGACAAGTCTCATGAATGTTGTATGACTATCTTAGCCGTGTTTACACTGACCTGGTTTCTTTGCCTCTGTCTGTGGAGATGACAGTGGAGAGGAACTTGCACTTTCCTGCCCAGGCATCGCATCACTGTACACTGTACTTACTGTTCAAGTCACAGAGCAGCGTTTAAGGATGTTATCAAGCCACACTGTAGGAGGAGGACACTGTGACCTGTGAGCGAATAACATTAACCTCCACGCATGAAAGTACAAAAGTCCACCTGGGAATAACTCTGAGCTTAACGGTGAGAGCTACTTCCTGTCCTTCTACGATGAAAACCGCTCTGACAGACAGCTGCAAATGTGACGCATCTACGCGAGACAAAGAGCAAAGAAGAAATTTCCTCGTTGCTCTTTGAGCTGACTTTCTAAACGTCTGCCACAAAGACCACTCTGTCTTCATTCCCAGCAAATCACCAACGTAGTCGATCATCCCAACTTAGAGAAAACGCCAGGCTTGCATACTGTCCTATGAAATTTTCATCACTTGAGGAGGAGAGACGAAAGATTTGCCTTTCAATTTTTCATTATTCTGCTTGAACCAGACTATACTAGCGTGACAACAGAGAGAAAATTGGGTACTCATACCGATCAGCATGAAAACGAATTACTCAAGTGTCCCACTTTTTTTTTCTTTTTTCTTTTTTTTTAGACTGGAAAAAAAAACTGTCCTCATATGATGCAGTGAGGATGAATCATCAGCTAATTATCATCTAAATAACAGCAACTTTTCCTATCTGAAGTTCAACAAAAGATGAGAAATGAAAACTCTTTGTATAAATCAATGCAAAGGCACTTAAAAAGCCTTTTAGAAATAACACCAAATACATAAATTAAAAAAAAATTAAAATAAAGAAAGTCCCTGAGGATTAGTGACTGATGGCACACTCCCCCTGTGTTTCCTTAAGAGAAGTCCTCTTCTCGTCCGATTGAAGGCACATTACTAACGCCTGTTTAACTCCTGTTCTAGGTCACCATGAGATAAACAGACTTTATTCAGCTTGGCCAGACCCCAGTCATTAGTCAGTGGCCGTGGCCTATTCACGGTGTACGCTCATGGCCTGGACCCTGTGATTAATTATAGCATGGGGCAGCGCCTCTCAATGGAGAGCTCACAGAGGGGGAGTCGGAGCGGAGGGGGTGTGAGGAGTCTCTGAGAGAAGGAGAGTCCTTGTGGTCGGGCCGGCGTGCCTGCCAATACTCTGGCAACATCATCAGCTCCACTTGAGTTTAAGTGTCAGTTTGCCCAAATTGTATATATACTCACTTACTCACTAGTGGCATCTTGCCCTGTTGACAGAACGCCATAAGTCTTAATATTGACTTCTACTCCAGCCTCCATTGTACATGATCGACATGTGTAGAAAAGAATAAACAACCAGTAAGAGTCGCTAGAGCAGCACCAACAGTCCCAGCTCTTTGTGGCTATTTAACCTGATCAGCTGTGTACCCAAATTGGGAATAAAACATTGCGTCTTTGTTGAGGTGGGTGGAAACTTCACCTCGCACCTCTGGAGTCTCTTGAGATTGTTGCTGCCTCTCTGACACAATGGAGTTGAACAGAGGTTTGTTTGTGGTGCTCAAAGCACTCAAAGTTTTTCTTTCAGTTCTGTTGTATTGGGGTGGCAGCCAAAGTTTGACAGATGAATATCTGAGAAACTTTGGCACAAAAAAATGAAACCATCTGAACTGCTAGATATTGGACTTTTAGGCATTTATTAAGAAAATATTCCCAATTTGGTTGACCGACCTTTAAAATATACAAAAACAAAAGCTCTGGGAGCCAATAATAGGCATGAAGCCTGGCACATAGCTTTAATAACATTCAATGAGACATTGTGGAACCTTGAGAAAAGATCACGCGTCAAGATGTAATTACCAAAATATTGATGAGCCACAAATCTGACATAACAAGTTGATATATGGTTGATGTGCCTAAAAAATCAGGATTCCAGTATTAATGGAGATTGTTTTAATATTAGTACACAGTGGCCTCCGAAAGTCAGGCGAGCCATTTGATTTAACTGTGCTAAAAAAATTTCATTCTGAATTGATAAAATTGCTATTTGTGTCCATTATTTTTCACAATAACTACGTAATGGAAAGAACATCTGTGGAGCAAGTTGAAGATGGCAGTTAACAGGCACTTCTCATCCAGTTTGATGGAGCTTGAGAGGATCTGCCAAGAAAAACGGGCTAAACCTGCCTTTATCCAGGTGTGAAGAGTTTACAGAGATTTATCCGAGAAGAATCGAGGCTGTAAGTGCTTCTAAGGGAGCTTCTACAAAGTACTGAACTAAGAGTCCGGCTACTTTTATAAAAGAGAGATTCATATAGAAAACATCCTTTCACTTGTTCATCATGGGTTATTAATTGTAGGCTACGCTGTACAGTGTGACAAAAATGTAAAAACTTAAATATAAAATTACATATGCAAACTAATCTTGTCCAAAAAAAAAAAATCTAACTGTTACAAATGATCTAACTGTGAAGATTTTCTGTGCAAGAGCTGTTTTCATCTCCTCTGTAGTCCTTCAGAAAAAAAAAAAAAAACTTCTCTTCTCGGTGTTGAGCAGACAGTGGGCATCCAGGGACCCACTGTGGCTGAGCCCAAACACACTCAGTGCATTAGTGTGTCTGAGCTGCTGGCTGCTCCCCGTGACAGCTGAGAGGAAGGAGCTCCCATTTACTCACATAACAGCCTTCACATTTCTACCTTTACTTCACAGGTGAAGCAGGTAAACTGGTGAAGCCCTTCCTCTCAAGTCTCACCTCTCCCCTGCTTCCTCCTTTAGGCAAAGAAGGACCAGAAGAGAAAGCTGAGGGACAAAAAGACTGTGCTCAGATGATACTGAAGGGACATTTGATGTTTAAACTGGTTACTTCATCTCACATTTGATGTTTGTTACCATCTCGACCAGCAGACAGCCTCAGACACCACAACAAAAACAACCACTGTTGCTTTACACACACACACACACACGCACACACACACACACACACACACACACACACACACTATATGCGTTTGCCCTCTCTGGTTGCTACAGTTCAATTCAAAAATGATAGTGATACCATATAGGAGCTACTTGCATCTGGAAAAAATTAAAACACATTGTGGACAACGGCGGGACAGATCCAGGAGGATGTTGGACAGCAGATCATAAAGCACACCAGTCATAAATCTCAAAAAAAAAAGAAAAACATTTCATTCTCTCTACGCTAAGTCTCACTGGCAGCAGCTCTCGACGCAGTTAAAGTTTGACTGACAGCCATTGCCAAACGCTGTACATCATATTCTATTAGGACAAAATGCATTAAGATTGTTCATATTAAGTGCAACACTATACCATATATTAGTATTAAGTATATAGAGTAAGTACACCTTTTAAGGCTACTTGTCATGTGATACCTTTCAGTAAGATTTCAGACATAAGGAAACTGTTCAGATCTCCCAAAAGACACAGGTTGTGTCTGTTATTTTCACCTGTGCCATAAAAAAGCTTTCTACCATGTAGGCAATAATTCACAATGATATGCTCTGATTTATGAATGACAATCCATTGTGTTCTATGTCTGGACACTCTTACATTTTTGTATCTATACAACGGCCACTTCTCAAAGCAAAAACACGAAACTGTGTTCAAATTGCCATTGAATAAACAAACTGATGCAATGGTCCTTTGCACTTTATAGTATGTTTTATACAGTTTTAGATTCAGTGGTGAATTTGTTGACCAGGCCTATGGTTGAAGTGACATTTCCCGTCAGAGCTCTTTAGTACACCCCAACATAAGAAGTTAGTCTTTAAATGGAGTTGGTATACTGGTTGAAAATAGAAAATAGTAACCATGTTGTTCAATTCAATACTGTAATAAATCCTCCCCACTAGCCCTCCAGTGTAAATTTAAACTCATCACCCACTGCGTGTTTGTGTTTATCTGTGCACCCAAGGCCATGAACGTATACACAAAGCGATGGGTTTTTAAAGAACGACACAGTGTGTAAGTTGTTTACCAAAGAATACATAAGCACCAACTCACCGAGTTAGATGGCACACCAAGGTTGGTCTCAATGTAGGTCTCGGTTTTGGGTTCCACCGCCTGCTCGGCTTCCAGGATCTTCTCCACGGGCATGTCCTCGTTGGCGCAGCTGGTCGACTCCACCTCGTTCTCATTTTTGTCCTTGGCTCGCTGGCGTTCCTCCTGAACGGCTGCATGTAACAAAACTGGTTCCGGTCACTACTGCTGTTTTTTGTTTTTTTTTTTTTTTAATTATCATCAATTTGTTTAAGAGGACAAAAGTGTTAAAGGAAAGATTCAGGATTGTAAGACTGTGTGATTTCGATGATTAAGCTGTAAGCTAGGAGTTTAGGATTCAAAACGTGTTTTATAAAAACTATCCTACTCTGCACAAGCTAAGTAATTTCAATGATTGTTTTTTGTTGATAAACAATCAAATGACTAGTGGTAATCAGGATGGTTTTAGCCTCTTTAAGCTAACTGTTTTGGAAGCATCTAGCTAGTTCCGATAACCATCTTCAAGCTGCCAGCCCAGCACCAAATAATGGGCAATGTTAGCAAAGGAAATGAAACATCCAGCAACTATACAGCCAGTTATTTTTCTCAGAAATTGGTAGCAAGCTAACTTGTGCTTAAAAGAAAGTGAATATTATGCTAAACACAATTAAACTGCATGTTTCTGTGACTTGATATTTTTTCACTCCTAGTGGCGAAATAGTTACAAATGCAGCTTTAATTTTGGAACATTTTAATGCAAGTCCACTCAAAAAAGTCTTAGCGGGAAGTTACTACAGTCCATTAAAAATATGCCAATGTGGCAAAGACATCAGATTCCAACTTTCATCTTTTCTGCTGTCAAGGAAAATAAATTGTGCTGGATGAACAAGAAATGACTTGTTAAGAAATGTTTTATGGTTTTGCAATAGAGATGTAACGGCAGTTAGAAAAGCTTTCAACACTGAATCCGTCCTTTGATTAAGTGCTTGTATTCTTACTATTTTTGTGAGAGCAAACGGGGCGGATCACATCTATACAAAGATTAATACATGGATGGTCGATGTATCTGCACACACTTGTTCGTATATGTGTTAGCGCAGGCTTGATTGTGTTTCCTTGCCCATGTTGAATGTCTGCATGCATGAGTTCCTGCGTCAGTCAGTGTGTCTTGGTAAGCTTGTGAATAGTTCATAACCCTGTATGTATTACGCCAGTAAACATATCCAAGAGAGTTCAATCATCAATAATTGCCTTGACAGTGCAGATGGAATATATTTAAGACCTTAGACCTGCATTATGCACAATGCAGCAGTCTGGAAATGTTCAAGGAGTTCTCGTAGCATCATTATCAAAGAGATGTGTTTTTCTTGTAGTGCTAGATAACAAACAGCTACGTCCTTTTACACACAAATCGTTGTCAGACACCTTAATAATGTATGTCCTGTCATTTCATCATTACACACTGTTAGCCACCAGAACAGTTTAAATTAAAAGAAAAAAAAAAGCCTGAACACATATGAATGAAGACTTTGTTGTGTAGATTTTTTCCATGTCTTGTATAAAAACAAGACTGAAGTGAAACTGTGTTGGTTTTGTCACCTGATTGGCTTGGCGAGGAGACACAGGAAATGGTTTATGCGCAGCGCAGACACCGAGACTCACTGTGGCCGAGGCAAGAGAAACCGCACTCCCACCCTCAAGTAGGGATGGAAAAGATGCATGTCTGTATGTGTGTGTGTGTGTGTGTGTGTGTGTGTGTGTGTGTTTGTCTTTTCAAAAGACTATAATTTACTCAATTCACGACACCGCACAAAAAAGTACTGCGGCTTTTTATAAGTTTGTCCTCCACACATGAAGTAATAAAATTTTTCAACACAATGTGTTATGTGATAAAGGGCTTCTTTGGAAAATCAGAGTCAGCACGCACACACAAACACACACACACACACACCTGGGGAACCACACACACACATATCACACACTCTGGGTTTACAGGATGATCTGTCCTCCTCTGCTCCCCCCTACTCTAGTTTCTTTTTCAAATCCTGAATCAGAGAGGCTGTGGTCTTGTTGGGGGGGTTGAGGGGTGTTGCATGGGTTGTTAGTCGAGGAGAGGGAAAGGGGCCCCACTTTAGAGGAACTGCTGTCTGGCGGTGGAGGTCAGCCCAAGGGTAGAATACTTGTGTTGGAGTCAGGGAGAGGTGAGGAGGGCTGAAATCATGTTAGCTTTATTCCCCCACCCCACCCCACCACCCACCCCCTCCTTCTCCTTTCCTCTCCTGACTGGGAGAGCATAAATTCATTTAATCCTGTTTTTCTGTGGATTCGCTTAGCCTTTTGGGCTACTGCTGCCTTGTTCTCTAACCACAGCCCTCGGGGTGCAGGGGGGAGGCTTAGGCAGCACTGTTGAGTGGGGCGAAAAGGCAGTAAATGATAATATCCTTGAAAGGAGTAAAGAGCCCAACAATGATATAAATAAAAGTGAGAGAGGGAGGGGAGGAGGATGGGGGGAGGCCAAGTAAAGGTCAAGACGAACTGGCCTCGGATAGAAAAGCTGACAACATGTATTTGTCGGGAAAAACGTGCGTTCTCTGTGTTCAATCGGATTTAAACAGTCAGGTTACATCCAATACACACACACACGCACACACACACACACACGCACACACACACACACACCTGGTTAACACCTGCTACCATCTCCAGATCCCCTGCTTCTACTGTATACTCTTCAGTATTATCTATGCGCTCTATATCTGGATTCTGTAACTGTATTGACCGTGATGGTGAGAGGCAGCGATTGATTTATTCAACGTGTGAAAAAGTGCTCAACAACACTGGTTCAGAGTGCTAATATTTTCACACCTTCATGAAGTGTTAAAATTCACACCTCACTGACTGTTGTGTTTTTGTTCTTTTTTTGTTTTTTTTTTTTTCCTGCTATCCTCGCACGACCCGACTCTATCCGCTCTGTAAATCTTTCCACAATGATGCTTTACTTCGCTCTTGCCTGAGCTGCCACGCGATGAATTACAGAGAATATTTGCCAACTCGGAAAATTTACAAGTCAGGGTCGATCTCAAAGACAGCGGAGCGATAAGTGCGACATCAAACGATCACAACCTCATTCACAAACACTGGCACTTGGAGAGCTCGTTTCATTCACTGTGAGGAAGAAAAGGGGATGCAATCAACTCCTAGTGCTTTATTTATGTGTCTTTACGCTTTTCCTAGATTTCGGGGAAGTGTTAGTGATGATTTAGTGCCATTCGGGTGTTCAGAAAGTCTGAGATTGAGATGTGCACGTGTGCCTACTCAAACCAGGTCATTAGTAAAAATCACAATCACATTGCTTCACCCAAGACAATTTCCCCACATGTTTTTGATGGACGGGTGGAACCACTTTGCTGAATCAAACAGTTTTTGTTCAGTTCAAAGTCGTTCTTTTTTTTATGTAATCTAAGTAGCTTTTTCATCCGTATGTCATCACCACTTAAAACACTGTGACGTTTGGAGCCAATTCAGACTCTTCGCTTTGGTCGTTATGTTCAGCTTATACAAACACTGTTTAAAAGACTCAGTGGCAGCCTATTTGCATCAAAATTATCACTTCATTATCATTTCTGTGGCTTTTGAATTTGGTAAACTTTTCACCAGTAAGTAATAGCAGCTGAGCTGGCAACATTGTTTTTTTTTTTCCTCAGTTGCAAGCGAGGAAGGCAGAGCTCCGCTGGTAAAAGGCCGCTTGCAGGATGAATGGTGATTCATGAAATGTCATTCGGAGTTTTAAGTTGCTGTGACCTTGACATTGGCGAATGGGCTTCGTCAGTCGGCCTCTGCTTGTTTTCTCTGACTGACTAACTTCCTGTGGAAAAACGTTTTAGCTCACGGTCCCTGCTGAGACGCTGCGGGGGTTGCATCTGTTTTGTGGAGCAAAATACTTTGAGTTTGCAGTATGAAATATCATAAAATAAAATGTAATCTCTGTTCTCATCTGGTTGATGTATTTATGCTGCTGCTGCTTCAAACTGTCAATGACCTTCTGGGTAGAGGAATGACGAACTGCACTGACACAGACAGTAAGAAATCCAATTAAGAAATGTATACATTCTATATTGTTGTTGCCTCGATTCACTTGCACGTTTAATTCTTTAACCAAATATTCACTAACAGTAAAATATGATTTTAAGGTGAAAGTTTGATTAACAGCCAAACAACTGCGCTGTCTGTTTGTGGCTTCATCATGTGGCTGATTAAATCCCTGTATCCATTTGTAAAGGACAGAAGCAGTATGTACATTCCATCACTGGTCTGTAATTTGAGGAATGTGGTGCACATTTCCACTCTGCTGTGTAATTATAAGACATTATCCAATTTGAGTGCATTGATCGAATTCTGTGCCTTGAGTATCAAGCAAAAAATAAGTGCATAAACTCCTGTTTGAATACACGATGGTGTTCATTAACTGCAGGTCAACGTACGTGCTTGTTAAGAGCAAGAACGGTGACATCCATCCGGGGGGGACGCAATGCGAGCGAGAAGTTCGCACAGTTCCGACTGTTCCATGTTTTCGTTTCTACAGTCTACATCGATGAACTCCCTCAGGACTACCTGTTCTTGCAAAAAAAACCCTCACTGTTTCCACATCCAGTAATGCTGGGCTTTCTGGGGCTGCAACAGTTGAATCCATTATTTTCCCAGAAGTAGTGCTTGAAGCAGAACATTTTTAATACAGCACAGCCTATGGCTGCAATACACAGCGTGATGTAGAGCAGAACCACAGCTGCAAGTGCTTCTGGAAAATTTGATAGAGGCTGGATGGGAAACAAGTTTCTTTACTTGGGGGGAAGCAAGTAAAAGGTGACTTTATCTAATATTAAACTCATATCTCAGGTGCTGTGTGTCTGTTTACTTCTATCCACTTTAAACAAAAAAGGCAAAGCGGTGGGTCTGTAAACCAAAGGGATCACTATATTTGCTCTCAAATACCAAATTATTTAAGGTATTTACAACTTGTTTCTTTTTCTGTTGCATCCTGCAGCCTCTTGTATCATGCAAACACAGTTATATGAATGGACCTGCAGTCACAGTGTGTATACTGGCATCTGCAGTTGGAGACCACACTAAATCAGATTGGATTAGTTTGGAGTATACTGCAGAGTGAAGTCAGCCTGAACAGCCGGCAGTCACTCAACACTCAGTATAATATGCAGGAAAGTGCACTGCTTTAAAACGGAATGAGATTATGTGATTTAAGTGTCTGTGAATAGCGTGTGACACCCACTGATAAAACAGACTTCCTACTCTGATGCCATTACCAAATATTATGCAGGTGGTTCTGTGTGTTCCTGCTGAAATATGAAATATATAGCTTTAGTAAACAGCCCTTATCTGTGTATTAATATGCGTTTTGTGTGGATTAGTACAATCTTTGGAGAAGATGGGTAAGTCGGACTATCCTCAACGGTATGTGCTGTACCTTCTCTCTTCATGCCCATGGCTAAACACTTCTGGTAGCGACAGTACTGGCAGCGGTTCCTCTGACGTTTATCGATGACACAGTCCTTGTTGTCGCGACAGGTGTAGGTCAGGTCCTTACGCACCGTCCGTTTGAAAAAGCCTTTGCAGCCCTCGCAGCTGTATACCCCATAGTGTTTACCTGAGGGGGAGAGAGGGAGCAAGAGTTGTTTAATCAGTGAGTGGTCACGAATAGACATTATTTGACGCTACTTGCTTGTTCAACTGATTAAAATGGATTATTAAATTTGTTGCCAACTATCTTAACAATTGATTATTTGGCTCTGCGTTACTATAGACAGAAGTACAGTGGCAATGTTTCTTCAATGTTTCAAATTGGCCTGAAATTGTGCGTTTATCTGCCAAAATAGACACAAATCTGCCGGAAACAAGCCATACAAATATTTGAGGATAATTAGCTGAAATTAGGTCACTGGCGCTGTGCGATAATGTGACGTTGTGGAGTGTATTATTTGATCCAATCATTCAGACCCTGTTTGAAGTGAATCCTTAAATTCTTCATAATAGAAAACTTTATGAATAAAAATATATTACTCAAAATTATTAAATTATATATTAATCCAAAAAATAAGATTAATTGATTATCATAATATCATAATTCAGCACTAAAATTCAGTGTTTGCACTGTAATTCTATTTAAAGTATTCCCAATGAGATCAAAGTTTATTTAAACCTTTGCAGTTTACACATGCAAGCAAACAACAAAAGGCTAAAGAGCAATCATGATTAAAGATGTAATAGTGTGTGAGTCTGTGTTTTTGAGGTTATTCTGAAGTGGCTGGGGAAGAAAAGAGGGGCCTAGTCAAGGTGAGCTGCAGGGGGGCCCCATGGACATGCGTTATGGTACTGTGTTGACATAATGGAGTCTTTCCCCTGTTTAGCTTTTGGACATTATTTATGACAGATGAAGTCCATTTGCATTCTGTGGTAAACTGCTCCTTTGTTTGCTCTTTAGATAAATAAAGCCTCTGAGCACAGTTAAATGAAGCCTGACTTGCTATTAAACAGTGTTTTGATTTTCCCCCTGCGGATCCGTGCAGGAGCAATGACGCAGGATGACACTTGAATATACATATCCAGCTTCATCTCGTGGCAGAAAACTTTACACGGTTATCTGCGGAAAGATGTTTTAACACTGGGTTATTTGTTATCTGTGTGAACAAAAAAAGAAAAAGAAAAAAGTTGAACGCCGCTGAAAAGAGGACCGTGTGAATCATTGGCTCTAGGCTAACAGTTAGCCACGGGGTAAATGGTCTTGTGGTTAAAATTGTTAAGCGAGCTCTTGACCAAATGAACCCTGGAGTGGGGCATGTGCTGTGTGAAAGGTTAAAAAAGGTTCAAGAAATAAAACGATATTTTTCAGTTGGAGCTACTTAAGGAAAGATGAACTTTACAAAATTAAGACTTAACTTGAAACTGAAAGTGAGCACTTTTGACAAAGTTTCTACTCTGGCATGAGGCAACACTCTGGATCTCCAGACTGCAGAATGACAACTTAGCAGAGTAGAATTAAAAAATTCCCTTTCTAGGATGAATATTTCTCTGCTTTTTTGATGGTTTGTATTCTTTTTACGGCTCAGTTTGGCAAGAAAAAGGGCCTTAAAAAAGGTCTCAGTTTGTTTACTGTTTGTGATATTGTGTAATGTTGACATGTTACTGGAACAAAATATGAAGAGAAAACCTTTAAATACAGCTGAATGTATCTTTATTTTCCTCCCTGACAGCGCTCCAGTGGAGATGTGGCAACATTTGCTCCATCATTGTTGTTTTGAAACCACAAGTTGTTCTCGAAAATCTGCCTCCAGTCTTTATTCCCTACGAGCGCTCCCGGCTGCAAGCAGGGAAAAAAAAAAAAAAAACGACGCTCGCCTACACCATGACGATGCTGGCGTCACCATGTTTCATGGTGGAGATGCTATGAGATGATTGATGGGTTGTGCTCGGTTTCTCTAAGACACAGTACTTCTCTATTTCAGTCAAAAGTTGAACTGAGGTTTGGTTTCATCAGACTATACAATCGTTTGCCTCATGACTTTGCTTTTTTTTCATGTGCATTCATGCTGTTCGTATGCATTCAGTCAGGAGTGGCTTTTCTCTGGCCCTCACTGCCATTTAAGCCCCAAATTTTTTGAAGAATTCCACCGACTGTTGTCCTTCCAGCAAGATCTCCCACTGCAAGTCTGCTGCAGTATGTAGTTCTGCCAGAACGGTCTGTTGGGGATGTTCCCTGACCAGAGTTCATCGTTGGATCTTCTTTGGAGGTTTCTCAGTGTGGTCAGAACACTAGTTTTAGTCATATTCTGCCTAGTCCCATTTTCTTTTCAGCCAGTGATGATGGGAGTCTTGTGCAATCCCAGCTGCTGAGAAATTATTTTTATACTATTTTCTGGATCGATGGTTTCCCACAATTCTTCCCAACAAACATTTCCCTGAAGTTTCTGGCCAAAGTTTGACTTGTGCCGTGTAAAAAGCTGTGTACAATCCCCTCAACTTTAATACATGTACTTGTACTTTAATACATGTACATGTACTTTGTGACAGGGTAAAGCCTCATTTGTCTACTACAAATAGAAATGCCTTCAACTTCTCCAACTATGTCACAGAATTGATTATTTGTCAAAGGCAACGAATAACATTGTTACAACCTACCCCACTACTGGGGTAGGTTGTAACTTCAAACTTACACATCTGATCCAGTGAAAATTGTTGTAACATTTCCTTTGGAGGTGTTACAACCACTCCTGCCCGTCAGCCATTGTTTAGCTAGCCACACTAAAACCGTGGCTTGAAATTAGCATCAGTGATCAATCAATTTCTTTTTACCAAGAATCTCCTCTTTAATCTAATACAAAATACTTAATCTTACATAATTCAACCTTAAACAGTAGTACAAGTTTTTTTTGGCTGTAAAATCTGCACATCTTCACACAGACACACAGATTCACATGCAAGATCAAGGAGGGTGTGGTTATATATGAAACAGATAACAGATAGCCCTTATTAGTAAAAGTGATGCTGTTACATCCATTCCCAGTCTTCCCTATGAATGGTTCCACAGTGAATTGTCGAGGTGTTACATACAGAGAGGGGTTTGTCACTCACCTGAGGAGCGGTCACCACAGATAGCGCAGATGTGTTTGGTGAGCGACAGGGCTGTGCCTGAGGGCTGGGCGGGCACCTTCATCACGCCGTTGAGGCCCAGCAGGGGCTTAATGTCCTCCGTGCTGCTGACTGAGTTCATCGGAGAGTTCAGCTGGAACATCAACACACACAAAACACACACGCCGCCGGGTCACAAATCAGCCTCACACAACTCAACACTGGCAACATCACACACCCCATTACACAAAGCCGCCACGCGGCTGACACAGACATAGCCAACCGATGACATTAACTATTGAACGAGGTCCAGACCTGGAAAGTTTTGGTTTCATGTACAAACAGATATATTAAATCTCTATGAGTAGAGTTAAGTCATGCAGATTGTACTGAACAATTTGCTAAATACAGAAAGTGACAAGGATATTATGACTTCTGACTGATACTCAATACAGATGGTCAGCAGGCCTAGCAGCAGCAGCCCTGTTCCCCATCTTTCATTGCTCCCTCTGTCTCTCTCTCCTCCCTCCTGTTCCCCCTCTGTTTCAGATCTAAATCTGGCGCAGCAGGATCCTGCACCACTCCACCCCAGGAACTCTTTTATTCATGCTCTCAACAAGCCCCGCTGGCTCCCAAATGTTCAGCACTAGCATAACTCCACTGCAAAATTTAACAGTACAGCGGAATAAAGACACAGCATTTGTTTTAGTAGCAGTGCAACCGCAGCCTTAAGTCTTACTTCAGTTCCCCCCTCTAAAAGAGATAAAAATTCATCTTTTGATAAAAGTGGAGAGCAAGGTGAGACTAATTACTATAACTAGCTACATGCTGTGTCCACAGGAGACACATACTAGGGGGTGGGATAAAAATGATCCTATAGCTCTAAATGTAGACCCACTGGATGGAATAGAAGCTACCTAATCATTAGCAATATCTGAGGGAGAAAAAAATGAAAAAGCAACAGGACGACTGCTTGACTAGACTAATGATAAAATAACATTACACTGGGGGAAGAAAGGCAGAGAGAAATTGAATATATTCAGACAAATGGATCCCAACAAACACGCCCACAACAGAGCGTTGAGAGACAGGACGGAGTTGGCAGACCAGACGTGGACTCATATAGCCAGACGTGTTTTCATTAAGTTACCACATATGAGATGTCTGACAGCACAAACAGTTTTTGGCTCTAAATTTAGCCCATTCGGCAGCAGAGAGGCCTCGTCTCTTGTCTGCAGGGATCGCTCGAGACACAGGAACCATTCTGTTCTTACAAAATGAGGCAAATATGATAGTCTGAGATGATAGTTTGTCTTCTTCAACTGAGACAGTGAGGACATTAGCTACGCAATAGAAGGACATGGAGCTGTACGCGGGACAGAAAACAATGACTCCTCTCAAATATGATACATAAACCTAACAGCCACGGAGCACATATGGATTCTGGTCACACGCCAACATTTATTCTGTTAGAATGGAAAAAAAAAAAGTGACAGATATGATAGATAATGAAACAATTACAGTCAGAGTTACAATATGTCTGAAGAAATGAAACATGAGTTGGATTTGGTATTCATGAGATGGAGTGTAATAGAAAGTGGAGCATTCGTGTGATTGCCACCAAAAACCTGGAGGGCTAAACGCAGTTCCAACATGGCAACATTACTTCTGAAAAGAAGTAAAGCAAAGCTATTTGAAAAAAATAACTGCAGGTTTGAGCCACTGACAGTCCTCAATATTCAACACAACACTCAATCACTCAACTCAAGGTCTTGTCAAAACTCAACTTCTGCAATGAAGTTATCATATGATTCTATGTATGTCTGATGTAACATTCTCAACAACAGCTACCAAATAACCCTGAATAACAGGGTTAATAGCTACTTTTGTTAGCTTGTTAGCCGCCTGTAGGTTTGACAAGGCTGTTCCACAGAAACATGTTTCAAACTGTTTTCAAAGACTGAATAGTAAGTTCCACCTTTACCTACAGTACATTCATCACTTCTGTTAAGTGTATTGGCTGCACATCGATTAGGGCACAAAGGGATATTACTTCAGGAGGAAAATATTGATCAAAAGCAATGTAGAAGAAGAAGTTTTTAGACAGTTTTCTGACAAGTTTTCCCAGAAACACCAAAGTACCAACTGTTATACAACTATTATTCTGCAAACACTGTACATAAAGACAGACAGCAGACTATATGCACATGTACACGCCAAGTGTGCACTGTGTGTACAGCTGTGCCTCCCTGCATCATTTCTCCATTGAAAACTCTTACACTCTAACACTTGATTCTTCTTAAATAGCTTCAAAGTCAGAAAAACCGTCAGCAATGCCGTCTACATTTTCGCTCGGAGCTACAGTGTGTCATGCTTGCATTGAGTGAAATATTCCAAAACCGCGGCGCTTTACCATCACATCAAATAGAAAATTCAACATCATTTTACACACACATCTACAGAATTCAGCATGACATAAGTGGAGTCAAGGGAACTCAGCAAGAGAGCCTGACTGAAATTATAAATATATATATATATATATATATATATATATATATATATATATATACAAAGCTTCGATGGGGTTTGAATGCTTGCCGGCATTTGAATGATGATGGATCCACTGGTAAAGTTCAGTGGGTTGAAAAGGTTACAGCCCTCCACCACATGAAAATGTTCAATTCACACCTTGACACTCATCTCTGGCCTGCTCTTCACACACTGTTCTCACACACACGCATGCACACACACACACACACACACACACACACACACACACACATGCACACACGATCACCCTTACTTCAGCTCTTACTTAAGCTTATCCTGCAGAGCTTTCCTTGTTGTATTTATATATCATTTCATTATTAATAAAGTAAAAGAACATTTTTTTTTTCATATTTGCATATTATCAGCTAAGCAAAGTTTATATTTAAGTGGCATATGTTCTGTTTAAACTTTCAAAACAAGCCTCATTCGCACTTTTTAAATTACCAGCCGACACACAGTGCAACATTAATAGTTACTGTGCTTTTTGTTGGGAAAAAAAAAAAGGGAATAAGATGACAGTGACACAAAGGGACCAACAAAGCTACATCATTTGTTTAGAGCCATTTTGGGCAGCATGTGCTCACACACTCACACACGTCCACTCGTATGCCACACACACACACACACACACACACACACACACACACCATGAGGTCTTACCTCAGTTAAATGGCTGAGTCTGGCCTTTTTTCCCTGTAGCGCAATGCTACCAGAGCTGTCTCCTCAGCTGAGATCGTCACTATCAAACCCTCTGTCTGCCTGACAGAAAAGACTCTTCCACTCACAATCTATTTTCAGTGAACCTGCAACTCAATCTCAGAGACACTGCTCCCCACGGTGGGGTGGGCAGGCTGGGGGGCCTTTCTTTCTCTTCTGCCCGTGGTGATGGAGGCAAGGCGGGGGGATTAAAGTGGCTCAGGACTGGCTCTGGAAATAGAATACATGTGGCCTCCCCTACAACACATACATGTGACCCTTCATAGGGTGGTATGCCAGCTGTGTGTACGGCCATATTATCTCGGGAAACCCCTTGACATTTTTTTTAAGAGCTAGACTTTAAATTTTAATAGACTGAGAAAAACAAACAAAGGCACATTTCAATATCAAAATATGTGATATCATATTTCCCTCCCACACAAACAATGTTTTGAAGGCGAGCACCTGAAACGCTGTGGCAGAATAACACGGCTTCATGTGCCGCAGGTGTTACGTAACATGTCACGGAGGACGTTCGACTGGTACATCCAGTGTGGTGGGGGTCTGTGTCTGCTTGTGGGTGTCAGATTCTGCACAGAACTGATATATTGTATGTGATTATATGTCCTGTGCCACCCGCTGGCTCCAAGGACACTGATGGAATATTTGAACATCTAAAAGTGATGAATTAATAGATCCTCAAAGGAGTGTCGGCCCAGAGGAGCTGACGTTTGTATCTCAAGGCTTTCAGATGTTGTGAGTGGCTGTGTGACTGCACTGACATACTGTTTATATTTCTTGTTAGCAGTAGTGGACTGTACAAAATGAATGTAGTTTTATGTTTTGCTTTAGAAACGACCACAAACGGTATATATTTTTTATCATCAGGACGACACATGAAGACATGCTTAGCACAATCTTGACAAGAAGACTCTAACCTTTTTAAGAAGTTAATAGAACATATTCTAGCGTGAAAAAACTAGCATGAAAAATCAGTGTATGTAATTATGTCATTGTGGTTACATAAATACACACTGTCCTATAAACCACACATTTCCCGTAATTTATCCATTATTTTTCCATTAATCTTGTTTGGCAGGAAGCGGCCATTACGTCTGCGACGGCTCTCAGTCATGCAGGTCGTCGGACTGCTGCATTTTACAAAACAACCCATCGCAATTTCCCAGAACCCAATGTGATGTTTTAAATTTTTTATTTTTTTTGTCTTTTTTGTCTCCCTCCACCCCCCACCTCCCCTTTTCTGAACTACTTTCTGTGCTTAAAACCTTAGCTCACTCTCCAACGACCGAATCGCAGAACACCTGCGACAAATAAATTTATAATAAATTCAATATCGTGCAAAAAAACCTTGTGATATAAACTTTGCCGACGCTGTCTCGGGTCGGCTTGATTTACTGTCACTGTCTCCTTCAATCTTAATTCATTGTAACAGAGAGAATCGTCTTGGCAGCACAAGCCGGTCCTGTAAACTATTAGTATGCTACGGCAACGACGCGCGGTGGTGAAATAAAAAAGACGGAGGCCGTCCCTCGAGTGAACAGAGGAGAAAAAGGGAGGCAGCGAAGAGACAGTGGTGCTTAAGACAGGCTTAGCTCGATTCACAGAGTCAGAGCATAGACTTTGCTCATAAAGACACTTCAAAAGGGAGACATCAAATCCTAGCGCACCACTTCTCAATGCACAAGCCTCATGTGGATCTTCAGTTGCTTTCCAGTTCAAGGGCACCTTTTTTTAAACACACAGAAAGTTATCTTCACAGTATTCTTTTAAAACACCCCTTTCAGAATTCCTTCTTAAAGCTATCCAGGGCCACTACATGGACAGAAACAGAACACTACAACTTTACAGACCACTGTCATACAGTAGATCTCATTCAAACCAATGACAATTACATGTTTTGTTACATTACTTTCGCTTCAAGACCAGAAGCAGAACAATTTTACTAAAAAGCGAGAATGTGAAAAGGAATGAAGTGTGAGGATACAAATCTCCCGTTAAGAGGAGGCAACGCCTAAGCTGGCTCCCTGGAGGTGATGACAGGGATCAGGTCATGATGTAACCTAATGATAACCCCGGTCACCTTTCACCTCTGACACCTCCTGACAATCACTTCCCTCTAAAAGCAAACTTATCTCTGCAGCTCCAGCAAGTATGAGAGGAATGAGTAGGAACTCTCTTCTTTTCGAGTGTGTGTGTTTGTGTGCGCACGCCATAGTCTTATCTGGACACGAATCAGCAGAGACGTGAGATCAGGTTTCACACAGAGGGGTGCGTGTTAATGGGCACAGCTTTTCTGTGGCCTTCAGGGCACATTCACAGTAAGACACCCTTCGGGATCAATTACGGTGCTGTTACGAGTCTGAAAGACACCTGTTTGAACACAAGCGCATCACAAACAAGCACAAATCAACAGCCACGTGGGCTTGAGCACGAATACAATGCGGCAAATACTTTGCCTTGGAGTCCAGCTATTTGTGGGTGAACTAAGGGGTTGTCTGCAACTACGTCCGTCGCAAAACTGTTAAGTTAAACTTGGGATAAGGGAAAAAGTACAAAAAGATGGATCTCAGCCACTATAACATTTGCTGTGTGACTCATTTTAACTTGAGAAGAAGGAGGAGGATTTAACAACACTAATGTTAATCATGGTGCTGCGGATTTCTTTAGTCTCGGTTGCAAAATAACCTCAATGGGACCATATATTCTTAGCAAAGTTGAATTAATCTCCAAAGGTTTGAGGAATTAGTTATTGTGTCGACTTTATTCCCTCGTCTGATCAACATTTGAATAGATGAGTGCGGGCAATTTATCAGCACGATAGTTAATCACGCTGTTTTTTTTTTTTTTTTTTTTTTCACAAATAAATCATAAGCTGTTGCTAGATTGTAAAAGGCGCCTGCATCCTTCAGGACATGATTTAAGTGGGAAAGCTTACAAGTTTTTATATATGAAAGTTTTTAACATCACAACAGTCCATTCGTTATGCACTTTTTAAATGTTATTGGACAATTAAACTATTAACTGTCTCAGTATTTTGCAGCTTTTTTCCAAATTCCTTGTGAGCATAAAAAATCACGGAACTGAAAAATCAATTCATTCCACTGGTTTATTAATGACCTTAAAACGTATACATAACTTATCTATCAAACCCGACTGTTAATAAAGTTTTTTCAGGGACAACAGATGCATCCTCACTAAACACGCTTTTCTATAAAATATATCCACGATTATTGTCAGTATAAAATACTCCACTCTCTCCCAGTGGATAGAATTTAGTAGCAGCAGACATTATTCTCGACAGCTCAGAGGTTTCCAACACTCGCCCCATGCTGCGCAGCAACAGATAAAATGAATCATCACAAGCACTGCTAGCACTTCTGTGTATGTGTGTGTGTGTGTGTGTTTGGGTATGTGTGTGTTTTTTGACAGAAACTTTTGTTATGGTGAGAAAAGAGAAGAAAAAAAAAAAACATATTAAGTCTATCAGTGGCATGAAAGGCAGCGAGCCTTACAGCGGAGGAGCGCGAATGTGCAGAGTGGCTTTCAGATGTCGTCTCACCGCAGCGTGGCAGGATGTGTGTATGTGTGTGTTTGTCTAAGTGTTTTTTAGCATCCAGGGGAGTGTGTGTGTGTGTGTGTGTGTGTGTGTGTGTGTGTGTGTGTGCATGTGAGGATGTAGGGGCGGGGCCACGGCTTGCATACATACATTTGTAATTTCTGTAGTTGTCTGTGTGTGTGTGTGTGTGTGTGTGTGTGTGTTGTGTCTGCATATGTTTCTGGATTTCATGTGGAAATGCATAAGCATATGTTTCTGTTTTGTATGCATGCATGTGCATAGCTGTGCCCTTTTGGCTTTGTGTGTGTATGTGTGTATAAGGGCTGTTTTTATAGGAAACAGTGCTGCTGTGGGCACCAACACAGCAGCTCGTACAAGCCTGGAGTCACTCTTGTCTCACACCAGTCCACAGTGTGTTTAAAGAGCAATGTCTTTTCCTTACCCCTTCTTCTTTTCAGAATAAAAGACGCATTTTATTTGCTTTCACACATGACCTGTTTTGCCCGGATTAAATAAACTGATGCGTTTACATGTTTGGTACTGATGTGAAAACATACGTCAGTTAAAATCCAGACCAAGACTTTTGACTGTTTAAATATGACAATGAGTGCATTTGTGGAGTTCTTAAGTGCAGACACATGTTGCACCAAAATAGCAGCATTTCATAAAAGCAGATATGTGATTTCAGCATGTATTTAATAATTAAACTGGTGCGAGCTGTCAGGAAAATTACCTCTCAATTAGCACGACTGACTTATATATGTATGTAGATCATGTAATAATCATGGCGACACATACGCACGTCACGTTTAGGGACTTTCTCTGATTTACTGAAACACATGTGTTGTGTTTGTGTCCCACTCAGTATATTTTGGCTGTTCCTCATTAGGGAAAAAATAAGTAAAATTCACTGACCGCACACTAAACTGTCTCACCCCCCATTTCAACAATAATATTATTATCTTTGTGTGACTTCGCTTTTTTTCCCCCTGCTTTTTATGTGGTTTGGTTGTTCATAAAATGAGGTCGAATCACTGATTCTTTTTGTAATGATCAGTAAAATGCTGCATGACTTGCTGTTAGTCACCGGAATTTGACCCTCCTAAACAGCAGTGGTATATTCTACATAGTTTTTTTTTTTTTTTTTTTTTTTTTGTTCTGGACCAAATTAATCAACAAACGAGCAAACACATTTTGACTCATAGGAAACAGAAAAACGACAGTTAAGAGATTTTATCTGATGACAACAACACTTTACGCTGTCCTCAGCTGCACTGTATGAAGCAACATGCATTATTAATCTTTACTGATGCTTATCAAAATGAGATCAAGATATGACAGCCAGTGAGTCATGTGTTTCGTGGGTCATTGTGCATTATGTGCATAAATATCACATTAGCACAGTGAAAATGATGTGTGAGACTGTGTTTACTGTCACATGGTTTGTTATTTTTGAATGAAATATAGTTTATTTAAACGTTTCAAACACATGTGTTTGCATGGATTCCATCTGTTTTATAATAAACACTGCTGATCCGACATGTAAATAAACCTTTGTTGGTTGCAGGATGGTACAAAAAAGCTTGTATTTGTTTGTATCCATGTTGCCTGATGATGCAGGGGAAAATGAGAAGCTTTTTAAGACATCGTATAATAAGCCTGTATGTGGTTTGTGATCATGCATATTTATGTCATCTGTCTGTCATCCAGTGATAAACTGCCTATTTATTAAATTCAAACGCTAAATCAACCTGTGAGTATTCCACCAGCGTTTTTCCACCGTTCACTGTTCACTGTCTGACATGTCACTTAGTGATGGATCAAGGAGAATTTCCAGTGTCAAAACAAGAGCCAATCCAGAGATCAACTCTCCAGTGTGTCCATTATCGTCAAGTCATTCATCATGGTTTTCCAAAATGTTCCTTCGGTGCGCCGCATGAAAATTAAATGAGTGCTATTTCTTTTGTCTAATAGCTCATAATCCTGCAGCAATTCAAAATAGTATTTCAATGTCAAACCAGTGCTGAACGTAGCAGGAGTGTGATTGATTGCAACCTGCAAGCCATTCAGTAGTATTTCCATTGTCAACCATCCAGCAGATAATGGACTGGTAAATCCACTAGCAAGTCGTCCAGCGTTTAACCAGCCAATGCTTTTACTTTTAGGTATTAGCATGCGACCGAGACGCTGGTTAAATGCCACTTTTTTTCCTGGTCACAAATGTTTCCACCAGCGTTTTCTGGTGTGTGGTTCTTCAAACAACTGAAATCTTGAGCTTTAACTACAAATGTACTGTGTGAAATGCGCGAATATGAAAATAGCTGCCTTTCCTCAGTCATATATGCTTTTAACAAAAAAATGAAATATTGTGTTGAGAGAGAACTGTGACCATAGCAACTTTCTCCCAGCCACACATTTCACAGGTGTGTTATGTATGTGCTAATGTATATGTGTGTAAGTATTATTAGTCATGCAAAGAACCATTACACTTCACAGACATGCCACAGTGTACATGTCTGTCCACAGACAGTGTTGAGTAGCTGTAAGATCACACCAACAGGGGCAATTAAAGCCCTAAAGGGGTTATTTGAAGCTTTAAAATAAATGTGCGGCCCTGAGGCATTTAAACCGCAACGTCTAAAGTCTGCATCAGAAGACTGTACTCTGAAACTTAAACCTAATGTTACACTTTCTATCCCTTATAGCTGCCACTTTCTAAATGGCTTATCTTGTGTGTGGCCCCCCCACACACACACATAAGCCAGAACACACACATACAGACCCCCCCTCCCCCCAGCCTTATCATGCTACATACACTAGGATATCAAATGATGGCCCTAAAATTTAAGGTGATCCCTTTTTCCTCCTCGTTCTTTTGTACTATGTGCTGTGTTTCGACTTTGTCGGATTCTTCTAGCCCAAAATAAAACTTCCTGTATACTTTTCAAAATAAAATCCTAACGGAGGGGAAGGGAGCAGTTTTAATGTGGAACAGATGCAGGGAATTCGTGGGAAGAAGCAACAACACCATATTAACACCGATGTTTTATTAAGTTTATACTGTATTTTTGCAACATGAGCTTGTCTGTAAAAAAAAAGTGAGGTTGTCTATACAAGAAAGTAAAAACTAAAACTACAGCACTGAGTATTCAACCTCTAGTGAAGCACAACTTAATTAATTCTACACATTAGTTACACTTCCTTGAACTACCAGTGTTCAGGAAAAAAAAAGTGGTCTCTAAAACTGCTTGTAATTGCTACCTGGAGACAACTTTGGCAAAAAAATTCTTTTCCCCCATCCATTTGAGGGTTGATTGACGTTAGAGAGCCCAAACTGCTCCCCTGGGACCCTACACACAGCCCCTTTGTGCAGCCATTAGAGCCATGCAACCATGATGTCATGCAAAGTGACTACAGCAAGGTCCATGAAAGACCAGAGCAGCGGAATGGACCTTTATTACTCCCACACAGGAAAAAGGGGGCTGAGGTCCACTACTCTCTCTCTCCATTTCTTTCTCCGTGTTGTTTCAGTCTCCTAGCGACATTAACCTAAACACGACATACACCGAAAGCGGCACATGACATCAGCGTCGCCGTTCATTTAGAACTAATTAAAAGCGTGTTTCATTTCTTGTAAAACATTTACACCTTTTTCATATTAGTGTTTCTTGTGTGCCCCGCTCCAAAAACACACTTCAGATTTATATGTATTTTTAAGCCACAGTTGGGAGACACAGGAGGCCTGTTGTTGGTTTAGGATTCTCAGGGTGTTTTTTTTTTTTTTTGGTGGGAGAGCGAGGAGAAGCCAGAGGGGTACGGATTGAGCCGCAAAATGGAAAATGGGAGTCGGTCGGTGGCCTGATCATAAAAGACCCCCTTTTCTGCTCAAAAACAACGGCCAGACAACTCTCGCCATTGTCACTAGAAGTGTAAAATGTGTTCCAACCTCTGCCTATAATCCCTTCCAGCTGCTTTTAGAGTTCTGCGGTGTCTATGATCGAGGGACGTTCTGTATTGTCAGTGAGTTCAAGCCCACAGACATGACCACTGATGGGTCTGATCTAATGGGCACGGCTGTATCCCAGCACCAGCCTTGAATCAGACACCGGAGAAGATGTCTCGCCATCTCTCTCTTCATATAATGGAAAGAAACAAAGAAAAAAAGAGGGGGGGGTGACAAGTCCTATAGGAGCAAAAACCACTGAATGAAAATATGTGTCTTTCATTATGTGTGAATCCTTCCTGTCGTAATAGGTTTGTTGACAGTCTGCGTGGACCTCCTTGCAAAAAATGCAGTCGCTTTTCTGATCTTTCGACAACGTACACAAGAGATGACTGGGATGCACAGAACAGACGCGGCAAAATCAAATGTTTCTCAGTGGAAAAAAAAAAAAAACAAAACAAAAAAAAAACAAAAGCACAAGCACAGTTTGTCAGTGTGTCTGAACGCTTGGGACATAACTGAAGGGGAAGTACTGTTGTTGGAGATGTAAGAATTGGCTGATGATAAAGGACCGTCTTTCTCTTTACATGTGGTTTGGCTTTTGGAGAACGCGAGATTCCAGCAAGAATGGGACTTTTGTTCATCTCGTCCCCGGCTTTCATCAAGTTGTCATTTACATCTTTGATGTAGAGGATAGTTAAGCCTCATTGTTCTTGTTTTTTTTTTGTCATTCTTCATTGATTTTTTTTTTTTTTAAACTTTTACAAGAACACATTTCAACCTGGATTTTATCTCTCCGAGCATCCTGCCACAAGAGGACACTGATGTTTATAATGAATAAAGTCTCTGTGTGATGTTGTTTCATTTTATGACACTGTAAATTCATTAGGAGGAGCTTTAGCATATGCAAAATTTGTGTGATCACAGGTATGTGCCTTTACACTGAATGTGGGTGTGTGTGTGTGTGGTTCGCATAGGTGGGGGTCTTGTAATAGGCTCTGGGGCGGTTAAGTAGGGGAAGAAGCTGAGCTGTGACCTCGTTCCAGTCAACTGCTCATGAAAACAGCAAGTCAGCCGAGTGTTAAGAGCAAGTGGCATACGCCGTCTGACTCAAATCACGTTTCATCAAAAGTGCCGCGCCTCACGACCACAGGGCCGCGCCACCATCTTTAACCTCTGAGCCACGCTCTCACATCCCGCTGCCTTTCTCTGGCGTCACTGAGAACAGGCAGCAACCTGTACACAATGTTCAGACGCACAAACGTTCACATCATTAACGGCACAAACATAAATACCTGTTATATTTTGGGCTGGATACCATTACTTTGACTAAGAAAAGCTAGGTTTTAAATTGACAACACTTAATTCCAAGTCCTAAGTGGTTTATAACACACTGTAATGGAGTCGTACACAGGTAAAGTATATAAGAAAAGTAACAAAATCAGCGTTTTTGCAGCACATAATGGAATTAGTAAGGTTCAAGTAAATTGTATTAAAATCACAGTCAACTGTTAGTTGATATTTGCACAATTCATTATCAAAAAAAAAAAGGTAAAAACAAGTTCTAGATCACTGCGGAGTCAGAATAAAAGAGGCTAACGGCTTTTTATGCTTCGGTCTCATTATATTTGCATGTTCTTACCAAACGTTGGTATCTTGAAACGGGTGGGAAGCTTTAAAGAGGGTGGTGCACGTTTCGCCACCCTAACCGGTCCATCCCTACACCCTGAATGAAAAATATGTTTATAAAATTCTTTCTGTGTCAATGCTGAACAGCTCATCAAGTTTCCCGACTTAAAAATGACCAAAAACAGCACCGGTGATAATCATTTACTCCTCCCGCTACAAGCTGTATCAGCCAATTTTAAAATAATACAACGCTGTTTAAGAGTTAAGAGCCAGTCGTGACCTAAAAGACGAGTTAAGATACAGGCTGTAATTACTGTGAATACACTGTTAAAACTGTCAACGCTAACAGAAGTAGCTGTTACCTCCTCTGAGCAGCTGGTTAGTTTGGCTCAGAATCAGTAAAGACAAAAAAAAATTCAACATACATATATACTGTATATTACATGCTAGATTTGTGAAAAGAAAAGCTCCCGTTACATGTTTGCTCAAAGCAGACACTTAATGTACTGCAACGTTTGCTACCTAAACGTCCGACCTGCATACAAAGTGAGTCGCTCTGGGACAGGAGACAGCAGAGCAGATGAAAGTGTGAAGCGGAATTAAAGAGTGTAGAAGAAAAGCGACCGGGGAAGTGGGGCTTTCTAGCAACGAACGATTCTGACGCCGCTTTCTGAAAGTGCCCCTAATCCACTCCTAACTCCGTTACATGTGGGACACTTTCGTTTAGAAGGCAGCGATAAGCCGAACAATGGTGAGGAGAGCCCACTTCGAATAGCATCACAGCGCCGATGCACTTTAACACAATTATTAACAAACACAAAAAAGGGCAGTCTTTTTGAGGAAAGGGGGGTTGTCAATTTTAGATATGGCTCCAGAAGGAAACTGGGCCACTGCAGGCTTTGATGTCTTAATTGTGTGAGTATGTGTGTGTTTTCTTTCTTTTTCTTTTTTTTTTTTTTTTTTTTTAAATCACCAAAGAAACCAGGGCTCATTGATGGAACAAAAAAACGACAGAGACAGAGAAGTAGGAGGAAATGGAGATAATGTGAAAAGAGACAAGGAATTAAAAATAAATAAATAAATAAATAAAAAATGAAAGAAATGCAGAAAATAAGGAGGAAAGAGAGGACGGCAGAGCAGACAAGAAGAATGATGGGATAGAGGAGACGGGGAAGATATGGCGCAAAAAGAGACAAATATGTCTCTGATATAGAAGAAAGAGTGACAGAGCTGAAGTGCTGTGGAATCCCAGTTGAATAGGCCTTGATTAACTGTGGCACGGGGTCAAAGCAGGGCCTCAGTCTGCTGGGGCCTGGCTTAGGAAAATGATGTGTGTGTCATTGTGTGTGTGTGCACAAGTGCATGCAACTGTAATTTGCACTTCTCAGACATGTGAATACAGTTTGTAAGACATGACACAACGGTCTGTCTGGTTAGTTTATGGTAATCCGAGGGAAAATACACATACAAAAAATGAAACTCTCTATAGTGAAGCTGCTGCTCAACATGAAGGATTTTGGATTCCAATGTGACAGTTTAGATGAAAGTTTGAATAATTTTACATGAGAGATACATGAAGTACGGGCTACAGCCGACACTAGTTAGACTGGATCTGACAAATCAGACATCAAAAACCCTAAAAGTGTTAAAGGTGACTGGAGAAATCAATACTGTTGGAGATAATCCTTCGTGCTACGACCACAGTAAAACGAGCTGCAGCTTTTTGTTCCTCGTGTGTATTTTCAGACTAGTAGCTTGAAAACTGTTGTCTCATCCAATATACATTAAAAAGTTGACGCTTCTCACTCGAGGCGCATTCAACGTTTGTTCTCTTGACTCTGACTCCTCAGAACAGAAGGTCTGTTGACACTGATGAGATATCAGAGCTTTGTTTTTTCAAGCATTTAAAATCTGTTCTTCTCACTGCACTGACACTATAGCTGATAAGGTCAATATTATCAGGTATTCTGACGCTAACTGCTGTATTGGATCTCATGCGTCTACACTTGTGATGAATGATGTCATATTTACTTCATGCTCAATGTGTGTGTGTTTATACTTGAACATCTCTGAGTGTGAATGATCATACATGGCTGTAAGCTGCATGTAAAGAACCTTGAAAAAAAACATCTTTTACATACCGTCACTGTGTACAACGAGGTCAATGTGGCTCTATTACAGGGGTCCTCAAACTCTTCCACAAAGGGCCGTGTGGCTGCAGGTTTTTGTTCCAACCAGTCGAGAGCACACAGTTTGAACGATCAACTGTCTGAAGACTGAGATCAGTTAATTAAATGAGTCAAATTCTGCCTCTTGGTTGGACAAAAACCTGCAGCCACACGGCCTTTTGTGGAATAGTTTGGGGACCGCTGCTCTATTGAGTATGTTCAGTAAGTGCGTGTCCACGTGCCTAGTTTATAGTACATGAAATCTGTTACAGGCCTCACCTGGGGGCTAACGCTGGGGCCGTAGCCCATTCCCGGCGAGTTCATGGTGTGAGGGCCCATGGGTGAGCTGATGACAGAGAAGGGCGACGCCATGCCGTTCATGGGCGAACTCAGCGTGCTGATGGGAGAGTGAAGGGAGCCGGTGGGCCCCATGGACGTCGGGCTGAGCAGAGGTGGGTGCATACCCCGGTGGGACGTGGGTGAGCCCAGGGGCGAAGAGGTCATCTGGCCTGAGGAGTCTGTTCCCGAGACGAAAGAAAAATAAAAAGAAGGACATTAGAATGACAGTGTTCTGATTATTGTAAGAGACAAAAACGACAACAAGCCCAAACATTGTAATTTCAAAAAATGAACACAATCTTCATTGTTTGATTAATTTTCAGCAAAGTGTGAAAACAGCTGTTGAATGTGAGCCCAGTGCAGGGAAATTGACAAGTCAGAAAAAGAACAGGACCAAAAAAAAAATAAATAAAATGCTCGAGACAATTAAATCCAACAATAGCTATTGTGGAAAAGAAATAAAAACATAACACTAGAATCAACAGAGGTTTACTATCTCTGCACAGTAGAGTGGATCTATCCGTCAAACTGAAGAGTTAACCTCTTCACGGGTGCTTCCCTTGGGGATGAATGAGGACAGGATGTATATATATAATGCATGTGCTTGATGAGTGGGGTAGATAGCCCCGGAGTGACCGCGTCTCACCAGAAATCACAATTTTATGCAGCTAAAACTGCAACAGCAAATCCTATTGTAGGGGAAACATAACCGCTGCCTGTTCCAAAGCAATGTATGGTGGACGTGGTGGAAAGTGCAGCGTCACTACATTTGGATATTCAGCACCAAGATATTTAAAACTTTCAACTAATCGTTTTGACACTGATACAAAACATGTTCTGGCTGCAAAAATATCTTCCGTAAGGTGTTTTCTATTGCAGTTTAGTTGTATAGAAACATCACTTCTAGGAGACAACCGTTGCCAGGAGAGCGTTGAACCAAAGCCGAGAGGGAAACTTGTAGCGAGATCGACATCAGACAGCGATAAGAATATACTCATACGTATACGAGCTCCTGTTTTTTTTTTTTCTCTCTGTCCTCTCCCACTTACACTTAGTCCCAATCTTGTACGCTGGCAGGCTATCTTCCCATCAGCTGTCATCGCGGAGGATATGGGACAGACAGGAGTGTGAGTAAAAGAAAGAGGATACTGTGGTGTGTCACTGAGAATTTGGCAACAGAGTCGAACGTGCACTGATAACAACTCCCTCCCTCCCCGTCCTGCCTTTCAACGCCGCCTTTCATTCCCTCGTACCGCTTCATTTTATGGTCACGTCTGTCTTTGCCGTTATCCGCCTTCTCTCTCTCCGTCCCTCCGCCGCTTCTGTCTAATCTCTACATCGCTGAGGAGCCATCCCACATTCTGCGCTTTTTTTTTTCTTTCCCCAGAATATTTCCCTTATCAGTGTCTTATGTCTAACTGATAGGTCCTCTGAGACAATGTCAGGATTTGGGGGGTACACTTTAAAGAAATTTGCAACCATTTTGAAAGATAATGAAGTAAAAATATGTTCACATCTGGAAATTTGCTGCTTTTCTGTGTTTTACATTAAAGTAAAACTGAATTAATTTTTTTTTTTTTTTGGCATATTAGACTGACAACGTCATTAATCAAGAAAATAAACGTCAGTATTTTTTAGTTAGAAGCTTTTTCCAACTTTCACAAATGTTTAATAAACCCTTTTTAAAATTCCATCCAGACCATCACAGAATAATTAATTCACAACACCCAGGCCTGCAGCAGATATAAGACAGCTTAAGGTCACCCCCCGTCAGTCTGTTGTCCTAACATACCCTCTCTTTTATACCCTGTCCTATTTTGACACCACAACTCTGCTCTCTCTCTCTCTCTATCTGCAGCGGGGACATGGACTTGTTATGTAATAAGTGAGTGTGGCTTGTCTATCACACACACTCCCACGTTTCATAAGTGACCAGGTTCCTCTGTTTCCACATGTGGGATTAAAGTGACGGATGGCTCAATTAGTTGTCAGTCGAAAGTTAAGAGTTAGTTTTCCTGGAGTGCCTTGCCTCAGTCCCATCTGAGTTTACAGGAGTTTTTAAGGAGTTGTTTTGTTTTTACTGTTTTTTTTTTTTTCAGTGGAAGTGTGACTGTGTGTGGTTCCTTGGAAACGTGTGTCCCTGCTGTGAAATCTTGTGAATTCGGGAGAAAAAAAAAAAAGGGGGGGGGGGAGAATCTTTGCATCTTTCCTCCTGCATCAGCAATCCTCAGAGCAACAACCTAAGCTGCCGGCTGAGCCAAGCCAAACACTTCCTGCACATCCTGCTTGCCTCACGAGCACTTCCTGTGTGAGCGCGCACAAACACACACATGCACACACTTATACACACATGGCCCCCATCCTTTTGAAAACAAACACACATCCGTCTTAATAAAGGGCTAACAACGGCTCTGCATCTAGCTGCATTAGTTCTGTATTTAATCCTCTGACTGATACCCCTTGAGCTTATATCCTTGTGATTACATTTTTTTTTCCTAAAATGCGCCCACAAACTTAATTCCTGTAAAAAAAGAAAAAAAAATTAAATAAATACATAAACGCTCTCTCTGAGCCAGCAATTCCCATAACCCTTCTCCAATTGGGTTTTAATTCAGGCAGATAAAGCAAGCTGTGGTATTACGGCTGCCAATCTGCCATTGTAGGTCTCAGCAGGGGGGAGGATGGAGGGAGGGGTGGGGGGGCTCAGCTGACAGAGTCCCAGCAAGGCCCCACCTCGAGGGAGTTGACAGAGACAGGCTGGGAGGTAGATCAGCCTGTTTCTCTCACTCATTCATTCCTTATGTCTCTTTCGCTTCCACTTATTTGGAGAAGAAGAACAACCAGAGCAGAACATAAACTGAAAAATCTCCCAGAAATCTTCTGTGATGTTCTTTTTTCCAGATGACCATGAAGCAAGCGGTGTATCCACATGGTCATATTATATTGTATGTGAGCGGTCTTACTAAAAGTGAACACTCCCATAACATATACATGTATCACAGCAAACCGTGTGTGTGTGTGTTTGCACATCTCTGTGTGTATGTTTATTCTTGTTGGAGTTGAGTTGCCAGTGTAGGATTACAGCAGGATGAAAAGGACTCTGTCCTAATCCTCCCCGGAGAGGAGGAGGAGAAGTAAGGAGAGGAGAAATGCAAAGATTGTACATGGAGGGAGGAGAAGAGAGGAGGAAAAAGGTTAAGGAGAAGACACGGTGGGCAAGGACAAGCTGGACAACGTATGAAAAAGACAAAGAGAAGGGAAAAGAAAATAAGGGAAAGTTGTGTTACACAGAAGCTCCTGCTTGTATTTCTTCAAATACCCACTTTCAATTCAACCTGTTGAACTGGAAAATGAAAAAAAGTTTGACAAGCAGTTTTGGGAAAACACTACAAGTGCCAGCGAGCAGCCGTTTGTGCTACCTAAAAGAGATTAGATAAGAGTGTGTATAGGAAGGGCAAAAGAGAGAAAAGGCATGAGTGGAGGCACGGAGTGGAGAGTGGCAGGTGTCCAGTGCTTTAGAGAGTTGTTGTTTGCAGCCTCTGCCTGTGTCTATTGGCCTGGATGGTTGGGCACACAAAAGCACAACTGACAGCTACAAATAAGCAAATTAGGGCCAATCTTACTGGCAACTGTAGACAGAGTACTTCACTTATCACTTCAGTGCAGCACACAAGCATCTCCTATTTCTAAACAATGCTTCCCATCTCACTCTCCCCTTATTTTCTTTCTCTTTTCTCTTTTTTTTTTTTACCCTTTTGCCCTGACGTCGGTTGCGATTACAAGCAGAAAATTTTCCAATTTGCATCCCGGGCGTTGCGGCTTCATGAGCTTAGAATTACAATAAATGGATGATTGAGATCATTGTCGTTTCCGTCATCGTTGGAGAAGTGACGGGTAAGGTGTTGCTGCTTCACCAAGTATGAAACAACCCACTGTTGTGTTTGCAGGTTTTTTTTTTTTCCCTGACAATTGATGTGTCGCGTTGTGATTGATGGTTGCCCTTTTCTTTACAGAAAGATCACGCCACCCGTCTTTGATTCATCGGCAAAAGAGGTGAAACAGCACATCCTATCCGAGTTTGTTCGGAAAGCAGAGGGAAAATTTTTTAGAGGCGACATGCCGACAACAGAACCGTGGGATTGAAAATGGTGTAACAAAGAATGAAAGAATAGAATCCACTTTTGTACTTTTCAGCTACTTGGGGGTGCGGGTCGGGCACATTAATGGAAGTTTTTGTGGATGGTTGGACATACACAGCACTGCTCCCTGAGGATAACAATAACTATATAAGTCAGACAAGTTGTTTTAGGAGAAACTGACAATCGTTTTTGTAATTTTGGTAGAAAGTCTTGCTGTAGGAAACCTAGTAGAGGGGTGGGGGTGGGTGGTGGTGGGGTGGGGGCAGTGTTGATCTCATTCTGAAGGAGCACAGCAGAGGGTGCACTGTTTGTCTGCTACACAGAGCTGGTGTTGAGAGGCAACTGTAACACAAACCTACAGGACTTTCTATTCAAGGCTCCACTGATAAAAATGGGACAATCGGTGTCTCTTCGGAGAGAGACTGTTTGCCGACTCTTCACAACTATTGCTTCCCAGTTTGAAGGCGTCTCAAGATACAAATGAAAGGGGCTGGGAAATGATTATTCACAGAGAGGTAGAAAGACACATAAAGGATAGCTGTTCTGACTTACAACTCCGATTAATCAGGCCTTTTTCCCCTTCGCATAAAGTTAATTCAAGCTTTATCTAGTATTTTAGCTTATTTATTGGATATCCAAGGGCTTAATTACCACAGGGGATTTCTGAGCTCCACCATCAACATCATCATCAAGTGTTGTGGCTAGTGCTGTCTTGACTTTTCAGAAATAACATTCACTGTCACAAGCAAGTGCCTAAGCACAGAGGCCAGACAGATGCTGGTTTTTCACTCTGCAGCTAACTCTCCTCCTCTATTATTCATTTACTGGTACCACAGTGGAGATTTGGTGGATCACGAGGGTGTGGGATGCAGCAAAAACAGAAGGAGAGAGCTCATAAATCTCTTGCAAATCACACATTTTATGTCCAGTTGGCGTTTTGCCGTGAAATCTCGTCACTCACGGCCGTCAAAATGCAAAAAAAAATAAAAGCATAGTGTTTGGAGTAGTTTGTATGTATAAGATGATGCAGCGGCAGCTTTAGGCTAATGCCGCCATAGCTTCTGTCCAATCCTATATTCTCGAGACTTTTGTTAGATCTTTTCACTACAGCGCAAACATACACGAATACACACACACGCTGACTGTTCTGACTGTTTCCATGCAGATTCCTTGCACAAACAATGGGTTTTCTATACCACCCTGATTCAGCTGAGGGATGATGGCATCGTTGAGACAGTAGCCAGGAAAAAAATGATCATTTCATGGATTGACTTCGGTGCACATGAAGCAGGAATGAGTCACTCGCAGCTACAAACCGCCGCACATTAGCAAACTGCAGTTCCTCCCAACGGAGAGAAATTGATGAAGCTGCGGCCTTGACAACAATAACGCAGACCCTCCTCCCATCATCACCACCAACATCATCATCTTTAACTCCCCCCCCCTCCTCCATCTGTTGACTTGAAGCGACAAGCAACATTTTTTTTCCTCTTATTTTATGATTCACAGGGACGTTTTAGGAAGGAGGCAGGTGAGTCAGTTTTAGTTTTTGAAGTGCACGGAGAACCACAGCGCAGTCTGGATGAAACGCTAGTCATTAGCATTTCTCCGGATGTGTTCAGAAGAAAAGATTCAACAAAAACCCTGGAGATTTAGTCGGTTGCGTAAAAAAAAAAAAAAAAAAAAAGAAAAACCAGAGCCCAAAATAACACAGGAGTCGGTAAAACAGCTTCATTTTTAGAGTTTTTACCGCTGATGTCTATATCACCATGACGACAGCAGGCTGATGTTGTATTCAATCTTTGATGCGGCATGTGGGTGTGTTTCTATGTGCGCTTTGACAATTAGATTATTATTCATCAGCTTATTGTCACCATCACACTGTGTTTCAGCGATTAATTAAATACTAAGGTCAACATAGTTTGGATGCTGCACAAGTGTGTGTGTGTGTGTGTGTGTTGTGAGCACACATGCTCATTAATCAGGGAATGTGTTTCTTCTGTCTTCCACAAAATAAACAGGTCCAAAGAATACATATCTCAGTGTGATGTGTTTACTCTATGGATATGGAAAAGTGGGAGTGTGTGTGTGTGTGTGTGTGTGCACACGTGTGGGTGTATGTTTATGGTCTGTGGGAGTTGGTGTAGGTGCGGGGCCATAACTGCCTGATGACATGTTAACGTGGGATGTAAAACATGATGAGTTATGTTGATCTGTAAATGTTCAGTCCATCAATAGTCTTTTTGTTGTTTTTGTGGTAATTTCATTTGATTACACTGTTTCTTATTGCTAAAACTATAGGCAATTAACTTTCCAACTATTTTTGAACTGCTAAGTAAACACAGCACAACTTTCTTTTCTTTTTCTACGTTGCCGCGGCTTTTTAATCTTCTCAGATGTCTGTTACTTTCTATTGATCTAAACTCAAATAACTTGTTGTAAACCGCTCTTGTGGCGTGTCTCTGCCCTTTCCTGTTTTAGTACTAAACAGAAAAAACACTTGTTCTGTTCTTGTATACTTCTCGTGTAGCCTACTAGACAGCTATTTTTGTCCATTAAACAAACAAAGGAGTTTAAACAGTATTCATGGTATTAGTCAGCCTGATGAAGACAGCGCGGCTACACTGAAGCTCTGATGTGTCATTTTCAGGCTTGCGGTCGGTCGTAGCTTATTTTTATTTTTTACATGTTAAACATGTTTATGCAAGAGGGAGGAGTGTTGCTGTTGCGGGCGGAAGCATTCGATCAACGCCTGTAAGAACCAAGTGAGGACATCACAGTCTTATTGAAGGGAAACGGGACAAAAACAAGGTTTTGTTCTTAGTTGTATCTTCTCCTTTGGTCATTGTGCTTTTCACAATCCACTCATGATTCTATATGAAGTATAGAACTCTCATTACTTTTAATCCTGCATCCTCATTGCACTTAGCCAGGCAAGTGAGACAGCGAGTGCAAAAAGTCATGTAGTGATGAGGGTGTCTGCTTTAACAGGAACTCCTGTCATCATGAGATATCATCAGTCAGTTGCACCTGCAACTCTATAGTAGCTGGATCTTTGTGACAATTCTTACCAAAAGTATCCAAACCCTCTTTCTCTTTTAAAACTCTCTTTTGGGGCCCGTATCTGTTGATACCAGTGATTCAACTTGTAGACTAAAAGACAGAAGGTAAAGAACAAAAGAATAAAGGGTCTAAATGTGGGATAAGTGGCAGCAAAAAAAAACAAAAAACAAAAAAAAAGGACAAAACAGGCCACCCGTAATTTCACAGTAGGTGGGCTGCTAAATGCCATAATTTGATGCGCTGTGTTGATATAACCCGATTCTTTTTTTTTTTTTTGCCTGCTGAAACAACTGCCCTCATTAAAGACTTAATTCTTTCCCTCCCACCTCCCCATGTAACGCTCATCTGTCTCTCACGAGGTCCCTTTATTTTCCCTCTTATTTCTATTCATTTCCTTGATAGCGCGTAGATGAAGGCAACCAGCTCCTGGGGCACACTGGTGCTCTCGGTGACTCTTAAGTGTCTGAAGACGCCGAGTGGAGCCGTGGCTGGCCGTGGCTTGGTGCCAGCTAAGCCGCAGATTACTGGCACAATTGCTAACAGTGCCTCCACCCCCACTGCCCCCAACAGCCAAACACTGTGATCTGCTGATATAGCCTAATTGTTCTCTTTAGCTCAGAGGTGATATACCACCTCTCCCCTGAAAGCTCAGTGCCGGAGAGCGCCAGCTGGCTCCAGAGCAGATCCTGCACTAAGACTAAGACGAGGCCGACAAAAATGTTGCAGCCTGGAAATACTTCAGCAAACGCATAAATCTCACACTACTTCAAGATTGATCTACAAGAATTTGGATAGGGGCCAAAAAAGCAGTTGGAGCAACATCTGGTTTAGCAACGAGAAAAAAGATAAATATACATGTTTTTGCAGTGTTTATGTCTCACATTTTATTTATCGTGGACTCATCGTGTTTTTTGCAGTAAGTTACAGGGTCCTTTGTGGAAACTTGGTGCTATAAGACGAGCAAACAGACGAGCGGCAAGAAAACTGATTATATTGTGGAGGTAAAGACGTCCGTATTGATTTTAGCTGCGGTAGTGATGTATCATGTTAAAAATAACCAGCGTAGGTTATGAGCAACAAGTAGAGAGTAACAAACAAGGTACAGAGAGAATTAAAAAAACAAGGTGTGACATACAAATGAATACTAAGCAGCGTGGTGGAAGCTTCACACTGGCTGTCCTCTGGCTGGCAGCTTCTGTCATAAGCAACAACTGACAATAGCAGTTGATCAAAGGCAAAGCATGGAGCGATCATTACCGGCGCAGCCTGTGGAGCAGCCATCAGCAGCAGGAGATTACATTTGCAACTGATGCTCTTCTTTGTCTTCTTCTTCTCTTTTGGAGGATTCATTACCTTTTCAGCAACACGGCAGCTTAGCAAGCGGCAAAGGGAGCGCAGAGTTAATAAAAGTCCGAGATGTTAAAGAACAACAGGCTTGTTGAATAACCTTAAACAGACAAAGAAGAGGCTCTGCAGCCTGATGATTACGTCAAAGCTTCAACTCTGTCTGTGGAAATACAAAGATTAAGTAAATAGGTTGCCTTCTTTTCTGCATTACATGTTTGAAATAATAATAATTATGAAAGAATAGAAAGGAAAAGTAGAAAACAAAAAACAAACAAACAAAAAAAAAAAAACATGATATTTGTATTGTTTAGTCCGTCTGAGCTGTCATGACAGAGACGCTCGTTTGAATCCAAGAAGCGGAGAAATGCAAGGCGGCCAGGAAGCTATGATTCATCGAGCTTCCTCTTCTGTTGTGCCCTGAGATAAAAATCACAACACAGGCTCTTATCTGACTTGCTCGCTGCCAAAGCACACTTGAAGGCACATGGCCGAACATATACATACACACACACACAAACAAGAGAGATAATAGCACGACTGCAAAACACAAGATTGAGCGCAATTCAACAACAGCAGCTGTAAAGAATCTGATAAGTGCTTTTGATTACTTTCACATTTCTGTCAGTTGTGTTTTTAGAACATTTGACAAAATTAAACAGGGCACGGTGATGCAACATCAATCTCATGCAATATTCCCCTTGTGTGCTGAAATGAATAAGAGAGAAAAAAGCATGCTTTTGAAAACATAATGTTGAGACAAACTGATGTGTGTTGACATATCAAAGACACAGGAAAAGCATTTTCACCTGTTGGCGGTGTTTCTCCTATACAAATAAATAAAAATAAATTATTGCCATCACTCCTGGTCTGAGCTAAAAAAATCAAATTTATCAGATGACATCATGGAAATCTTACCAATCTAAATATACTCATGATGTCTGAATGTCTGAAAAAACACACAGATGACTGTAGCTCAGCACAGGACGGGAAATAAAAGGAGGTCAGATCGGGCTAACGGTCGTCATCTTAAACCAAAAAGGTCATTTTAGGGCCCGTTTAAAATAGAGACATGTAGGCTAAATGAGGGGGAGGAAATGCAGCCGCTCTTGAGGTGTAGTGGATGAGAAATTAATCTACAAGGTGTGTCCGCTTCGCTTTTCTAAGTGTCTTGTTATGAGTCACTGCTAATAAAGGCTGTCAGTCGGCGGAGATTAATTATGCCAATTACCAAGGAGGAAAAACAAACTGTCCCTTCCCTCTGGTGACATCAAGAAGAGGAATTTGCCACTTGATGACTTATTCAGAGGTGCCGGGGTGATTGACAACTCCCATTTGCGGCGAGGAAGCTCTTCAAACACATCATCAAGAGAAAAGAACTTGGACCGGGACCAAGGCAGATGCTATTGAACATGTTGCCCCGTATCCAATCCCCCACCCTCCTCTTCTACGCAGCCCATAAAAACGGTTACCGTTCTCTGTTCTTAGACAGGAAGGACATGTTTGGATGTGACAGATCTATTTCAATGAGTCAGCTCGGGTGAAAAAAAAAAAGGGTTCACATTTAGGGTTTTAGGTCACCGAAATAATGTCAGAGGTTTTTTTTCGGTGGAAAGCTTGAATTTATTGGCCTTATTACAAGCCTTTGAGACCCCCTCCCACCCCTACCTCCGCCTCTGTTCTGTTTCTTTCATTTTTTTTCCCCCTCTGATTATTATTCTTTTGTTCTAGCGCTGTGAGGTGCTGGTCTGTTTGTAATGAAATCCAAATGGAGTAGGTTCTGGCTCCTGGCCTTGAGCTGGAGCTGCCACCCCCCACCACCACCACCTTCCCTCCCTCTAGGGAAACAAGCTTGAGATAAAGGAAAGCAGAAAGATGGGCAGAGACACATTGATCGATAGATGAACACGTGGAGCAAAAGAGACAGAAAGCCAGATAGATATAGAGTTTTATAGACCGATAGGAGAAATTCACATGGGCGCATGGAGGAAGAGAAAGTGCGAGAAAGTCTCGCAGAGAAAGCGCGAGATTGTGGGGGCCGGTTGGGTGGAGGGAGCGCGGCGCCGATGGGAAAGTATGTGTGTACGTGCTGCAGGAAGAGGCCTCGCAAGCCGGTGATGGCGGTGGAGGGGGGGGGGACACACATGCGCCTCAATACAAGGAGGGTGTGTTTGTGTGTGTGTGAGTGTATGTGTGGGGGGGTGTCGTGTGTTCTGTTTGTGATTGTCACTGGAGGAGTATACTTTGGATTGGTGCACAGACTCGCAGCAAACAAATGAAAAAAAAATCAGCAAAGGGTGGAGATGGAATATTGGAGGAACTCGGGTCCAAGATAAATAAACAAAATCATGAAAATATAGACGTACTGACTGATGAGGCCTGACCTTAACGGCCCAAATCCCCCACTACCAACAACCCCCTACTGCCTCTCCCCTACACGGACATTCTGTCCTGTAAGCACAAAATCAATTAACTTTTGGCCTTTTATCAACAAAATAAGTCACATGAACAAGTCAAACAGCTTAAGTCAACAGCGTAACCTTACTCCACTGAATGCTCCGTCTCAGATGTATATTTCATGGCAGGTTTCAAATGAGCTGCCTGGAAAACACTGCCAAAAACCAGAAGAAAAAAAAAAAACATCTTCCCACGTTTCAGTTTGGTAACGGGTCCTAAAGTTAAAAAAAACTCTTAACTCACCAACTATACTTATATGTTCAATGTGCAATAATGTAAAACAGAGAAAAGAAGCAAATCCTCACACACAAGAGGCTAAAAACACAAAGACATTTTCTATTTAAAAAAATCACTTGACATTACAGACACAAGAGAGTAAATCACTAGAATCGAGACAAATGACACAACATTTTTAAGGTGGGGGTTTTTGCAGTGAGTAGTCTCGTAGACTGCATGTGCTGTATGAGTTTTTTTTTCCCGCCAGAGAAGAAGAAGAATGATCATGACTGATTGAAAGTGTCTGAGCCTGCAGAGATGATTTTCAGGAAGACGTTAGATCAAACAAGGACATGGCTCTCTGGTGAATTACCCACATGGGTCATTCTTCAGGGGGTTGGACCAATGTTTTGGGAGGAGAAGAAAAAAAAAGGAAATCCAGAGGTACTCAGCTAAAGTGTCATGAGCGTCAGCGGGCTGTTAAAGTGGAGCTGGCAACTATGTGGTGGGAGCCTTTTGGATGTATGTCTCTTTATCTTTCTGTGGTTTTCTTCTTGCTCTCACGTTTAATTTTCCCCCATCCTCCCTCTCCTCTGTCCCTGCTTCCTTCAATTTCTCTCCACATCTTTCCGTTGCTTTCTCTGCTCATCAGAGGCACTCCCCAGAGGTGCAGGATAATCCCAGTTCGGAGCAGCGAGTCTTTCATGTCCTGGGAAGACACTCGGGCGAGAGAGCACTGCCAGCTCTCTTCTTTCTCCTCTCTACAGATACCTGCATCAGCTTCCCAGCCCTGCTCTCTCCCCACCATCACCACCACACTTCTCTCTCTCTTCCTCACACCATGCTTGTATTTTCACCTACGTTTATGTTCTCTTTCATTATGGAGCCCATTGGTTCTGCCTGGGACGTGACTAACGCTGCCAGCTTGTGTTTAGACACCACAAACACAACACAAACACTGGGGAGTCAATGTATCTCCAGGTGTTGGGAGTTCAACAGCAGCTCTGACTGCTGCTTTGCAGCTTTTCATCGCTCAGGAAACTTGTGAAGAGCCTCAGGAGGAAGGACACTTCAGACTGAGCTGCACATACCCGCAGCAAAACACTTACACTCTGGCTATTTGAATCAGGTGCTTGTAAAAGACTTTTTCCCCCCAACCTGCAATTCTCATTCAAATCAACTGTGGATTTGACTCACAGAGACATCAACCCTGAATAAAATCCTTACTTCTAACTCAAAGTGACCTTAACTAGGCTCAATCGAATTCCTCACAACATAAAATACACTAGCAAATGAACTGTTACCATTCCTCACTCAAACCTTTGCTTTTTAACATTAAGTTGCCTTTTAAAAGCCTGTGTCACATAAACTCACCAGCTCCTATTATGCGTTGGTATCAAAAGCACCGCATGATATAAGGTGACATATTTACATGGAACAAAAAAGTTAAAACATATGTCATCATGTCCGCAGCTCTCAGCTGTCCACACAAACACAGGCGAAGCTTTCACACTTTTAAAAGGCAACAAAATGAGTCATTCTTCCAGAGTCTCGCCGCTAAAACAATAATCCCTCAGTCCTATCAAAAGGTTGCTTTACTGCAAGGAACTTTTTTTTTCCAATGATGCAATGATGCAACGCACATTTGCTGTGACATTTGTGCTGGGAAAGTCATTTTCTGGAAGGTCCGCTCCCTAGCGATAAAAACCATATTTCTATTTTTTTTTTTTTTTTTTTTTACTAGTGCGTCTCATAGCCTGGATGCCCATGAATTACGTGTTGGGATTGGCTTGGCGACAGAAACCAAATAAAGTGGGTGTTATGATTGGCATGGACAACCACGCTTGACAGAAACAGGTGTTGCTCATTGGCTCGCGCTGATGTGCCCATAGCCGAGGAGCCTCACGATTGGCCGAAGAAGACGCCACCACCGCTCTGCGAGGAAGAAGCTCGCCGATGTAGCGCATGTTTGTGGGCACGGAGGGGGGGGAGGGTTGGCCGGAGTGGAGGGCGGAGGAGAGGGCGCCGCAGAGAACAGACCACCTGGATCACGGGCCTCAAAGGCCGGGCCTGACAGAGTCAATCTGAACAACAGTGAACAGAAGACAGCCAGTCTGCTGACTTCCCCTCTCTTGCATTTTCACTGGCAGCTTTCCAACAAACACACGCTGTCCAGCAAGACTTTTCAAAAGGAGCTTCAGCTCGGGTTTTTCCACCAACCTAAGGGGGTTTTTTTTTTTTTTTTGGGCTCTGCCAAGTGAAAAGGGCAAGTAGATTAAAAATCCCAAAAACATCAAAAATAGCCAAGAATGAGTATTAATTAGCGCAAGTCTAAAGACATCGTGGTGTAGATTTTGTTTCCACTCAAAAAAACATGCTTTTCTTTTTGAAGCAAACAGGGTTGCAATGCTTAAATGCATAGAGAGCAAAAGCTGAGCAATGCTAAAGTGGAACGACTTTTTCTTCCTGTCCTCATTGGGGGTCAAAGATACAGTACATGTTTGGTGAGTGTTGCAAAAATCAAAAGGTGGATGATGAATCAAATTCAAACATCTTTATTAGGCCAATAGTGGGGAAACTGCACTTATGAGTGTTATTAAAAAGTTTCATACAAAGCTTCAGTTTGTGATTCATCCAGTGTGAAGAGGAAGTGCAAGCTTAAAAAAATACCAGGGAACAGAAAACATTTAGGACATTTAGAGTGTTTTTGCCTTGAGAACCGGTTGAATTCATCTCTGTCGACAAACAAAACCTTGCGGGACAGTTTGTCTTCCTAAAAGCACATAAAGGAAGCGTGGCACTTTGAACCAGTTCACAGTGTATTCATGCTGTCTAAGGTCCACGTGGGCTGTCACACATTAATCCCCAGCTTCTGTCGTCCACCGCCCCCTCACCCCCCACCAGCTCCAGCCTCGCGACTCTTTACACTAGAGCGAGGTTGACCTGGGCTGATCCAGACACTCTGCCTCTGTCAAGTTCAGGCAAGAGCTTCAGACTGTCGCGACATAACTTATTTCTTCACTTAACTTTCACTTTTTTAACCTCCTTCTTTCCTCTTATGATGTTTACCTTTTTTTTCTTGTTATTCCTGTCTTTCTGCGCGTTGACAAGTTATTTTTTTTTTCTGCCCTCGTGACCCCCGCATCCTCATCTATGAGGTCATTCAGCCATGACTAACAGTGGTCCTCAGGGTAAAGAGGGTGTGGGATTCCTCTTCCTTTTGCTCGCTGCCTCCAAGGGTACTGCGTGGGGGGTGGAGAAGGTGGAGGAGAGGGGGGAACGGGGGGGGGGGAGTGCAAGGGAAAACATCCAAACATCAACAGAAGAGAAAAGCTCAGCCAAGTTAGAAAACTAATGGGGGAGGCCACTGACAGATAACTCATACAGAGAGACACAGCCCCTCATTACCACACACATGCTGCAGTGTTTTATTTGAACTTGAACCCAAGCGATAGGCTCAGGCTCAGATGCCGGACTGTCTCTCTCCCTCTCCTTCTCTCTTTCTCTCTTTAGTCTCTGTCTTCTCGCCATGGGAGTGTCAGAGCAGGACGGTGAGGAGGACAGGACACCCGCGGTCATACGTTGCCTCTTGAGATAAGTCATGAATCTTTCACAAACACACACACACATACACATACACACACACTTGATATCCCACCCACAGAGATATGATTAACATGCCAATTAGACCAGGAAGCAGCAGGCCTCAAGGCCTCCCTTTTTGAAAAAAGAAAAATCACCATAAATAGAATTCAAACACACACATACAAACAAACCATACTGATAAAAAAAAAAAAAAAAACACCACGCATGAAAGCACATTGCACACAGGCATGACTGCATTAACATAGAGATACCATGAAATGATCAACTTATTCTACATTCCAATACCCACCATCCACCCACACATAACACACAGATTTAGATTTAAATAATACACAATTCCTCTTCATTTTCTTTCTATGGTATAGTATATAAAACATACAGGTCTGGAGGAGGCAAAGTGGTGGAGTTGTAACAGAAACCACTGTAAAATGATTAATCTAGTGTCTTCATGAAGTTTTATCTTTGAGAAGCTGGAATCAGCAGATGTTAAATCATTTTAAGGCTTTTATTGTAAAAAAAAAAACAAAAAAAAAAACAAGCTGTCAATCTACTGGTCAACTAACTATCATAGCTGAAGTCTAATGTTTTTTTTTTTTTTTTTGGGAACTGGAAGATGACACTGCGATGACCAGTTGACATTTTGCAGATGAATCAGTTAAATTACTAATATTCAACAGACTCCCTGGTCGTGGAAAATAATCACAGCTCCATCTCAACGGTGTAATATGGTGCAGCATCATGCCAGGGACAGACAAGCCACTCCGATGAACCAATGCGAGCCCTGAAAGCAGCGCTGCACGGTTTGGGCCTGACGCTGACTGATAGCTAGCTGTGGATCCTGAGGGGCATCGGGAGTTTAATCACCCATAACCGCAATTACAGACATACACGTCAGACTCATAAAGCACTGAAACAAGATGAGTGCCTCCCTCCTCTCCTCCCCCTTGGCGCACATAAGCCAAATTCTACTAACACTCAAGGAGGAGCGAGGGAGCTGTAGGAATAAGCTCAGATACAGAGAGAAGGAGAGAGAGAGATTCTTACCTAGTGCATTGCATTACAGGGAAAATTGCGGCGCATTAATTAGTGCTTTTAATACACTTATGAGCCATAAAACAAGTTGTTATGCACTCAGTGTGGAGTAGCACTGCCTTCTTGTCAAAGTGAAGAGGTGTGTCCCCGTTCCACTGAAGATACTGTATCAGAAGCCTTGAAATCAAGATTCAAAGATTCAACTCAACTACTGCATCAGTGATTGCATCAAAAGCATTAACATATCAAATACGCAAAGCCACATACACACACATTTATATGTAAAGCGTGCGTGTGAATGTGCATGCGAGCACACACCCTTAATGATCACATAAAAGCTCGTAGTACACAGTAAGACAGGCCTTAGGATGGATTAAGATGCAAGCCTTTATCAGTGGGTTCCCACAATCCCCAGTAGAATATCACAGCTTTCTGTCTTTTTTTTTTTTTTCTTCTTTTTCTTTCCCCCCTATACCTCAGGGAAAGCGCTGGGAGGAAGGAAGGGGGGAAAAAAAAAGACGAGGAAGAGACTGATGAAGGGCGGTGGAGGAAACATACTCGAATAAGTATGCTAATGGTGGAGGCCGTGGCAAGAGGTCAGCTCGTTTCACAAACCCCGGCCGCTTGAGAAGAAAACAGCAAACAAACGATTCCCGAGTCATCCTTGTGGTTAAAGAAGTGAAGCACAGAAATGCATAATGAAGGGAAAAGATTAGCTCGAGTAGGTGAATGAGAGAGGTTGCCCGGGGTCAGCGGGTCAAATGGCTGTCATCCGCAAGAGAGGCTTGACAGGAGAGAGCGGAGCAGGAATCACATGATGGAACAGATTAACACTTAACTCTTTATCTAGACTGGAGACGCAGTGAAAGGAGCATGTTAGCGGCGGATGCAGTTATTTATCACTTTCTGCGCCTGATGTGTTCTGCCACGCTGCTGCTGCTGCTGCTGGGAGCTCAGACATGCCTTGGCAGCTTTAGAATACAACCACGCATGTGTGTAAGTTGGGGTGGAAATAGATTTGAAGCAGAACAGACATCACGTTGTGTTTACTGTATCTAACTACATCTAATAATAATGTCTTTTTAAAAGTCTATAAAATATGTAAAGAAGATGAATCCAAAACTCAAGATAATTAAACCTTAAAGTTCCAGTCGCACAACTAAAATATTTCATTTTACAGTTAAGTGGGGGAAAGAAAAAAAAACCATAAAAGCAGCAAAACCCTTGCATCTGAAAATGTCAAATCACAGCTTGACAGACTGTTCCGGTGTTTCACGACAGGAAGTAAAGAGATAAAAACAGCTGAAAAAAGCTGAAACGTTCAGATTCAAATGAGCTTCGCGTGCAAAATACAATCCGTCCAAAGAACATGCACGTCCCATCTGCCGCCAACAGAGGGCCAATTTACACCTTCGCTTCACAAAGCTGACGAGCAGATTAGAGACAAGCGTCAGAAACGACCTTTGAACTCCGGAGTTGACCAGGGGGGAGCGGCAGGTCACAAGATCACCAAAGCAGTTAATAGATGAAACAGTGGCTGAACAACGCCGCCTCTGTCTCCCACACACAGCCCATTCAATAAATAAGACACCCCCCCTACACCCACACACCCTTCCCGCCAGGGGCGATGAAACTATATGGACATGAACATTGAAGGAAAACATCCCTTTCTCCCTCCCACCCTCATCATCATCCTCAACATGCACACAGACCTGAGTGTTTTTTTCTTTCCCTCCACTATCTTTTTTCTCCAAAAGCTTCCCCACATGATCGGCCCCCGCTCGCGATTGACTCGTCAGCCATACCAACGATGCGAGATAAAGAGGGTGAGCTGCCCTGTGTGTGAAAGGTCGACGCTCTTTTTGGGCGCAGGCGAGCGCAAACTGTGTAAACAAGACAGGCAGAAGGATCAATCACGTAGACCGTATTTATTGGCTTAGTTGGGCCGAGAAGTGCATCCGCCGGGGACATGATTCAGAACTAATCGTGGGGAGAGAAAGAGAGAGAGAGAGCGAGGAGGAGAGAAAAACAAAAGACAAGACAGGGAAGATTGGGGAGTTGATGTGAGGGATTTTTTTTCCATCTAAATCTTTCAATGAAAATGCCAGAAATTTGATTAAAAATATGTGCACGTGAATGGACAAACGCCATAAGAACAACTGGTGCTTGTTAACTACAGTCCTGTCTTCTTGAATATAATCATATAAAGACAGTTGATGGAAACGCACTGTTTGACGTCTTATTTTGCTGAGATTTCACATATTTGCATCCAGCTTAGGCAACATTTTTGTGGAAATATAAGAGAGAGAGAGAGAGAGAGAGAGAGAGGGCAAGTGGTCTGGTTGATCCTCTAAAGCATCATTAGCGTGAGTACGGCCTCTTAGTTACACTGAGAAATTGCACTGCAATCCACAGCTTAATGAGGGAAAACCGGGTAGGAATATCAAGCACCCACACCATTACACATTACCCACACTTCATAGAAAAGATAGTTAAAAGATATAAAAACATAATGATAACCTCCATGAAAGTCACGTCTTTGAGCAAGCTGTGTTTTTTTTTTTTGTTTTGTTTTGTTTTGTTTTGTCATGTATGATCGCACGTTTGTAAATTCTCACCGACGGGAACGTGATTCTAATTTTTCCAACTCATTTCTGAAAGCGTGCCTTCCCCTTTAGCTTCCCAGCAGCACACAAACAGGAAGGCAGGGCCCTTTGTCTTCCTGGTTTGTTGCGCTGAGGGACCTGTAATATAGAACATGGAAGTAAACACACACAGGAACTACAAAACTTGCACTATCTTATCCTGTACACAGGTACCAGATTGGATCTGGGATATGGTACAAACCTGCAGCGTGAGTGATGGTGAGCAAATGTGAAACTGAACAACTCAGGTGTAACTAAGACGGAGCTAAGAAATACAAAATTAAAGCATCTAATTACAGGGGGAAAAAGATCCTCTACTATAAACCACTAATCCTCGGATAACAAATTGACATTCCCATTAATCAGGGAGACTCAATACAAGTCACCCACACATTTCTCCTCCACTGATGGGGTTGAAAGGAAGGAAGCTGTTTGCATCATTCAGAGTATAAGTGCAGTTTGATGTACAGTGTGCAGCAACAGACAAAACATCCTGAAGCATTTATCAGTGTCAGCATAAGCTTCTAGTGAAGAGAGGGAAAAAATGTGAGAGATGTTGTTTACAGTCACTTTCATGTAAAAGCTCTTCTTCCTCCTGAAGACACCGCTCTGGATTTATTGCATCTTTGAAGCGTAATTCTGACAAAGATCCTAAATAAAATAAAAAAGTAGAGCTTTCTCTCCTGGTGCACCGCGAGCAGCCGCAGAAAACAACAGATTCTCTTGTGCTGAGCTGTAACCGCTCTCTTGTCTCCGCTGGAGCGTCGTTGGTTTCCCCTGTTTATTCAGCCAAATCTGTTCTGCCAGTAATCTGGATGTTGCTCTGCCTCCCTGCAGACTCTCTTGTATGTGAATTTTTCCCTGGAATCTTTCAGTATTTGATATGGCACAGTCTGTGAAAACTCCCCTGCTGCTGCTAATGTCATCCAGACATGCTATGCTATGTATTGGACATTCTGTACATTTCTGTGCTGAAGTGGTTTAAGGGGGCCTGTTTTCAGTGGCTTGATATGACAAAAAAAAAAAGACAAAATCTTTTAAGTCCTGATTTGTTACCTGGTTTGTTTTGGGGCATTTGACGGCTGATGGGAGTGTGTTTCAGATCTGACAGCCGTGTTATTGTTCTGGGTAATGTCTAATACTGTTCTGATGTAGTTGACTTTCTTTGTTGAGGGAACCGGGGGGACGTCAGCTGAGCAGACAAGAGAGCATGCATCTAGACAGCCCCATCACAGAATTACATTCTCAGACTCATGACTTTTTTAACTGGAAGTGTTTGCTGTCTTCATATCAGACTGGGACTGAAGTGATTAAACTGTAAGTGGTTCGTTGGGGGAGGGTGGGGCCTGGAGTCCACCTAGAACATTTTAGACCTCAAGTCTGTAAACCAACACCATAAAACAATCCACTGTACTTAAATGTCTAAAAGAGCTTTTAGCTGAATTAAGACTTGAAGCCGATACTAACATAACAGTATTCCAGTCACATAAATGTGGATATGAGCCACCGCAGGAGTCTGAATAGGAACCGTTAAGGATGATCACATAACTGCTGAGGGGCCCCACTCGCCACTTAAACGTACAATTGGCCCTAAATCCACGTCCCGTAGCAATCAATCCTTAAAGATGAAAGATGTCTTTAAAATGTAGAAGTATCACTTAAAGGAGATGTAAGCTCAGAATGGATCTGTGCACCTATACAATCATATTATTAGGCCTGAGTTCCCTCACATTTATCTTGTTTTATGACTAAAATGCATCATAATTCATTACATTTTCTTCTACATAAACATAATAAGGATAAACATCTTATACAGATCTATTTTAACACACAAAGATGAGATACTACGATAAGATGTCCAAATTTGCATTTGCAGAGATATAGCAGTGATATAAGCATTTTTTCTGCTGACGAGCACAAAAAAAAAAAACCTTCTCGCTCACATTACGTAACATTGCGAATGATAAAAGATCAATCAGACAGTTTCCCAGCCACTAAAACAGGACAAAGTCAAACTTCTCATCTATCTTCCTCCAATGGTATCAACAGCTTGTGCGATAACTTGCTTGTGATAAAGTGCTGTAAAAGTTGCGCTGTAAATACTGTTTTTAGCACGCTGCTCTGAGAATAGAGGCACTTTTCAGGTTACAATCATCATGTAACCTACAGCAACAATGTGCTCGGGCATTAATTTTTACGCTCTCGTGTTCTAAATGTGTACCAGTTCACAAATGATGATTATGTGCACATGTAGCTTGAGGTAAAAATCAACAAATGCTTAATTATCACATAACTCTGAGGTGCCATCAGGGATAATAGACTTGTTTGTTTTTCCATGAGCTCTAAATGCTCTTATTTTAAGCCCCGTGACCTTTGGCAGACAGATGGAGTGCAGGAAAATACAGACCATCTCTCGTTGTATTAAACATAAACACCCTCCTATACGTGTGCTTCACTTCACATGTTAATCATGTCTGTTTAAGTGCTTTGTATAGGCTGCGTCTGTGTCTCTCTCTGTGTACATGTGTATTTGACACTTGATATTGTCTGTGTGCTTGTCTCACTTCGGTTCGAGCGCCGCACCGCTGACCCAAGTCTGAATAATGGAACTGGCGGCCCGATGGTGTCGGGTGAGACGTTGCCACCACAAAACTAACCCCGCTGTTGTGTAATCATCAGGCTCATACACACGTGTCCCCGTCTGTGTATCACAATACATGGAACAGATGGCAGGGAGGGTGTTAAATAAACACAAATACATGCTCATTATCAGCTTGGGTTACAGACAGCTGCTGCCACTCGTTTACTTATTTTTTTATTTTTTTGCCTTTGACATTGATGTGTTATAAAATCACACCCTGATAAACTCTTTACATAGGTGAGGGTTAAAAGCAAATCACAGTGCACGAACTAAAATACACAGAAACAGTGGCGGGGCAGTCTTTAATCACTCGGGTGAGTGGTACATACTAAATCTATAACACGGTCAAGCACAGCTGGCGTCGAGTTGAAGAGCACGCAGCCTTTTAAATACGGGAAATATATGTGCAAATACACATACGTGCACATTTGAACACAACCACCTACACACATGCATAAACATAACTATACACACTGCTTGTGCAAAAATGCAAAAGTAAAGGCATTAGGCCTGTGACAGATTTGCTTTTATGACTCGAAGCTGTTTGTCCTGATAAAACTGTCGACTGCGCAGAAGAGTAGATCTTGACTTTGACGAGCATCAACAAACAGGGATTTAATGTTCCGCGTCCTTTTGATGGTTTCACGATATTTACAGCAAAACCCGCCATGTAAATAATTAACCCCTTCCTGGCCGAGCCTCCCGAAAGCACACGAGCGACAAGATTGAAATCTCAGAAAACAGTGGAACACGAGAATGTTTACTTTATTTTCTGATTCGTCATCTCCACATTTAACAATTAAAGACGCTTGTCAGCACATTGTACCTGGCTCGAATCTTTCAGACGTTTTATGCATAAATAAGTTGTTTTCCTTGTTGTTTTTATTTCACATCACGCTACCCTTTCTAGTCGCATTAAAGCTTTTCGAACTGGGAAATATTATCACTGATTCATAAACGTCTGGCTAGCTGAACCACACAGCCACAACCATGTGATAAATAACAACCGCAGATATGTCAATGCTGAGCCGCCGACTTTTCGACTTTGCCCTCCCACCACCTCACCCCCTCCTCTTCAGCCTGCTGCAATCTCTCACCATCTTCACCACACTGTGGATATTGCTCCCCCAACCCCCCCCTCCTCATTTTCAAAGTCATGTCACAACTGCTGCGCAAACCAACGTTAGTCAATTAGCTCAATGTCAGTGACTGTAATGGACTTGTGGACACGATGCCCCTGTGGCGTTTGGTGCGCTCTTTCACGCAGGGCTCTACTCCATCACACAGTGCCATTGACTGAGCTGTGCTGCATGGGCAGACAGTAAAGGTCAACAGTTCCACCAGGACTCCCCCCAGGTCTCAATGGGGCGGAACGCACTGGAGATGAGGGTGGGCAAGAGGACAGTCGGATTTAAGTTGTTTCCAGTTTCTACCACATAGAACACGTAACATTATGTTCGCTAATGTCACTTGTTGAGAAGTCAAAGCTTTTTTGGTAAAACAGATGTGGGAACACAACACAAATCTCATTTTGGCTGTACCCACATTCAATTTGACCAAATAAGGTTGTTTAGACACTCTAAACAGCAATTACTCTGGTGAATATGATGTTATCATACCTGCCAGAAATAAACACCAGAAACACAAGTTGTAATAAACTAACTTTAATTATCCATCCACTGTTGTTTTACTCAAACCACTGTGGTCTTTACTTTTCAACCTTTGAAGCCTGCTTCTGAATTGCTGTCATTTGTTTTCTTTTTGTTTTGTTTTAAAACAGGGGGCTAAAGCTTTAGTGTCACCACAGCAGCTATGTTCCTCGAGGGCCGCCGGGCCGCTCAGACCGACACCAAGTCCCGACAAGATATTTCCATTAGCTGCTGCATTACTGTTGCTCACCACCACCACCGTCTCTTTTCCCCGTGCACCTCTGAGGAAAAAGCACGTGGGACCTACCACCACCACTTCCAACCTCTTACATCACAGCATGTACCGGGCCCTTGCATTAGCGCACTCGGGTGGGCTTGTTGCTGTGCAGCGGAGACATGTGACATTGGGAGGTCAGGGCTTTGCCGTCCTTCTTCAAACACTCACACACACACATACATACATCTTGGGCTGACCTCGCTGACCTCTACAATGCACCCCTAAGATCGTGGTTTTGTCCTGGAAGCAGGAAGTCAGAGCCTGTGCGAGCTCTCGGGAGGCAGGTGCTACACTTCTGACCTTCCACTCCATGAGATCGGCTTCGGTGACATTCGGATGGAGGGTTCGGCCGCTGCCAAGCCGGCTATAATGCCAAGCATGTCAAATCGCTTTAGCATCAAAATACCAACAGCCGACGACCCCTCTTCATCTCTCCTCTTCTACCTCCTCACCCCTCTATCTCTCTCACTCCTCCGGGAGCAGGATGCGAAGAGTCGGATGATCTGTAGCTGCCGTTGCCCTTCAAATTCTCGTCGTCGAGGACGGAGGCAACTGACCGTAGTGAGAGGAGGAACAGCCAGAACCGCGTCAAGCTGACAGCAACAAGCTCCCGGGGTTCAGTCTAAAAGGACACCTGAGCTCCCTCACCGCCTACTTAAAACACAGGCCAGTGAACAAACAAGAAGTGGACTGAGATGGACGTGTAGAAATTTGACATAACGTTACAGTTTTGCTGGAGATAACATATTTTCGAAAAAGGAGTCAAAGAAAAGTCCAGTGCCACGTAATTAAATGCCGTGACCCAATGTTCGAACTGCAAAGTGACACTTCGAGTTTCTGAGGCCAAGAAAAATGTTCCTGCATTCTTTGTGTTGTTGTTCCTCATAGTTACCAAAACAGCCTCGGCTGTTGCAAGCGAAGCATAACAACCAGGAAATGCACGGTTCCGAGAGAAAATAAGACTTAATAAATAAATCACAGAAATTGGCCTCTTCCTTTGGTCTGGCCTTGTCCAAATATCTGGCCCTGCTGCTGTTAGCTGATCCAGATGTTCAGGGCAAATGTTTTTGGAATCTTAGTAAAAAGAGGAAAAATAATTTTTTTTTAAAAAAGGAGGCACTGTATTTGATGGAGTCAAAACTTACTTTGCACTCTTGTTCATTTATCATAACACATATGGTAGATCTTTTTCTTCCCCTCCTTGTATTTTTTATTTGATTTTATTTTTTTTTTTTTTTATCATTCATCCCCGATTGTGGTGTGTTTCTGCCTGTGGTGTATTTGTCAGCACATGAAGAACATATTTTCCCAGTGTTTGTTTGAAAAGCGAAGTGCAGTGTGTCATGAGGCGGCCTGGCTGTTCTTTTACGAAACGTGACACACGCGATCTTTTTCACATCCCCGATCCCTCTGTGTTTATCTGCGGTTAGACGAAGCCAGCGTACCTCAACACTTTGCGGATATATATATATATATATATTTTTTAAAAAAACTATAAAACATGGCGCTCTGGATGAGGCTGACGTAGATTCTGACTCTGATCCTGATTTTTCTATCATCTGGTCAGAGCAGAGCTGAGATATCTGGGTTAAGATGCGTGTATTCATTCATATTCATGCCATTCATTAATTTGCTCATATATTTTGGTGGAACCCGATGTGCTTTCACTGTGATTAACATACTGTTCTATGTTAGGCAACATGGGGCCTGAAGAACGAGAACTTGCTTATTCATGTTTAATTAATTGTAATAAAAAATGCAAGGTTTTCTTTTTCTTTCCCAGATCCAACACTCGCATCGAAACCCTCACTCGCGGCGTAAGGACGAACTCTGAGGACGGAGGTAGAATCAAAGTTCATCTCATCTGTGAAAATAATACATTTTCTAAAAAGCCAAACATAACTAACCGCTTGGCAGAAAAATGCACAATTTTCTGAATCCTCTCTCGACTTAAAAGCGAGAAGGGACAATGAATTCATCTGTATTCTGTTCGGAAAATGTATTATCCGTTAAATTATGCTGTACTCATGATAATTGAAATTTAAATGTTGTTTCTCTTGTGCTCCCATGATCCAAATTTGAATTCATAATGACGGCCTTTGAGAGTTTGAGCCGAGTTAAAAATTCGAATCCAAACTCTACCACCCTTAATTACTCTGCGGAGATAACAATGGCTGCATGGTAACATGGACGTGACCACTTCCTGCCTGCCGTCCCCCCCCTCCTCCCCCATGTCCCCTGTCGCCTGCTCTCTTGGCCCCTGTTTTGCGCGGTAACAATGAGATAGTATTTCACTGTGATGGTGCTGCTGGGGGATTATGGGCTCAGAGAGTTATCAAAGGCTTAATCGCTGTGATTTCCAGTGGATGGCTGCCGTCACTCTGTGCGGCACGGAGACCTCCACCTCCGCAGATGCATCCTGGCTGCTGCTGCTGCTGTTGCTACTACGGTGGCAGTTGGCCACCAGGGTGCAGGTCACTGACAGATATGATGTCAAATAGATTTAAAAAAAAAAAAAAAAAAAAAACTATCAGCGATCAGTGTATCTCAGCGTCTTTACACTTTGACCACTACATTATGATTTAAATCATCCTCATGGACCTTGAAAAGCTACGAGGAAAGTAAAACGAGTATTGGACTTTGTCACATCTCTGAATGAACGTTCTGAGGTCGCTCTGTGTCTCCCGACCGCGTAAATGAGTAACTGTTTTCTAGCACATTCACCATATCAACTTTACAACGTGTTAATGTCAGATCCTGTGTTTATTGCTTCGCGCCAGTGTCCAAAAAAATTCTATTAATACTAAGTTTAATTTTGTCCCTTTATTATATAATGCTTAATAAAAGACTTGCGGTTTCATAGCAGCTCGCTGGCTCCGCAATGAAAAAGAAATAAAGTCTATTGCTTCGAAAAGTAAAATAAAAAATAAAAAAAGGTTTTAATTTCTTGTTTATATTTGTATGAATTAGTCAAACTTTTAAATATGACAATGTTACTTTTTCTTTTATTTAATTGTCCTGTGCTGTTTGACGTCAAGAGACAACAGATGTCGTGTTTTGTAAAAACAATACAGCGTGGCTGCTTTCAATTAAACAGCAAGTTCTTCAACAGTGAGCCTCTGTATTCTGAGATTTAGCAACATAAGACCAGATATTCATCAGGCTGTTGCGGTTGTTTCCATGTTTATGTATAAAAGGAACAGGACAGGGATTTAAATCTCCTCCCGATAATGTGACTTTATTAGATTAAACTAGGATTTCTGCGTCCAATCCCTGTTTTGTTTTTACAACAAATGTATGGAGTCTTCTCTGAAAGTCAGAGGGACTGAAATCATTGTAAAAAACAGAACAGGACAGGAAGGCGCTATGTTTCTTGAGAACCACGGCCGACAGATCTCACAGTAGCTGATAAGTTTAATATAAATTCAAATTTGAAAGCCAATTAAGTGAGCAGTTTGGCTGTTGCTTATCCCAGCTTTGACAAACCCCAGTCCTCTGGCCCCAAGTAAACCCCCTACCATTTAAAAAAGAAAAAAAAAACACAGATATTAGCCGGTGGCTGCTTGAGATGAGTTGTGACAGTCGAGAGTTTGTGTGTTAAGAGTAACGAGCAGTGTGTGTGTAGTGTCTGTAGTGTTGGAGCTGATGAATTGGGGCCAGGCCCTATAATCTGTGACTCTGCGTCCTTCGGCCCCTCTGGTTTCTGACCTAGCAGGAAGCAGCCAGGGACAGCACTGACTCCGGCCAGCCAATTAGAACGTGGGGAGCGCAGAGCACGCCGAGGCTAACGAGCTCCCTCTCCGTGACCCTCCTCACCTCTGCAGGACCCCGCGATGGGAAATATGAGGAGCCCGGAGCCACTTTAACTCACCAAAAACCTCCTCAACCCCTTCTCTTTAGCCTCTTTTGCCCCCTCCCCTCCTTCACCCCTCAATCCAACCCCAACCTCTAGTCTCAGACCCCGCTGTGTGACCACAAGGTCTGCAAACACATGCTGCTTCTCTCCAGAGCCCCACCACATGGCTTTTTACTGCCATGCTGACGTAAAAAAGCACTACATAGAAAAACAATGAGCGTGTACACACACACGCGCGCTCACTCACACACACATTCCTCACACTGAGCTGGAGCTCTGTCACTTGCATTTCCCTGGAGTTTACTCTGGCCTGGTTGTAGGTGGAGGGGCAGCGGAGCCTCTTTCCAAGTACTCGGAATAGTAAATGGCTTCCAAATTAATTGGCAGGATTTGTGAGGCAGTGAGATAATTCCGAGGCACTGTAATGAAGTGGGACTGCCGTGAACACTAATGTGGCTTGGCTTTGAGGGTAATTGCTACTTATTTTAACAAAACACCACTAATAAACAAGAGCGACGAAACAAAAGCAAACAATACACCTGGTGGTGTAAATGTCAGCGGGTAGAGAAGGCCGAGGAAGACGTCACGGTCGGATCAGGTTGGGTGCGTTTCCGGTGCAGCAAGTCAGCCACATCCATAGCTAATGAAATAAAAAAAATAAATAAAAAAAGAGGGGGAGCCAGTAATAATGATCTACGTCCAACACCCCCACCCCCTTTTCTCTCCAGGCAGAATTGGTCCTGTCATTTGGACCCTCCAAACACGGACCATATGTGAGTTCAGCCCTGGCAATCAGACTGCATTGTGGAGCAGGCGGCTGAGTTCATCAGGAAAAAATTAGCCCGCCGCTCTGCAGGCCTCGCTCCCATTGGCCAGTCACGCGGCCCGCTCCGTTTGAGGGCACCCCAGACATTCCTGCGGATAATCTTTTCCATTCCTCTGCTCAGCTCGGTGAGGACAGACCAAATCACAGCACAAGGCCTGCATTGTAAGGGCCTTTTTCAAAAAGCCCTGTTTTCAATGCTGTCTCTCTTTTTTTTATTACGCTTTCCCTCTCTCTCACCTCATACACCACAATTCCAAAAAAAGAAGAAAAAAAAAAAAGAAAAACGTTTTTCCCATCATGACTCCTTTTTCTAATAAAAAACACTAAATGATTGCTTTTTTGAAATAATCCTGCGGAGGAGAAAAAAAAAAAAAAAAAAAAAAAACGAAGGTCCCGAACGCTACGTTTCTCACGGTCCCTTTCCAGTAAGAAGTTTGTTTTTGAAAAGCCCCAACAATGTAAAACCGCTGAAACCAGAGCCCGGCCACATCAGTGCGCAGCCCGGAGTTCAGCAGATCGCTGCTGAATACGGCTCCCCGGGCGAGGCTCACAAGCCTTCCCAGAAACCTCCTGCTTGGTCACCCCTACACGCCTCGCACCTCCCACAGCAGCTTGTCATTGTGGCCGTAGTCGGGCGGCTGGAACGTCGAGATTGAAGGACACTCACACAATCTGGGGACACTGCTGGATTTATAGTAACACATTCCATAATTAGACCCATGATTATTACAGGGTCTATAAACTTTAGACTCCAGGCTGTCCACCCTCTGCACTTACTGTTCACTTCGCTTTCTTAAGTACACTCTGCTCCTGGCTGCTCAGCAAGCGCCACTGAATTTGTTAAACATCTCCTGTAGTGATAGAGCAACAAGAAGAGATAGTAAAATCCAACTTTTCAACGCTTTCACTCCTCTCCGCTCCACTTGCCCCTGAGTCCGAGTTAGACAAAATAATCTAATGTGACTCATACCCTAGTGTGCTATGGGGCTTAAAATAGTCACAACACAATGAAGGAAAGCCTTTGTTTTCACTCTTTTTTTTTTACTTCAGAAAGACTACACTTCTATTCCAGATGCTCCTAATTGTTCAAGAAACTCATTCACCGTCACTGCAGGCTGTAAAAAAAGAAAAAACACTGCAATCAATCAAGATAGCTCTGTAAAATACACAGAGATGGGGGCGAGGTTGGTGGAAAAACTGTGCACCTCACTGATCATGCTCAAACTTGTCTGTGAAAAAGTATTTGCCTTGTGAAAAAAAGAGAGGGTAGTGGGTTCTCATCTCGTCGTCTCCACAAAGACGATAGGAAAAACTCCTTGATCTTCCTAAGAGAAAGTAAAATAGTTGCATTTACATTTTCTATTTGTTTTTTTAGAAAATGAATACAAATACAGCGAGGAAAAATACTAAGTTTCTCTTCTCAATACATGTTAGACAAATATATACTTTGCGCTGTTGTTTCTCTAGAGATTAAACTGCTGAGGCAGATGTGAATTGTGTCCCTACTGCAGGTTCAGACTCAGTGTCCTGCTCTGAACTTATCACCTTGTAGATACAAGATATATATATATATATATATAAAAAACTTATTGCATACATAGTATCAATTACGGTATGTTAGTGTAATATCCATTGTTTTTGTTTAAAAGAATGAGCTCTTTCAAGGTAACTGAAACATGCACAAATGGATTCGATCATGATGAATCAGTTTTAATAAAAAAAAAAAAAAAAAAAAAAAAACCTGTGGCTGGATTCTCTCGTTTATCAAATTCAGTTTGCACTCTACGTGTAGCAATTTCTGCTGTTATTTAGCAGTTTGTCAAGACCGATATCAATTCAACAACACAAATATTAAATGTACTCGTATGTTTTTAAACACTCTGAGCAGCTTCACTGAATCATCACCACTAACGCAACTAAGAACATCTCAAGTGGAGGAGAAATTACTTAAAAACAAGCAAACCAAGGAGGTAGTTTGACTGATCCGTGGAACTGCATGAGAAGGAACAAAGAAACTAAACTGAGCCAAGTGAAAACAAGACAAAGAGAACAAGCTCTCAGTCTCCATTGAGAAATGCTCGCATTGTCCGACTCCCAAAGATATTCTGTATTTATGCTAGACGTCTTTTCAAAACCACCTCATGGTAATAGAACACGCCTGTGTGCTTTCACGTCCTCTCTTTTAATGAGAAGTGTGTGTTTCAAGGCCAAATATCCATAAGCGCGTTGAAAAAAAAAGCTGCTACGCTGGAGCTGTTTATATGTTTATGTGACTTTGTGTTGCCATAACCGAGTCATGCTTCCCTCACATGACAGGCAGCTCAGCTGCTCGCGGCACCGACACTGCACAAGGAGCGGGGCCTTGGGGGGTGAAGGCGCTCGCCTTTGGTGGTGAGAGGGGGGGGGGTTGGTGGTATTTGGAGGAAGGGGCTGATCTCAGATCACCTCTGTTAAATGTCGATCACTGAGGCTCCACATGCAAAGACACCATTAATCATAGAATCCAGACTGAGCGTTGCCTTCGAAAGGCCCCCCAACCCAACCTCCCAGCCACACCTCTGACTGCAGGCGATGGTGTAAAATTTACTTACTACTGCAGCAGAGAGAAGAAGCGACGCTTTGCACTGTGCAACAGTGCACTGTGCAACAGCTCTTAAACAAAGAGTTTCCTTTCGTTTAGAGGAGTTGAGATGAAATTGTTGATTTGGTTAAACACAGACCACACAAACATGGTGGTAACATAATAATTATCTCAATTACACCCAATAAAAACAAAACTATATAACTACACACTGGTCTATGAAAAATGTCATTCTGATCTGCACCTAAATGAGATGATGCTTTTTTTAAAGTGATTAGAGGGTGTTCATTAATAATTTTTCAAATTCAATGCATTCACACACCATGATAAACAGCAACATCAAATGCATTTCTTACCTGCTAGTTCACTGAAAACAAATGTATTTCCCCCACATTTTACACAAGAACTGACAAGTTCCTAAGGAGCCACAGTAAACACAGTCAGTCAGTCAGTGTTACCTGAGGATAGGCGCCGCTGATGGAGGGGACACACGCCGCTGAAACAGGAACAAGCCTCACCCGATCGGCCTCGCTGCATCGGAGGAGTCAACGAGCACTGGGGCTTCAGGAACCCTGAAAGAGGAAAAGAAGAGATGAGATGAGCTAGAAAGAGGAAAAAAAATGGCTTCAAGGCAGTTGATAATAAACAGGACTCATGTGAGCATAGAGCTTGTTTAACAAAGGTTGACACAAGCTGAAAAAGGTAAATGCCAAATTTAAGTCATTGCCGATAGAGATAAAATGTTAAATAAATGTTCCTGGCAGCATCAGACCCAGCTCAACCTCTCACATTTAAAACTCTGTGGCCATCTGGCCCCTCTCTTTCTCTCTCTCTACTAGACTGTTACACCACCTCACTGCTCACGTCAGCTGTGTGGTTCTAACGCAGCGTGAGGGGCTGCAGACAGTGGACGGGACCAGCTGAATACTGAGTGAGGCTGGTTTGCACAAAGTGAAGAAAAAGCCGTCCGGGCACAGGACCGAGGTTAGCGGCCATGTGTGCGCAAAATGCCAGATTAGGCCTAAATGCCTGGAGGGGCTGGACGAAGCCGTCTTACTGTCTGTCTCCGAGGTCATGGAGGTCATTTTTCAATAGGGAAGTCATTATCTGGCACAATGAAGCAACTGAGTGTCTCATACCCCCTCCGGACTGGTCAGTGACATCATTCAGGAAAGAAGAAGAGCAACAAATAAACCTTGATTGACCAAAATAGGTGCAATTATAAAAAAACCAAAAAAAAAAAAAAAACAAACATAAGTCGATACATCATCATATTGGAATCAAATGGATCAGTTATCCATCATTAAATTTAAAAACCATGCCAAACTGGGTTACTGCTAACTCTAACCAGACTGAGTGTTAACAGGGTGGCATTTGATTTCATGACTGACACTGTAGCCTCTAGCTAAAGTGAAAACTTCTGTGTGCCGCTTTGCTTTGCTTTTCTCTTCTCTCTCGGTCAGCGGAGGATTCGCTACCCGTCTTCATCGACGGGGTGGCTCACACAGAAATCTCCTCAGCATCTGTGGGTCTCCACAAATCCGAACTTTATTTATTCATCACGAGGACCTTTTAGATTTGCAGTAAATATCAAGAAGAGCAGCAGGCGAAGGAGCCCCCCATCCACCCATCCCCCCCAACCCTCACGTCACTTATGTTCTGAGCTCAATAATGCGCCTTTATTTCCACCATGAAAAACATGTCACTCCGGATGAGCTCAGAGAATGACATTTAAAACAGGCAAAGGGATACTGAATTAGTTCCCCATGATAAGCTGTCTGGGTTGCTGATACTTTTCTGCTCATAAAGGTTGTGCACGTGTTGAGTGTGTGTGCCATGTGCAATGTGCCGTAATGTGTGGATGTGTACGAGAAATAGGCGGGGGGGGGGCTGATGCATTCTTTAAAGCTTTGATTAGTATTACGAAAGCAAGTCTGGACCAGCAAGAGCAAAAAAAAAAGACAGACAGACTGAGATCATCCAAAACATCATGAATTAAATAAGACAGACAAGCAGGGCATTTCGACCGTCTCATTAGGCTACACACAAACATGCACGGTAATGCTCTTGTTGTTATCAAGTGTTGGAAAATGTCAACTCAAAACAAACCGCAGTGACTCCGAAGCAGTGTTTTATGGTAACCACTGAGCGTAAAGGCGCATTGGAAAGGCATGAAGGAAAAGTAACGACAATTTATGTTGGTTGATTCTACATAATATCTTAAAAGCTGACTGGAATTGAGTGTGATATGTGTGTGTGTGAAGATGAAAACTGGTTGTCAATCTTCTGGGATTAACATCAGCACTGAACACAATTAAACATATTTTTCCTCCCAGCTTTGGTGCATTCATCATTCGAAATCATTTGAGTATGATTTACTAAAATAAATAAATAAATAAATAAATAAAAAGCGGAGATGAGTCTGTCATTGTGTCATCACCTCAACAACAAGAACTGCAGTTGCTTAGGGCTGTGTCATGAATTCTAATTATTGATATAACCCAGATACGGAACGCAGCCCGCACAGTTCAGACTATACTAGAGATAAAAGTACACTGACGTTTATCAAATTAAATGGCGCATCTTGCCAACTTTTCTAAGTGAGTCAACATTAGGACATCAAAGTCTTTTTTCATCATTTGCGCATCAGAATATTTAATGTTTGTCTGTTGTCCTCAAAATACTAATAATTTTAAATGCAACAAAAATCCTCTCAGGCATTAGTATTTTTTGTTGTCAGTGTTTATGGGTGACGGTGTGCACTCTCACAGAAGTTTCATTTTTTTTTTTTTTAAAAAAGTCCTGTTTTATTTACTCTATTCTGCCACGTTCCCCCTGCCCCCCGCCATCGTTGTTAAACGAATCAATTCTCCAGGAACACGGCACATTCCTGGCTTTACAGAGAGGTCAGAGGGCAAACAATGACACATGGTATAGAGCTCTGAGCAATGTCACTAAACATTAAGACATTAACATATGAGTCCAGGCTCCCGGTCAAGTTGGACTTTTCCAAAATCAAGAGTAAACTAAGCAGACAGCGGCCCCTCCCTCCCTCTAAAAAAAAAAAAAAAAAAAAAAGATCAACATTGCAAACCATCCACCGGGATAATGTTCCCACGGGACGAGAGTAAAACTAAAGTGTGGCTTTCAAACACAAAATGGAACAAATTAGTTTGGAACCTCAATCTGATCTCATCATCCCCCGAAACAGAAACGTTATCCTTTTGTTATTTTCACTCTAAATATATATCTTACTCACAACACCTCAGGTTTAAAAACCTCATCCAAGAAATCAGTTCAAAAACAAAATACATATACATATATATATATATATATATATATATATATATATATATATATATATATATATATATATATATATATATATATATATAGTCAAACATTCAGTTACTTGACAGCTGTAAAAATATTTGGAAAAACTATGGATTTGAAAAGCATGTACATGTCTTACGTGTTGTCATAAATCATTTTCAATGATGGGCTTTACTTTTCAGTGCCTTGAAGTTTAAAAAAAAAAAAAAAAATGATGAAAAGTGCAGCAGATACATGAACGTGTACGAGCAGGTTCGGGATCCGCTGTCATGAACGGTGAGGTTGGTACATGCCTCACTGTTAAATTATCGCTGTCACACTGCATCATTATGTCTCTAGCTGCTGTACTGTGGCAGGACCAGTGATTACAGAAATGTTTGATCTCGGTTCTCACTTCTGTGCAGTGTGGATCTCATTGGCTTTAATAATTGCCTGATCCAATCTTAGAAGGAGACAGGCTCAAACCCCCCTCCCCACCCACACACACACACACTAACAGCCAATCAGGATTATCCTCACCGGCCATCATGAGGGGATCAGAGCAATGTAAACACGCTAGGGGTTTCCTCATTAAAGATAGGCTGCTAATGAAATCGCATCCAGCATTTACAACCTTGTGCTAATGAAGGCAAGCCTTTGAGATGTTCCGCTAATGAAAGAAGGCTTTTTATTGATATAAGGCTAATAAAAGAAAGGCTTAATGACAAGGTTCTAATGAAACAAAGGTGTGTAAATTTGCCATTATGGCAAAAAAAAGCCTCATTGATAAGAGCAGAGCAAAGTATTTTCATTAACAGACGATTCACATTTATCACGATACATCAGTGAAAGCGCTTCCAGACTTTTACAAGATCCCACAAACTCCAGTCTTTTGAATGAAATACATTCAAGCGTTTATGAGAGTTTAAGGGATTGCAGGCGAGCCTCTTTTAAAGCGTAACGATTGTTCATGTCCCGTGTTGCCGGGGTGATCAAGCCCAAGGTCAAAGTTCATTGGGCCCTTAATGCATCTCCCAGGTGCAATAAAAAAAGCCTTTCCCACATGGGACTCCAGGGGATAAGGTCCTGGAAGAGCACAAGGAAGAACGGAGTGGCAGAGGAGCCATCAATCGCCACAGTTACCGTCGTGAATGCCATTCACCTTCAGCGGCGTTCAGCTATTGCGTAGGACAAAAGGCTGACAATGAATGACCAATGAATTCTGAAACGACTCTCTAGCAGTAATACACTAACTACAGGAACACAGTACATGTAATTGTTGTCATATGTGGACTGCTTATCAGCTTTGTGTCGGTGCTTTATGTGACTCAAACTATCAGCAGATAAACTACTTAAGAAATCAGTTGTGAAAACTGATTTAATCAGTTATCAGTGAAAAACACTGTTTGCAGCCAAACCAAACACTTAGCACTTGGTGTTAGACTGTTGGTCAGACAAAACAATAAAAAGAAAAGAAAATTAGGAAATAAACAATATTTTTTCAACATGTGTTGTCCTATAAATGAACAGAATCAACTCAAACACTTTCTACTTTGTCACATCACACCATCGATTACCACTCTGATGTGTTCAAACAACTCGATCGCAACAGCTATCTTCCCTCCACTTCAGTAGACTCTGTGAGGGGCTAAAAGATGCTTCAACAACAATCAGCTGATGATAAAAACACTTCTAATCGGAGCGCTGCCGCATCCCCCATTCTGATCCCAATCGTCAGCGTGGAAAAACATCCAGCCCCGCTCCGGAGGATATCTGCTTCATCAGCAAACTGTCTTCCCACCCCATTTGATGATATCCATTTTGAAGAACAACAAGCCACATTTCATCATGCCTCTGAGCTTCTATTTATCTCAACTAGACCAAAGCCTGAGCAGATCTTTCACAACAAGGGAAACTTCATAAACATCACTTGCGGCAATACCTAGACGGCGATTGTACTTTCATACTTGATAGAAAAAAAAAGCTTTGATGGACATGCAAATCCCTTTGTTGTTGTTGTTTCTCTCTTCGCCTGTTTCTCTGATTACACGCCCTCGTGCAGTTTCGAAACTACAACTGTTGGGCTGAGATTCCTCCCCTGAGGTAGACCTCCATTACTGGGACCCTGAGGATCCATGAAGAGCCAAACCAAACAAAGGACGAATCAGCAGGAGTAAGTTGTTGAGTCTGTTGAGTCTTAGGACATTTGGTGACCTCCTCAATTGAGCTTTGAAAGAAAAACAGGCCTCTGCATATTTTTGTTTGGCATATTACAGCTGCGTATGAAAGTAAATATAGCTTCTGCAAAGAGAAACGGAATACCAGCCTCCATTGCACTATGGCTATACATTCCTCAAGCCTTAATTTGATCTGCCTTGGATGAATTAGGGCAGCATCAGTCACCTGAGGGCGTCTTTTGGCTCTAATGGAAGGTTAGACAAAATGTGCAGAAAGCAGACCTTGGTTAGAAGACATAATTCTCAGGTTCAGCCACAACAAACCGAATCCCTTGCAGCAAAACTTCCTGAACAAAATGAAGAGGAAGTCGACAGTATGAGTAGTCCCCCCACTTAACTGAAATCTACAACTTGCTTTTTTGTTTATTAAGTTTTTAGTCACAAAACCAACCGCTGTTGAGGTCTGTGCTGGCAATAAAAAGTTAACGCGACAGCTTTATTGAATGACTTATTAAGCGACTGTGTTTTGTGAGACCTGTACTGAGACACTTTTGAAATGAACAAGAGCACCTTTCTGTAACGGCTGACTCGAGAAAAAAAAAAAAAAAACCTTCCTACTTTGTCTGAAATTGAGTCTGCACTTTCACACAGTGTCAGGATAATGAAAGTGGCAGTTACCCCGCTGTGGCATTTGAAGCTGTGAGGTATCTCTAGAAAAGGTAGTGATAAAAAATTGACAAAGATGGCCTTTGTAAAAATAAAAAAAATAAAAAAAACATAAGTTTAGGGCCGTTATTATTGAGCAGCACATGTCTATCTGCAGACCTTGAGGTTTTTACTTTTATTAACATTCTGTTTTTAGACTTCCAAGAACCACTGATTGAATAATCTTTAACTTCATCAGCAGATAAAATGCTTGAAATGACAATGTGATTCCACTAATTTAAATATTAATTCATATAAAATGTTAAATTCTTATGATTTAATATGGAGTTTTTTTTTATACTAAATTTTAGTCACTTGCAAAAAGTTAAGTTAACACACATACAAATTCACGAGCACATATCAGTATAACAGCGCTGCTTCTCCACTGCCCTTGTTGACACCGGGGTTTTGACTACACTCACAGAGCCAGACATAATTATGACACTTTGTAAAATGAACACACGTCTGGAGACAACTAGTTGAAAGTGTGGTTGTGGTTGTGGCAAACTGTGCTGCTGACAAAGCTCCGCCTATAGGCCTATTTCCAAATCTGTTACAACTTCTGGTATGAATAACCAACCCCACCACTGAATCAGTCGTTGTACATTGTTTTGTTTTGTTTTGTTTTGTTTTGTTTTATATCTTGGTTTGATTTCTTTTTCCACACCACAAAAACAAAACTTGACCGCCTCCAGACATACAGTCCACCTGCTGACGTAACGGCTGTTAAGTTGAGTTATGATAAAAAGTATTAGATGCTGAATGACGGATGTATTTTGTATTTTGGCAGTGGTTCCATTCCTCTCAGTCTCTCAGGTTAACCTTTTCCCACTGCGTTCTCTCCACATTGTATAAAACATTACAGTGCAGGGGTTAAGCTCAAATGACACCAAAGCAGCGGTTCCTGATAATTTATAACGCTCATTTGTCTCACTTGCTGTGACGTGATGAAGCCAGAGACAGGCCATTGGTGGGCAGCCACAGACAGGCAGAGAGGAGAAGAAAGGGTGGAGGGGGGAGAAACTAAAAGAGTGTGGTAAATGAGGTTAGAAGGGAAGAAAAGAAGGGGCCGGTTCAAAGACTGCCTGTGCACATCAGAACCTTTCTGCAGGGCAAATAGAGGGAACAAGGGCCTCACTGCTGCCCAGCAGCCAGAGCAGCTCCTTGGGCAAACGACTCTAATCAAATTTGTGTGATTGGATTCAGAAAAAGCTGTGAGGGTAAAATAGGCTCCTTTCACCCGGGAATGGACACAAGGAAGCATTTAAAAATCTACTATCCCTCTGCTGATCTTTACAGTAGCAGTTCACATGACGGACTATCTGCCCACGCCAACAGCCCTTGGCACAGCGCACACTGGCCCTTTTTCTCAGCTGTGAAACATCACCACCAGAAAGGGAGAGATAAAACTTTGTTTTATGTACTTCCTCTAATGGAACACTGGTAGAAATTCATCCAGTGATTTTTGGAGGATTCAGCCTGATCTGCGCTGCTTCAATCTAGCGTCAAAACTGCTATTTTTAGCCTTGATTAATGGTTGCAATTGGATACGGTTCTGGCCTTAGTTCACGGCCTCAGTTTTTCCTTGATCATAGCCGACAAGTGATCAAAGAGCATTACCTCCAGCGGCTAAATGTTAAAATAAATCCAGACTTATGGGAAAACCTGAGGCATCAACGGCAGAGCAGAGTCGCTCTGGGGCAGAAAGTGAGGTGTGGTACAGTGTAGCAACCTATGCCCCACTCACTGGTTGCCTAAGTTCTGGTGGAGGCTCCCGGAACACGCTTCCTGTTAGCCCGCTAAATTGACTCCACACGCCCACGCTCCCATCTCTACAGGAGCGCAGAGTCTCCCATTAACCTCCTCCTGCCACCTCAGCCTAGTACATCTTGAATCCAATGCGCTGGGGATGTAAACATGTACAAACAGCCAAGGACAAAACAGGAGGAAGGACTTCTGCTGCCACCCACGTCCTGTTCTCCTCCAAACAATATGTTCTATAACTCTGACCCACATTCACTAATCAAGGTCGACGTAAGCTAAAGTTCAGTTTTCTGAACGTCATGACAAAAGACCTTTCAATAACAAAACAAAACAAAGAGAATCAACATTTCAGAATGCGGACACAGACGACATCGACCATTCTTGTTTAACAAATGACTTAAAAATAATAAATAATGACAAAAACTCATTCTGAAATTATTTCATTTAAAGGTGTGCCAGGTCCGAAAAAGAAAAACACAGCTGCAGCTTAGCTTGGTAAAACATTCGGCAAAAGAAAAGCCACAAATATAAGTATCGTGGGGGGAAACAGTAAGTTTGAGTCTGTTATGTGAAACATATTAATATGAAGTGGTACATAATTCAAAAACCTGAAATGAAAACATCTGGAACCGCAGCTGCTCTGCATGGGTGTGCACTGACAAACCAGAACAACGGTAAAAAAAAATAAAATAAATAAAAAATAAAAACTGAAATTCATAATACAGTAGAATAAGAATTACATCAGACAGGCCGCTCGCTGGACAGTTTGGAAAAAAAAAAAAAAAAAAAACAGGGATTAAGTACAGTCTTTGGCTAAAACGTCTCAGTTAAGTTGGAGCTATTAAAATATGGTGAATTGCGGGATTTTAAGAGCAGTAATGTTGATTCCAGCCTGTTGAGTGTAAAGCATTAGGGAGTAGAGTCCAGAAGGGAAAAATATTGGAATAATCCTGTCCAGAATGTACAGTAAATTGGTTATAAAGTGCACACCTTTGATTTAGTATCACCATAAGACACGGAGCATGGCTGAAGTGGGGAAAGACTTTGGACAGGAAAAGAGAGCTTACAGAGCAAAGTCAAGTTTTTTTTTGGAATGAAGAGTTCAAGCCAAGATCACGAATGGGAGACAGTGTGGCTCTCTCACCGAGGAAACCTGTAAGCATCAACATTTCAGGTGCCACATCAGTGACACGGCATTGGCCTTCGAGAAAGGACATGTTTTTGGACTCTTACCGCTTAGAAAATAAACACACTTTGACCTGGCATTTCAACTCCGAGCGAGCCATTTACGAATGAAACTCTACGAGGAAAGATGTTATTGCTGTTAGAGTGAGGCTGAAGGTAAAAATAAACAAATTAATAACAAACACAAGTTTTCAAAATGGAATATTTGCTGGAACTAGACTGTGACATAAAGTCGTGTCCACAAACACGCTTTAAAAAGAACCAAAATCTGAAGTAATTATGGAAAAGCAAAGGGCCAATTAATCTTCAGGCCTTTAGCAAAGACTTGGGATAAAAATTGCAACTTGCTCTTTGGCCCTTCCCTGCATGTTATGTAAAAAGTTATGAAATACTGTGAGGAGCTGGACCTCACTGAGCTTAAGTCACCAATAGAATAGTTATTCTTAGATGGCGCCAATCCAGGCCTCATTTAAGAGGTGGATCCATGAGGCTTTCATTGAATTTTAGGAGTTTTACCTCAAAAGCCTTACCAGGAATGATTAGTCAAAAACAATCTCTCCTCTGTAATCATCTTTTTGACGCCTAGAAGAGTCATTCAGAAGGGACAGATACTTCTTTCCTCATGATTACGTAGCTGTGCAGCCATAAATGTCGCGTGATGCAATACATCGAATGTTGCGCTGTATTGTTCTGTGCTGTGGATCCGCTGCCACATGGAGTTTGTTATTTTGGATTAAGAAAAGAACTTAAAAACTAAAACGAAGTGATGTTTTCATTGTAACTCTACCACACACTGAGCCAAATCAAAGCATTCTTTTTCACAAAGCCTTGACATTAGCAGCTTTAACACTCAGCTACATTATTAATTCATATTTGCAGCAAGATAATAGCTTGTAATACTCTATAAACCACTTCTTTTCTTCCCTTTTTTTCTTCTTTTTTTTTTTTTTTTTTTTTTTCAGTGGCGCCACAGAAAATAACGTGTTTGGATACAAACATAAAAATGTGTAAAATGACACCGACTCGTAGCGTGTGCAGTTCACGCTGCAAGAGGGAGACAGCTGAAGCTCGGGCTTGTTATAGGTTACAGTATTATTCCAAAGCCTGTGTGATCTCTTGTGCTCTTCAGGAATGAATACATGCCACGCATTCCAAGAGGCAACCAAGTCATTTCACTTGAGGCTGTGCCAAGCAGGCTGCAGCTGCTCTTACAGGGATGTCATCTACAGTAGCTATGCATCCATTTGCACGTTTATCTATCCATCTATCTGTCTCCGCTAGATTTTTCAAAGTATGACTAATATCTTTTACACATTTACTCATTTCTTTTATCCAAATCACACGAGAAAGTAATGCAGAACTGAAGAAAACTTTCCTCTGATCTTTCCTGTCTGTTTAAATCTACGTGGCATTGAGCCCTTTTGTTCAAAAGACTGAGGCTCCATCTTTACAAAACAAAAATCTATTATGATCTATTGCGTAAATCTAATTACTACACTACTGCAATCAGACAATGGTCCACGTTACAATTAAATGAGTCACAATACGAATCCAGACAACAAACTGCACTGGCACTGCACAAATCATATAATCCAATCATTGAAATAATCAACATTATCCATCTTTTAATTGAATCGTTGTGTTGTAAAGATTCGTGTTATTGAGTCTGACAAGGTCAGATTCACATGTCAGTGAGCGATAGATAAAAATACATCTTTTACTACACCAACACATAAATTAACTGGGCACCAAAGCAACCGCGAGAAGAAAACAAATCCAAGGACAAAAATCTCCACGAGATTCTACGCCGCGCTGCTATGAATGGAGAAGCAAAGTAATCTGCACTCGCCGAAGTAAAAAAACTGACCTTCATTTGATATTCATCAGTTGACGTTTGTGAAACAGAAATGACTGCATAACTGACATGTGGGTAAAATCTTGAGGATGTCAAGAAGGACGAGATGACTCATGACTTCAGTGAGAGCTCGTACTCTGCTGTCACAACAGCAATTATTCGTGAAGTGAGTGACATTTCCTTCGTTTGACAGATGTCTTTTTTTTTTTTTATAAATCTGTATTCTGCACATAATCAAGGACAGAGTCATTGGCCTCATTGTTACATATATTAACACATCAAGGGGGATGAAGACAACTCCTTGGATTGGTCGTGAATAGAAACAGAAAATACAGAAGGAAGCCAGCAAGGGGGTGAAAAAAGAGGAAGGGAAAGAGAGAAAGAAGAGAGAGAGGAGGAGTGGGACAGCAAAGCAACACTTACACTGTGTGGGAGAAAGAGAGTGAGAAAGAACGAAAAGAGAGAAAAAGAGGAGAGACAGGCAGAGAGGGAGGCAGACAAAACTAGGTCAAGTCACATGACTGGGATCGACTGCAGGCAGGATTAAATATCCTACAGCATGTGGTCATTTACACAACAAATGTAGATTTCATTTTATAAATTATTTCTCTTCCACGGGGGGGATGAAGCTTTGGCACAGAGAGTGTGAATCTACACTGTATTCTAGCTTTTTTTTTTTTTCAGTGAGCACAAAAACAGAGAATTAAAGACTTGAGCGAGCCCGTTCCCCTCTGAGACAGGAAACAAAGCGAGAGCCCGAGATAGCATGGAAATGATCATAACAGGAGGGAACACGGTTTCCAGTATGAGACAGCTCCATTGTGACAGCCTAATGGCCATAACACACACTGTCCATTATCCTGGACGGACGGCGAAAGGACAGTGAAATATTCAAAAACAAAGATGTCACAAAGAGACAGCTCTGTGTAAATACACTGTCGAATGGAGGCCGGGGAAACTAAATAAATGTGCCAATCAATATTTAATGCAATAAACTATTTTTCATCACGAGCCATAATATCAGGGGCAGGAAGATAAAAATAAATTTAAAAAAAATTGTCAGATGTGAATATTTTGCAGATTAGTAGTAATAGAGGAGACAAAGTAAGACACCTGATGACGTCACTATGAGCTTTGGGAGATGGTGGTGGTCACTTTTCAAAAGTTACTGGCATTTCATTGAGCAAAAGTTTAAGAAGAAAACAATGGACAGATTAATCAATAAGACAACAAATAATTTATTCTTAGATGAAACCTTATATTAACTACTTCATCATGCAGATTGTCTGAATGAGATCAAATGTCACTATTGAGATTTGAAAAGTTAAGTTGCTTCAATGCTGTTGTTTTTTGGAGACGTGAAAGAAAAATCACTTGTAACTTTAAATGAGTGTAACACAATGAAAACAAGTGAAACTTTCAGTTCACTGTGATTTAGATGTCATACGACACAGGGGGGGGCATGCTGTGAGATGCAACACTAGTCACTAGTATCCCATCAACCCCTCCTCCCTCGGCCCTGTCACCCACCCTGCTCCATCCAAAGAGGAAACTGTAGCTGCCAATCAAGCAGAAGACTCCGGGCTAAGCTGGTCATAAACTCAGTCAATCCCCCGGAGTCCAGCTTGTGGAATACCAATCATTCATTCACATCTGTGGTCAGCTGAGAGCGGTGAGGCTGCGTGTGAGAAAGAAAGAGATGGAGAGACACAGAGCCGGGCACTGGACTGACTGAAATCTGTCGCCAGCTAACCGCACTTTCAATAAGTTGAACTCCTAACTGGAGATCCCCCTCCAACTACCCACCACCCACTCCGCCGATTTGAGCCAATCAATGTGATGTAATGCCGCTGACGAGCCAGACCAGCACATGGCTCTTCCCTCCAATCAGTTTGACCCCCAGGCTTTCAGGATCACAGGGCCCAGCACAATGCATTTAGATCAGTGCGTTTCAAAGCACAGATAAGTGAGGCAGCTGTTGCAATGAAGCGTCGTACGACAGTGAGGAAGTGATGCACAGGCGACCTTGGATGACACATATACCCCTCCTGCCACAGTTGTGTGCCTACAGGAACGAACCAATGAATTAACGATGCATTTTTTAAATAGTGTACATGAAAACTGCTTGTAAATATTAAATATCATATGTTGAATCTTATGAATAGCTGATGGATTTTAAAAGCCTGCGTTCTGAATAAAGTATAACCCTTCCAGGCAGCAAAAAGTGATGATGATAATGGTAACGTATTAAGCAGTATTGATGACAGTGTCTGTGCCAACAAGATAAGTAAGCAAAGTTTGGCTGCCGACAGTATGTTTCACCTGCTGATATGATGTTTTTTCTTTAAGTTAATGGAAAAGATTCTCTTTCATAGGCAAGTGTAAGGTTGTAAGGTATATAAGCACTATAACAAGATGTTGATTTTCTTTTCTTTTTTTCCAATGAACTGTCACTGTTTATGACTCTGTAGTTGTTTGTACAGTCTCTGAATATGAGGTTTATGTTTACTTTATGGCCTTAAATGTAAACAATCTCTTGACTTGGTGGTTTGAGGCAGTTATAGGTAATATATGATATTCTTTAGTTAACCTTAAGGGATTTATTTGAAGTTTTACTATGTAGACCAAGAGGTGAAAGCATAAACCCCTGAGGCGTATAAAAATCAAATAAGTCCAAGCAATAAGAACCCGGTTTATTCTGATGCCACAGCGAGGTCCCGGTCGAGAGGTGAAGCACCATTCGAGGGGCTGGAGGCGCGCTCCTTCTGACTGAAATGTCATCTATGACATCACCGTCGCGTCTACCTGCAGACGCCGCGAGACGCGATGAGCCAACAGAGCATAAGGCCGCTCCAAAAATACGAAATCTGCCTCCCAGGGTAGGAAGTCTTTTTTTTCTCAAATAATAATTACTACTGCCCAAGAGCGGCAGACCGTCAGATCGGTTTAGAGCTGAGCGGTGGTGCACCCTCATAAAGGAGGGACCAAAACGGCAAACCTAATTTGGATCAAGGTAGAGGCAAGTGGACGAGCAAGAGCAAGGTTGCATACGTAACAACCTCAAGGCGAAAGGAAAATACTTCCTAACGCTGCTCAGTGTAGAGGTCATGTGTATTACATGAACCCTTAGGCACTCAGGTTCATATTTTAAAGAAAGCAAAAGCTATATTGACATAACCCATGGCAGTGATATACTGCTCTCTAAGAACACTAATCACCATCATCATTAATCCCACCTGTGTGTATTTACATGGGCTCAAAAAGCTAAACAATTAGCATTTATAGTCATTACACATCAATTTTTCTGTTCTGCTTTTCTATTTTCTCTCATATAAATAAAATCTTGGTGTTGATTTAACAAAAAAAAGACATCTGACATCACAGATTTTTCTTTTTTTCCCCAAATTCTTCAAAATTCTTTAGTGAAAACAAAAAGCAAAGAATTCTTCGAAAATGAAAGTAACCGCCAGACGCAGCCCCTATGACTACTGTAGCGTTGCTGTAGTGTTTCCTGCCGCACCGAGACACTTCCCAGCGTAGCGCAAAATAACAAGCTTCAGCAGCGAAAGGAAAAATGTGAAGGGAAGTAATGGTCTGTAACACAGCATGTCATACAGACTCAACTGACCTGCACAAATACCAGCACACTTCGTCATACAGGTGAAACGGGATAATGACGATCTCCATACGCTCCACACATACACATATTTTAAAATGTATCGTATAATCAACAGCATTCCTCTTTCAGCCAGGCAGAAAGATGCAGGACGACTACAAAGCTTTAAAAAAAAAAAAAAAAACACCAGGTGAGATGACCATCAGTTTGACAAACGGAGGATAAAGGCAACTATATCAACTTTGCAACAGCTATGATAATGTTATTATTAGATCTTAAGGTGGAACTTGTGAATGCCTTACGTTTTTGTTAGATGATTTAAAAATAAAATCAGTTTCCTAATCGATTCAATACAAACAACATCACATTCTTCAGAGTTTTCTCTTGTTAGTCAGTCACCTCTCCCTTTCTTTGTAGTTGTATCTTTCTTCTCCTCCTCCTTCCATCTCCTTCAACTCGTCCTGCCTTCTTTCTCTCTCCCTCTCTTCTTTCTGATCACTACCCTGCTTGTGCTGCAGCTCTCAGGGGGGCGCCCAGCATCAGTATAAGCCCCCATCAGAGGGGAGACCACGGCGCACCTCTTTTGATCAGTGCAGTCGCCACATTAGCATGTAACCCGGCGCCTCACGCACCGCTCTGCTGCGCTCAGAGTGAGCTTACCTGCCCGTTCAGCCCCCGCCAACCCGCAAGGAGCCTCGCCCAAGTAAAGACAGAAGGCAGCTCGCAGCTCGCTCGCCTGAATCTTAATCGCCTAATGAAGACGGGCCGCCGCCGATGACGGGAGAGAGAACCGAGATCTTGTGATCTTGCCGAGGAGACTCTGTGAAAACTGAGTGATACAAATCGACTGAAGCTGTTGATTCAGAACTGAACCTTTTTTCTTTGTCCCTCTTGGGACTTTCTACCTCAAAAGGAGCTTCGTCTTTGTACATTCTTTTTTTTTTTTTTTTAAACCGCTGACAACAAATTAAAACATGAAAAATCTTAATTTGTTTTTGAAGTAACACACACATTTTCCTGTTTGTGTTTTAAACAGAACACACAGTGGCTCTCTCAATGCCGGTTTAGTTCTGGTGAAAAACAAAACAAAGAGGTTATTTTTCATGCTACCAGTTAAAAGTTTACTATCTATAGAAAATGGAGGAATTCTTTTTTCCTTTTTTTTTCTTGGTTTTTACGAGGGCTTGTTTTTGGCCCAGGTCTGGCCTAGGTCTGGATTCACAGGCGGGTGCCCTCTCACTTGTGTGCCACTTAATTAGCCGCCGCCTCGCACAAAGGGGGGAGTTGGTCACATGGGCCCAATTTGGCCCGCTATAAAGTCTGCAAGGGCTCAACATGCATTACTACAGGAGTATTTACGTGCCTGCCGCACCAGGCTAAGAGACTTTGAAGATGCAGAAAGCAGGATGGAGGAGAAGGAGAAGAAGTGAAAAAGACGGAGAAAAAAATAACTGAAATGAAAGGAGGGGACCCTTAAATTCCAGGGAATTTTTCCAGATGTTGCACAAATATTCTGCTGAGGCAATCCAGATGTGCTCACTGTGTTTATTCCCTCCTTCTGCTCGCTGTTCCAAAAGCTTCTCTTTCTTCTCCTTTCCTCTCTTTCTCTTTCTACACCTCCCTCCCTCCCTCTTTCAAGTGGCCCACATCAGTGTTCCCTGATAGTGCCTTTTAAGTGAGGGCTTTAATAGCCCCCTGGGCACCTTAGCATCCACTAGGATCCTGTAATAAACATCCACTCTCATTCACTACAACACATATGTGTGTGTGTGTTTATGGGAGTGTGTGTGTGCCACCGAGTGGGAGATTAGGTGCCTTGTTTTATCGCTCTTTGGATCAATTAACAATTAACTCTGTTACTAACAATAGCTGCACTGGTGCGGTGAGAAATAAGCCAGTAAGTGAAACAAGGCCTAAAAAAAAAAAAAAAAAAACACGCTTCCTGTTTACTTTCAACAGAAATCCACACTGATCCGGTTTGGTGTCACCCCTCCTCCTCCTCCTTTTCATCATCACATCTCTCTTCTCTTCACCTCCATACAAACACTGTGGTGTCTGCTGTGGCTGTTTCTCTCTCCCACAGAGCGTGACCCAGCCACAACCCCTGACCTTCCCTTCTCCCAGACAGCGCGCTGATTCTCAGCTGCTTCGCTCTGCTCTGCGCCGCTCTATATTACTCCATTCCATGACTCAACGAGTCAGGGACCAGCACCTTACATTTCAGAACATACATGTTGTTGCAGCCCGTTGGCTAAATCGTGCACATGGCACACGAAGACGAACGTGTAGAGACTCGTACACGCTGACACATATGCATACCCCGGCACATACGCATTCACTCTGATGTTCACACACAAAAAAGTAAACGTGCCTGCTAGTGGTTCTAATAAAGGGTTTTATTTTTATTAAATTTAGGTCCTAATAAATTAAATATAACACACAAAGCAACCAATTAAATGACGATGCTTTGGGCTCTTAGCAACCACATATATATATATATATATATATATATATATATATATATATCAACATCAGACGCATAAATAATGTAAGTGTCAGCTGCAGGCTTAGTTCATGCCAACAGAAACACACAGGCGCACAGATACAGTGTACAACACCACGCAGCTGCGCACAGTCCCGTTCGATAATGGTCCTGTTCCGCCAAACATCTCAACACTCAGATCTGTCCCGTTTAATCTGCAGCCTTCTCCTGTTTCCCATCCCCAATTTCTGGCCTGAAACAGAAGAAAGCATCCTAAATGTGACACTTGAACTTGTCAGAGCAGTTTTGAGAGGGGGGTGGGGGGGCAGACTGTCAGAGCTTTGGTATGTAGAGCGTTGATGACAAAGACATGGCCGGCACTTGCTTGCTTGCACGCCTGCCTGTCTGTCTAGTAAAACCTGGTTGCTCAACTTTTTTTTTCCTTTCCTCCTATACAGAGCAAACTGCTAATTTGTGCCTGAGTGCTAGGCTGTGTTTTGTTAAGATGGTTCAAACACTGCAGCGGGTTTCTACTCTATTACTTTATCTATATATTTATCTATATACTTTATATATGATATTTATATATATATATATATATATTTTAAATAATGTCTAATATTACGTGACCACATCATTTCATATTACACCGCTCCATTGGGTGATTTTGTAGCAAACCCTGTCTGCAAAGCAAATTTCCCCTTCTGAGGCAATAAAAAGTTGAACCTAAATAAATTGCACGTTGCGGAGAAAGGAAGGGAGGGACCAGCCACTTTAGTGTGTTGCGCTTAGTTCCACATCATCACGAGTTTAACTTTTCCTTTCAGCTGTGCTCTTCAAGGTGGAGCAATTGTGCAGCATGTTCATCTGTCTACCTATATCTAGAGCAAAGAGGTTCCATGTTGCCAGTGCTGTTTTTCCAGATAGACAGCCTACCCCACCCCCACTCTCCAGCCTCCATCCCTTCTATACTTTACACCCTTCTACCTTCCTGCTGTTGAGAACATTCCAGAAACCAGACGGCCACAGCAAGGTGTCTAACTGTAGGTGACAAAGCCCTCCAGACTCCCGTTCAGTCTCTCTGTCTGTATGTATGTGTACAGGTGTGTGGGTTGAGGCCGAGAGGCCACAGTCTGGGCGGATGTATGAACATGCTAGACCTGCAGGCGTCAACAAACAGTTAATCACTCTTTCTCTACTGCAGGCAGAGGAAAAAACCCACAGAGGAACCCTGTTATCTCACATATGATCTTTTTTTTATTTTTTCTTTAGTTTCTCACATGGTAATTTGTAAAAAAAAATAATGTAAAACATAATCGAATGTAATGTAAAATAATGTAAAAGCTATGAATCACTAAACGTGTTTGTTTTTTGTTTTTTTTAATTCTTTGTATGAATTTCTGTGTGAATCCTTGCTAACATCCATCGGTATTTTCCATCTTATCAGTAATCCAGACTGTTTGGTAGCTCCTGTAATGAATCTTCTGTTTATCATAATTGCAGTCACAGCCTCTAATCGTACAAATTGGTTTAAAGAGCCCACTTTGCCTATCGCTAAATCCCATCGCTGTAGTGTGAGAAGGACATGAAAGTCGAAGGGGGAAAACTTTCTGAAGCTTTCCGAGCGTCTTGAGAGCTCACCCATCTGGGATCTGGAAAAAGCTCTAGCTGATACCCGGCTGAATGACAGCTTCAGCTTCAGCTACTCTTTAATTCAGGCCTGACTGAGGAAGAGAAAATTGAAACAGGAAAGAACTGAGGCAACTGAGAACTCCTGAGAGCAACTCACAATATAACAGATGGTTCACAGTGACGTACAGAGCAAGATAAATACATATAACAATAGAAATTAAGTTCACTACATAACAGTTACAGGTGGATCAATATTTATGGGTAATGACCAACAGAATGGAGGCGAATACAAATGTAGAAATCAACGGGGGTTTCGAATCAAACAGTCAATTTCTGCAGTTACGGATGCAATAAAATGCTAGTGTAGGTGATAACAGCATTAAGTTAGCAGAGCTATTATGGGGACATTTATTGCTTCGATCAGTCATGTTTACATGCAATATAATATTTATCAGGTAAACAGAAGCACTTGGTTTGACACAAGTGACTCATTAGCTTATTTATTCTTCATACAGAGGTGCAGCAGTGGTTTATGACGTGTGTAGAGAGAGTACTGAATCAGGGGAAAGGACCTGCAGGAAGTGGTTGAAAGGGGGGAAAGTTATACAAATGATGAATGAGAGTAGCTGCAGATGCACTCTATGATATTTGTAACCAAGCATGCTCTCATCCAAGCCGTGTTTGTATTACTCGCTTAATGAATCAACGCTACTATGACATTAATGCTATTTTACAGCCTCGCACTAAGACTTTTTTAATTCCTTTCTGACTCCCATCCAGATGCGCATACCTTGCTGTGCATTAGCCTGGCAAGCTATCGGACGAAACAAAAATAAAAGAGGCAAAATAAAATAAAGAAAGGTAACTGTGGGAGAATTAAGACGCGCAATAGTGCCAAGATTTTCATGTTGATGCTGGGAAACAGCTAAAGTTGTGCTTTCCTTGGCTAATATTTAAGACGTACTGTTACTTCCACAGAATGCTTGAAAATACATGTAAGGTAAGAACACAACCTGAGAAGTGAGTCAGTGGCTATTATAAGCTACTTGTGTTTTGAGCCCATGGGCCACCACGTCTTACTTGGTCCAGGTCTAATTTAAATTAAGGCTGTTCCTCACGTAAGTGAATTTTCAAGGTATGAAAGCCTTTCTGTGTGTTCAGAGCAGCTCATTCTCTCTGAAGGAGAAATAACCAAATTTTCAATTCAGGCTTGGAATTGTCCACAAATTGAAAGTACAAGGCACAGCTCAGTGGACTTCACATCTTACTTTCATGCCAACGCAAACCTCTACCTGACTGGGAGGAAGAAAAATGGGGGATGTCATTCGCCAATTTTTGGGTGTACATTGGCAAAGTGCTCAAATATATAATATAACATATAGTATTCAAATTCTTTTTTCTAGTAAAAATATAAAAACATTCAGGACTGACTTCACATTCACACTCATGTAGTGCATATAACTTACTATTTTTAACCTGTCTATTTCCCGTCACATATGCCTGTAACATACAGTATAATCAGAGGCAGCAGTTTATCTCAACATGAGAAAATAAAAAATATTTGACTTGACAAGGTCAAGATTTGTATTTACTGGTAGGAAGGTGTGCACACACTCAAACACACACTATCTAAACCCTTTGCTCTCAATGCTGCACCCCCCCCCAAACACACACACACACACAGTGAGAGAGCGAGAGAGAGAACATAACCGAGGTGTTTTTTGAAAGCTGTGGGATTTCTGTGGCCCTGTGCCCGGCAGTGCATGGCAGCCCCACCTCTCTGGCATCTGGCAAGGTGACAGACAAACGTAACAGCGACGGCAGTGGTGAGTGGGTGGGTGTTTGTGTGTGTGCGGAGTTGGAAGGGGTGCTGAGGTGGGCGTGGACCACACTGGGACACCTCATCTCACACCATGCAATCTCAAAATGAAACTGCAAAAGGGAGCAGTGAGAGACAGAAAAACACGCAGACACACAGTCTTAATTACCCTTCTCTGTTTCTGCTGCAGCTCCGAGTGTTTACATGTACATACACACAGACCCACATGGGGGTCTGTGCGCTCTGAGTGTTAGTGCGTGTGAACGAGGCAGGGAGAGGACTGAGCATACACCTGAATATACAGTTATATGAAAACAACTTCTCAGTTGGAGAGCAGAGACATCAAACACATCATTTCAGCTTTTGATCGTGTTACACACTGATGATATCGCGACCAGTGTAACATGTATACGTACATATTATTAGTACATGTGAAGCAAAGCACCACTGCAGTCTAATCTTAGTTCTATATCATCTAGACATAGAAAATAAAACTCCACTCATTCATGCCACATTGTTCTACACAACTAGTTTCGGTGAAATAAATCAACATCATTATCTGAGGTTCTCATCAGGGCAGATTATAATTAGTATGTAAAAATGTGGGCATAAGAAAATATAATGACATGAAGGAGAATAATAGAGTATGTATCTAGGATTCACTTGATTTGTCACGCCTCTCTATGAATATCCATCAAAGCCTGTGTGCTCATAGCTGGAAGGGGGCATAAAAGAGGAGTGAGCTCCTTCAGAAGCCCCGCCTCCCAACTTTATGGACACATGTTGCCATGGCAATGGTGCTGAAAACTTGGCTAGCTGACCAAAAAGAGAATTATGAAAGAATCAATAGTGTTTAATACGGCGTAAATGCAACTGAGGGTACCATGCTGGTGAGTTAGCACACTGTCGCTGCTGTGACGCTAACATACAAAGAGGTCAAAGGTCAAGGGCAGATCGCCACCTAAAATTCTGCTGCTACAACAACTAATATTACCAATCTATGAGGCACAATCAGACAAACACATCCCAGTGGACAGAAGCATCGGTGTCAAAAAAAAAACTCACTTTACTGTTAAAACGCAGCTCTTTGCCCTGCCTAGATTGTAACACTTTTGTTTTATTTATTTATTTATTTTTATTCCCGACCATCTCTCCCTCATAAAAACGCGATTATGTTATGCTATGTTTTCCTTTGTTTGTTTTCCTATTTACAGAGGAAACAAAAAAAAAGTGCCCTGGATTTACACCATACATCATAAAACGCCAAAGAGTCGGCACATTTTCATGCATTACAGTGATCACAGAGGACGAGTCGACAGTTGTTTTTATTATTGAAAACATGGCAACTGGAGGATTGCTGAAGAGAAGAGAGGGTAGTTAGCTGCTGACAGCTACTGACTACTTTTTTTTTTTTTTTTTATGGTTTCTTGGCAACGTTTCACAACACACATAAGCTATGCTCTTTCTTTTCGTTTCTTCCTTTTTCTTTCTCAGTCTTAACCTATCTGGTTCTGCGGCGCACACACACACATAACAGTGGAGAGTTCTGGCTGGAGCGGAGCGGACTGACCTTCCTCTCGATACGAATTATGAGTATGATCTGGTCAAATCCCAGCAGAGGCTACGTTTCCACTTCAAAAGAGTGGCTGTGCGTACCCTGAATACTGCCAGCCCACAGCAAAGCCACTCACACACTCAGAGGACCTGCAATAAAAATCTGAAACTAATGGCGCTCAGATGATTCCAGCACCGAGTAGTGAATATTCACAGAAACATCCAAGGTTCTTCAAATCACAATTGTGAATTTAAATTAATGCTGAAAAGATCCTTTTATTTCAGTCATCTAGCAAAGCAAATATGCCAATGACTCCCTTGTTCTAGCTTTCAAACAGTTCAGATTTATTGCTTTTCTCTTTTTTAAATCATTGTAAAACGAATATTTTTGAGGCTTTTGGACTACAGGATGGAATTAAAAAGCAATGCAAAGATGTCATCTTTGGTTCTGGGAACATTTTTCACCGCTTTATAGACTTGACTTCAGATAATCCTCAGTTCCAGTTCTGCTGCAAATCACCACAAATCATTGTGGATTGCGGAATCTCAGAGACAGAGGAGATGACAAAGCGCTGGAGAATAGGAAATAAACATAAAGAGAAAGAGAAAAAGAAGAAAGAAAGGACTACAAGCTACTGTCTTTAAACACTTTAAACAACAAACTGAATGTCAAAGGCAAATTCCTGAAATGATGGAGCATATGGGGAGCAAAGGTCAAGGTTTGAGGTGCAGAGTTCAGTGCGGCTGTTATCAATAAAGACCTCCTGCGAGCGGGGAGCTCCCTGCACAAATAATTAACAAGCGTTTTCCAGTCATTTCGTTGATTTGTGCGTCAGAAAGGCCTTCCAGCACTTTCTTATTTGTACTATGTTTAGAACATAAACAAGTGTGGGCTGAAGAGGAGAGAGAAGAGAACATGACAGGCTAAAATATGGACTGTTTTATCTGAGGCCAATGCGGCTTCTTAGTGATGGAGTATAATTAATGCTTTATACTGATCAGCAGAGATATTCCATAGAGGAAAAAGTAAAAAAAAAAAAAAAAAAAACACCGGCCTACACTTTATGGAAGTTTACTGTAATTTAAAAAAAACACACTTGGTTTTTGGATGTTGGCGAGGGGTGAGGGGTGGGAAAGTAGAGGGTGGGCACATATAAGGCAAAAACTAATTTTCTTTGATTTCCTTTAAGTTAAAGGCCTCGTGGGTGAGATTGAGAGAAAAAAAAAAAAAAGAGAAAGGAGAGAAAGAGAGAGAGCTGTCACTTTAAGCCATTAAGTCTCGCTATAAAACTCCTCCAATAAAAATGACAGCTGCAGCCCCTTTTCTCAAAAGGGGAGCAAAAGCATCACATCAGGAACACAAAACTGGACGGCCGTAAAAGACAAACTTGGCCAAATGCTTTTGGCAGTGTAATTCCATCAGCCCACTCCCACCACACACACACACACACACACACACACACACACACACACACACACACACACACACACACACACCCCCTCCCGGCAGCCTCCCTGTATTACCTTTGTTCCTGAGTTACTGCCAGAAAAGGAATGTAGCCCTTAGCCCCCCACCCCCCAACACACACACACACGCGCGCAGACAGACAGACACACACACGCGCACGCACACCACCACCATGAATCTCACTTTCTCATCAAAGACCATGAACTTCATTGATTTTGGAAGAGATTGTCTATGTGTGTGTGTTTGTGTGTTAGGGGGGTGGGGGGGGTTACCTCACGTACCCCCAAAGAGACAACTACAAAGAGTTGAGATCCACCGGATTCAAGAAAAAACAACACACACACGTCACTTTAGCAGGTGGTAGCACATGCATGTGGAGCTATTGGCCCTTCTTCAAAAAGAGTGTTAAATTAATGATCATGTATCACAAGAGGACATTTTGTTTCATAGCGTTCTGTAGATCATAAGAACTTTAGTGGAGTTTACTGATCAATACTCAGTCTGTCCTTTTAGTCTCTACTGCACATGCAACAATTTCAAGTCACTTAGTTTTATTTTTACCATCAAATCTTAAATTTAGCTCAATCCTCAAATCATACATACGGAGTAAATCTGTTCTGATTAAAAGCCACATAATAATCAACTAATTCGAAAATCAATATCACACATTAATGGAAAGAGAAAGGAAAAAGTGGTTTCACAGCTCCTTTCCTGTACCAGTCAAATACTTTATCTCGCTGACAGGCTGTCATAATCAGCTTCTGCTCTGACAAAGGGGCACATTCTCCTTTCAATGTCATCCCTTCAGTCTTCACAGCTTAATGTCAGATACAGAGGGTGGGTGGGGGGGCTAATAGAAAGATCAGGCAACACATCAGTGTACAGTGATGAGCATACGGTGGGTGCCAAGAGGGGGGATGTCGTCATCACGGCCAACAAGCGATCTATAACTGTAAAATGTACTCGCTGTCATTTCAAACAGTTGCATGTCAGGTTTTTCTAATGCAGCGCGACAGATAATTACACTCAGCAAAGTGGCTAATCGATACGTTCAAGGACTTTGCAGATAGCAGCGTCCTTGAAGTGGCCAATTAACAATCTGCGCCCAAGTGGACCTTTGATGGAGCAAGTTTAAACATAAATGGCGATTTAAGGACTGATAGATTAGGACTGCAGGCGATGAAAAGGCTGCTGATGCAGCATGTGGCGTCGCTCTGAGGAAAAGATGTGATCAAGCACAGCGGGAAAAGTGATCGTCCTCACTTAGAACTATTAAGTGTTGTGCCTTAAACGCACCAGATAAGACTTTACTTTCTATATCTGCTGTCAAGTGTCTGTATCAGCTCCTCTGGTGCACACCGAGACAGACTTGAAACTTGAATCACTTTCAGCGTGGACACACAATACGGTGCACCTGTAATAACAGCCCGTCAGTGTGTGTAACACTGGCGGTTTAGCGTATTTCTGGGAAGCCACATAAAGGGCGTTGTGGCGACAGTGTCAGTGAGCGGGATCTGTAACTGAAGAAAGCCGCTCGGCGTCTCAGAAGTCCCTGTGAATCTCCTTGGTGCGTACAGGCAGCTGATGATACGTGTCGAGGTGTAACATGACGCCCTCATGAAAGAGCAGCAGACACAATGACAAGGCTCGCCTACAGCTCTGTGCTGCGTCTCTGCTACAGGGGACAAGGGTCTGCTCTGTTCACATTTGACAAACTTATGGTACTGTTCGCCATTAATGATTTACAGTGCGGCGTGCACGCGATCCGGTGTGTTTAAACTGGAAATTAAAAGGATCCATTAATAAAAATTAGGACTTCATGGAAGATTAATGATTTCAAAACAGAGCAATACATAAACCAAATTATTCAACTTTTTTTTCCCTCTGGAAATCCAAACAAACTCAGTGTGTTGGTGTACTGTTTCAAACTCTGTTTCCTACTTTTTGGAAAAATGAAGCATTAAAAATGAATGTGAAAGTTGCCAGTTTGCTTCTGTAACAAAACTTAAAGTGCCGAATATAATATAATAGCTTGAATGAGTAGATTTAATTAATACATGAATTAATTGACTAATTAAACCCAGAATGACAACAATAAAGGGTCTATATCATTCCACATGTCACCTGTTTGCAGCAGATGTGTGGATTTAACTTTGAGAAAAACTCAAAACTGCACTTAAACTTTATCTTTGGTTACAAGTTCATATCTTAATTATTATGGAGTTGCTTGGGTTCACTTCCAAACCACTAGCTACGCATACAACGGAAGCTAATTTAACCGCAAGTTAAACCAAGCCACGTGAAAAACGGCATTAAAAAAAAAAATACAAGAAAAACAAGGCTTTTTTTTTTTTTTTGTCCCTTTCTTCTTCTTCTTCCAGAGTTACCAGACGAGAACTTGTGCACTAGAGACACTAACAATACCGATAAGATAGAAGAGACGAAAGAGAGAGAGAAAAAAAAAATATTGCAACTTGAAGTTTAAAAAGTTTAAACTGTTTCTCAAATGGTTTAAATTTCTTAAGTCCTGCTCGTTAAGGCGCACAGAGCAAAAAAAAAAAAAAAAAAAAACTTTGGCGGTGCAGAGCTCGCGCTGACTTTAGGTTTTTTTTTTTCCACGAGGAGTTTAACATTTTAAATTTAAATTAAAAAATGTCGACGGTTTAAAAAAAAAGGCGAAAGTGCAAAGTTAGAACAAGTAACCTGCATTTAATTGCAGCGCACGAGAGGAATACGCACGGCGTATCCCGAGTGAGATGTCACTCTATATCAAAGCGAAATTTCATCAGCTCCGACACAGCGGCATTAGATATTCAAGAATAGGTCATGTGTTTTCCATTTCACGCGTATATATAATTATAAGCGTGTTTAAAAATGAATTGCGTCCGGTATAGTTCGTCAACAGCTCTAAAGCGTGATGCATTTGGCAACTCGCTCCACGCGCTGTCAAAAGATAAAAGGAAGCAACAACAAAAAAAAAAAAAAAAGAAAAGAAAGAAAAAAAAAAACGCAGCGCGAGAACGTTTCACACTAAGTCCCATCCAAAAAAAAAAAAGCGTCACAATCATAACGCTGCAAAAGCTTTGTCATTAGACAAACAAACTTACCCAATGACAAGAATGGTTTGGTTTCCATGTCTGTGTGGTAGGTTAGCTCATGCCAGCTGAGACGACCGCGTTTGGGAGTTTTTCACAGGCAGCTGCTGCTCCAAGCAGACCAGACCAGACCGGGGCTCTGCTGCTGCTGCTGCTGCTGCTGCCGCCGCCGCTGCTGCTGCTGCTGCTGCTGCTTGGTTGTTCCTCTTGAAGAAAACGTGGGACTCGAAGCGGTCAACAACAAAAAAAAAGTGACAGGTCGATGCGTGGTTAGTCTCAGAAGATAACCTAATGTTTCTACCTCTTGTTTGTTCACTCAGCTGCTGCGCTCACACTCCCCTCTCTCTCTCTCTCTTTCTCTTTCTCTCTCTCTCTCTCTCTCTCTCTCTCGTGCTCTGTACAACAACTCCAACTACTGGATCTGCACTGCAAAAGGGACCCAAGCAGGGGGTACTCCCACCAACGTCGACCGTGGTTGCAGCGACGCCAAAAAAAAAAAATCTAAACCAAAGCCTTATCGTGAACTTTCAAATTAACACAAAAAGAAAATATAAATATATAGCACATTTTTATCCTGGATATTAAAAGACTTTAGAGTTTTGTTGTTTTTTTTTTCCTCGAGATAGAGGTTTTCCAAAATCACGTGGATCTCTTTCAGCTGAGCAGCAGCTTCTTATTCTTTTCACTGCTTATCTCCTGTTATTTTAACCTGGTCACATCTGTTGAACCAGGGCTGTTGGCTCAGTAGATAGATGTTTCGACTGCATAATACTCACTTGCCGGAGCAATTAGACTATCTCTCAAATCAGCTGTACAGTCTGAATCCTTTTCTAAATACAGCTTTGGCTTTAGAGATTGTCGAGATTGAAGTATAGTAATTCACATTCAGAGAAGACTGAAAAGCTGAAAGTTTTGCTTGAATATTTTATTTCATTTTTAGCAAAAGGGCCCCGGTGGAAGGGGGGAAAAAAAGCCCCATAATAAATCCAGATATTTTACAAACTTCCAAAAGAATGACACATTGTGTTTATGTTACGTAAAAACAAAACAACGACAAAACCAACTCCAGGCCGAGGAAAAATTGCGCAAGTGGTGAAAATGCTACACAGCTACAACGACCGATATATTTCTTTCTCAAATCTCCTCTCTGCTACATCTGCTTATGTTTATAAAAATTCATGCTGCGATCTGCCAACATTGCATAAAATAAAAAAAAGAAGAAGAAAATGAAATCAGAAGAAAAACCTATGAATTTATTACAGATGCATAAAAGTTTGAGGCAGATTCACATCAGCCTCACCCAACCACCCACCCCCCCATCGCCCCCCCCCAGGCCAGCTTTACAGCAAGCAGCATTCATCATTTGCATAACTCACACTACATTATACCAATGTTAGATCTAGATCATTTCACTGTCATTGTTCTTGCTGCTGTATCTGTTCGAGCCATGACAGTTTATACCTAATTCAAGCCACATCCACCTTCCTCACACACACACACTTTCACCACTCCAGGCCTGTGTGTATGTTTCAGGAGAGTGAAAATGTTCCAGCTTCGGCCCACAGACTGTAGGAAAAGCACCATGGATGCGAGGCTTTACGTTCTCCCTATAGTGTAAAATCCCTTATGTGCAGTGCGGTATAGGAGCAACGGCGGTGGTGGTGCAGCAGCAGCAGCAGCGTGTATTCTACATAAGCCTCCTGCAGCCATTCCTCTAGGCCCCGATGTGATGAGCCCGCTCCCATTAAACACCTGAAGCTGTTCACCACATTTGTGCTGAGGCGAGATACATAATTAATGCAATGCATGGCATATCAAAGATCAAAGGGAGTTGTAGCAAGAAAAAGTCTGACTGGGCACCGATTCAAGGTGCGTTCATGCACGAGAGTGTGTGTGTTTATGTGGGTATTTCATCCGCCAGTGTGTGTGTGTGCACAGATGTTTCAAAAAGGAAACAAAAAAACAGGCCTGAGCGAGGAAGACAAGGTTTTGCTTTTGTGCCAATAATCCCTTCATCTATCTTCCAAGTGAATTATCAATCATCAGACGGAATGTGATGACTGATAGCCAGACGTGTCGTGTTTGCACGATGATGTTAAGTGGCTTAATTGTGCGGGCGAGTGCTCAGGGGAGGGAGGGAGGGAAGAGGGGGAGGTAAGAGCGAGCAATTGGACATCCTATTTTGTCCTCAACTTCAGAAAGGCCTGTTTCGCCTCAGGCCTCCACTCTGTAATAGAAGACAGACACAACACGGACTTTTTTAAACACCTCGATCGACCCGCAATCTCTTATCGGCAATGCTATTTAATCCTCACCTTGGTTCGGTGATTAATAGCAGCGTGACCTCTCACCTTCATCCGTATAAATTCTCAAGAGGTTGTTTTGGCTACTCTTCAACACCTCACACCTCCACCTCACCATTGTGCCACTTTCCTAATTGCGGTATCTCTTGGCTCAGTCCCTTTTCTTCTTTCTTTCTTTCATGCTTTCTTTCTTTTTTTGTTGTCTTTTTTTTTTTTCTCCACTTTACGCAACGAGTCTGGGCCTCAGGGGATGAGAGACCACCACTGTTACCATACACTCTGCTATGGTTGCTTTGACAGCCCCCCTCCACTCTCCTCTCTCTTCCTCTACCTCCTCCTCTTCTTTCTGTCTCTCCCAAAGTGGGTGATAAATGAGACAAGAGCCTTTTGGTCTCCTTTGTACTTTGACCATTCACAACAAGTGATTATGGCCTCTTTCAGTGGTATTGACAATGGTTTCCAATCCTGAGGAATGTACGGATAAATATACACTGCAACTTTTTTTTGTCTTTTGATTAATTGTTTAATCAATGGATTTAATCAAGAATTATTTAAAAAAAAAAAAATCAAACAGCAACATAGCCCAAGGTGACATTCTGGAACTGCTTATGGTCTATAAGACTTATAGATAAATTAATTTACCATGATCTAATTTGTCGACCTTAATCAATTGATTAATTAAATTGATCAAAACTTCACTACAGTATGTTAACCCACTAATCTACCCGAAGCCCGTTCAGAAAATAAAGTTAGAGTGATCGAAAGAGAGGACGCGACGTAAAAGAAGCAGTTGGACATAAATTGATTTGGTTTTTATTAGGAAGGAAATGCCTGACATTTCTCTTTCCCCAAACCCCCTCGATTCCATGCAAATGCAACCATCCGACTCGAGGGCCCGAGGAAAAAGGTGTGCTACGAGGAACACAAAAAGCATGTGAGATCATTAGGGCGTTTGCTGAGGTGTTTGGCATTGTCCGCCCCGAGGGAAGGTCTTGATCGTCATAGCCCCGAGTTCACATTCCTTAACCCCGGGGTCAGGGCTTTGTCTGAGGATAGCACTGAGGCAACTTCCCCTGCGGAAATCAACAAGAGCTAACACACTGAACACTGGAGACGCACACAGAGGCAGGAAAAAGGGAACCATCACACACAGAAGCACATGCATGGTCATAAATGTGGATGTTTTCTCCGAAAAACTAAGACAACTGTAAGGACAAATGTAAAAGTAGTAACATGCAGTTATTTTTCTTTACGTTGTAGGAAGCCATTGCTTTCCATTCTGTCTGCAGCGTAAAAGTAAATTAGCCAAGTCTCATGTTGCATAATCCATCAATATAAACATGTGCCATTATTAAACTGTTACAATAATACAAGAAAGAAAAGGTTAAAGAGTCTGAAAATAGATTTTGGTTTTCCCCATGGTAGATTTTCCCATTTTTCTTTCATATAACACTGAGTAAAAATAAAATAAATACACAAACCTATAAAACATCAGTTTCAGAGACAATTCAGATTGGAAATGATCTGCCAAAAAAAAAAAAAAAAAAAAAAAAAAACATTTTACCTCTGCTTTGTTTTCACAGACAGGAGATGATAAGAGCTTTGTGAATATCTACCCATCAAATTCAACTGATGGATGGCGCGAATCCAGGCGCAGGGCCAGAGAAATGGTAGTTTAAAAGGAAAAAAAAAATCACACAGTTATTTTTCCCTCCCTTAAATGATCAGAGCTCATTCTGCTCAGGGCTGTTATCAATATTGAACATTACATCAGCTGTATCACTGGCTCGCCACAAGCCGGGCTGCAAATGCCGCCATGGGGTGGACGAGAGTCCCTCAACGGGAAGATCCGAGGCTCAAGGAATGCATCACTCTCTAATATCGCATTAAAGCGAAATTGGCTACGTTTAAACAGACACGGCGATAAATCTCGTCAACACTTGGCAGAGACTGGTTTTATCACAGGAGCGGGAGAATCACCGTCCCTGCAGAACGTCATCTTCTTACCTACAATTGAGTCCAGCATTATTGCTCCATGATGGAGCTCCGTCGGCGCCAGAGACGACAGATTGAGAACGTGAATTATAGCCGTGCAAAGGGTTGAAGGTGTAGTCAAACATTTATTTTATTTTTTCTTCTTCCTTGTGGTCTGGATTTTTAAAGAAGACAGGTGATTTTAAACGTACGTTGGAAGGAAAGAAAATAATCCATTGCTTTACTGATTCATTTAGTCATTTGCATAGGTTTTACTGTTCTCGCTCTACGGCTCATTATCTATGATCTGTCCCAAACCCTTTCAGAGGTTTCTTGTTACGATTGTCAGTAGACTAGATTTGCTTGAGTTGCTGATTTACATTTTACAGGAAGCAATTTTTTTGGGTGGGGAGGGCGGGGAGTTGAAGGGATGGGGTTTGCAGTTTTTGCCTTGCACATCTCGACTGCTTTGCGTTGCCTTGTTGCTGATCCCGCTTTTTTAAAGGCCTCGCTATGCCTCTCTGACTGCGTACCGGCCGTGAACCTTGTCAAACTTCTCCGTCAGCTGGTGGGCATCGGAAAGCAATTTACTACCAGAACAGTAGGGGGTGATATGTTTTTGTACATTACAATTATCGACTATCGTTCATTGTTTATTTACCGAGATCGAGAGAAGACATTTGTTGGAAATGGAACTGGCCGACAATGAGCAACAAATTATTTTATTGAAAATACTGAAATAAGAATGAAAGAGGAGATGGATGGTGGTATTGTTGTAGTGGAAGGAATACGACTGGCAAAATGGGATTCTGGAAATTAGGTAAATCTAGAGGTCCAGTCAAAGCCCTGAGGTCATTGTGCTCTCTGTCGTCTCGAGATTGTTAAGAAATTGGGGAGGTGCACATCAGCCCACGGAGAGGGGATCGGACTGGCTACACAACAACACAGACAACAGCATGTCTACAGATACAGACTAGCATAAATTAGGCTTTAATCCTTCATCACTTTGCAGTGTTGTGTTGTGACTTGCAATCAAAACACAACCTGAAACTAAACAGTAGTCTCACCCCAATCAGAAAGATTTTGGAAGGCAGATAAGAGGATAAGATTTGGAAAAACAACAGACGATAAAGTCAAACCAGGTTAGGTCTAATAAAAATGTAGATCTAAACCTAGAATTTGCCTTTTTAAGTGACACATTAACCTTAAGCCTCTACATACATATGTGATATTGGTCAATAGATGTGTCCTAAATGACTTCCTGTGCAGTCGCTACAGTACAGCTTGGAGAAAGAGAGTGCGACACTGTTGGACTTCAGCTGGGTAAACATTCCCTGCTGAGGCCAGAGATCTTGTGTACACACAGGGCACAGCGCACGTTCAGTGAGGGGGCCTCACGGCCGCCGCGACGATGGATGGTCTAACCGGGCCAGAGTCCATGTGGGCACAACAGTCAAAATATGACAAGAGACCACCACCCCCACCAATCGACCCGTCTTCAAACCATCTGCTTAAACCATTAAACTCTTGGGATGAGCAGATACCAGCTTGAAGCGCTTCTACGTGTCTCGCTATCTACATATATGTATACATATGTTTTGCAAAGATGCACACATGTGTAGGCTGCATGTCAAGTGATCCTTAGAGCACCCGTAAAGGAAATAAACTCAATGGTGCTTGAAAGAGACAGAGAGAGTCATTTCAGTGAAGTAAGAGGACTTCTTCTCTGTGGTTTCCTGAATCCTCACCAACAGTACATACAAGCACCAGCACATGCACACGAGACGGTAGACAATCCTTTTCCCTTATTTTTGCTCTAGGTGAAATCAAAGTCATTCCTCTCCAAGTCTTTGAAAGGAAACCGGCGGAGATGTCAGGGCTGACGTTAATGTGTCTGCAAAGCCCCAGTTAACCCAAGCAGAGTAGGGGGGGACGAGAAAAAGTAACAACGATGTTATTTATCTGGATTAAGCGTCCTCGCAGGAGCTCAAGTTGCCGCTGCCAGTAAAACACCAGACAGGAGTCACAACTCTTGTTTGTTCTTGTCTTAATTATCGGCGTATCGGAAAAGCGCTCGGCGGATTTCAATGAAATGTGGTGGAAAGTTAGTTCACCCCGGGGGCAACAAATAAAAAATAATATAGAACTTTTAACGAATGTCATTCACTTGTCGCTCAGTGTTAAACATGAAATATTAACCAGATTCTTACCAGATTCTTTTTTTAACTTCAGTCACCATTTTTTAATTTTAATAAAATGCTCTATAGCATGTACCTATAACTTCTTTGTTATAGTCCATGTTACATAAACCTCAGAAAATCTTAAAAATGTCAGACAGTTGCACATGAATTGCAGTGACGCAAATATAGTAGCATCGTTAAGCGATTCTATCACTTTAGGTAGGTGCTAAAACAATGTGACACATTTAAATAAATAGCTGTAAGTCTGGAACCATGAGCTACTCCACCATTTTATTTCATTTTATTTATTTGCACCCTTCCTCCACTGTACAAGGCCATTGTTTTTTTTTTTTTTGTTTCTGTTTCCTCCAATAACATTCAGTTATGTGTATTTTGATGCAAGCTCTGGATTCAGGAACAGGGGAAAACCTTTTAACATTTTTTAATGAAAATGTGTTCAACTATGTGGCCTTGTATGTACTCTCTATATATTTATTTATTTTTAAGGTTGACCATGGATTTTTAATTTTTTTTTTTTTTAAATCAAAGGATGTATTTTGAAATAATAAATAAAAGGCCTAAAAGGTCACGTAAAGCAACTCAACATGTGAAAATTTAAAGTTACAAAAAAGTCACTGGAGGAAGAAGAAGAAGAAGAAATATATTTTGAAACTTCTCATGCGAGAACAGCTTTATCTTGTCAGCAGATTGCTGGAGAGCCACCCTTCCTTCACACATTATCTGCCTGTGAACTGTGAGCATAGCGCTGCATGTGTTTGTCTGAGTGAGTGTGTGTGTGTGTGCGTGTGTGTGTGTGTGCGTGTGTGTGTGTCTGAGCCACACTCTCAATGTGATTTACAGCTCCTCTCACACTCTCCCCTTCTGTCTGCTGGTCAACTGCCATGGTGAAGGCGGCTACAATGGTTGGCTATGAAGCGCCATAAATCTGGACACTTCCTACCACTGTCTCCCACTTCAAGGGGAAGCCCGTCCTGTTGCAAAGGTGATTAACCCTCTTCCTCTGTGTCCACAGCCCCCTGCACACACCCTGCAACCAACCACTGTCTTCCCCCCCCCCCCAACGTGAGGCCCTGCTGCAGGGGGGAGGAAGAAAAAAAAAAAAGGGGCCTCCTTCACACCTTACAGGCTAGAAACCTTCCAGATTTGCCATTCCTTCCCTACACAGGAAATAACTAATAATAATACCTGATGAACTGTAGACTCGTCAATAATTTATATGACTTAATAAACTGTTAAAGTAAACAAAACAGATCATGCAAAGGGTTACAGTGTACTTCCCTCGCAATATGCAAAGTACGAAAGCAAATGCTTTTTTCTTTAAATTTTTTTTTTGAAAGCGCCTCTCAATGACAAAGTAAGAAAAAAAAAACTTTTCAAAAGGCTTTCAAACCACAAAAGACTCGTTCGAGATGAGTGAAGCGATAGTCCCAGCATGCCAATTTGCAGCTTAGTAAGGGAAGTTTGCTCGCTCGGCGCTGGGAGGGTTCTTTTTTTTTTTTTTTTTTTTTTTTTTTAAAGCAGGAATAGAGACATGTTGTCATTGAGCTGCCCGAATGCATCGATGAAATTTCAGATGAAAAAAAATATAAATAAATAAAGGAGGGTTGTCAGGGGTTATGGTGGTGGTGGTGCTGTCAGTGGTGAGCTGGTCCGTCACTGAACTGTGGCAGCAGACTATAACATGAGCCTTGAGCTGAAACCCCAGTCTGTACAGTCAGCTGCAGCCCAGAGGAAACACACACACACAAACAGACACACACGCACAGTAAACACACATAAACACAAGCTCATTATCACCCACATGCACATAAAACAAAACACACACAGTCTCTCTATCTATCCACCCACCCACACACACACACACACACATATATATAGACAAACACGCACATTCAGATACACAAAAAAGCCTGCACACATACACACATGCACACACCCACATGAACACTCATTATTCATGGAGAAACACACAGATGCTTGATCTCCTCACTGTCACTCAGGCTTTTTTTTTTCCTCTCTCAGTTTTCAGTTCCAGCTGAGGACACTGATGTAACATTTTCTGGCAAAAAAAAAAAAAAAAAAAAACACGGCCAATCAAGCTGTTTCAGTCACAGAATAAAGAGAAAGAAAAGTTATTTATAACACGACAGGTTTGAATTAGTTTTGATTAATCAAATCTAATCCCGCAGCTAATGTGGATTCACTGCTAACGTGCTTTAATGTTCGATGGCGAGAAGCAGCAGCTTGTGAAAGCACGTTCTGCTCAGACAAAGTTCACTGCCACCTGACGTGAACTTTATCACCACCGTTAGCACTCGAAGCGTAGAGAAGGTGAAGGCTCAAACCGAGGGTGAGGACCTCTCCATTCTCCACCACCGCTCGCACACACTCACCGACTCGCTCTGTATTTAGACTGGATGAATAACCAGAAGTACAATGTGTGTCTCATTTCACAACAGACCCTAAATAAAGCATTGTCGCTAACGTTTCCTGTGTATGTCGACGCTGCCAAGTTTGATCAGTTATTAATCTACAAAGGTGGTGCATTGAATACAAAAAAAATTTACCAGATTGTGATAATGTGCATTTATTTGATGAGGAATTCCGTGGTTAATGGAGGAGCTGCAGGTTTTATGACAGTTGGAGTATTTATGTGAGTTAAATGATGATGCATCTGCAGACTGCATCAACAGGGGAAATCCTGTATATAGCCTCCTGTTAAGACTGAACAGGACTGTATATACAGTATAAACACAACTGGCACAGCTCTACTGAATGTTATGTTCTTACTGGTAAAGTTATTTGAATGTTCTGTTACCGTGATGAGTGTAAACAAAGGAGGGTGAATAGAAACACTGTAATAACAATGTAATAATGTGTAATAACTCAAAGTTTGGCATCTAATACGTTAGAAAAGTCCCAGATTTCCACAATAAGGTTTTTTTGTGATGAATAGAATATGCTGTCTGTCTGCCTTTTCTTTATTTTGTGAAGCTGATATTTTTGTATGTTTATTATGTTAACTTATTGCCAGTTACCGTCAGTCCCCATTGAGAATAAACAGCTCCACTTTACTTATATTGTCGTGAAATGCGATATAGTGAAACGTGAGTAACAAAGCCTATGTAAGATGAAAACAAACAAACCAAATAACAATGTAGTCGTGCACATGTGGCTCCTTTATGTGGGCTTTGTTTCAAAAGCAGTTAATGCTTTCTGACGTCAGGAAATTATAAGAATAAAAACAGAAATGTAACGCGTGTGTTTCTGTTGCCCGTCCAGAAAACAGCTGCAGAGGCCTAATGACCGTACTTCAAAAGAAACTGATGTATTCTTTTTTAAAGCATTACAGAAAATAAAAGAAAACAAATTAAAAAAAGCTATACATAGTAAAAGACAAAATGAAAAGCAGACAATCGTGCAGAAGGTGAAAGTAAGAGGCGGCTCGATGTGCCACATCCTGATGAATAATCTTTGTGTCCTGTTTTCTGTGTAAACACGTCTTGGTTTGGTGTTGTGGGTGGCAGTCACTTTCTCGAGCGTTTGAACAAAAATTATTCAGCTGAGACTCACCCCCCCCCATACCACAAAGTCTTTACCACCTTTCCTCCTCTTAATAGAAAAACACTGATATTATGAGCCCATTAGCAGTATAATGATTTACACTAAAGAGACCTGTGAAGGAGCTAACACCTGCTCCCATGATCCTTTGCCCCCACACCCCCACTTCCCCCCGCCTTCCTCCACGCCAGCGTCTGAAAGCACGATGAGGTCATTATGCTGTTATTACCATAATGCCATCGATGAAGTCCCAACGCCGGTAACAACACCTGTTTGACGTGTCCTCTGGGACATGCACGGCTTTTTATTTTTCTTAAAAAAAAAGATTTTATTTTATTTTATTTTTCAGCCAAGAATGGCGGGGGAGGAGGTGGTGGATAGATAAATGACAGAGCGACACTGTTTATGCAAATCTCATTTCACATGCGTCTTACGTCCTGCCACACTTGCTTGGCAGCGCACAGCTGAGACTGTGGGGCAAATGACAGTGCCGAGGCTTAATATGACTGATTTCCTCTGTAATGATAATGCGATTGAGCTCACCATTCGTGGCGAGCACAAAGGGGCCACATGAATAAGAGAAGGTTTGGAGTTAAAGTACAAACGATCAAGGAGACGGGAGGATGGACTGACTGACTCTCTGGGCCAGCCCGCCTCTGTCTGCAAGCCTCATACAGTAGATACATTAAGACATGGCTTTAGTTCTCAGGCAGAGCGCAGTCTGCTCTGTGGATCTGAACATATGGAAGTCTTCAGCTGGTGAAGTCAGCTATTGTATCTCAGTGATGTATGAGTCTGTCTAATGGATTGCTGTCAACATGTGGTATTTTTTGTATATATTGTGTCACTCTGGCTCTCACTTTCCCTTTGATTTGAACTTTGATTTCTTTGTTGGCCACCTGGGGACAGCGGAAACATGCAGTAAATTCAGCACTGACATATTATATATTACCACAGATATGGCAATGGGTGTCTTATGTACACATCCAGCATTAAAACTTATTCAGAGTCATGTTACAGGCCACCTGAGGAATTCACATCCAGTATTTATAATCATTTTTAGCCACTGTGTGCCATGGCTAGATGCTGACCTTGGCAGGTAATGTATAGAAGCTGCTGGGAGCAGTTAAAGTTTGGAAGATAATAATAAATATCAAAATGTTAATATCAAAATGTTGATTCTATCTGCTTTAAATCAGGAAATGCACTTAATCACAACTAGGATCATACTATATCAAAAGGACATTTCAAACAGTCAATTTCATAGTTGACATGGACAAAGTGAATGTTGAGCGTTGGATAACTCACTTAATTGCTTTATCATGTGTTTTGTGTCATAGTAACAGATGACAGATTCAACATCTGGGAATCTTCTGTTTTGCTCAGTTGCTTCTCATCTTATCATGTCTAAGCTTCTCATGCGACCCTTCAATCGTTCCCGTCCGTCACCATCACGAAAGACGTCTGAGTTCCATTATTACTGTTCTGATGGAATGAGGAGGCCGCCCAGAAGAGACATGAGTAAGGACATGGGAGACCATCTTTCAATGGAAGTCTTCTATCACCCCGACACGCCCCTTTGCTAGAAATCTGCCTGCAGCTTTGATTCAACATTTAGTTCAAATCATTGGGTCCCACATACTTTTCCCCAAAACAATAACACATTAGGAATTAAACATTAAGAATTAAGTAAAGACTTAATGGTTAATGTGTTTTCAGTGTTGTTGTGATGTGTCGAGTGATTTTTTTTTCCATTTTCTGTTTACAGCAAAAATACAAAATACAGGTTTATGCAGCTCTGGCTGTTTTTTTAAGGGGAAATATTTCACATTATATAATACATAATATTTCATCATTATTATTATTATTATTATCAGCTTTTGGTTTGATGTAACTTTACTGAAGTTAAGATGCAGGATACATAACTCTTAACACAAAACTTCTCAGAGAATTAAAAAAAAGATACATCTCACTAGCAACTTGATATAGAAGGTTTTTTTTTTTTTTTTTTTTTTTGGCAAAATACCACAACATATTCAGGAGTTCAAGAGAGCCCCAGGAGCATGTTCTGGCTGTTTCTTTAAGGGGAAATATTTCAGATGTTTGTGTTTCGATACTGGCAGTTGTCATTATTTGGACAGTTTATATTTGCATACACTGTGCAACTGCAAGGCACAGCGAGCTCTTAACACCTGCAGACTGACAGCTGATCCAGCTGTGCCATCGTCATCAGAAAAACAAATTGTTTCAGATGATTTATTTTAGTTGGAAGGAAGGAGTTCTCACTGACACTACCAATGTGGTAGGGTCTAAGATACAAGTATAAGACACAAGTAAAGGAACCAAAGAGACATTTTAAGGTTGTCTTGATCTTTCCCCGACTAAACCAATCATCTTTCTCTGTCATGTGGGTTGTGAAATATTGCAGACTCTGATTGGTCAGGGTTCAATCTGCAGTCTGACATCACAGCAGGAGCTGCTGTTGCTTGACAGTTTTCAATACTTTACTCCAAGAAAACATCTTGGTTTGTCCAACACCCAACCCTTAAGGTTTCTTCTCCCAGTGAACTGTTATTGAAACCAGAGCGTAAATATAAAGCAGATTTCAGAATGTAAGATACCACTCAAAATACAATGAGTAAGAATGAAATGATGGAAAATGGAATGGAAATGTGTCGTATTATGAAATGGGGGACTGGATTTATAAAAGTGAGAATCCTCAAATCCTCTACTTTTCAAAAGGTGTTGATTCTATCACTTCGTCAAAGTGTCACCAATTCAGTGTTCGGAGAATTTGCTGATAAAGAGGTGCATTAAATGAATATCAAAAAGAGCCTGTGTCTCGTGTCTCGCCGGAGATCCACACAGAAGCACAACATCAAAGCGTAATCGGCCATCACGTGTCCACCTGTCGGACAGATACCTCCACTCTGACAGAGCTGCTGTCATAGTGCAGCAGCATAGAGATGGAATCAAAAGGCAGGGACATCAAAAAGCTGCCAAGGTTTTTTTTTTTTCCTTTTTTTTTCCCCTCATCATTTAATTTCTGCCTCTCCCACCACTCCACCCTCCTCCAACTCCTAATCATCAACCAAGCGGATTAGCATGTCACTGTTGGATATCCCTTTCTCATTCAGAGGGGCCCCAGAATTTTTTTTTTCTTTCTTTTTCTCTCTACTTTTCTCTTTCTCTCTTTTTTTGGGGAATCTGCCATTTCATGAGAGCGTGCAGGGAGTCACCAGTCGGCTAACTTCATTGTACAGATGGGGGGTCAGGGGCAGGTCAGCTCCCAGGATCCTCCAGAAAGAAGAGGTCCTGGCCTGACTATGCCCTGCGGCCTGCAAGCCCTCACCCCGCTCCTGGCCTGTCCTCATCTTCGCTTCCCCCTTCCACTCCTTCCACTCTGCCCCCTCAGGACCAAAGACGCTCTGGAGGTCAGTGGCCTATTTGCGAGGACACTTGGCTCTCCACAGGGGGTGAGATATCCTTTACAAGAGCCCCTGTCATCTGTGCAGTGACTAATGAAGCCAACGCGGTGACAAGTACTGATGAGCTGCCCCGGGCTGGGTTTTGAAATCCATTGCTTCGCTTGCTAATGACACCAACTGCGGCTCTGACTCTGCGACTCCTGCCTTGGCAAGTTTCTAACGTAAGGTTTCAGCATCAAGTAGCTACTGGCTCTTTTAAAAAAAATCCTGGGTTCCCATGGTGTGAAACCTCACTGGCATGTGCACAAAGGAGGGTGATGAATGAGCCCAAAAGGCCTGATAAAACATTAACATGGACAGTTGGTCCGATGGGAGGAGCAGCAAAGATTAAAAGATGACTCAGGTTTTTTATTTTTATGTTTTTTTTATTTTGTTTGTTTTTGTTTATTTTTGTCGTGAGGCAGATTTCACCCTCATGATTTCTCGTCTCATTATTTAGTGTGTTTGTCCTGTGCAACCACTTCACGGAGGGAAGAAAATAGAATTAATAATAATGATAATAATAATAATAATAAATAAAAAAACAACAACCTGTGGCATCAGTGTTTGGTTTGCAGAGATGCAAAAAGCTGGACACAGAGAAACGTTATTCCACCTCTGGCGTCACATCAACTGGGGCAGAAAACATTCATTATTCACAAGCTCCATGCATGAATTATGTAATGTGATAGGTCATTCCCAACACTTTAGATGCAGGGGTTTTAATAGAGTGAAAATAAGGGCTGCCAGAGGACAAAGTAGTCCACGATGGAGGGAGCAACCCCAGCAGCCCCTAAAAAAAGTACATTTTCATGCTTTTCTGTTGCTTTGTTTTCTCCCTGGCAACTTTTTTTTCTCTCTTTCTTTTACCAAATAGCATGAATTTTAAATCAGATAGAATATTGTATATTTCATCAAAAGACAGAATGTTAAGCTGTCTTACGTTAGTTTTCTGTCATATTTTCCTTTATTCTTCTGCATCACCTACCTCCAACTTAATTATTCACATCATCATTATTATTATTATCAGCTTTTGGTTTGATGTAACTTTACTGAAGTTAAGATGCAGGATATGTAACTCTTAACGATAAAAACACAATAGCTCCTCGGAGATCTCGCTAGCAACTTGATATAGAAGGGTTTTTTTTTTTTCTTCGTCAAAATGCCACAACATATTCAGGAGTTCAAGAGAGCCTCAGGAGCATGTTTTGCTCTTCAGTCAGCTACACCTGGCACAACCTGTCTGTGTTGGTGTAAAACGGTGTCGAGTGAAAAAAAAAAGCACTGCTCGATTACTAACTTAATGGTAGCACAAATGAAAAATGCAGGTTTTCGGTCCTGATGCTAATGAATTTATGTATGAAAAATAACACTCTCAAATAGCTAAAAAAGCATCAGATTTGTTAACATATGCAGGTAGATGGAGTTGTTTTTTTTTTTTTTTTCAGTTTCACGTCCATGAGGCGAATAAATATCTTAAATCTGCAGCAGTCGTTTTAGGACAGCAGAAGGGAAAAAAAAACAAAAAGAAAAAAAAACAGGGAGGTATCCGTTACACTCAACTGCGTCATGACCTTAGAATGATTTCAACACAAACGTTGAATAGTTATGTAGACATTCGCTCTGCAGCAAGGTGATGTAAATGACAAATGGTCTGTCAGAGGCTCTCGGAGAACAAGTCATAATCGAACCATCTGCACAGACTTCGCTGTAAATATTTCAACAGTTATGGACTAACCGTTCCATCTGTGCATCCCTCTCCGGTTCTCTTTCCTCTTTACTGTTTTTATCCTAATGTGATTTATCAGGGGTGGGATTTCGGTCTTTGGCGATTTTCTTTTTTTTTTTTCCTCTTCGTGTCTTTAGTATTGGTGGGTGGGGTTGGAGGGTTTTTATTCTTTAATGTGCCTATTTCTAAATATATCTAGTTTTTTCTAAAGAGGGGAAAGGGGGTGAAAAAAAAAAAAACACGTTCATTCTCCCATCCCCCTCCCAACCTGAAGCATTTATGGCTCCATGGCAAGGATGAGAGAGAATATTTAATTTTAAAAAGATGAAAAAAAAAAAAAAAAAAAAAAAAAAAAAGTGTCAAACCATGCGCTGGCTTCGTGTGCAGTCAGAGAGGCCACGGCTTGCTGCTGTTTCTCTCGTGCTCGCCTGCTGTGAGCACATGAGGGAGTCGGACTTATTCTTTTATTTTTATTTATTTTTTTTTTTTTCCTTTGTCTGGAAACAATGAAATTAGCCGCAAACTGTAGAGATATTCTATGGAGATGGAGTTCTTTTTTGCAATACCAACAACTGCGTTTGCTTGCATAATTTAGTCCCATTTTCTACTTGTTTGGCTCATCGCATAGTAGAAGTTAATCTGCCACCACCGTGCACCTCATGTGCACCAAATGTATATATAGCATTAGATTTATAGATTATTTACAGCACTCTTTACATGCAATATACACGATTTATTCTCTTTCTATAGGATGATGACTCAGAGTTTGTGGCTGCTGTTATATCCCCCACTGCTCCACCCATTTCCTCCAACACATATGTAGTATTTACATCCACAGCCATATGATTATGTTTTTAAAATGGTCTAGTATCTTCGTACCCATTTTCACCCATCTCTTGCCCTTCTGCCTTCTAAATATCTTCTTCTCCACTTTGTAAAACATAGTGTGCAAAAAATATGAAAGCAGCAGTTTTTACAATCATGGTGCTTTTGTTCTTACGCCTCAAAAGAATGGTGAGAAATGGGGAAAAAAGGAGCTTAGCCGTAATACAGAGGAACAATAACGCATGGGCAAGGACTTTTGGACAAAAACTAATCATGTTTTCCACAGTGGGGATGGCGAACAGAACTGCATGACAGAATTTTAACCTGTTTTTTTTTTCACTCCTGTTGCCAAAAGACTGAGCTTGCTTCAGCGTGGGGGGGCAAACCAGAGAACGAACCCTATGGAATTGCTCTATTTAAATTCCTGTACAGTTTGACTTAGGCTTTTGTCTGCCACCACCCGTGTCTGCTCATTGTTCACATGTAACATCGTATACACTTTGAGTTTGCGTGAAAAAGAGCAGCCGTGCAGAAACACCCCTTCCCGTCTTTTGCTTTTCTTTCTTTCTTTTTTTTTTTCTTTTTTGCTACAAACTGACACAAGCAAAATCACACATCGAACATATGGAAAATTCCTCCAAAGTGTGACAGAAAACATATAAATAGCTGGCGAGACTGCACCAATGAATGGGGCACAGACACGGCAGTGTGCGCAAAGGTGGAGGCCTCTTGACGTGGCACTGTCTCGGGCTTGTAAAAACTGCTTGTACAGGAGTCTTTTAAGCCTCTTGTCACATACACCAAAGTGTGTATATATATATATATATTTATGAAAGAAGGGAAGGAAGGGAGGCCGGGGAAGGTAGCTTCAACCCACCCCCACACTCATACATCTTTTGATGAAAATAGATCATTTTTGAAGGACAGAGAAAAGAAAGGATAAAAGGGACATGTTCTAGTGCTGTTCTCAGAGTTTTCAAAAAACGCTACATAAAGGCTTCCTATCTTGATAAAATAAATATTAAACATGATATATTTCTTCTTCTTTATCTTATATAAAGTATCTTCTGCTTTCAGCCTCTTAGTTGGCCCAAACAAGCAATGTTACATGTTATCAACTAAGCAATTAATCAGCTGATAAGTTATTGATGAATGAAAACAAGTGCTTGCAGTCCAACATGGAAAATGAAATTCACCCTGTAATAGATATCAGAGGGCATGTAATTAGAGCTGAGGTCCATCCTCCACGTTCATTTTTCCACCTCTATTATCCAAGTGACGTATTCTTACGGGAGGGGATGAGTTCATGTCGTGCGGTGACCATAACTCTGTCCGTCTCACCCTAGTCCCGCTCCCATCACAGTGGGAAGTACGACAACAAGACATGTCGGCGGCTTTGTGCATAATTACAGCCAAGATGGATGGCTCGGTCCTGTCCGCGCCCAACTGCTCCCGTCCATTTTTCTTTCTGATGAACGAGGAGAGAGACTGCGCCCTGTCATCTGCCGCGTTGCTACCGGCGGCAACAGTAAATCTCTTGCTCAAAGTCACCCTCGCATCGAGATGGCAACGAGGGGGGATGGGAGTAGGTGGAGGGAGGGGGGGTTATGAACTGGACTGGTTGTCTTCTCAAAAATACACACATAAAAACACAACCTAGTACTGCAGACTGTTCCATGTGAGTATCACTTATAAACTTTTTCTTCTTTTATTTTTGTGAACCTTACATTTACGGACTGAAGAGATGTACACACGGCAGCGCTAGTTATTTATGAAGCTTTGCTGACTCTTTGGTCCTTGAAGTTTTTTTTTTTTTTTTTTTTTTACCATTTTTGACTGGAAAACAAAATTTATTGAAGTGTCTTGTAGTTATTTCTTTCACTAACTGTGTTTCTGGTATTGGAACACAGAAAAAAAAAAAAATCAAATATCAACCTTGAAACTGCTTTTAAGGGAATTTATGGTTCTATATTTTCAACCTTAAAGACTGAGAATTCCCAACTCAGGATCACGGTAAGTTCATGTAATAGTCACGAACTTGGTTTAGGTTAGTGAAAGATTGTGGTCTGATTTAATACAGTAAAAGTAATGATGTCACACATAAAGTGTTTATTCAAATTTGACCAAAACCCCAAATCCTCCCCCAACTTTAACTGTAATTCTTTTGTTGCCTAAATCTAACCACAGACGGGACTCTGGATGGTCTCTGGTGTCATGGTCATGCGGTTTGTACGACCGCCATCTAACCCGACCGACATCCATCCTTGGGACTCTAATGTCGTTAATAAATGTTACGCTTTATTGCTTCAAAAAATATGTTTCCAATGGAAAAATATACATAGTTTAAAACAAAAAAGGGAAAATTTATGTAGCGCATCCGGAATTTTGTGACTATATCTGCGACTACTGTAAGAAGAATGGGTTGATAAATTAAATCATGGTTGGAAACCACAACTCCACAATGGTTATTTAGAAATATTTTAACATCATATTTAAGATTTAAGATTAAACAACAAGAAAACTAACTCTAGTAAGTGTCTGCAGACTAAAAATGACCTTCCAGATATCAAATACTCCCACTTACAAAGTCAACTTGAAGACTTTGAATGATTAAATCTTTTTTTATTTATGTTTTATCACCTACTAGACTACATGTGCGTGATTGTCCTACATTAACCTGGTTAGTAAAGCTCTTCAGCTGTCATGAATCACTGGAGGATGTACAATGACCTTCCTAAAAGTCGATAAGTACCGAATATGCATTACTCCCAAGAATGAATGCAACTGTGCAGATAGTCAAGAGGACATTAATCCAGTTAGGATGAGTTTTTTAATCTACAAACGCTTAATAGTGAGCCAGTGAGTGACTACACTATCATTATAGAGAGTATTGTATTTGACACAAATAAAGTGGCAGTGACAAGCCACAAGTAAGTATAGTGTATTCTAGTGATGGAGGAAAAAGGGAAAGCCCATCTCCAGGGCAGGGTCCCCTCACATGTACATCTTTGAAGACTTTTTCCATCCCAGTGCCGTCCTGTTCAGTCCCCGATTTATGCCTTTTTCGCCTCCCTACTCCCATCTTTGATAGCTGTTTGTTCCTGTGTGGCTTTGAGGAGGGAAAAAAGCTGTGCATGAAGGAGGCAGGACATTAAAGTCTTAAAAAAATATTTCATGCACTGTACTCCTTTCACTGAGGTTTGCTCTGTGTATCTCTTGACTGTGACCCAGTGGTGCCTCGGATGTTTTTTTGTTGTGGAAATCGGCGAGTGAAAGGGTGGGACGGAGGGTTACTGCGATGGGCTGTGTTTGTGTTTTGTTTTTCCTTTGTGTTTTTGTCGCTTTGGATTGTTACTTTCCTCCTCTTCATTGCTCCCCCACCACCAAACTCAGAAAGTCTCCTCACTCACCTCTTTCTCCCTTCCTTTTTTTCATTCTCTTTCTCCCGCATTCACTCCTCAGGAAATAACCTTCCATTGCTTCTTCAGGTCCCTGAGGACCGAGCGATAAAAATCCCTCCTCGGTCTAGGGGGTGGGGGGTTCTCTGAAGATACCGTAACAGTCTTTTCTCAGTCACAGCTCCGGGCTAGGTGAGGAAGCCTCTGCCCATCCTCCCCTTCCCTCCTGTTCCCCTCCTCCCTCACTGCCTTCCTCTTTCTAACTTTCCCGTTGCCAGAGCAGAGCTGCTCTCAATGAGGTATGATAGTTCTGTGGATGCAGCGGTGCAGAAGAGGTCGGACTGGCAGCAGACTGGAAAGCTTCACTTCGCATTTTTATGCTTCACCATTTTGGTCCCTGCCACTAATGTATAATGACCATCATTTCCACCAGGGTGCCAAAAGCTTTTTACAGCAGTTAGCACAAAGGAAAAGGTCTCTACATTAATGCTGTCATTCCACACGGAAGTGAAAGTATTATTAAATTAAGTTTTAGCATGCTAGTGACAGGACTCTAGATATGGATGGATGAAACCTACTGAATAAGTCTTTTAGACTTGTCTGCCAGGAACTTAAGAAATTAGAAGTAATTACAGAAGATGTTATTGTCATTGTACAAAAGACATACAAAGAAATGATGGAAAAGAATAAACACAGCAGTAACAACATTGATGTCTTTACAGTTCAAACAGTAAAAGCTGCTGAAAGTAGCCTACTCACATCCCCTTGAGGAAAGATTATAATTCCCTTGGTGCCACTACATTAACCAAGGGGATAATCTTTGTTTTTTTTTTTGGTTTGTTTCTTTGTTTTTCTGGTAGTTAAAGTGTGATCAGACCAACTTACTTATTACTTAGTGCTTTTTTGTGAGGATTGATACAAAGTCAACAAAGCCGAGGCACAGATGCAAACAGACGTGAAGGACAAAGTTATGAAAGCAAAAGAGTTTGAAGAGAAGTCAGAGAATCAGAAGGACTAACAGATAAGACAGTATGACAGTGACGATATGGATCGATTCCAGCTATCAGATGTAAAATAATTAAAAAACAAACAAACAAAAAAAACTGTAATGCCAAATGAAAAATTCACTCTGTGTTTGGTCTAAACACACTGTATTTTCCTGAGAAAACTAATACTTCCTCAAACTAGTTATCTAGTTAGCAAATGTTAGCATGCTAAACTCAGATGGCAAACACAGACTGCAAGTTCACGTTTAGCATAACTGTGCCTGACTTTAGTCTCATTCTGCTGCTGCTGGTGTGATCAAAACCCACTCTGTAAAAAAGTTTGGCTTAAACCAGGATACTCATGAAGATATCATTCCTCATAATTTATAATAAGCTAAAGAAAATATTCTGGTTGTGAAAAATCACTTTGAATACATTGTATGGGTTAAGTGATCTACAGATTTCCTCTTGTTTGATATCGATACTACAATATTATCTCCAGTCTGTTTGCTTTATTCTGCAAATACAGTTTGCAGTGTAAGCACCTGTGGATGCAAACAGAGATATGAAGTTACTGCGATGACTATCTGCCGCTCAAGTTTATAGAAAGTAGCAGTGAGCACAACCAGTTACAGATGATGGCACATGGTGACTCAATGCAGGTGTGTATTCAGTTCCAGTAGCTCTGTGGCTTCAAGTGGATAGGCCACAGTGTTTGTTTAACCTTATCAGTGGTTGTCATCCACTCTAGTCGGCATAGAGTGGATTTCAAAAAGGAAACTCCATTTATTACCTTCATGTGAAGTTCACTTCCCCCCCTCAGAAACATGCTTCACGCTATAAAAACAACCATTCATATGCAATGTTATTTCAGCAGATTTTAGGCCTCTTCTGGTTATGTAATTGTGACTTATCTTAAACTCTGTGTATAGAGGTTTACCACAGCATCCCAACATCTACAGACTGGGATAAGACGCTAGAAAAAAAACTGTTTTTTTAGAAAAAAAATCCATATATAATAAATAAGAATAAATATTCTCATTTGAATCTTCATTAACCTCCAATCTGTATTTTTTTTGGCTCTGAGATCTTATTTTTTCTTCTGATAGGAGGAAAATCTCAAGAATGTTTGAGGAAACTGGTTTTGTCTCTGTTTAAAAAAAAAATCTGAAAAGATTTACTGCATTCTCCGGGAGGAGAATGATTAAAAGGAAGTAACCTGTTTGTTTGACCTCCATTCATTTTCTTGGCTATTTTAATGAAATCATAAAACTCATCCTGACACGTGGCAATGTTGCCTCAAATAGTCCATTTTTTTCTGTTTGGATGCCGATTAAGGATGAAAAGTCCCACTTGAGTGCTGACAAGAACTGAAGTACAGCTGAAGTACAGTAGGTGTGATTGCAAACAGGAGCTACAAGTTTACATCTCTGATTGAATCATCACTAAATGCTTTGACCTGATGGAATAACATTGTGTTCTTTTTTTTCTGCCCAGTGTTCTATGTGCATCAGATAACTCCATTAAAGTTTCAATTGGAAAGATATCCGAACAAATTACACTCTAATATGCTTTAGCACTCACAGTCAGCAAGTGTTTACTCCTACACAAAGTCCTGAATGATTAAGGTTGAAAGCTAAAACTGCTTTGACAAACCCTGAACAATAGTAGTGAAGAGCATGGCATACTTCCTGTAATGGCATAAAATCATCTGAGACTATAGCCAGATAGCAAATTCATTATGATTCAAATTTAGCCCAATTTTGGCAAAGTTTTAGAAGGATGTATGGACCATTTGTGAACCAAATTAGGGGTGCAACAGAAAAAACAAAAAGATGCCAAAACTCACCCAAAACCAATTATGGAACTCCTTTACCTTACTTAACTTTACTTTTTAAGTAGTGTGGTAAACCATAACTATGCCACAGTCAAACCTTTAACCAAAGGCCTTTAACCTGCTTCCTCTGTGACAAAATGAAGCCAGAAATGTCAAATGTGTCCCAGACTACAGCCACAATCTTTGCTATCTGGGTATAACCTCAGCAATGTCAACAAGGATATTTGGATTTAAAGAAATCCCAATCCAGTTACCATTATGCCTCCTTAAAACATGTTCTGTTTTCTATAAATGTATTGAGAAACTGTTGCTAATGCATGTATTTCACAAGCTGCAAACATGTGGACCGTAAACTTCAAGTCACCAAACTGATCTAAACAATGATGTTAATTCTTTCATTAAGGCTGTATCATCTGGTCATTGTGGTCACTGGAGAATGTTACATTAGTTTATTGCACCAACAAACCAAACCAAACTATTAACTGAAAAACAACAGATTATTTCTGGTTGGTAGAAAAGAGTCTCTTTCATTTCAAGTATGATTAGATGTTTCGTGACTTTTCATGGGTGTCTCAAGTCCCTCTCTTTTTGGCTACAGCAGCAGTTCTGCAGCACAGAGCCCTCATAGATTGTAACAGCAGCAACAACAACAACAACATTTGGACAGTAGTTTCACTGATTCTTGCCTCCTACACACCCTGAACAACGCCTGTAATGTGGGAAAACACGTAACACACAAACGCTGGAGCTGAGTGGGATCGGTAGACAACAGCCCTCAATGTTCAGTGTTCCCGTGCTTGATTTATGATGTTTTTGCATGATTCCCAAAACCTGTGGCACAGTCGCATCAGCGCTGGCGTGTTCCCACTCATTTTCATCTGACAATGCAGGACGCTAGCCAAGCGTGCCTTGGCTAACTGCCTGAGGGAAAATTCAGCAAGAAGGATGGTAATTGTATTTTCATTGTTTACTGTACTATTCTACACTTCAGGGGAGGGGAGGGGGATAGGTTTCCAGAGTTTGTTTTCCTATTCATTTTTTTGTTGTTTTTGTTTTTAGAGTATAAATATTATATGATTATCTAAAATTAAAAGGGACAAATTTGAGCTCGAAGCATAAAGCTCAACAAGAAAACAACTGCAACCAGGTTGAACACAATCCTCGGGGACAGGAGAGATGAAAGTATTCGTTTTCCAAAAGTCAAAAGAGAATTTAAAAGTCTACTGTGCTTATGCAGATTGTTTGGCTACGAAAGTTAAATAAAGGGGGGAACAGTTTCTTCCGTCGCAGCCCAAACCTTATCCGCGACTAACATTAAGATCCATCTGCCTGTCCTTGACGTATTCTACTTCCTGTGACATTGTAGATATTGTATGAACTGTGTCTGCGTACCTTCTTTCTAAGGTCAAAATAATGGGTTCAGTGTGTGAAGCTCATGCGGGATAGACTACACAGCACAATCGCAGAGGAAAGGCTGCGTTTCCAGATGGACTCCCACGTCTATGTTTCTTGTGCAAAGAAAGAACTCGCGATGACGTCTGTGCCTCTACCACTGTTTGATTTACGTAATGTGAAGTCAAAGCACCTTTTAACTAAACACTTCAAAATAAGAGGATGAATTGATATTGGAACATATATTTTAATGCTTTATTTATTTAAAATGTTAAGACATGCAAGTTCAAATTCAGTTTTGCAAGTAGACAAATGGTTAATGTACCATTTAACCAATCACGGATGCATCTTTGGCACAACATACAATAAACCGATCTCTTTGTAAACTTACCTAGCTTATTTTACAACTTGATCAACTTGATCAGTTCCGATCATAGTGATGGATTTTGTCGGATGATAAGAGTGAGCGCTTTTCTGCAAAAGACCACTCGTAGCACATCAACAGTTCCTGTTTGTTGCGTGACACACAGGGATGTGCAGCAGCAGCAGTAGCACCAGACCGTGCAGCAGGACGCATGTTGATAAAGCTGAAGATTTGTGCCACGACCAGGGTGCAGTGCAATTACTCGGGGCTGACCACAGCTTTCACCTTTATCCATTTGTGTTCCAAATGAACATAGCGCACACAGTGTATGCATGTTGTGCATCTGTCCATACACACGCATTTTACTATCTTGATAGCGTGCCCCTTAGCGTGTTAAAAATAACAATGAAATACTGCACCATTAACTTTTTGTTGGTCAAAAGTGAAATTGCTTTCCTGTGCCTCAAGATAACAATGCACAATCAACAACCTGACCACAGCTCATTTTAAGACCCACGCAGCTGTGCAGGCACAGATGGGTGCAAATGCATTTGCTATTTAAACAACATTGGTGCTGAACTGCGCTGGTCTAAAACTGAAGTAGCAAAAACCAGCATAGTTGAATGAGTCTTGTCGTGCTAGTGTCAGGATGCTAATATAATATATTTATATATTTATTTATGTGTATTTTCCACCTCTGCGGACAATAAGTGATACAGATATATACAATACAAACAACATAAACTAAAAATGTCAGTGTGAGTTTATCCCCTGGGGATCATGAATATCTGTAAATATCTCTGAAGGGAATCCATCAATTATAAGTTTAGCTATCTGATGAAATAAAAAGAAACTCTGATGCGCTTGTGGCACCACATTGGTGATTCATCTTATCTGGGTCTCTAATTTTCTGACACATTTCTACATTATAATTCTTTATGTATAATAGCGTATACCCTCAGTCAGTGTGGGGTGGCGTGGATGGTTTACCTGATTACCTTCCCACCCCTTCCTTTTTTTCATAAGTGGGACTCCACCACGTCAAGCTGAACAAAATAAACAGCAAACATACACTGTGACCACAGCTTCGAGTGTCAACCTTTCACTGCTCCATTCACAGAAAACCACCAGTGCTGCCTCATTCAAAATCCACACCACTCCCACCCTCACTAACAAACACACACATATACACACATAAAATCGACCGCAAACGTGCCTTTGTAAATCTATTTTAAGATCAGGAGCGATCATCTCGCTGTGACTGGTCCATAAATGTTAAGGAGGAGAATGAGTCTGTAATTGGAGTCTACGTCGCAGATAACGGATGATTTAGATGATTTGTTTATATAAAGAAAGATAAACATGCCGGAAAGAGTTGTGTCACCTGAGGTAACATCCTTCAGTGCTGCATCTAAGAGGCCCAGTGATTTGTTTATGGTTAAATAGCCATTTGTTTGCAGGAGGCTCTGACCTCTCTTGACTCTCACTCTCCATTATGCTCTTATCCTGATTATCTATGTGTCTGTGTGTGTATGTGTGTGTTTAGTGTATTTGTGCTGCTACACAATTGCCACCACAGTGTCCCCTTATTCCCAGAAATCACATCGGACAGCAAAAAAAAAACAAAAAAAAAAACATGCAACTATTAATAAGACTTGTTCTTAAAGCATGTTTTACTTCCTCTCTCTTTGTAATTTTAGGCATCATAATCAGTACGTTTACACTATAAAAGAGGCAGTGGTTAAAAAGTGGTGTCAGCCACTCGTGGCACCCCGCGTGCAGGATGTCGAAAGTGTAAAACAACAAGCTGGCAGATGAAACACGAGTAAATAGAGTGCACCGCTCTTGCACAACAGCTCTCAAGAGCGTCTCGCAGAATTGCTGGAAACAGCGCTTTCACTTCAGCTCTTTAAGCTGCCTTTTTGGTGAAAATCCAAAAATCATCCTTTGCATTTAGAGATGAATATTCTTTTTTTTTTCCTTCTTTTTTTGTTTTTAAACCACCAGTCTGTTGATATGTGCTCAACACTTCAGTGTCAAATTACAGGAGAGTTGCCTGCAGTCAGGGACCTCGCTGGTCACACAGACACAGACTAGACACAGGTTGCCAATTTTCTCTATTTTTACTCATGCTGAACATTTTGTTTTTCTGTGGCAGAAGTCACACTTTCCATAGCACTATTTCCGTCTGTGGGTTAAAGTGCAGTGCAGACAAAAGAAAGAAACCACTCAGCTGGCTAACTTCCTGTTTTCTCACAAGGTGCCTGCCACTAAAGAGTAGAGTAAGGTGTATGTTCTGCATATCCTGCACTGGCATTACATGGGTGATTGAACAAAATGCACCCGCGAGAGCTTGTTAAGCCATTATGTGTGTTTTTACACACGGGATAGAGAGTGAATTGAGTATTTCACGAGACAGAAAATTAAAAGCGGGTACGTATGTTTTCCTCGTCCTCTTAATCTCATGCGTTCCTCCAACCTATGGGAAAGGTATACTGGCTTCACTATTGGTGCTTTAGCAGATTGCACCTCTGAGAGCTTGTAAAGGAGCTGTGTTTTTTTCGCATGGCTGGAAAATTAATTGAGTATTTCACAAGAAGAAGAAGGAAAAAAAAAGGCCTCGTTTCCAGTAAAGTTTGGAAAAGGCAGCGCGAGCACGTACTCTCATCCTCCCAATTTTGCCTCAATCACTCTCTTAATAGCTCTGTTCATCACCACCACCCTCACCAACTCACCCCCCACTCCACCCCCATTACACGGTTGATGAAATGTATGAATCACAGAGGAAATGTGAGAGCTTGTGAGTTTAGTTCAGTCCCTTTTTTTAATGAATCGTCTCAGATTTTCTGATGATGCCCTGCAAACACACACTACACACCCCCACCCACACACACCCACACACGCACACACACACACACACACACACACACTTCTGCCAAATATTCATCTGCCTCATGCCTAAAAATGACCTTAATTATACCTAAAAAATTAAGCAAAATTTCTGATCTTTCATTCCACTCTTGTTCTATGGAAATGACCAGCACTGCTAATTTCTCCCTTCAATCACCTTTTCATCTCATCTCTGTTTAAACCCTGAACAACTTCAGAGGTTACAAACCTTACTAAACATGTCATGCTAAACTTGAGTGGAATGTATGCAAACCGCTCAGGATAAGTGGAGTATTTTCGATGATTGATGTAAAGACGCCTTTATATTACATTGGTGTTTTTGAATATTTTGCTGTGTCAGAAAGTGTCAGAAAAACCTCAGTTATAACTACCAAATAGAATATAGAACATATACTGTGATGTCATGCAGCATGGTGACATTTAAAAAAAAAAGAAGATTTATGAAGTTATAAAGCAAACTCAGGGGAGAACTCAGAACATCAGTCATTCAGCGGTGAATCTAAATTGCAACATAGTTCAACCACCTGAGCACAAACACACACTAAATCTCTCTTAAAACACATGACCGCAGCATGTTAGTTCACTTTTTCCAACTGCGTGCTACTGAAGTACAATTTCAACTGTGTGGATGCATCAAACGCAGCAAAAATCACCATTTGGTTTATTTTCCCAAAATGTCCAACCCAGCCGCTGCTGCTTTTTTGGTTTTCTCTCCTTCCCGCCAATCCTGAGTAATATATTTAGCTTGAGACAGAGGAACACACATTCTGACGCATGCCCCAGCAAACACGCAAAGCAAATACACTTGTAAACACATGAGAAACATCTGCAAACTGTTTTGACATGCTTGCGATATCTAATTGTTACTTGAATGTGATTAAAATAATCATTTAATAAATATATGCCAGGGAAATGTGAAAAAAAGTTGATCATAAGTTCCCAGAATATAATGTAATGTCTTCTGGTTGTCTGTTTGGTCCATAACCCCAAGATATCTAATCATATAAAACAGGGAAAAGCAACAAATCCTCACATTTAAGAAGCTGGGAATGAAGAATTACCACTAGCATAAACACAAACGTACACTGGAGCTCAGTGCTACAGCAAGTACTGTGTGTGAATTGATTGGAAAATGGGTCCTGCACAGCTTCACATTGCACTTTCCTCTTGAAAACTCTGCTGTCAATCATATGTGAAAAAAAAACTCAACAAGCTCCACTGCAGCAGCTGAGTGTTCAACAGGCTTCATGACAAATTAGACTGACAGCATGTGATCACCATCATACAAACAATCCAGCGCCCCCGCTCCCCAGAATGCATTACGCTGAAACGCTGAAGGTGTCGCCTGTTTGCATGGAGGCGTCTCCTGTCAGCGATAGCCCATGTGGTTTTGTTGACTGTTGCCCTCTGAGGAATGCTGATAAGGGCTCGACAGCGCGATCCCCCTGAGCTCGCTGAGCTCGGCACATGAGCTGAGATTCATTGAAACATGTGAAGTGGACTTGTGGCTGATTGAGGGCCTGATATCCTCTCCTCTGGTCTTCATTAGACTGAAGAATGGGGGGAAGGCAGGGGGGTTCCTCAACTTCGGGGACTGAAGCGCTTGGAGTTCCAGTTCCCAGCAACTGGGTCAGGCAGAGTGGAGCCGCTGCATTTAAGCATCAGAAATGTAAACCCTGGCATGCTGTCGACATTCTGACATTAATAGGAGCCTTAATTCATAGCAGCTCACTGTTGTTTGTGTCATTTTTTTAATATAACTCTATACAAAATGTTAGTATGTGTATGGGGTTGATAAGTTCACCACCTAAGATAGACGGAGATCGCTTATACAGCTCTTGTTACACATGTAGTTCATTTGTGTAATTAGAAATTGCAATCTGCTGCTGCTGGAGAAAATGAACCACACTAGATCAAACCTCGACTGTTCTAATGTTCATTAATTGGAAGTGGTGGACCCAAGTTTTCATGCTTATGTATTGCTGGGAAGATATCCCAGGCTACCTGAAATGTGGCAAAATAATCCTTTGAGATCTGAGTCTCATCAGGCCTTGAGGTGGTTTAGTGATCACTGAGCTAAGACCATGATACTTTGGAGCTTGTTTTTGTGGAGGTTCACTGGTCTGTCAAGATCACGTCATGAAACTTGTCTCCTGTGTGGTGACAGTGATGAATCTTCCAGAACAGAGGTTATCTTCCACATTTCTCTTTCTGCTGCATTTAGAATTAGCAGCTAACTTACAAATGTAAACCCTGGCACGATGTCTACATTACATTGTTTGTGGTATTTTTGAACTTAACCATCTGAGGAAGTTGCTGCTTTTCATTTATCTTCATACACAACATTATTGTGGATTGTTCTGTCATCACTAGAAGGAGGTGGTGGACCCAAATTTCATACACAGTTTTGAATTGCTGGAAAATATCCCAGGCCACCTGAAACATGTCAAAATAATCCTTTGAGATCTGCATCTCATCAGGCTTAAAATGGTTTTGTGATCATGTCAAGGAAATTGTCAATGGTTTCTTGAGTGGTGACAACAACTCAGTTCATTCTTAACCATGCTGTGAGAAGAAGCACCTGTGTGGGCACCATGTTCCACGAGGGCCTCTCTTGGCAAACAAGGGCACAGATGCCTGTCTGAGGACTGATATCCATTTTCTCTGAAAGCGCTGATGTAATTTTTAATTGGCCAAAACAGAAATAACACAAAAGTTATTAACTTCAAACTGTCTGCATAATCACTAAAAGATCTGAAATGCACATGTTCGAAACAAGAGCTGTATAACTCATGAACTTGTAAACTCTCTGTTTACTTTAGGTACAAGTATCTTCCAGATGTGAGAGTTCAGTGTAACTTCTGAATGTGTCTTTCTGTTTTTGGTTTTGAGACTGTCATGCGTTTCTTTTATCCAATAAGTCCTCCACATTAAACTACAGAACAATGACATAAAAGCATTTTCCAATCTGATGTCACAATCAGCGGCACAACAACATTCCTGCAAAGTCTTTACAAATCACTGTGACCAAAAATGAAGTCATTTTCTGTCCCCACTACAATGAATTCTTAGACACTAAACCAGACTGATTAGATGCAGGGAAAGGTTTTGGTCCTAGTTGAAGTAACTACTTCCTTATGGTCAAGGTAGATTTGTTCACTGGTGAAGGAATGATCTCACACTTTGTTAAATCCAACATTTTACTGACTGCTCCATCATCTCTGATCTCTTGTATAACCCCAGCCCTTTCCCTAGATTGGTTTTCTGATTAGATCTGTAAAAATAACCGATTCTGCACAAATTTGGTTTTGAGAACAACATCCTTTGCATCTGCAAATTTGCAAACCAAACTCTGATTGTAATCACTAACAGAGCAAGCTCTGAGGATGGTATTATTACACTCAAAGAGAAATGAAGGTAGTTATTCAGGCCACCTTCAGACATGGTTTAAGATGCACATGAGCTCACATAATATGAACAGAGAATGATCTATTTCTGCACAAGGACAAATTTCAAAGCCTGGTAAGCTTTGAAAAGCGCACACAGAAAAGCAACATAAATCTCATAATCCACATAATGATCACAGTTTCCTAAAGATAGAGTCCCAGAAATAGAATTAAAGGTGAGTGGGAAGTGAAATCTCACCACTAGTGGTCAGACCTACAGCTGTAATTTGTCTCAACTGGATCTAGGAAATATTATTTGAATAAAAGACAATAACTCTCCTCCGGCCAAAAAATAGTGGCTCATACAAACTGTACTGTAATAGTGTTTGAACTGGATCCAGACTGCACCAATATACAGTGAGGGTGTATAGTATTGTGTGAAAAGCCCATGTAATATCTGACATGACTGGTCACAACACCTGGACATGAAAAATGTGTTAACATTCACGTATCAGTATCCAGATTTCCTTTAATGATTGTGAAAACTGAAGTAATTCTACATAGGGTCCTGAAAGCTGTATGTTTGTGATGTACTTTTCTCACCAGTGTCCATTTTACCTAGGCATAACAAAGCTAGTACAGCTGGTGAGTCACTGACAAAACTGGGCCTGAGATGATAATCTAAGATAGCCTCCGTATAATGGAGTAGCATCGGTCCTCTCTCCGGCTCAGCGCTCACGGAAAAAAGTATCCAGATGGCTCCCTGAACCTATTTCATTTTTTAATTGTGGCCTGTTGCCTGGTACCTGGTTTGAGGTTGTTAATCCACTGAATTTTGTAGCAGAAAATACTTTTTTTAGAGTTGTTGTTCCTGCATGGCTGAAGGTTTAATGGAGCAGGTGGGCGGTGGAACAAAATGATAATGGCTATTAATGCTTACATAAAGGTTGATATTGGATGTTATTCCTCATGTACTGTTAAGGATGTTGGAAATGTGACTTTTGTCCTTTGAATTGGTTTTTTGTCATTATCTGTCAGCTGGGATTGGTTCCAGCTTCCTCCACGACCCTCAAGGATAAGTGATAGAACTAATGGATGGAAGGACGGATGGTGTTCTTTGTCTCCCTGTCTTGTCTGTGTCTCCATATCTTAGTCACTTATTGGACAGTCATGATTCCTTCCGTTTCTCCCTCTTAACCCTTTGTCATGACATCACAGCCCCTCCCTCCTCCTGCATTCTGTAGGTAAGATCAGTTCAATGTACAGCAGCTCTAGCTCATCAGAGAACAGGGAGGGATGGATCGGTGGGGGAGTGGTGTAAATGTGCTCCTATTAATATCCAGCATTCAAGCTTTGAGTGGCCATACTGTTCCCAGTCATTAATGCACTCACTATCTCTCTGCCATCTCTCCCTCTGAAGCTCATCCCAGAGACAGTCAGTCTAGATGTGTTCCCCTGCAATAAACATGAGCCTGTCATTTCCAGCTGTCCTGACACCCCCTGCAACCCACCACCTGAGAAGGAAGTGTTTTTTTTCTTCTGCCCCCTCTGCTAGCTACTTAAAAATGAAAAAGCAGCTATCAACTTAATTAGGATACCAGTAAGGGATGTGAGAAAAAAAAAAAACTATGTTTTTTCTTTTGAAATAAATACTTAAAAGTATTCATATGAGAAGATATGAGAAAAGAAAACCAGATATCTGAGGAGCTTGACAAACATGACATTGACTGATCATGTGAAACCAGGCGAATGTCATCATCTTATTGACTTAACCTAGAAAATGTAGCTCCGCCATGAGGTAAAGATGTCGATAATAAAGTCAGGTGAGGGAGAATTTTAACCCAAACAGAAGCATCAATGCTGCCATCCTTGGTATATATGTGATATATTTCAGTCCTCAGGTATTAATTTTCACTGCATTATAAACTTTTATACTTTATACTTTTAAAAATAGGTTTTAATGTTTAAATCTGTCCTTTTGCAAGTAAATATAATAAACACATCAAAAATAATCACATGGAGAATCATTCTTTGTGAATTTGTCTACTATTTAAAACACATGGGCAGTGTTACGCTCAGTTACATGGCTGGTTTTTGAAGACTTAAAAACACCTGTTTATGCATCTTAACTTGATTAGAAAAAGCTTCTTTTATATTTTTTGCAAATGATTTATTGTCATACACATGATTTCATGCTGCCCTCACAGCCAATTCTGTCTTTTTACCTGTTGAATAAAGGGAAAAGAAGAAAAGATTTATACCTCAAGAAAACAAGAACGAAAGAAAAAAAAATCAGATCAGTTTCTGGTTTTGGACTTGTCATCACAAAATTAATGACCTCAGATCAAGTCCAACTCAACTGTTTCTGTGTCTCCACTTTATCACAGGACTCCACAATGACAGATATTTAATTGGCACAAGAAAAGCAAAGGCTCCCATAAGTCTTTTTATGTCTCAGAAGGCCAAGTTGAAGTCCTGCATCCATTCAATGACCAGCTGTTCATCTCTGCACTTTTTTTCCTCTTCCTTGTCTTTGTTTGTCGTCTGGTTTTTGGAGTGCTCCGTGACACCATTTGTCTCCATAACAAGTCTCAGTAAACAGTGTTTTTTGGTGGGCCCACCTGCAGGAGCCCCGGTGCTGGCCGCTGCTCACCACGGGCCTCCCAGGACTACCCACAGAGGAGGAGGCAATTAAGGCTTGGGGAAGGAGTCATAAATCTCCATAAACTTCAGCTAGCCACTCTCCCCCCACTTTCGCTGGACACTCAGATAATGCATCTCCTCCTCAACAGTCCCCACACAGACTCCTGAGGAGGACTCATGGAGAAACTCCTGATTTCCCATAACTACGCAGCTGATGGGCAAAGCTGCTGAAGTTTGCTGATGGGAAAAATCTTTATTTTTGTCCTTGGCTTCTTCCATTTATGTAGCTGTAAAAATATTTGCTAATGGGTCTCAGTGCTTAAGTAAAGCATATGTAATTGAGCAGACCAAGCCATTCTGAAAGAACTTAAAGTCTGAATGAACCGTGTTGAAGCAGGAGAGAGCCAATATAAAGCTGAAGACTGTGGTCTCATGACAGTTTCATGTTAGATCGCATGTTAAAGCAGTCTTATGAATTATGGAAACACTTTCTGCCTCAATGCAACAGAGAGCATTTTCACAACATGCTGTATAACATGAAACCTTTTGTGTGTAAACGCCTGGTAAAGGATTGTGTAGCGGTGCAGTTCAGGGGAAGGGGCACTGGTCTCACTAATCAGACAGGACGTGTGGCGGAAAACATCCCTCTTGAGGAGGAAATGCCTGCTTCCTTTTTATCATATTCTTAAGGACATGCTCCTCTGCAAAGCTGCTGATGTATGGCTTCAGCACCACCACCTACAGAGACATAGGTGTGTGTATGTGTGAGACAGAGAAAGACAAGAAAAAGAAGAGAAACTGTTGGGGGAGACAGAATTTGGGGCTTTAGAGAATTACAAACAATGAAGTTAGTGCCTTAGGTGTGATTCTCAAAAATACTTAGGTATTTTTGGTCCTTCATAATGTCAATTTAAGGTTAGCAGTATTTTTTTTTTTCATTTTTATTTGCTATACCAGTGGATTGGTTCTAGCAAGAGCAGTGTTAGTCACACAATCGTTTGTCCACATTAGACTTGAAAGCTCAAACATTATTGATAGACTGCCATGAAATTTCCTTCAGACATTTATGGTCCCAGAGGGTGGAGACAACTGACTTCTGTGACCTCCTTTAATTTGTCTGCTACTTTGGTTAATAACAAAATACCTGTAAAACTAATGACATCTCCTTGTGTTTAGCTCTAATTAGCTAAATATGTTGTTGTGAAGTGTATGCATCATTCAATTTGATCATTTTTAAAAAAAAAAAATTTAGACAGAGTATCCCTAAATGTTTTGTATTTAGTTATGAGAAACACAATGGCAAGGTAACGTTAACAGTTATAGAGAGCCTAAGTGATGATGGAAGTAGTTTGCTAAATCTACAGTGACCATGGCCAAGCTTAATATAAGCTTAATGTAAATGAAGGCAATTTAAAAAAACAGAATTGTTTACACAGTTTCATTTTCTTCCTAAGTAGGGTAACTGTCACTGTCAGGAGATGTGTTAATAGATGTCTCACAGCAGATGCCGTCGATGGAGATGTGAAAGGTGTCGACCTGATCTGTGAACCATCTCTCCTCTCCCTCCTCCACACAAACAAGCCACCTGTCTGGCATATCTCAAACACACATCTGGGGAAGGGAAAAATGCTGTCACTTAAATACTCTACCTTTCATTGACCTACAACACAGCGGTTCTGCACGATGGTTGAAACCGCATTTTAAGGTGGTGTCTCAGCTCATTCGATCCCTACACCTCTACTACTGTTCTTTTTTTTCTCCTCCTCCCCGTTCCTCCTCTTTGGCAGTGTGATATCACTTTACTGGGTCACCAGATTTCCCAGAGTCACTGAGGGGACATGTTGCTCACCTCTTGACTTTTTTACCTCTTGAACTGAGAGAAATTTCCCCTGATATAGAGCTGAGACTGCCAGCTGTCATTCTCACCTCCCACTTATTAAAGACGCAGGAAAAGGTGTGCAATTTAGTGAAAGTAAAAAAAGAAAAGAATGGCAAGTAATAGAGGAAAGCTGATAAGCATCAAGCTGTACTTGTAGAGCAGCTCATCTAACATTAATGGTAGAGTAATTGGTTTGTAACTGTAACACTTACTAGGCCATCAATAATGACCAGAGAGGTGAGTGTAGAGTTACGTGGTTAGGATAAGGGGCCATTGTGCCGGAGCTGAAGCCACAGGATCAGCTGAATGGGCCTGCACTTATGTCGGACAAATATTTATACAGTATCATGTTACTGGAACATTCTAACTAGAGAAGACAAGAATAGGCAGGGTGATTGAAAAGTCAGATACACATGTACTACAGTTCTACTTTATCTGAGCATCTACAACTGGATCATTCACTGATCAAAGCTCAGGAAATACAATAATGAGAGCAGCTCCTTACACTTAGGAGTATTTATTTTTATCATAAATATTGGAAATGTCTGACATTCATAATTAGCCCAATGTTTTTTTTTTTTTTTTTGAGGATATTTTAAGTTATATGAGAGCATCAATTTTTAGTGATATCTACAAAAATTCAAGAAACCAGATACATAAAATAAACCAGATGTTTTGTCTTAACTAGTTAAAATCCAAGGATTTAGGAGGTCTCATTAATATCAATACGGTAAAGAAATCCCGTTAATCCAGACAAACCGTGTTCAAAGTGTTCAAAAGATTGAAAAAAGTCTGTAACTTTGGAAGAACTTTCAGATTATGTACATTAAGAGGAGGATCTTTAAAGATTACTGCCAGAAAAAAGCTGGTTCTTGCTATAACCATATTCTGACTGTGGCTCTAGATTATATAGGAATTTTGTGATCAATGCCGATCCTGATATTAGGGAATAAAAACATCTGGTAACCTCTATTATCCCTAAAATATGGCACATTTTTGACAAAGATATGTATAAAAGTATCTATAAAAAGGACATGAGATGAACATAGTAGTAATAACAATGATAATCAGCCAACGTATATGTTAAATGGGTGATAATGATTTGGTCAGTTTTGACTGATGGTAAATGGTCAGTGGTAATCAATGGAAACTGAGCTAACTGTAATTTATGTAAAATAAAGTTATAATATTAAAAGAATAAAGTTGTAATTTAATCTGAAAGAAGTCAGGATAATTGGAAGAAAAAAAGATGAAATATCACAAGAATAAAATTTGAAATGACTGAGACTGAAGTTGTGTGATTAATTAAAGTGACATAAGGTGTGGTGACCATCAACATCAGCTCATTTGTGTTTTCTGCACTTTCACTCCATCTGGATCCAAAATCATGATCAACAATCTAATAGTTTCTTGAAAAACTTCATATTTCCTCCAAGTCCATCAAGTCTATGTTTTTTTTTTTTCCTTTGGAATCGACACTATTTCACAATACGTTCTGTTGTGGTGACGATTTAGATCAAATATTTCTTTATATTATCAAATATATCTCCCTTCTAAAATAACACTTGGCCTAATATGTCAACTCTGTTCTCATAATATCAGGTAATCTGCTGGTGTCGATATTCCTCTTAAGAAACTAGGGAAGGTCTGCCAGGGACATATTTACAATTATTTGCTCATTGTGAGAAAGTGTTTCCTCAGCTTCCTTGGTGTAGCCGTTTGTCACCAACTTGCACAGTCACTGCATTTGCAACTGCATTTATCCAGTCTCAGTTGGAAATTTACAGAAATGTGTTAGAAACTGAAACCAGTGTGGCAGATTTAGAATGACAGAAACAGTTAGTGATTTGTTTTAGAGAGTCTTTCCCATAGTGGCTGCAAGTACCAGTGCTTATTATGAAGTACATGAAGTATTCAACGGCAAACAATTCACGCATCCAACCACTGTGGACAGGTGTGTTTGCCTGGATGTAATCATGTCTGCCAACAACTCAACAATGACATGTTTTATGCAGCTGGAAAGATGAAGGCTAATGGCCACATATTAGTGAATGGTACCAATTACAAGTATTGTGGTGAGAAAGATCAACCAAAACATTGCATGTTCACTTGGGTTAAGGAGATGGTGAAGATCATGACATATGATTGAAGTTCATTTCATACCAATTAATGAGCCCTCGTGTCCTGTACGGCAGTAAGGCTTCTATATTTATTTATTCAGGATATTCTTCTAAATTGCCTGTCGATCCACAGCAATTGGCGTCGTCTTGTTCTTGCTGGCATCTCTATACTTTCTGTCAGTTTACCACACTAGAAAGTTTTAAGCTGTTCTTTGCCACATTTACTGGCAGTCTCTATAAATGACAACGGAATCCAACAAAAACAGTCTGCAGTAAAGCACTGCAGAATGGTGTCTGCGGTTTTGGTTGGTATTCAGAGGATAGCTCTGCTGCTACAGTTCAGCATACCAGCATCTCAACAGTAGATTCAAGATCACACACGTCCAATTTAACTTTGAGACACTTCTATAAAGTAAAAAAAAGTGTTCAACTTATATGTCAAAGACTGGCAGAAGTAAAGCGATATTCTACAGCTTGGTATAGAAGTGTTGAGAACATTGGCAAGTAATGTGGGTGTTTCAGAAGTGCCGCAATGACTAATACACAGAAATGTGTTAAAATAAGGGTCTAATTTGAAAAACGTTCCTCTAAGACTGGGATGTTGTAACCCTACCATGTTCCCAGAATCTGATTAGCATTATTCCTGCAGAAGTGGTGCGGCGGTCCACCAGCAGTTACCACATCCATAACCCGCCCCTGTTTTTGCTAAACTAACCTTGAATCCTGCCAGGTTGCATCCCGGCGCCTGCGCTCATTTAACGGGAATGCTGTATATCAATTCCAACATTAGCTTCATAGGCCTGTATCATTAATTTGATAAATGCCAGAGCGAAGTCGTGCATGTAAGTCAAATTCAGAATGGTTTTGACTTTTAAAGTTCATGATTTGATATGAAGCATTTTCTCCCCAAAGTTTTTCTTAGCAGCGAATCACTTGGAAAGACAATATAAAGAGGTAGATACAGAACTCTTCCCTCCAAAGCCAGCTGCATTCTTAGTCACCACACTTTGTTGCTGTGGCATTGAACCAGTACATTTAGAGTTGTTATATACAATATGTATACCCTATAGAGTTTCACAAAGAAAATACCCTTGTGAAGTAAATGCATTACATCCTAGGAAACCATGAGAACGGAGAACTGTATTTCTCTTATGATGAAATCTAAGGAATATCTATTTCTCTCAAAAATGTGGAAATCAAGACAAACACAGCACTTGGTTTTTGAGGTTAGACTGAGTTACCATGTGACCCTACACCCCCCATCGTCTGTTCAATACCTGAGCAGTCCTCTGAACCTCCCCTGAGAGGCACAGCTGTTGGGGACCTCTCTTTGAACCCACAGCAGGAGGTCTACCGCACCCCCTGGCCTTAAGCTATCCCTTCTCTCCAGCGCTGCCTCAGACTTTGCAAGCCTGTAACCATAGCCTGACGTGGACTTTTAAGAGGGCTCAAACCTCCCACGGCAGCTGCCCGGCTGGTAAACGGATCCACGCGGAAGCAGATCATCTGAGAGCGCCGGGGGTAGAACCTGCTCATGTGTCCTACCGCCTGCTCCATTTGCACAGGATCACAAAGGAAAAGGCCGTTAGGACCCATGAGACCGAGCAGAAAGGAGAAAGTAACATAACTAGAAAACTTTCAAGGTGACCCATTTACTAAATGACTTTGGGCTGCTTTATTTAACAGGAGTGGCCGTACGTGATGTATTCTCAAACTGCAAATGAAATAGGAATAAAAAAAAGACCCTGTGGGATTTAATGACAATTGTAGCTTTAATTTCTTAGTCTTTTTTACTGTTTTTCATTCGCAGGTGTCTCTGTGCAAAAGTGGATCTCATTCATAAAAGATGAGTCCAGAAAAACATTGATCTCTAACCAAAAGGTCACATTGACTTTCACAGCAATTTTGTGACAGTTTGTGACAGTCATAGATGAAAGCACAGACTTGTTTAAGTCCTGTGTTGAGTGAAATATATATGACATTAAAGGACAGCTTTTAAGTTTTTCAAAAAATTTCAGTCACATAATGTGTGCACTTTAGCTAAGTTAAGGGAAACACTGTGGTTGTGATTGATTAAAAGGCAAATGTTAACTGCAGGTTTGTGACCGGATACGAACTTCGACCCCCTGTGTGAAAACTGGAAATCACTACACACCTGCTTCCTACCTTGGCACTGAATGTTTGCACTGGACTGAAACCATGAAGCACAGAATCATCCAAAGCGGACGTAATTTCTATGATGCTGGACTTGTTGAAAGAGTTATTGGTTGCTGTGACTATCATTCTGGCTGTGAAGAGATCTGTATTGTCCTCTGAAGTCCACTATAAAACAACAGGGGGTAAAATCCACAACCTTTGTTTCATTGTTTCATGTGAAAATGCATTTAAAGTCAAGCCAAAATGTTTTTCCCCTGACTAAGAGAGTATTACAAAGAAGAGTAAGAGTATTACAACCAATTATAAAGAAAAAAAAAACAAAAACAAGAGGGGAAGAGTTTTGTCATTTTAGTTTTGAATAAAATTTGTCATCTGGTGCTATTTCTGACCCAATTTTTTTGTTTTGGTCGCATCTATCAACACAACATATCAACTAAAACCACCAATAAAGTCACAATACTGACAGGAATGCTGGATACCTGAGTCTCAATAAGACAATATCCTGACATCTCCACAATCAGTCAATCAAGGTGATCGACTGTCTTTTAATATTTTTTAATAGAACATATCCTCTGTGTTTCATGTTAGTGTAACCATTGATACCTTATTGCATCCATCAGCTATTTCCTGTTGCACAACTGTCCAAGTTTGGTTGTTTTTGTGTTTGTACAATCTCACCAATTCATCTATTCTGCATTTTGTAGAGGCAACCACATGCACTAGTTTGATTTATTCCCAAGTTTGATTCCCAGTTTGATTTATTCCCAAAGGTTTGGCATAACTAGTCTTGAGACGTTATTCTCACAATTAAAAATAATCATAATAATAATAGAAGAAAAAACCCTTCTGTGCTTCATTTTTTTGTCATAATGCGTGATGCTAACATTGTAATGGAAAGTAGTACTAATGTGTTTGGTAAAAACTCAGCGGCTGTAATTTTGATTGATATCACACATTGTGCCTTTAATGTAATCGTCTAATTAGGTAAAGGAAAAAAAAAATTCTCAGCTTGTCAGCGGCCCCACACGCCGTGCTGCCACGCGTTATTCCCTCAGAAAATTCTTCCACTCTCTGTGAATTTTTCAACGTTCTTCTAGCGTCAGTGATATTAAATCAAATAAAGATTGGATCAGTGGCATAGCGGCAGCTGGGGCGTGCCATGTGGGACTTGTAGTCATTAATGAGCAGTGACTAATTGCTCCACGGTTCTGTGGGAATACAGCGAACCTCCATGGGGCTTGTTCACTGCTGAGTTTCCCCCTTCAAACAACCCTCGTGCGTCGTTATTTTTTTATTTTTTTCTTCTTTTGCTCTCTTTCTCTCTCAATAAGACTGGGAGATAAATTGAGGAAAGAAAAAAACCCTGTGGGTTTTATCATTGAAATATATGTATCATCCTTGATTAAGAGATTGCACTTCTACAGAAAGATTCTGTGTTGCAGTTGGGAAAAACAAATGATTCTGCAGAAATATTATATTTTTAGACAAACAATATATCAAATATTGGGGACAACAAAGTTTATGCTAATTTTCTTAATATAGTAACGCAGGATATAGTGTTCATTTAAACCTTTTTTTTTTTTTTGATAAACAGTGGTGGCCGTAGTTGCCTGAAACCGTGTAATGAATTGTCTAATTTTCTAAAATGCATTATTTATTGTTATTCAAATAAACAACGACAAGAGCTATAAACGCAGCTAACAAACATCCTCTTTACTGAGCTGATTACCAGGATTTACTGCCCGTCCTTCACTTTTCTTTATGCCCATTATTGCTATTGATTGCTGTCAGTTTCTTCTGAGAATGATTTTTTTTTTCTTTGCCACGGACGCTTGTAATCACTTACAACACGAGCGGTATTCTTGTAGCCTTGAGGTGGTAGTTACATCTGTCTCAGCTGCAATGGCTGATTACTGATTTCCAAAAAAACGTCTTCAGAGGTGATACTTACCATTTTCACACTTTGTTGTAAATTGCAGATGCACCAATATTTATAATAATAATAATAATAATAACCGCAGTTCTGATTATGTTGCACGGAAAGCCAAGACCAAGAAGATGGAGCAAGTAGTTTTCTACATAATAGGAGTGGAAAATGAAAGGTGTTGCCGGCCTTGTTGATGTGCAGCTATTCACGATAATAGTGCTTAATGCTCCTATAAGCATTCTTCCCTTGGAAAGTCTGCTCACCAGTGACCATGTGGCGAGATGTATATTCAGCTGGCCAGTGTCAAAGATGCTCAGAACCATTAGCATGACGCTGGACTTTTGCTAATGTTTTAATCATTAAGGGCCCTCACAAATTCCATTTTACTTTTAATTATTCATGTGCTAATTGTGCAAAGCTTTGGAAAAAGTTTTATTTCTCTATGTAGGAAAAACACCTGGGCTGACTTTTAAATCAGTGAGGCGAAAAAAAAAAAATCCACATCCATGTCATTTATCTTAAAACAAATAAGTACAAATTTCCTCCGAGATCTGGTCAGTGTGAGAGAAAGGGGGTGGAGGGAGTGAGGCCGACTGAGGCTTGAAGGCAACAATCACACAAAACACATTTGGAGGTGATTATAGAGCCAGTCATGCTGAGTGACTCCTACAGGCTGAAACACTGCTTACAGTGTTTAAAGTGGATTTGATGAAAGCTTTCATTCAGTCCAGCTCATTAGTTTGAGCCTTGGATAGTGCACATTCTGAGATTACACACGGCAGGGCCTGCACCGAACTGCCGAATGCCAGGGGGTTTGCTTTTCATTTATTTCTACATAAATCACTCAGTAGAAACACAAATCTGAAGCAGAACACCTAATAACATATGTCCAGAAAAGAGAGCATATAATAATACGTAGAGAAATAATACGTAGACATGATTTGGTGCAATTGCGGTTTGAAAAAAAAACATGGAACCATCTGGGTTCTTGTTTGACCATTATTTACAAAATATTGTTCAATAAAACCTGTTATACTTCAGAGCAACTCCTTCACCTGCAGCATATTGAGGGAAAATTGTACTTTTCCAAAATATGATTTGATGTTTCCTAACATCTGTGCATAGTAGCTATGAAGTCGTCATGGTTTGCTGTCTGTAAGGTCAGCTGTAGGTGAAAAGGCCCATTCACCACCTCAAAGTCCACACTGCCCCCTGCATTGTAAGTGGTGTTTAGCACTGGACCTATTGGTCTGGACTGATATAGATTTGAACTCTATAAAATGTGTTCTGATGGGGAAAAATATAGGGAAATACATTGAGGAAACAGTGTAGTATACTCAGCACCTTTACAACAAATGGTATATCTAAATTATTAACCCTCACATACTGTTTGGCTGGAATTTGACCTGTTTGACCATTTGACAGTAGTACAAACATAAACTGTTTTTTACTTTTGGCCTCAAATTTTATGTTTTTAAAGTGACCCAAGAATCACAAACAAATTTTTGTTCATTGAAGCTGTTCTGGGTCAAAGTTCAATGTGGTAACTTAACACTAACCCTATTGAAATTTAGGTTTTCTTGATTCACCAGTTAGGAAAGGTCGACTTTTGAAAGGGAAGTAACAGAAATAGTATAGTTATGATCATATCGTGGGTGGGAGGAACAGAGTTTATGAAGTCATGGGGTCATGGAGTGACTTGACTCTGATCTGCATCACCTGCAAGTACCAGAACCTGCAATATCAGAAAAAACAACCTCAGTATAAATAGATAAAATACTTAAATTCATCGATCAATTCCCAGTAAGTAAACAACTTGCTGCAAATGTGAAATCTGCAAAACACATGTTCAAGGGCCACACACGTAAAATTTCCTACCACAGCTTTGAATGTAAAAGGTAAATAGTTTTTTGTTATAATAAGTATAATTAGTATGATAGTTATGATATAGCAGTAAAAACAGTATTCCCACAGTTCCCAAAATGTCCTTTCTATTTCCGGTCTTCATAAAACCTATTCAAATTTTTATGGAGTATGTTTTCATGTCTTGGATGAAATAAGTAGGACATTATATTATGTGATAGTACATGTTTTTCTTCAAAAAAAAAAAAAAAAAAAAAAAAAAAAGCGTACAACAAGTGTAGTACTTAAACCATACAATGTCTGCTCTCTGAAACATAAGCTAATTCACCCATTTGTTAATGTCACTTGGAACCAATATTTTATAAAAGTAGAATCCGAACATTTCTGAGCATTTATGTATTAAAAACCTACAAAATGCTGATGAATCAACTTAAGGATTTGGATTTTTTTCTGCAGTACAGAAAGTAAAAATTCAGGGAAAAGCATATGTGAACATTTTTCCATATCTATAAAAAAGTGCCATGGTCCATTGTGAACCAACAACATAGTTAACAACATGACCTCATATATTTTGGAAGGAGCACAACCGGTTAGAGATAAGAGCCAGAGTCATCAAAACCCACAATTAAAAAAAAAACTCTGTGAATGCCTCTGGTACAGGGTGGACAATAGATCACCACTATCCTTCACTCTCTTGTCCTTTTTCACCTTGGTTGTACAATACTGTTGAGGCAAACTAATAATTGTACGAAAAAAGGTTTCTTTCTACTTCTACAGCAATAATTCTGATGGAGGTCTTCCTCCGCATCCTGGTTTCTTGCTCAAGGACCCTGTGCTTGCAGTGCAGCACATTTAAAAAATGTTTTCCCTTGTTGCCATAAATGCCCACAAAAAACCCAAACCCAAATACATTTACTACAGTTAGAAGCTGTTAATATTCACCTGATAACAGATTTATTATGGTTTCCCAGAAACGAAAGGCTCCCAGTGTTTCTGAAAATCCATTAAAATTGTTTACAGCCTGAGTCCAACTGAGATATTTTTAAATTCACATAGATTCTGGATGGAGACAACTTGAAATCATCAGCTACAATGAAATGAAATGAAGCTCTAATGGACAAAAATTTTGGAACTTTTTGCTTTTCCCCAAATGGTACTTTTTTTTTTGTTACCATTGTGAATTTTTGGGGGGTTCTGGACCACTGGATCACTACTTAAACATATCCTATGTGGAAACCAACAACTTAATTCTCACAGGGGTGTAAAAGAAAAGTGCAGTAAACACAACTTAATCACATTTTTTTCTATAGGTGAAGTCATTAAATATTAACAACTGATTCAAGGGAGATTATCCTCACTGTAAGTCAGTCTGTTGGGTCGACATTTAGTCGAAGCTCTTATCTAAATGTTAAAAACTGGAGCCATATTTCTCCTCTGCACTCGTCTCCTCGTAGCCTCGCCGCCCGTGTCTGGGGGCAGTCATGCGTATGGAGGGATGCAGGCTTTCGCCAACGTGACCCTGGGCCCTTACAGACGGAAGACGGAGCAGGCTCCTGTCTGACTCAGCTCAGGTCCACGCAGTGGGCTGTCAAAGCCCATCATCGTCATACACTGCTGCGATCAATACCTTACAGCCTCCTGACAGGGCGCGTTAGTGCAACACACTCTTCATTCTCTCAGTCTAAACCCCCCCCAAAAAAAAAAAAAAAAGCATCAGTGAAAGAAAAGCAATGTTGTCAGTGTGAGCGTGCACATTTCTGTCTACTTCCCCTTTTGTTTACAACAGCATGTTGGTTATTAAAATGAGCCTTCTGTAATAGTGTTGTGAGGAGTTTGATGGATGTCTTTAACGAATTCCCACTATTTGAATTCAACAATGCCTTTCAGCCATGACGCCTCAGAGATGGAACATTTAGTTTCTCTCATCAGCTTAAGTTGCAATCAGGGATATTTTGCAAATGTTACAAGTTCTTGCGGCAATTCCTGCACAGAACATGATTTATAACTTTGATCGCTTAAGGCTTTCAAAACAGTTTTGAAATAAAGTTCAACTGAGGAAAAACTGGCACAGGGTCTATAGAATAATGTTCATGCTACATTAACATGCTGTATTATTATTTTTTTTAATATTCTGAACTACATATTTTACTATTTTTCTTTGACTAGAACCGAACAATGCCAAACAAAGCCAAGTGAAGTTTATTGTGAATGATTTATAAGTTGATGAGACAGTCCTGCGGAGGACCAGCTCACCAGATCAGTATTAAAACCCTGTTTTCATTTTGAAGTGTTCTGGTATCTTTCTCTGCTGAGGCTTTCAGAGCTGAGTTGAGCCCTCACCACTCTATTGATTCTTTTCACAAAGTTTGAGTTGGAAGTTGGACAAACTCGTGCAAGTTAAGGGAGAACTTTGGCTGATCAATGGCTAAAACCTTCTGATTAGATAAGATTATGATTTTTTTTCACAGGCAGAAGACGTGAATAAAAAAAGAGAAGCAGAGAGGTTTCGACTGGAGATTCACGGTTCATGGATGCATCACTAATGGTCCATATGTGGGTGAAAGTTAGTTTAAAGTGGTGAGGAAAAAAAGACCTTTGACCTACAGTACAAAATGACTACAGGGACTTAATATGTATGAAGCAATCTAAAGCACAGTCATGAAAGTTGGTGGGTGTAGTCTAGCCTTTCTTCTAAATCACCATAGCTCTTGCAACAGCAACAGCTTGAATTCCAAGGGTATGTGCCAGCTCCCCTTCGAACAAACACACACACACACACACACACACACACACACACACACACACACGTATACACAGACACACTTGCAAAATCAATAATCTTCGGGCCTTCTTGCCAAACAAACACACCAGAGCTTCCCTGCAGTATAAGGGTTTTCCATCCTCTCAAATCATGGCCTGCGTCTTGTGCACCAAATATAATCATGTTTAATCTTTTTTGTTTTGGCGACTGGAACTCCTACATTTGCTTTACAAAGCTTTGTTATAGCAGCAGTGTTTAGCCATCTCAAAATAAACATGAATATGGTGGGATGGGGTACTGTAATAGCTGCAGATTTCAACACTGCTTTATTACCTTTGAACTACATAAACTGTTTAAGGGTCATTGCCTGAACAAATATAAACTGACAGTTGGAATCAGTTGCAATTATTAAGCAATTTTCAATATTAGCAAAAGATATTTTTTTGATTGAGGCAGGATTATCATACAGATTCAGACCAATATTACATCTTTCATTTTAAATGAATAAAATCGTCCTCAGTATCCCATAATGAAAGTTATTAAAAACCGAAAAGTGAAAACTCTTATTTACAAAATGATTTAAACCCTTAATCCACTACTTCATAGTGGCTCCACTAAGGCTCTACAAGCTTTGCACACCTTGATTTTGGCAGATTATTACGTTCCTCTTGGCAGATCCTCTCCATCTTCAGGTCTCTCTACAGATGGTCTATCGGGTTTAACTCTGGGCTTTGGCTGGTCCACTCAAGGACAGTCACAGTCTTGTCCCAAAGCCACTCCAGTGTTTTTTTTTTTTTTTTACTCTTCCATTTGGTCATTGTCATGCTGAAAGGTGAATCATCATCCCTCAGGTTGTGTGGACTCTGAAGAAGGTTTTCTTCAAGGACTTCTATGTTTTTGGTTGCATTCATCTTTCGATCAATTCTGATTCCCCCGTACCCTTACAGCAATTTGGCCAAACCATCAGCTCTAGACAAATTCCTGCTGATTCCAAACTTCCACAAAATTATTGATGCCACTGTGCTTCTGGAACCACTCAATGCTTTAGAAATGATTTTATACGTGTATCCTGTTTTATATCTCACTGAAATCTCACCATGAAGGTCGAAGTTCCTTTGTCCTTTCATAAGTGTAAATTGTATCAAATTTATAATTTAATTTATTTATTTAAATTGAGAAAGAGTAGCAATACTATATATTTATATTATTCGTACAGTTTTGTTTTAAAACTGTGCACTAGGTCCTCTGAGTCTTTATCTGTCCGCTACAATGAGAAACGACAAGTATCCCATTTTGATAATAATATAATGATGATATGGTGAAAAGTAAATCCTTTGAGCCAAAATGTTCAAAATAAAGTAGAAGAAGCATAACAGGCATATTCATGTAACAAGCACAGCTGTTCAGAAACAAGGCTTCCAGGGGCAACACACTATAAGCATTTTTGATTTCACAATAAAAACATGTGTTCGACTCACCCATACTAACATCCAGACAGAAAGGGTCCATAGCGAGTTTCGGCTAGCAGACAGACAGACAGATCCACAGATTTATGTCTTCCCCTGTCAGGTGCAACTTGCCCTAGAGATCAGACTAGGTCTACTTCAGACTAAACTCATGTTTTCTGTCCGGCTCAAAGAATGGACAGTCCCCTGTTGCAGATCAATCTGTTGAGAGCTCCCCATTCTGGGCATTAGGAAATCCTGGCTTTCTTTAGTTCTAAGGCAAGCAAACGAGAGCACTGCATGGCTGAACTCTTAAACAGGACTTTCTCATGCCTGTTGGTACCTCCCAGGACAATGGCGCTCCTGCTCTGGGTTTGTTTTCTGGTTGTTTTTACTATTTTTCTGGCTTCAACACCACCACCATTTTGTTTCCTGACTGTAAGTTTTGCAGGGCATCATTCAAAAGTATGAATATGAATATTATCAGGGCTTCACACGCAGGGGGCTTAGACAAAATGATACATATGTTCCAAGAGTACAAACAAACTATATAATGAGTCTTGTTATGTGATAGTTAACTAAATCTCAACATTATCATTCTAAAATGATTGATTTCTTTGCGCCCGTTCTAATCTAAAGTCACATCTCATACTGAGAGTCAACTGCCCATGTGCCAAGCCTCCAAGGAGAACATTAATCTGATATCTATAGTAACATCACATACACTATGACACAAGGCCATGGACACATATGAACCTATTTGATATTTAGACATCTCAGGGTTAGCAGTTCAATCCCTGAACTGTAATGGGTTAATTCAGTGAGTTTGCAATGTCTTTTTGGAGCTCATGTCCATTGTTATGCCGTTCAAGTTATTTTCTGAAGGTTTTTTCACCCGTCATTCTTCCCTCCACTCTGGGAAAAAAAAAAAAAAATGTTTTTGAAGCTAAAAGTGATCACGAGTATTTCATGTGAACCAATTATTTTTCTAATGGAGTTTTTTTTTTTTTTTAAATGTAACGTCACTTGTTTATAACTGCAAAGTGCTCATTATGTTCATCACAAAATCTGGCCTCAGTGGACCACAATATCCTAGGCAACAAGCACTGCAGCATGATGTACAACAGAAGAATATGTTCCAAAACATGTTGAAATTTACAGTCAACCAAACTGTTGTCTTGCTTTTTGCTTTAAGGTATAAACAGACCAAATGCAGAACCAGTTATATGTACAAATTTGATGTAAAGATGAGAATAGACTTGAATTTGCATTCGGCGATGCTGTGTCTCAAAGGCTATCACTGTTGAGTTTCTACTTATGTCACTAAGAATCAGGAAATGGAGGATGACTTTTTCATGGCTCTGTGAACAATTAAATGTCATACGATACAATGAGTTGGTATGACTCAAGGTAAAGTAAGTTCTGAATATATAGTAGCACAGCCAACTTTCCAGAGTTTGACCTCCCATTGGCTATTAAGGACAAATATTTGGGAGATATTTCAAATATTGTACTCCCCTTCACAAATGCACTGCAGTGGACACGTAGATGGAATAAAAAAAATGAATCAGAGAAGTGAAACTATATACTCATAGCAAGAAATAGTAGCATATCTTCCACACTTCTGTCAGGATGATCATACCGTCTAGTCCATTTTCTTTTATTGGCTGGACAGATATTTAGGACACATGACAAAAAAGAAAAAGAATTAGCTGAAGAGTCAAGTGCATATAGGTCACAAAATTCTCATGTAACTTTCATACTCACATGTGGAATTATATTTTCTGACTGTGCATGTCTGAACTGTCAGAATAGGTTTTGGATGACACTTTGGTTATCGATCGCAATGGGTTTTATCCAAAAACTACTTCATCTGAAGTTGTCTACCTGTGCTCTGCAGAGAAAAATGCGCTCCTTCACTCCTGCGTTCCTTCGGTTCCTCATCTTCATCCTCATGCCGTGCCAATACAGCGAGAGGTTTTCTATATTTAATGATTTTTATTTCCATGTTTTGATGCAGCAACAGCTGATAAGAAGATTCCTTCGCTCTGACAGCTGCCTCGGGGTCTTTACGCAGGTCACTGTCCAGTATCATTCTGCCGACACTGCTCATATTTTTTTATGCTTTTGTCTGCTGATTTCTCACAACAGGACCTCAAACTGAGTTGTTCGAAAAATCCTTCCTTTCTTGGTGAACAAATCTTGCCTCAAACAAAGCAGAACAGGCAGCTTCATATAACAATTTTAGGGAGTTTGTTTATTCTTATCAGGAATGTGCATCTCCTCATAAAAATGGTTCATTTGAAACAAACAATTTAGGACAAGTTTGTGCAGTTAAGAGAGTTTGGTAAATCTGACTTGACTCAGAGATTTGGGATTAAAATATAAATAAATGTTCTTACATGTCTGTGCAGTAGAAAAGCTTATTTTGTTTTAGAAGAGCCTCTGCAGCCAGTTCTTCCTTCACCTCACAAGATGAATTACCATAAAATTACCATTAGCACCAATAAATGTACAAGTGCCATGATTCAGAATACCACAAAGAATGTTATTAATTCACATGCTACCCTCAGACAGCCTACACTACAGTATGCCACCTCATGAGTGACGTTTTTAAGCATTTCCATACCTAGGCCGCCCACATCCTTGTGACCTGGAGGTCACAACCCCTTCACACCAGCCCTGGGTAAATATTTCCTTCCTGATTCAACAGAGCACACTGAACTGGGCGGGACAGTCTATGCCTGTGGATTCCAGCAGCTGAGTCAGAAAGGAAGACGTGGTGTGAGAAACAAATTAGACAAGAAGAGAATTAAGGGAAAATACAAGACTGGCTGGTGGGTTTGTGTGTGCCATTGGGAGGGAGGGGCGATCGGGGGCAAGCCAGGCCTCTATACATCTATCATCTTAAAAGCCAGGGTTACTATATGGATCCATCCTGCTTTAATTAAAACTTCTGGCCTGAAGGGGAGCTAAACCAATGCTCAGGGCACACACCACATGTGCAACGTGGGGGAAGAGTGGAGGTAGGAGATTGGAGCGGGATGGGGACTGCTGGAGGGGAGGACATTTGAGACTGTTTAAACAAATCAGTGAGGAATATCAGTCACCGAAGACCCTGCGGGAGATGCTGTTGGTTTGTTCCCCTGCTGCAGAGGCATTTGTCTCCCCTTGAGAGACCATTTTGTCATCTGTAAAATGAAGGAAAGAAAGAGAGATGTCTTTAAATATAAGAAGAAAGTACCTGCTCTGCTGCTCTGCACTTAGATGCATTCAGGCAATTTATGGCAATCACGTGTCACTGGCATTTAAGTTGAATACAGCTAATAAGCTATCGGCTGTCTGTGGGACCTATGACCTATGTGTGAGTGTGCGGTTGTGTGTAGCTGTGTCCAGCAGACATGCACGTGTAAAACCCAGATGGTCAGATGTAATAAACATGGCCAGTGTTTTTGGCTCACAAAAAGGGCATGGCGTTGGTGTTTTATTTCATCAGGGCCTCAGGGCATGAATGTGTTCACCCAGACTCTCAAGTGGACTTTATGAGGGTGGAGAGGGAAGCCTGTTTTCACCTTGTTTAAAATCCTTCTCTTTTTTTTTTTTTTTTAAACTTATTCTTGCAATGGGGCGCGGCATTGGGGAGGTGCTGCAATAACGGAGACCGTGGAGAGCGGGGCGAGAATTCAGGTGGCCTCATATTGGTGCCGGATGTTTTAGTAAGACAACATGGCAGCGAAGGTCTTGTGACAGAGGTTTGTGCAGAACCTCCATCGAACAGGCTGCACTGTGAAGCAAGCGACCACATCTGTTTTCACTCAAAACAATCAGGGGCCGGCACTGCAGGCAGCTTGAGCCTGTTATTAAAGTCTTTCTGGGGCCTGCTGAGGGACGGCCCAGACTGAGTGATTTATCCACTCTTTGCTGAGTGGACGAGGATCGAGTGTGATGTATATGGAGATGGAATTCCAATCAGTCATCCTTGCCAGGACACCTACCCAGAAGGACTGATGAATCTAGGCTGTCTTCGACAGCAGGATGAGACTGTGCCTGACGTCTTGCATTAGAAAAAGGGATTTTTTTTTTTGCTGTGAAAGAATATATGCAGATTGATTTTTGTCCTTACCCATAGTCTTTTACATCATTCAAATCCACTGACATGAAGAATAGAACAACAGTGCATCTATTAGTTCAGCATGCACTTATTTTCTGTTGAAAAGCAAGTGTTTGTTGAAATGTTAAGTGCTAAGTATTTCAGAGTGATCTCATGTGAATAAAACAACATTCCAGTAATATACATAGCGGGGCTTTACTCAGCAATCTTAGTTTGGAGAAGCTTCATTAAACAGACTTAAATTATCAGATCATTTTTCTGTGAGGACAGACTTGCAGAGCAGTTTATCTTTCAGGCTTAGGGGCTTGAAGGAGATGGATAAAATTCATGAAAACCTACTGTAAAAGACAAACTCTGAGTCCTTCTTTGGGGGCCTGCCTTGTTCCTCTGAATGCCAAAGCTGGCTTTTAAATAATTTGGGGAGAGCCCTCTGGAAGCTGAATAATTCACTGCAGCATGATGAAGTCTCTAGCCAGCTGGGTGTTCCATTAGTAGACTCGCTACTCGACAGCTCTATTGCCTGGCAGGCCGAGTGGAGGGAAGGAGAGCTGGGGAGATGACTATGTTTCTGTGAGGGTGGGGGTTGGAGGGGGGGTCATCCCGTCCTCACTCTGCCCACTTCAATTACATCAGCCACAGGCTCTCTGAAAAGAGAATCAGGCACCGTCTGCCCATTTTGCTTCAGACGAGCCTCCGTCCACCACACCCAACATGTGACAGCCATTCAGCTGTTGCAGTGCAACCTCAAAGGACCCCAGTGCTGAACATCTGACAGGGAAAGGGAAGAAGGAAGAGCATGTCCTCTGAGTGTTTGACAGTGCCGACTCTTGACATCTAATTCCCTCTGCCATGTGACCTAAATATACACTGATCAGCCACAGCATTAAAACTGACTGGTTTATATATATGAGTGTATATATAGCCATGAGGTTTTCATGTTGTTGCTGATCAGTGTACCGTTTTAGCTCCGGACTGGCCACTGAAGTGAATGACCCTGTTCTTGTCCAGATGGCTGCCATTGTCTCGCACAGGCCAGTGAGAAATGCAGGCCTGCTGTGGCATCATCACCAGTTTAGCTCATCTAAGCTCCCCTGGCAGAAGAGGCAATGAAACGAATGGACATAGCAGATCAAACGCTGCTCGGCCGTGACTAAAATCTACTTTCCTGTGAGGCATCAAAGCAAAATAGGATTTTCTGCTGAGGGATATCTCCTTGCTTACTGTCTCTTCCACATGAAAATTATCTGTGATGGTTGATAGCTTTAGCATGAAATGTGAAAAATGGACCTGTCAGTGAGTTACTCTGCCACACAGGTACACATGCATTTCACGAATTCTACACGCTTTGTTCATATTGGACGCACCGTGGCACCCTCATACTACTACATTCATCTACCATGTCCTTTCTGAGGATGGTCACTTTCCTGTCAGATCCAAATATCACTCAGGTTAACCTTGCATGCATTCCCAAGGCCTGTCTCCTTAGCCTGTGCATAGACCCTGTCAACTCTTGCCCTGACTGACAGAGCAGCCAGCCTTACCTTGTGCTGCCAGCCAGCCTCATTCATAACATCATCACCTTCACTTGGCCATGTCATGCCTCTTACAGGAGATGGATGTCTCCCGACCAAGGACAGCTGGGTAATGGCCCTCATCCTGACTTCAAGATGGGGCGCAATCACCTGTCATTCTCAGTCTGTGTGCTACAAGCCAGGACAGATAGACAATCTGAGGAGGAGGAAGTAGTAGACTTCCATCACAGGAAGTGGTTTAGACTCTAAACTGAAATAACACACAGTGTGCATTAAAACTCAGTTTAGTGACAATTCATTATTAAACCATCTGGGGTCCATGAGGTCATAAGAACTGTGGCCAGTTCAGAGATTTACATAAACTGATTATATTACCTGAAAAGCATGAATTAGAGGGAGGTGGTTTAGTCAGTACCATAGACCTGGTTGCACAATACAGGTTTTATAGACAAAACTGAAAGAAAAAACAAAAATACAAAACCCTACAACCCTATTATCATCATTGCATTTAGGCCCCCTAGTGAGAAAATGTAATGGTCTGAGCAGAACACATGTACACTGAGTGTCTGCTGCCACACAGAAAACATGTAGGTCAAGTTCCTCCTCCTCAAGCTCAGGATGCTTGCATGGTCTTAGTCTAGATCCCTATGATTAAAATTTAACATCTGCCAAAGTTCTGTGAATCTTTCATTTTCCCCTGAGGCTCGCCATGATGAGACTAGTGAACACTAATGAACATATAATGAGCTACAAATAGCTCTCCAAATGGCCTGGTTCCTACTCTGCTTCCTGTGTCCTTAGATTCATCTCAACTGGAGAAAAAAAAAAACATCAAAACAATGAAACATTATTAGTTTACATGATTATAGAGTGACATGTAAAAAAGAAAAAACAACAACAACAACAATCCAAATAATAAAAAAAAGATCGAGACAACATTTCACTTTTCACAAATGAAATACAAAGAATTGTATTTTTCCATATCTCTTTTGGAGAACAAAAACATTTCACACAATGTTCACTGTGTTCACAGTGGGGATTGTGTTTGAACAACTGCTTGCCTTGTAAATCACAGCCAAACTTTTTCTGATTTAATCCCTCATGTCTTTATTAATAACAGTGATGACAGCATATCCATGACTAAGGGCGCTTCCTCTTTGGAAGATTACTTCTAAAATCTCTTAATCCGTCACCAGTTAGCTGTTTTCCAGACACCCCAACAGTCATCTCAGCATGTGAGGCAGGCAGCTTTCTAAAGGGTTTGGACTCTCTCCAGCTCTGGGCAGAGGGAGAAAATGACAGAGGGGATGACAAAACACAAATGTAGGACAGAGGGAAAGAGGTAATCATCATGTTATTATTCATCTGGTCTCTCCTCCAAAGTGCCACCTAGATCCGTTGCCTATTAACAAGAAGCACTGACTCAAGTGATGAGTAAATGCTCATGATGGAGGAACTGTCCATTTTCACAAGGGTTTTAATTGCTACCCCACAAGAGTAAGTCACATCCACAGTTTAGTTTGAAACCCTTAACATGTGGATACAATTTGTCCTCTTAATTTTAATTTTTTTAAAATAATTTTTATCTGAAATTCCCAGAAATGTTTGTCCTCTTTCAGAACACGGCTAATGCTTTTTATTTGAAAAAATGCGCTAGGGTTAACGCACAACAATAGTGATACGATGGATTTAATTTTTGACCAGTCTCGGTAAATGCACTTCCATCCACTTTGCTTTAGATGTTTATTTTCAATTTCCACATAAAAGCTCTCATGTGGAGGAGGAAAAGGCAACAAAACACAAAGGAAAAAAGACCAACTGAATATACAACAAAGCTTCTGCTCCACTGGATGGATGAAAAATACCAGTAACAATAACCGCACTATGTCTATGTGAAAAGGTGAGAAGACAAACCATTGCCAGATTAACACCTGAAACCAAAATAAATAACATATTTTGATCACGTTTTCTATATTGGTTTGTGGATTTGAGGTTTCACCTGCTTGTTTAATCATCTTATTTTACCATTTTCTTTGGCAGTGATCTAATAGCACCCAACCAGAAAACAGGGCGACCAACTGTATTCTTCAATACGCTCAACACTGACAGTCAGCCATCCAATTTGTCCCATGTTGAAACATCACATCAGCAACTGGGTGGATTAGGAAATACTGTGGAGACATTCACTGTCTCCAGAAAAAAGAAACAGACTTGACTAGACTTGACCATTGACACCCCCAGTGTCTTGACAGTCACTAAATATGTTCTCATGCATTTTGATTTTGAATGTTGACGGTTCTCACAGCATGTGATGATGTAATTGTGGCGGCTCTGTGACTTTTTAGTACCACAGTGCGGTCAAAATTTTGTTTATGGTTTATGACCAAATATTTGCACAACTGCTGACATTCCCATCACCCTCAGCTGCATGTAGCATTTAGTGCTAAATAGCGAATGCTTGCATGAAAGCACACTAAATGGAGGATACTGCGATAGCACAGTTGTGCAGTGTTGCCTCACAGCAAAAAAGTTGCTATGTTTGAACTGTGGCTGGAGTCGTTCTGTGTGGAGTTTGCACATTTTTCTTGTGTCTATGTGGATTTCCTCTCTGACTTCCTCCCACAGTCCAAAGACATGCAGGTTAGGTTGTCTGGTGAATCTAAACTGCCCCTAGGTGTGAATGTGAGTGTGGATTACACATGTCTATATGTGTTCCTGTGATAGACTGTCGGCATGTCCAGGGTGTACTCCGCCTTTGCCTGCTGTCAGTTGGATGGAATGACATGAACATGTTAAGCACTACACTTACTATACATAAAAATCTTAGCATAATAATTAAGAATGTGTTAGCATGCCGATATCAGCAGTTGGCTCAAAGCAATAGAACTACTGTGTTTGCAGACACTTTTAAAAAAAAAAAAATTCTACTCATTCAAAGTAATTACAGGGTAATTTTCATTTTATGATTTAAAGAGTGTGATAGAAGTACTGTTGAAAACCTGTCATTTTGGTGCGATTAGATGGCAAACACTGAATCACAGAAAACAAATCGCCTGGATGATGAGAGATTATTATACTGAAGGAAGTGGGAGGTAACAAAAAGTTTGTGAAGCAGAGAGGTGGGTGACTGTAGTGAGCTGATGGGTGAATAAGTGCAGCAAAGTATGTACCGTGGTTTTGTACTGTATGATTATTTATAAAAGGAGATCAAGTCCAAGCTTTGATTTATTTAAAAGTGTCCCATTGTAGAGATGTAACCATGCTCCAGGCTGTGCTTCTGAAAGCATATCATATTGAAAGTTTAATGTGTGTACATGGACTGATAATGAAAGGGGATGATTTTATTAAAAATCAACAGACATTCCAACAGGACACAGACATACTGTACAAGTAGACGGCAAGAGAGCCAACAAGCTGAAGCAGGTGATGGCAGGCTGAGACTGACGTGCTGAGAGGGAGAAGAGAGGCTGCCAAGAAAAACCTCATTCCTGCCTTGCTGTTGCTTTGACAGACTGAGTACCCAGAAGTTACTGAAAAAAATACATTAGGGGATGGGGAGGGCTCTCCTCCTCTGCCTTTCATACTCTGTATTTTTTTTTTTTTTTATACAGGAGCTTACCTGAAAGCAGATAAGAATCTGCTAGGATGACAAAGGACTGATGCTTGCAGGCCATCTCCCACAGTTCATTTCCCCTGCATGTGTCTTGATAGAATACAATAAAGCCATTACAACCAGATGCAGGTACTTAAATGATGTATAAAATGAATGAATGAATTATTAAAAGTATAAAAAAAACACTGACTTATCACAATTGCCTTTGTATTCTCTCTATTGCCTGTTTGCATTTGCCTTGGAATTTACTGCACAACTCTTGTATCTGGACATTAGTTTGGCTATGTTGCTATTGCATATATTATTTGTGTCATTTTGTGTGTATCACTGGGACTGTTGAGGGGAGAGCATTATAGTTTGCAATGCTTTGTGCATGAGCATTGAGGATAGTCATGCAGTCTTTGAATGGTAACTAGCTATAGCTAGCTACAGACACCTTGACTTAGCTTCCACCTTTCTGAGATCAGTTGTGATTATTTTGCATTAATATATATATTTGAGTGAAAAATGAACTTGTGACACCATGTGTTGACAAAGAGTTAAAAAGCATTAATTAGGGTTTATATAATTTTGAAAGTAGGCACTGCAAATATGTCACTGTGACATTTTGCTTTTAGTTGAACATGATGTTTGTTTCAGAGATGTGCACTGGGAGCAGAGGTCCATGCCCTGATGAATCATGAACATAATGATTCATGGGCTGTTATACAACAACAAAAAATAGCAATGTTCTTTTGCAGTCAGAGTTTGCAATGATGTTTCAACTCAACAGTTTTGTTTCTACCAAGTATTTAAATTCATAAAAGGTGTGTAGGAGAAAAATGTGCACAAAGTTCACTGAACACTCACATATTTCAAACTTCCAATTGAGAAAAAAAAGCAGCATGTGAAGACTTTTCCAGCCTGTACATAATCACAACAGATCAGGTTTCACAGACCTTTGGGCATTTCTCTTCTCCACAGGGAGGTGGATTGTATTTTGTTAATTCATCAGTTATCATTGTTTTGGGGCCTGAAATAAAGATTAATTGCTATGTTGTCTAGGACAACAAGGCTGTTTTATCCTTGTTGGTTCTAATTTTCATCACTCTCACAACCACACAGCCAATATTGGGATCCTGTCTCACAGCAGGGAGCAAAAGCCACAGAGGCAGAGCAGATCAAAGAAATCTACAAAAAAAAATAAATAAAAATAAAATAAAATAAATAAATAAATAAATAAAAATGAATAAATAGATAAAAAATGAAGAGATACGAAGGTAAAAACAGCAACACACACACACACACACACACACACACACACACACACACACACACACACAGACAATCTGTACCCAATATAGGGCTGCAAGCCCTGATTGTTTACATTATTTCTCAGATTAATCATTTGTTCTACAAAGCCCTATCACCCAAGGATTTAGGCTAGTTGATGACATAAAAAAAAGAAAAAGACACAAATCCTCATTTTTGGGAACTGAAACAAGCTATTCACATAGTTTTGATTTTCTGTTTATTAATTTAATTTTCTGAATTATTTCATTTCAAGTAGTTGTCACCAAACTAATACCAACTTAAACGACCCTACACTCTAAGTGACCCCGTCTCTACCCATAAGTTCACACGAGCTGCAGGTGTGCCAGACCTCAGTTGTCATGGTAACAAGAATAGCACCTGTAAGAGTGTACCACAGACATGAGCACTGGACATTTGTCACCATGGTTACAACAAAAAAGGTTATTGAACAGTCATGGATTAAAAAACAACAACACAGGAAATGGAAACAAACAGCAGCCTCTTCCTACCTTCGTCTTAATGCAGATTTTTGTATCTTTTTAATCCTATGTCTCACAACTTCCTCCTGTCAAAATGACAGAAATCACCTACAAGGAAAAAAAATGACAATAGGGTGGAATAAGCTGCTCACACATACGACCTACGGGGGTCAATTTTTATGCAATGACAGCCACGTCTCTTCCTCTTTCTGTCTCTCTCATCCTCACAATCAATTTTCATTTCATTTGACTTCTATCCATCCTCCTCCAGCAACTAATCTGCTCTGTCGCTAATGAAGTTATCATCATTCTCCTTTACCCGCTCCTCCCCTAGATACCCTCAGACAGCCCCTTCACCCCATAGTAAATGTTTGTTTTTCCAACAAATGTAGGGCAGAACATTGGGAAGCTGACATCTGCCCCTGTGTGTGCCAAATACCCCCAAGGAGCTGCACTTACAAGTACAGAAATCAAATACATGAGACATTGCTGTTGATGGATGGTCATCTGTGTGCATTCCATGGATAATTAGCATTTATAGAAATCCAGAGTGTGTCGGGAACTACAATGTGTGCTTTTCAGTAAACGAGTAACTGAATTATAAAATGAATGAATGTGAATGAAGTAAAATCAGTCTGATTCACATAAGCCCTGTTTTTTTTTTCAGCTACTATGGTGATAAAGCAGCAGGCTGACCTACACCAAGAGTCCCGTGTTTCTTAGGGAAAATCTGTTTCCACTTGTTTCATTATGTTCTCTCTTTTTTCAATAAGCAGACTTTGTGATCAGTATAAACACTTTTCCCCAACATTTGGATGGATGGAAAAACTCATCTACTTGGCTAAATACATCAGTGGGTATTTAAGATTAGAGGACAAATGTTAAATTTTGAAGTATAGTTGATATGCCTAGCTTGAAAGAACACTGACACAAACACATTGACAACTGAAATAAAAAACAGTGGAAAAGAAGAAGAATTACAGAGTATATAGTACAGTAATTTACCCACAAACAACATATACATCATCCATACACAACATCATACACAGCTGTTCATGACACATACAGCTGTACAGGGAACTGTACAGTGACCAATGGTCCATTAGTCCAGTATAAACAACCTGAGTAAACAAATGGGATGAGACTTTGAATCCAGCTTTGGTCTGCTGAAATGGTGGTTGGTTGCCATTTTTGTGTTTACCTTAATAAAATGTTTCATCATCTTGAAAGCCCCTATTTTATCTTCTTCAGTGTAAACAGGGCTCATGTTATGCCCAGATCCCAACCAATGCAGTACAATACCAAGGTCAACATCAAGATCATTTGTACAATGCACCTCATTCAACATAAACAGACTCCTCAAACATTAATTGTAATGGAAGTTTCATAGCCAAAAGATTGTTGTGATGAAATGTAGAAATACAAAGTGGAGACAAAATCACTGATTCTAGTCCTATCAATGAGTATCTAAGTTGCTACTGTTTGCTCTTTCTCCTGCGCATGTTTTGATATGAAGACAGCAAAAGGACACATAAGTAAACCAGAGTTTTTAACTCTTTTTTCTTATCAAACTAATATTCAGTTATGCTGTGTGCCTGCAGTAGTGCTGATATGATTATTTGAATAATCAATTTTGACTATTACTTGGTTGTAAAAAGTCTAAAAGTTAGAGGCTGGGGACAAAAGTGTTTCACTTTTTAACTTTAAATATGTAAATATTTTAAGGTGCTCTATGTAAGATTGCCCTGCGGTCAAACATGGTTTCTTGTAAGGTCCCATGTCATGGTGATGGTTGTTTGCAAAAAGCTTCAGTCTTTACTGTGTTTCCAAGACAAGAGGTTACAATATTCCCATCTGAGCAGTGCTACTTTGTCACTGCAGTTTGGACACAACAGTGACTCACCATCAGACAGTGACACAAAAGGCTATCTAAACTGTGGATAATGGGCTGACTTTAGTAGAATCAAATAAATGATTCTACCAATTTCCACCTCTGAAGACATTATTTAGTGAGTCAGTGGATGAAATTTGATGCTGAATGTTTCTTCTAGATGGCCCTTACAGTTTCAGAGATCATCCACAACATTAAAACCACCTGCGTTGTGGAAGTCCATCTTATACTGCCAAAACACCTCTGACCCAGGGCCTTTGAAGTACCCTATGGTGTCTGGCGCTGAAACATTGGCAGCAGATTATTTGACTCCTCCTATAGGTTGTGTGACAAACCCAAATGCATCTGGCTTTACCCACAGATGCTCATAGGAGGCCAGGTCAACACCTTGTGGTCTTTGTCACGTTCCTTAAACCGTTTCCTAGCAGTTTCTGTGGTGCTGGAGGGAAATTTTTCCTTGATGATAGAGAAGGACTCACTGCCTCTGAAAGCATTTTGGAACACTGCCCACTACTGGGGAACCACAAATGAGAACAGTCTAGACTGAGATTGCCTTTTGTGCAAGATGGCAATGCCAGATCACATCTTTGGAGAAATGTAGCAGTCAGGACAGTACAAAAGCCTAAATTCAATTAGATGGGTGTCACTCTGTAGGCAGACACAAGTGACTTGAATGGGATTTGGGCAGCCATGGGTTTAGTGACATGAGCCGTTTCATGGTGATCAAAGACCAGATGTCGTGCTGCATTCCAGACCAGTATGTGAGAAAGGAGAACCATCAGAAGGGCACTACAGTAGTTAAGGTAGGAGACAACTATGGCCTGTGCCAAGAGGTTTGTGGCTTACTGAGTGAGGAAAGGCCTCATTTTTCTTGTGCTGTAGAAGATAACAGCATGACCAGGAGACATATGAAACATGGTCAGAGAAGGATAGCTAGTCATTGAACCTGACACCCAGGTTCTAACCCTAACCCTTTCAACATTTGGTTGGGGTGAGGGAAGAACAGACGATTTTAATGTCAATATTGTAATGGAAAGCTTGATTGGCCAGGAAGATGGAAGTCATCAGACTTAGAGAATTGTAGTTGGAGGTGTTGTTCCTTAAAATATGTTGCAAGTTTGCGAGGAAAAGCCAAGATCACGGGAAGGACAAATAAAGTCTGGTGTCATCTGCATAGATTTTCCAGACTTTGGTTGAGAGTGGGCTGTTGATACATGTAAACTCAGTGTTACTAGATTTTGTTTCAAATTCTGGAAAATACAAATACAATGATCTTTCAACATAAATAGCCAAAACTGGTCTAAATCTGGTGGAAACAGAGCACATTTATGACCAACCAGTGTGAAACACTCAACCAGACAGTGAAGATGAAGGCAGTGAAGCGTTGCCCTTAAGTCTCTTATTGCGTTACTCTTACATCAGGATTTCTAACTATAGCAAATGCAAAACCACCATCCTGTCACCACTCGCATGAATGACTTTTTTTTCTTCTTTATCTTCTCAAAAGTAACACTGGTATTGTATCCTACAGCATGGATACTGTAAATCTGACTCTGACCATTTACTGCCTGGTAGAAGAGAGGAACAAAAGCAAAAAGGGGACAATGCCCTCTCCTTTGCTCCTCCAGTTTCAGTATTGATTTGAATGAAAACGGCATATCCGGCAGACTCACTTTTCCATTCATCAAAGCCGTGGATAAGAGTAATGCCATATACACCACAATTGATCACGCTGGCAGAGGTGAAAAAAGCATGGCAAGAGTACCACACCCCCAACAGTACAGTCGTTGTAATGTGATAGATGACTTTATGGATAAATTAAACAATAAGAATGGAACTAATGTGCATAATCGTTATGGGATATGACAGTGAAATGTGTGCTATAAAAAGAGATTTATAAGGATAGAGTCATGTCGTATTCATCGTTTCTGTGATCAAAATATGCATGCTTTCATAGTTTCCCCTAGTGTCAAATGCTCTTTTTTTCAAACCCTCACTCTTGGCATTGTCTTCTTTCTCTTTGGTTTGTAATGACTTCAGGCATCTAAATGGAAGGAAAAGGTTTTTGTGGTATTGGCAAACTAAAGAAAGGGTATATAAGGGAACCAGCTGTCCAAAAGCCAAGGGTAAAAAACACTGAAAAGCATGTGTTTCCAGCAAGAGGCCTAACTTCATAATATGGCCTCAGGAATTACATGAAAAGCTGTAGTAAAAAAGAAAAAAGAAAAAGAAAACACTCGGTACTGGATTATGGCTGCACTAAAAGGGACAGAGATAAAATAGTTTTCCAGATGAGAAAGCATCCTAGCTTCATTCATCCTCTCCTTCTTTTTGTTTGAGACTTATTATGTGTAAATGAGCCCCTGGCACTGAGCTCTCTGTGTGGCAGCATTCAGTCCAGGAAGGTCAGAATCACACAGAAAATCCACTACAGTTGCCAAAGAGGCAGGGAGGCAAGCAGTCAGGCCAAGAGTTGGCACTGCACCCACTGGGGCCTACAGTCGAATCCTCTGGGAAGGCTTCTCTCTTTGATAAGCACCGATGTTTGTAGAGCTGTACTCTTTCTGTGTTTGTTCTGCTGCACCTATACACCCATCACAATCCCTTCATCAGACTCCCCTCATGTATCTGCTGCCTTTCATTTTCTCTTCTTTACCGCCTCCCTCTGTTCATTTCTTGTGTTCTTCAGGGTTTTTTTTTTTTTTTTTTGGCACTTTATGGTGCTAATGAGTCCTCGCCTCTTCGAATACAAACGCTGGGTGAACCACAGCAAATACATAAACACAGACAAATCTTTTGATTATACAGACTCTAGCGTTGGAGTGTCCTCTTGTTATTGGCACGCTGTACAAGAAGTAATGCATCTTTGCTAAATTGAGCGCCAATTATAGAAACATAACGAACTGAGGCCAAGCATCTTCATGTGAGCCAGTGAAGTCAATCAAAAGTCAAATGTTAATAGATGCATTCACCTGCAAATTCAATTTAGTTTTTAAGTTATGTCTATCCGGTGAACAGTCTGTTTCAATGTTGATACTTAAAGATTCTTAAAGAGATTCTTGTTCAGTGCTCACATGCCTGGTTTATCAGTATGTATGGAACTCAGGACAGGAGGAGGTCAGATAGAGGCTAGCATCTTAAACTGCTCATTTGAGGAGATAATGGATCCACAGGAGAGTGCTTTGTGCTTAGATGAAGCCACGGTCTCAGCGATGTAACAGAAAAGTAGAATAATCTGAGCTGAAATAAACACATAGCCCCTTGCAAGGAAGCAAAAGATTTCCAAGGTCTGTTTACACTGTACACTTCAATTCAGCCAATAGAATGCGGAATGAATGCTGAGTGAGGCCGTAAAATTTAAATCCTCTGCTATCAAGTTACACAGCAGCCTCACAAACGTAGGTTTTTGCACTCAGAAACAGAGGGAAATGATTCTGCGAGGAAGGCATTTAGAAAATCACTACACCAGTATCTTTCACAAAGAGTGACTCAATTACTATAGTTTCCATAGCGCATTGTGTAATTGATAACTTATGTTCCAGACCTTAAGTTAAATCTCAAATATCCTTTCATTACTTCCTCCACTCTCTACATGTATCATTGTATTTCCTTCTCCATTCTCTCTCAGTGTGCACTTCTGGCCAGCACACATCTGGTTAATGGGATGATGGTGTGCAGACCTCTGAGTGCAGCAAGAGGAGGTGAGGTGGTGGAGGGGTGGGGGGATACAAGCCCCAGCCGACTTAAATAACCAAATAATTGGAATTTCTAAAAACAATGGTTTCCTGACTTCTCCACGACCCCTCACCTTATCATTTTAGGGTCACGGGGCCTAAACTTGAACCCGCTTACTTCAGAGCATTTGGCTAGCTGCCACCTCAGGTTAACCCCACAGCCAGCAGCCTGCCACAAGAGTTACAGGCCTGTCAGTCCAACTCAGTGGATGCGGACTGCTGTGATAAGCCCTCCCACTGGATGGCTATTGCATTCTGCTTCCTTCCACACTCTATTCTGGTTTTTGCATTGATTTCAAAACACCAGTGAGAAGCAGTTGCTCGCATAAAACTACATGCTAGTGATGGGAAAGTACTGCAAAAACATTTGGACTCTGTTTGCAAAAGTCTTGCATACCCTCCAGCAGTATATTATCAACCAGCGAACTAAGTGTACAGTCTGTTACTTCTTTGAAAATACTCCTTGCATGTTGAATGAACACACCGTAGGCGTAATGATGTGCGACAACAAGACTGTTGATCCAGGTTGGTGCCAGGGAAACAACAGCTAGTTACCTTGGTTACAGATCTCTTTGACCATCTTTATCTCCGACTTGCTATATTCTCTAAAGAGAGAGAGAGAGAAGCTGAGAATTGTAATAGCAATATTAATATTGTTCTGCTCGTGTGGTCTGAAACTGAAAAAAATCCAGGAGGAAAGTATCCAGCATTTCAGTGGTTTGGACATGTGCTTCTCCTTGAGGTGTTGTGATTGATGTGAGAGATGAACAGGGTTTGGATTCAGAAGGTAACAACAAGTAATATGAGAATTTCCTTCATATTTAAGTAATTAACAAAACTATATAACAATATTGTTTCACAAATTTTCTTTAAGAAACCAGTGAACGTAAACACAAGCCTAAAAATTATATGCATCTTACTATATTTGGTCAAAAATATAATTACCAAATAGTTTTTCCTCTGGTGATCAGTGATGTGAATGACAGATTTGATTCTCCTACAACTAATGGGAATTACCACTAATGTTAGCAAGCTAGGCTAGCAGCGTGGTTGAAAGGCACTTAACCTAGTTTGCTAGCTTACATGGAAAACTTGTATCTTTACTAGGCTAACATTCTTTCACAAGGAAATGGAAGTCTGTTACCCAGAGAACAAAATCATTACGGGCCAAATTTGGCCTAGTTTTGGCAATGGCGTCAGACTACAGCTAGAATCTTTGCTATCTGGGTAGCCTCATTTTACAGCCACTGCTCTTCTTAGAATGCAACACAAAATACTTCAACAATGCATAACTACTGCTAGAGGTTGAAGGCTTGCAACCATGTTATAGAGGGGTGTGATGCTTTCCAGTCAGTAAAGAACCACAGAATTTGACAGCGTGTCTCCTAGCAACACAAATGTCAGATTAAATTTGAGATATCAAATGTCAGTCAAACAGTGTCATGCCAACACTGACAAAGTATTGAATTCTGTTTTTTTTTTTTTGTTTGTTTTTTTTTACATTTCACTGAAGTTCCCGTGCATCTTCCGTTAGCAAACCTTCAAAACTCAGAATTACCATTAACTTCTTTGTCTTGCAACTGGCAAGAAGGGGTGAAGATGAAATAACAGCGAGTGAATTAAAGCAACCACACACACACACACACACACACACACACACACACACACACACACACACACACACACACACACACACACACACACACACACACACACACATGTGTGATTTATATATGTGTGTGTGTGTATTATTTGGAGGCATTAACAGCTCAATACAGGATCAAAATATACTCCCACCTGCAGAGCTCAGACACCCTGCTGCTGCCAGTTTATTTTACTGTAGATGAGTTGAGAGCAGATTTATGTTGTGCCTTCACTCTCACTTGAACAGAAATGACAAATAATGTTTTGTCTCACCTCCAGTTTTTTTTTTTTTTTCATTCTGCTGCATTTTTTGTTTATAGATTCATCACTCTCTTTGATCTCAAATCCAAAAAGGAGCACAGGGTCGCATTATTAAACATAATATGTCCTCTTAACTCATCTTTGATCTCAAGCGCTTTATGCTGGCAGAGGATGCCAGAGAATTAACAATAGATTAAAAACAACAAGCAGACAGACTGTTGATGGGAGAAATATTTGAATTTTAATTACAGTGAAGCATTGATAGGACTATTTTAAATCTTGAATAGGATTTGACAAATAAATGGGTCATGTACAGTATGTGTAGAAAATGCTCTGTCTTTTTGATCCCACTATATTTATTCCACTTTTGTAGCTTTTATTTGATCATGACAAGAGCTTTAACGCTGAGAGAAAAAAAAAAAAAAAAATAGAAATTATCCGTCAGTTGAACTGTTCACCTTCTGTAGGTCACATTGTACTGCACTGGGTCATCATTGAAAAGGCTGAGGGGAATAAAAAGAAAAAGAAAACATTGGCTGAATGTGGCTTGATAATAGATGAAAATTTTGCTTCTACTTCTTATTTTAACTTTTAATTATATGCACCAAAATAAGCATTAGTGTGCACTGATGGATGAAGCTATTTAAAAAGTTATATTTAGTGGTGAAGTAGTTTGCTCTGTTTTTACGAATGTAAATCACACGTTTTATTAAATAAAATGAGCAATTTAAAACTCATTTTTAAATTCCAACACATTCCCATTAATGTCATTCGTGGTTACATTACTTCTTCTTTAGGTTTTTAATGTTTGTGTGTGTGTGTTTGGGAAAATCTGTGGCAAAAACCAAATTGTTTACAAGTAAACCTAAATAGTGTTGGAGTTGCAGTATGTGGCCACGTGACAACAGACACATTTAGATGCTGTTAGTCACAAGAGCCTTTTTTTATTATTTATTTTTTTTAAATGGCACCACACTCCACATACGAGCGAGACAAGTGTGGCCTGAAAAGAGAGGCTTGTCAGTTCCTACATGTACAAAACACATCAGATTGCAATCAGCAGCGAGCCCCCCCCTAAACATTATTTCACATCGATGGAAAACACAGATACAATGTAGTTATTGCTTCTGAGCGAATGCCGCTTCCAATTTTAAATGCCATTTCTGTGAGTGAGACAAAGAGGGTTTTGTGTACACGGTAGCCTCGCTGCCAAAGACAATATGATGTGGAAGCTCTACCTGTCTGCACGTTTCCTGACTTGCGTAAGGGCTGCTTTTATTTAGAAAAGATAGGCAGTAATGTGCCCGCAGGTCTCATCCAGGACGGCACCGAGTGACTCCCTTTAATTAAAAGGCTCCAATTGTAACTAGGTTCTGGCTCCTGGCGATATTGTGGAGAGAAAAGTGAAGGGTTTGTGTGCCTCCGTGCCACGAGCTGTGTACAATGAAAGAGCTAACTGTGAGAATGTTGAGGGGCATGAATTCACATGTACTCTTTCTTAAGCCTGATTTATGCTCGTCCATATCCGTAGATACGCAGACAACAGAGTCCTCTGCGTTGTTGCGTAGCCCATCCTACCCCCTCTCCATGGGTTGATGTGCACTATGTGTCCAAACGATGGGTTAGTGCACGGAGACCTGCAGGGCTGTGATTGGCCCCCTCGAATTACCTCATTTACAGAATTTCACTTTGCCTGTTGTATTTCTTCCACAACAACAACATCGCCACGCGCCTCTTTCGTTCTCCTCTCAACATTTGCAATAAAACAGTTTTTTGTTCAATGTCAATCAGTTCCAATTCCAACAAATGACTTCTCTCCATCGCCAATGTTCGTTGTGTGTGGAGGAACAAGGCCGGGAGTTAAAACAACGATAATCCAAAATCGTAACTAAATGAAACATATCTCCCCCTACTGTTCTGGCAGTGAATTGTTTTACAACGCCCGACATCTACCAGGTTTGTACGTAGTCGGAGAAGACTAGCTCGCACATTCATCTATCATGTTAACAGAAGGTCACACTCACAACATCACATGTTCACACACACACACTTATACTGTAAAGAAAACAGCTGTGTTTTCTGAGGAGAGAACACTTGTATCTCCCTGGCGTCAACTTTCCAAGAAAAGTAAGAAAAGCAACATTGTTTTTAGCTCAAAAACCATCAATTTCTGAGCATAACCAGGCTTGAAAGTTACATTAACGCAGCTTTTATGCAACAGCACAGACTCTCTTTCTCTCTCTCGCTGTCTCTCTCTCTCTCTCTCTCTTTCACTCACACACACACACACACACACACACACACACACACACACTTACACAAACACAGGGTACAGAAATATAACTGGAACCTACAAAATCTATACTTTCACTGATGAGAAGCCGAGTCCTGACTGGGATCTGTTTGACAGACAGTCGACTTGGCGAGACTTGGAGAGAATATTGCCTGTGAGTGGAAATACTCCTCTGCGTCATAACATTTACCTCAAGTCATCATCAGGAGAACGAAAGCACAATGGTTGGCAGTGTATTTTGCTCCGTGCGCTGTGCTTCACTCTGTTATTAAACATCATTAGACAGGCAAATATGACAGATGATGAGGAAGACAGCGCAGTAAAGCCCACCCGAAAAGAAGCCTTTTAAAATCCCATCCCATCTTTCTTTCTTTCTTTTTTTTTTTTTTTTTTTGCCCACTCCACAAAAACCAATTTCTGCAGCAGTATTAAGCTGTCAGTTGTAAGTGTGGCGCCACAGAACTCAGTCGGGCTCCAAAATATGGGGTAAGGGAGGAGGGGGGTTAGAGGTGGCTGGACTGACTGCGGGTGACTGTGTTAAAGTAAGCTCATGGTGCTATTCACATTATATCTTGCTGGGAATGGAAATATGAACATTCTACAATAAGTCACTCATAATTTTTTACAGCGCTTTTGAATTGATACTTTTCCCACATGTCCCTGAGATTACTGCTGCAAGCCTGTGAAAAAGCCTCTGTTCTGCGCTCAGCTGGTTGGTAGAGGAGCTGCTGTCTATCAACTGGCTCGTTTTTGCCTCTTACATAAATAAATAAAATATTAATGAGCCCCTCCTCCCTTATGTATCATTCCTCATTTCATTCTCCTTCTGTCTCCTAAGTCACTTCCATTTCACCAACTTTCTCTCTCCTCTCTCCAGCTCTCCGTTATCGACTACTGTGTTCAAACTGTCACTACTTGGTTCTGGAGGGGAGGTGGTGATGGGGTCTATCACCAGGTCATCACCAATGCAGGAGACGGGGGGAAACAGCCACCAGTAGTTTACTATAACATCACATACTAGCACGCTGCAGAGCTTTTCTGGGGGCAGGGATTCAAGGCAGAAATAGAATATAGTCCTGTTAGACTATAAAAGAGTGGGGAGTTGCGTTTCCCTATTTAAATATAGTTGCCCTTCTCATCTTGTCCTCTTCCTGTGACAGTAATAAACATCTTAACAAGCACAAAACACATGACCAAACACATAACAGAAGTAGTTTTCAGCGTGGCAGAGATCCTCCCAGCTAAACAACAAAACAGATTGGTTGTTAGTACCTTAACAAAACACAATGGATGAATCGTAGAGCGAGGCTGCAGGGCACAGGCTCGGGGGAGAGGGGGGGGCAAGAGGTCAGAGGGCTCCTGGAAGTGACTGTTAAATATTACTTACGAGAAAGAGATGCACAATGAACCCTTAAGAGAGGCAAAAACCACCACAAAGATATGAAAAATGACCACAAAGGGACAGAAGATGAGTGATGAGGGATGAGAAATGACAACAAAAAGACCACAAGGAAACAGAAACAACTACACATAGATGCAGGATGGCCACAAACAGATGAAAAACAGCTACAAACCGACATGAAAACAACTATAAATGATACAACCACCCAGGGGTCAATTTTTTCCCCGTTTTTTATTTTTATTTTTTTCATAACCTGTCCCAGCGACACGGACAACATTTTGACTCACAAACACGATTCTACTGTTTCTGAACTGTCACCTCAATGATCGTGTCACCTCTGACAAGGCGTGAAAGGTCTTTTCTGTCGAAATCAGATACCTGCTACTTCTGAAAGAGCCTGTGACAGAACAAGACAAGCGTATGCACAATATCAAAAAAAAAACAAAAAAAAACAAAAAAAAAAAAAAACAACAACCTCTAAATAATATTTAGTCATTTGAACAGACAGTACTTTAACAGACAATAGTGGCAGTAGACCCATATTTTTTTATGCTCACATCAATGAAGGCTTGTTTTGTTTGACCAATTTAACAACATAATGTGGTATGTAATGAGTGCATGCTCTTAATTCACCTATCATGAATTTTTATCATTTTTAAATACTGGTAAAGTGAGCCACCTTGTGGGCATATTCTTTCAGCACATGATGTGAGTCCTGACTAAGGTAAAAAAACAAAAAACAAAACAAAAACAAAAACAAAAAAAAAACCAATCACCTCAAATGTTTGAAATAAGAAGTGATGGTGAAATAACATCTCACGCCACATTTTTGGCACACTGAATTACAATCCCTCTGCATTATCTCTACCTTAACAAAGTATATTGTTAAGGTAGAGATTAATGGAATCGGTATTTCAGATTCAGAACCCTCACACACAGGTTTACACAGGTCTCTCAAAATACAACATGGTGAAACAATAAACTGCATTCATCACTGTTTTGATGACAGTCAACAGGACTTCAGTCAAAGACTGTAGACCTGATGTGTGATGATGTACTTGCACCCTCTTGTGGACGCAGTCTGTACTGCACCTTTTAATATTTATGCCTGTATGCGGTATAAATCAATGAATCCTAGATTCTAGAACCCAGCAAAAGTAGTAGAAAAGAAGAAAGAAAGAAAGAAAGACAAGAAATTTAAATATATTAGTATAATGTCCCTCTAAAGGTTCAGTAGGTGTTTTTTTTTTTATTTCTTTTAGTCATCTTCATCTGTCATATGTTCTGACAATAGTACATGAAACTGGTAATTTAATAAAGATATCCAGCTCCTCTGGCTCCATCTACAGCTTGAATGGGACTCGCGAAAGTCTACCGCTCCTGGTGTCTTTTAACCAATCAGAGCGAGGGGGAGGAGTAGCTCCCTGTCAATCACAGCTCGTGCACACCTGCAGACACCCCCTCCCCTCCCGCACACCTGGAGCAGCAAACGAGTCGCGCATGAGAAGTAGATAGCAGCAAAATGGTGGAGCAGCCAAAAAAAAAAAAAAAAAATCAAACTGCCAATTCTGTCCTCAACAACTGTCTACACACCTGAGGCAAAGACGATGAAAAAAAAAAAAAAAAAAGACTTCTAAAAAAGTAAATTAAAACTCATGTCAGAGTGGATTATTCTAGGTGGAAGAAACTAGGGGATTTAAAAGGATTCGAGTTGCACACATCACTTCATGACAGGTAATTTTCTGCTTGTGTCTTCATGTAGCCTATCTCTGACTTGATTTGTGATAAGTTTATAACGGTGCTAATGGCTAATATTAACTTGTGATACTTTTTACTTCCATGTGTTGTACAGAGTGTATTAGTTGTCATCTTTGGTTGCCGTGGATACAGTGCTTATGCTAATTAATTAGCTTTATGTGCACGTGCTCTGGCGTGCATTGCCTTATGTGTAGAGGAAGGAGAGAGCGGTTGTGACAGTCAGTATTGGAGGAAGCGACCTGAATGTTGTATCTGTTTGAATATTCCGGTTATGATGATGATGGAAAAGACATACAAACGTATAAAAGTTGCACAAGTAGCACTGATAATTTTAATATGCAAAAACATGTTAAATAAACAGGAAGTAAAGTCATATGTGATGTCTTAATGTGTGTGCAAGTTACACAGATACTGTATTTCTTATATGTACTTTATAATAACCCATCCTATATTATCTTTAATCCCTTTATACTATTTGCATTTAACTCTATGTGGGCTTTACCATACATAATATACTTTTCCAAATCAGTTTAGTCTTTTCATCATTTTGTGATAGAATGAGCTTTGAGAGAACAGCTGTCATGTTGTTTTGGGATTCAAAGGGATTTAGAGCAGATGGACGAGTTTTTACGATAGTAACGACACTTCTGTCTCTCTTGTTTGTCTAGAACTGTTGAGACTAAATATGATATGAACTGCTTGAGCTAAAGCAAACACCAAAGCAAAACACTATAAAAAACAGGACTTCAACAAACAAATACATGTAGTCTGCAGTTATGGCAGAGGTGCGAAGCATTGGGCAGCATTCGTGTGTATGTATATATATGTGTGTGTGTGTGCATACATACATACACACAATGGTAGAGGTTCTTTATATGTGTAAATATTCTCTTCATCTCCTCAGTATCAATCGTCAAAGCATTGCCTGGTAACGTTTAGCCACCTCTCTGCCCGTTGCCTTGTTACCAGGTATCACTTCATCCTCCCGTCACCCTGTTCGTTTGTCTGCTTCCTGCCTGCCTCAGGTGCAACATTACCCATGGTTGTGTAACAGCAGTAGCGGCAGCGGCATCTTTCTAGTCACTGCTGAGCCATTGACCATGTCTGCCTGTGGCTCTATGATTACCTCGCTGAAACTGCTTAAACCTGCATCTGGTTTCTGTGTCCCCTCACCTGGTACACATCGATTGAATGAAAATTGGCAAATTTTGTTTCAGTGCGCTCGCTGAACAGAACAATCATGATGAATAATAGCTATAAGCCCCCACCTGCGCTGGGTTTGTCTGGATGTTAGAAAGGGGAATTTCAGAACATGTTATTGTATTTTCTTCTACGAGGTGACAGGCTGCTTTGCCACAAGCTTTGAGCCTGTAACAGTTGGTGCTATCTGATAATGTACACACTACATTCACAGAGTAATAAAAATCACGCCGGGTAAAATGCACAATGAGTGAGATGAATCGACTACATAGGAGAAAATGTGTGTGGAAATAATGGAGAGGTGGTTTATACTGTTAATAGAACACTGAGTGAATGCATGTGGCGGCAAATAATTTCCTTAACAGGATACTAGTTGAAAATAAATACATAAATGTGTTTATTGCCTTTTAAAACATACTACACATAACATACGTTCCTTTCTTAAAGGCTCATGAATATATATTGATGCTAGTAGCACACATTAGTGGCATCATGATGATTACGAACAATTCACAAAATGAACCCCTGGCACATCTGGCGTAATAATGCATACTGGGTGATTGGGCTGGGTTTGCGCGGCACAGATCTGAGACACTTTCGCTCTCATAATCGTCAAAGTGCAGATACAAGCACAATCACAAAACCTCACACAGGAATTGCTCGTGGAAACCAGGTAATAATTCAAAAACTACGGCGAGGTAGGACTGCTGAAATGGGGGAAAATATAATAGCGAGGCTAGTGGTGAATGTGCATGAAAAGCTGCATTAATGTGTTTTTTTTGTTTTTTTTTTTTAAACAATGAATCAAATGGCTTCCTGTAAATGTAAAAGAAGGTGAATACTCTCTTCCGAGGGTTAATGGAAGATGGAAGCAGGACATCACACCCCTCTCTCCTCCAATAAGTCTTAAAGTGAAATTTTAAAAACATATTTGTTTTTTTTTTTTAACATTGCAAAAGCCAAAATATGCCGTGGTGATTGCTGTTTTGGGGGAAAACCGCTGCGTTAATATGTCAGTCAACATGTGATGCACCCATCAAGCAGCAGCAAACATATGTCAAAGGCTGCTGTGAATGTTGTGCACCATCGGAGAGAAACATATCATTTGGGGAGGGTAGGTGGAGGGAGCGTCACAAAGCTGTTTTATTCATGTCAGGTACGAGAGTGACAATTTGGTTCGAGGGAAGTAGTAATTATATTGACAATCACTGAATCACACTGAAACCTTTTTTTTTTTTTTCTTTCCCCACCGCTGCTCTCTGTGATGTAGTGTTTGCCCGACATCAAATACTTTGAAAAAAAAAAAAAAAAAAAAAGAAAAGAGAGAGAGGGCAATTTTAATGGCAGGTATAAATCAAAAAATTTAAATCATAAAGTCGCAGAAGATACAAGAGATATTAATATCAAATGTAGAGTCGTCTGAATTGACAAGCCTACCAATCAGGAGAAATAAATCTAATGTTTTTAGTGAAAGAGGCAGCTCCATGGCAACGTTTCAAATCCAGTTTCAACTCTGAAAAAACACCTTGACTTTTCCATTAAACGGCTGAATCATGGTCTTCTGTGTGCGCGTGCGGTTGTGCAAATGTCGACTCCGCTGCTTCTGTGTGGGCCGAGAGAAGACGTTTTGAATAAAAGCGAAACAGAAGAAGACAAAGAGCTGTCGTCGAAGTTGGCCCGTTGGTGCTGATCGACCTCAGAGCTTTGCCTTCAGGTGCGGCTGTAGGAGCGGGAGCTCGCTTTATCATTGTGATCCGAGGATGAACAACGCAGCAAAAAAAAAAAAAAAAAAAAAAAAAAAAAAACTTCAGCGTCACAGCAGTTCATCAAAAAACAAAAACAAAACAAAACAAAACGCAGGCACAAAAGTTTCTCCGGCGAGCACAATTGTTTAAGAGATTGGAGTTGATGTTTGCTGAGCTATAGAGCACGTGCAAGTGTTTGACGTTCATTAATCGTTCCCGCTACCCTGGGGGTGGGGTGGGGTGGGGGGGATTTATTGCAAAACTGATTGGCAAGCACTCCGAAATAATCTTGTAGCGTAAATGGCGAGAGAAGCTAATTGATTGTGTGTCTAAAATCTCATTTATCAGCAATAAACAATACAAAAAAATTGATTGATGCCTCTCGGTTTGATGCCGATGCATTCTCCATCATCGGACGGTGCTGTGGTGCCGAGCAAGAGGAAACGTTTTACTCCATCTCTCGGGGGGCTCTGCATGACACAAATGGATGTTGACGTCGGTGCTGTTTTTTTTTTTTAATGATGATGACAAACACATTACGGCGCAGGGCAGAGTTCAAAAACAAACAATAGCGAGCAAATGAGAGCAGTGTCTTTACTGATTTTTTTTTTTTTTTTTAACCACCGCTGGTCATACGCAGTCACGTTTTGACCACAAGATAGGAATCATTTGGCTTCCGGTGATTATTTGAGGAAAGAACGACAAGACAAAAAGTTGCAAAAAAAAAAAAAAAAAAGAAATGCAACTAGAAGCAAAAAGAATCCTGTGCTACAGTAAAATTAACTGTTTAATTGAAATCGTAGCCACAGCAGATGGCAATGATGCTCTGTTGTTGCTGCAGCAGAGCATGACAGTGAGAAAGAGGTGAAATCCCAGCGGGCAGTAGATGGCAGTCTAGCTTCATTACACTGTTGGTTGGCTGAATTTGAAGACACTCCAGGGGGATGTGGAGGACTCCATTGTCAGACACATGCAGGAAAACAATGGCGACAAGAAAATGATGTCTGGACTAGAGATGGCAGTCTTGCCACAGTGTTGGCTCTGACTGGAGGGAGGGGAGAATGAAAGGAATGAATGGGAAAAGAATGGAGGAAGAGCAGCAGCGGCAGTGGTGGTGGTAGTGGGGGTGAAGGAGGGATGAAATGGGAATAAGGGCTGGAGGCTGGACAGAAGGGCAGAGTGTGTGAGCGACAGAGATTAAAGGGGCTGGAACACATGAGACGGCGGGGATAGCGGCAGAGAGCCACAGTTTCATACAGATGAGGCTGGAGTGAGGGGTGGGTGGCCATATTTGTATGCTCCTGCCACGGCCTTGGACCACTTTATCCACGGGCTTACATGGGAATTCAATTTAATTGCATTATTAATGCCTTTTGATTACACTGCGAATGTCATACAATTATGCACCGGCGACCTGTGTGCCCTTTGTCCAGGTGGTGCTCCCGATTGTTTACCAAAATCAAATCAGCCGCTGTGAAAATGTGTGATAAATTCTTACTGTATTCTCTTCATCCAAAGCCCCCACTCTTTTTGTTTTCTTTCTCTCTCTCTCACAGTGTGTCTTTACCACCCTCTGACTCACTCTGATACACAGCAGATAGCATGCAAACTAATGCACATCTCTTCATGTACATTAATAATCATTTGCATACAGACAGAGGAAAGACAGAGGAAGAGAGAGAGAGCGAATACAAGAGGCTAAAAGCAATCATAACTTGCTTGTTTTTCGTGATGTGACGTGCATGAATTACTGTGCCCCTGGCACCTATTTCATTTGCAAGAATGCGACACACTGGCAGTATTGTGCAATTAACCAAATGACCCTTTAATCATGTCATCTTGCTGTCTGTGTATCACTGACAGAAATAGGCAAATCTGATCGCTCATTTCAGCTGATCACCCAAAGCAAAATATAATGGAAACCTAATGACGTGAATTAAATGTCCATATACTCTGTTCCCCTCGCATTAAACAGTGGTGGTACGTTCATCACTATGGACCACAGAGAAACAGAAACACCAAAACGGGGAGCATCTCCCTGTAACTGCAGCTGAATTCTCATAATCCTTTTTTTTTTTTTGCATAGATATTATGGTATTTCCTCTAAATGAATGCAATGAATGCTGCTACTTTAACAATAGCAATAACTGTGCATTGATGAGGTTGGGAGTTGCCTTCCTGTTTGAGAGCATGATTATTAATTTCCATTAAGTGCTGTCACTGAGGAACATTAACCAGGCTGGAGAATAATCACCTCCCTGGGGAGTTGACCTATTTATGGCACAGGTATGGGTTAATAGAAACAGACCATTCATTTAGGATTTAACACTTTTTGATTCTGTGTTATATTTTGTGACATGTCCTACCAAATGTACGGCCATTTTAAGGAAATTATTTTGTCTTTCTTTTTTTTTTAACTTGTTAATCAAATAAAAATCAACCAAAGTCGCACTAATCAAAGGTTCTTTGTATAAATGCAAGATGATCACTGGTAACTTGATTCCAACAGAGATGCCTTTTAATTCATAATGTATGAAACGCAGAGAAAGATGGAGAGAGAGAGAGAGAGAGAGGTCGAGACCACCCACTTTAGGTGAACTGAGACTGAACTCGCAGCTTTCACTACTGTATATTCTCTGCAGTTAAAAGAATGAAATAAATCCCCCACCTCCACAAAAAAAAAAAAAAAAAAAAAAAAAACTGTCAAATGACAGAATGTAATAGGAGAAGGTTTGTTCTCATATAAACCTACAGAGCGTCATTACCCAGCTCTCTGTGGAGCTGCTGGCACATTGCTTGCTGGTTTTGGTATAGTTCCATCTCAGCGCCATCATCAACCTCTAGCAGCAGCTGGTATCGGCTTTTTTGGCAAAGATATGTCTGGTTTACCTGCTGTGGGCGACTTGTTAGCGACTGATGGAGAAAGTTACACTTTTAGTAGCTGCGGAGACTTACAGTGTGTTTCTAAAGGAGATTGTCGAGATAAAAACAGAGCTGGAAAAAAAAAAAAACATAACTTAATTGATATAACTGAAGATAATTCAGCTCTGTGGCTACTGGAAATACACGAGCATTTGATGAATAATGTTTTATTGCAGTAAAAGCGCTGATGTGAGGAATTTATAAACCTGAAACTGACATAAACCAGCACTTATGTACATAATGTGCACATATACATGTATACACAAGCATGTAGTTTAAAAGTGCTTAAAATACTACGCTTCCTTACACTAATAAGAGTTTAGCAACATTTCTCTCCTAACAGTTATAGTGTAGTGTTCACATTGCTTTCCATCAAATCTGATCAAATCTTTAACTGTGATTGTTGCTCATGCAACGATAAATATCCCTACACATATGCATGTAATGTAATATCCTGTAGAAATAAGTATGCTTTGAACTTTTCAGGTGCTGTGGGAAAGTAGATGGTTATAATGTTTTGCAAACACTAATGCAACGGCATAGAAATGGCAAAAAAAGTGAATTATTCAAATGAGTTCTGGGCCTTTTTTTGTCCTCATCTTCGCTGCCTTGCCCCTGATGACAGGATGTACAGTTCAGGGGGAAAAAAAAGCAGCACAAGTCTGATACGACTCAAGTGCTGCATTATCAGTGTGCAGGTGTCACACGAGAACTATGCCATTGTCACAAACTAGCTATCATTACAAGAAGTAGTGGTTGGGACAGGGAGGTGATTAGAATAATAGCCCACTTGACAAGTGGGATCTTTTGTAGAAAATTTGCTCCAGACCGGTTGTGAAGTATCACATTAGCTACTTTCTTAGTCTGCGTGTAGATTATCCTTCTTATTTGATTTGCTCTCCATTTGACGAGGGTTGGGGAGGAAAAAAAAAAAAAAAAGATTCAGGATTATATGGTCCAAATCTGCCCTGTATCTACCATATGGAGGCCATATCTATCCATTATCCATCAAAGTGTCAAACACTGTGCAAGGGAGCAGCTGTCCATAGAAGGCCAGCCAATTGGTTTGATACAGGTGAAAAGTGATGTATGATTGCCTTAGCAAACCTATCATTCTCAGGCTGCCAGATGGCTTTGGCCTAGGGACACTGAAAACATATTAGACCTTGATTTCTTCACTCTCTAAGGGTTTCACCTCAGTGTTGCTATCTTGGTCTGGCCTGCTTCGCCCGTGTTGATGGGTGACCTCTCTGGCCTTGCTTCTTATTTGAGCAAACTAATAAAGATACTGAGAGACGGCACGCAGGAATCCTGTCCTGTTCTGTGGTTAATGGCGAGTCTCCACTGACAATGGCAAACAGCAACAGAGACTAACTGGAGACGTCTGTAGGGAGAAGCAGTGAAGGAGGTGGGGACCGGTTGGAGTGGAGAAAATGACCTTTGTCAAAATCACTCTCGGGCCAAACGGGAGCCGAGCCGAGGAAGTTGTTTGTCAAACAAACACACCAACATGGTTTATGATGCTGCAGAATGCACAGTGAGATGGTCTTATTATTCTTATTCTCCACAACTGCAGCATAAACAGTACAGTTAACATAATGCAACGCTGTCAAAGGTTTTTATCTGTGATTGGCCACTGTAGTCAGTTTTGTGCACTGCTGTAAAACTTGCTGGAGGATTAACTTTTGCTGGATGACAGTGCATTTTTTTTGACACCTGCACAGTAAAAACACAGTGTGTTTTGGCCTGTTTTTCACTCCATTTCATAGACAGAACAGAGCAGAGATGTTTCTTCGAATGTGCTAACCAGTGCTGGACGCCGACGGCGTGAAGCCGCTGCTGCTGCTGTCAGAACATTTACTGTTCATATTAACACATCACATTAATTGTATTTTTTTTTTTTTTTTTTTACCCTGGTTAGAACTAGTTAGAAATGATCCCCATGAGCCTCTCAACTTTAACTGAGAGACTAATTACATGCTGTTGAAAACTGCAATCATTAGAAAACTTTTCCAAATGGAACATTGTTTTTTTTTTTATTATTATTTTTATTATTATTCTTTTTCTTTCTTTCTTTTTAAATTAACATCTCAAGAGGATTATGAAAGAGTGACAGAACAATTGCACTGATTATTAAAGGTTAAAGGACATAAAGACCCCCCCACCCCCTGATGAAATTATTGTAACTTTTAACAGTTTAAAAAGCTTTTTAAAGCCAATATAATCAATGCAACGTCAGGGGGTTTTTAGTGAAAGTTCCAGGGTATTACTGAACAATCTTAAACTGATGCTAAATATTTCAAAAGTATAACTATTTTGCATATTGAAAGCAAAGTTTTACAGTTATGGTAGCTGGTTGTCTTGAATCTATTGCCTTTTAAAATTTCAAAATAAGTCTAATGGTCCCTTTATGGATGCCAGTGTGGGAAGAAGTGTTATTCAGTCTATAGGCCTATTTATGCTCTACGCAGGATACGCATGTGGATGTGGACGGAGCCTTTCGTCTGTCTTCTGCGTGCGTTACGTGCGTCATTTGATGCATTTTCAGAGACCTTACTGATCTGTAGCTGAAAGACGAGTCATCTTATATTCGGGGACTAGAGACCTGGGGGTCTAAACCAACAGGTGGCGTGAAACAGCTTCTCCCCAAGTGAGTCAGATCTTCTTCTTCTCACTCACACTCACAGAGACTCGCTAGAAAACAGTGACTCAAAGACTAAACAAGATAACAAACAGAGGAGGAGACAGTGTTTCTCAGACATTGACAAGACTGTGGCGCTCCTCCGTAGTTTCAAAATTGGGCCAGTATTAATTGTCCTCCGAACATTATGGCTACTGGTGGTTGGTAGCCGTTTGCGAGTTCAAATATCTATCTAGACAAGTTTTCCTGCGTGTGCTCTTCTCCATTCCTGTCCTGCTACACAGTCTCCAACAAATGATTAAAAAAAAATCCTCTCCTAGATGATGCCAGCTCACTAATTTTCAGGCTTGTTTTATATTTGGGTCAATACGGTATTTAAAGGCCGCACAAACCTCCACCGTCTACAGCGCTGCCTCTTTTTTTTTTTTTTTTTAAATCATTTTCATAGAATGTGCATTGTGATCTCATTCACCGTCACCACATTTGTTATCGTTTAAAACTTATGTTGGAGTTTGGAACTCTGTGCTCAGCACTGCCCTCAAGTGGATGTCAATGTTTACTATGCACAGGGAATGTAAAGGCACTGACGTTTGGGAGATGAGCAGAGTTAAAACTCTGCTCATTTATGAGTAATACTGCAATCTTGAAGACTCATATGACCAGACAAGAACATAATTCCACTTTGATGGATACCACACTTATTTTTGACATGGTTTGTAATAATAACGGATTACAATCAGGAGCATCCCTGGTCATGACGCAAACCGAAAAGTGACTTGAAAAACACACACACACACACACACACACACACACTCGCTAACCACATAAGCAAAGCCACAGGTTCGAACCTGCGTGGCTTCTGCAAGTTGCCAAGATGTGAAGGTGAACTGTGGACTCTTAAAAGTTAACAGTAATGGTTGTTTGTCTGTGTGTGTGTCAACTCTGTGATAAACTACTGACTTGTCCCGGTTCCCTGCCTACTGCCCAGACTCCATCCCCCGCATGGACAAGAAGCAATGGATCACCGGTTAAGCCACAAGGCAAACAAACAAAAAAAAAAAAACATAAAGAAAACAAAAAAGATAAAAAAAAAAAAATATAAAGCAGCTAGAATTTCTTTCAATTCTCACAGGGTTGATAACATTTTCCCCAGCAGCAAGTCTGGTCTTACTTCCCAGGGCAGAGATATGTAGGCGAGTAAAAGTCTCTTTTAGAAGAGTAGAAAAATATCTTTAAAGCCTTATAGATGACTTAATATTAATTGGTTATTAGTTGGCGTCTCACATTTTTAACCCACTCTTAATGGGCAAATACTACTGCTCTCATTGATCGTTTAACATATATGAACCACTGTAAGAGTGTTACTTCTACTGCATCTGTTTGCAGTATAAAGTGTAAATCAAGGCAATTGTTTTATGTAAGTAGAACCCATTGTATCCTTCACCAGCATTGCTTCTTATCAGGAGTGGCTTTTTCTATAAAATTAAAACACATTGTCATCTTTTAGATGTTCTATGCTCTGCGGGTTTGATTGAATCACACCTCTGTGGCTACAAACACATGCTTATCTTTTTTTTTTTTTTCTTGCAGCCCACTGAGGGGAAAAAAAAGGGCCATCATTTTACCCTTGTGTGGTTCATCAAAGATGCTATTTCTCACCTTAAGGTTTGAATTCTTTATCTGTCTCGGGGGAGCATTAAAGCAGGCAGACCATAGAATTGCCTCTTTGTTGTGTACATTGGATTTGTGTTTGAGCAAGACGTAATGACATTGTCTGCTAGTTGCCATGGTGCTAGAAAGGGACTATGGTGCATTTCTCTTTTACAACTCCCTGATAGCTTTTTGCTGTCCTTGTCTTTTTCTTTTCTTCCCTCATCCCCCAGTTTTCTCTCTTTGTCCTTGCTCATGACAGTCAAACACTTGTGGCACGAATAATCTGAAAGTTTCCTTGATGCTTCGCTGACGTTGTCAAAGCAAAGCAGATGTTGTTTGCTATTATTATGACAGCTTTTATAGAACGGCGCATACGGGAAGAAGTCAAAAGGAAACAAAAGGAGATAATTTAAATAGTTAAACCTCATAGTCTTACATTCAGACGGGTGTCACAAAAAAGAACAGATCACAATTATACAGGGTGTCCATGGGGTCTTAAACAATATTAAAAGTTGTTCAATCAATTTTGGGAAAATTAAGGCCCTTTAAAGTATTAAAAAAGTCTTTCTGAGGTATTAAATTTTGTTGATGTTCAAGCTTTGTCCAAACAATTTCATTGCAAAAAGTTTGCATGAATGTATTTATTTTATCCCCTACGACTAAATTCTTGTGACAGTGAACGCTCTCCTCCCAGCGTCGTACTGAGAAAGGGAGCTGGGCACATGTAAGTTTTCGCACTCCTGGTTGGAGACGCCTGATTTCAAAGAATGGGCGAAGCCTGTTGCACATAATAACCGTGAGGCTTACTGTTCATTTTGTAAGAAGAAAATAAGCGTAGCGTCTATGGGCATCAATGCAGTCAAGTCCCCCATGAGCGGTGAGAGCCACAAGACTGCTGCTGGCTGCAAAGAGCAGCAGATGTCTATTTCTAGTTTCTGTGCTCCACCAGCACCAGGTCAGAGCACAGCTGAACCAGCCAGCACAGCTACAACAGCGGCCTCTGCCTTGTCGTCCGCCGACGTCGTGGTTGCTATGGGCAGCACACCAGATAACCTCTGAGCGGGTTATCTAGTGCCTTAACACAGTGGTGAATGACCACATGCTGAATTCAAACAAAGGAGTTTCAGATATTTTCAAGTCAATGTTTCTGGACTCTGACATAGCCAAAACGTTCACCTGAGGCAAGGACAAAACGGGATACATCATACGATTTGGGCTAGGACACTTCTTTAAAGGTGACAGAGAATCAAAAAGCGCTGTTACCTCGTCTTTGTTGAAGAACGGTTGTCCACCCGTGGTCAGGAACATGTGAAAAGTGCTAGAAATTCTGAACACCTTTTCATAGACATTCCTCTTTAAAAATGTCACTAGAAAATGGGTCAGTTTCAAAAATGGTTGTTTGTAACGCAAAATGTATCTCACTGAGACATTACACATCCAAGCAGCAGCAGCTTGTTGATGGCGTCATCAAAGCTGGTCCATTTGTGCTTATGCTTGATGAGACTATGAATCAGCTGAATGGCTGAGTAACTTGTTTCTAATAATTTCCTATTTGTACCTAATAATGTGTCCTTGTATTTTAATAAACTTGCCATGATTTAATTTATTCTTTGGGGCTTTGCTCGTTGTATGGTTGTGCAATTGCAAATTTTTTGGAAGGTCTTAAAGTCTTAAAAATGTATTAAAATTAACTTCAGGATTCCTGCATATACCCCGTTATTAACCTGACTAACTTTAAGCTTAAAAAGTCTGCTGCACTCTCCCTCTCGGAGCTGCTTCTCTTGTAACAATCAGTGTCACTTTCTGGCAACTGTCAATCAGTCACACCTGCTCACGACTGTCGAAGATAGAAAACCGTGGCTCAATTTGTGGTTTGCTAACATAGCTGTGAGTGAGCAGGGAGTGGGTGGGGGTGGGTGGGGTAGAAGAGACTGCCTCAGTGACCCCTTGAAAATCACTTGTTTCTGCTATTTTTCCACCTGAGTGTTCTACGGGGTTGGTGGCTCAGTCGGCCTGAATAGCCTGAATTCAACGGCAAATTAGATATTTTTTTACTATAATGAGGAGCCGATCTGTGGCGTTATGGTAACGAATAAATTTATCACACTCAACTTTCAGCTACAGCTGTTAGCTATTTTTTTTTTCGATTAAAGGCATCTTGACATGTAACAGGAAAAGTGCAGGTATAAATAACCTGCTTCAGCTGCTGTGGAACTAAGGTCCTAACGTTGCGGTCTTAGTAAAGTTTGTGCTTTTCATATTTTGACAAGTCAAACCTCTGCCAAAACAGACCTATTTTAAAAATTGTCATTTCTTACCCTTAGTTGCTATGGTCCTCTGCAAAAAGTTTCATAATAATGAAAAAAGAAACTTATTTTAAGAACAAACGCACAATGACCAAAATGGATATATGTATATGTAAGTGTCTGTATTACTAAACAATTCACAAGTGATAATCAATAAGCAATTGGACTTGTTTGAAATCCTTGAAGGTGTTTTATCTCTCATCCAAGAACTTCTCCACTTTTGTTTGTCTATTGGGAAAACACAACCTGGAGGGTTGTTCAGGTGACACGTGGGTCATGGCTCTCTGTCATCATTGTGAGTGGTTAAAGTTACAAGAGTGTTGAGTGCTCAGGACTACATTGTTAGGTGGCTGTAAGTGATGTCCCAGACCACGATGATGGTTCCAGGTTGACAAAGATTACCTCCTCTTTCAAACCGACTGTTTTCCATGGCCATAGCACACATTGTTACATGAACATTTTACCGTCCTCATGTAGAGTGCAGATTGTACACGGTCCTATTTGTGTCCAGGTATTCTGTCCTTGGGTTGGACCAATTTCTGATGGAGAGTGCTGCTGGATTTGAAATGACACATGATGGCAGATAGAACCATGACCCAAATCACCCTTCACATCAGTTCCTCCTCACACTCGGTCTCCAGTGACCCCAGTGACCACCGGATGTCTGGTGGGGTCTATGACCCTACGTTACTCTCCTAGGATTGTTGTTTATTTCACTAAAGCTTAAAAACCTGCACCTCTGCACTCTATCCCCCATATTCGAGGTAAAACACAGACAAGCAAAAACCACTACATAAATGCTTTCACGGAGCATTTGAAATAAAAGGAAGGGACACTTCAGGCTTATTTCAGCTCCTCAATGACAAGCGAGTTTCAGTTGGTAACTCAAAATGTCACAACGACCATGTTGTGAAATGCTACTGTCTGTGAATTGCGACAATTGACATCTGTTGTAAAAACGCCCCACATGCAAAGCTCAAAAAATGTGCGCGTGTTTAGCCACAGCTCATAATGTGAGGTCAGTGCACACGTTAGGAGACTAACCGTCATTTCTCCAATACGATGTCATCACACCGCTGCTGCTAGATGTTCCTTCCATGCAACTCGTCTTAACACATCTGCTTGTCTCTTGTAATATGGACTTAGTCAATCATATTCATACCTCCACAGTCTGGCAGCAAGGGAAGTATACTGATACCTCTACAGTAATCCTTAAATTGGCACTAGTGAGCTCAATCCCAGGACACTTGCAGCACATACTAATGCAAACCCTGAATGACAGGCACACAAAGACGGCCGGTGAAGAGTCTGACAGAGGCGACAAAAACTTTATGGATTTTTTGACGGCTCTCGGCCCACCGAGGTCTGTCCCAGGCTGATGGTCACCATGACAATGGTACATGCTATAGAGAAGGGAAAGAAAGACCAAGACAGAGTGCATTTATCTGTTTGTTATTATAGGGGCAGACACCACAGATTTCTGGTGATTTATTGCCTCCTGTTTGTTTGTGGAGTTGGCTGATTCTTACATAATATATTTCCTCTTTTCTTCTTTATTCTTATGATCCAAAATGTTCTACTCGGAATAAAACAAATTTCATTTTTAGGAATTTCTTAAGAATGTTTTTCTAGGATATATTTAAGACATGACTGTGCCTCTAAGCACAAGCATGCTCAGTAACGTTTTCCTGAAAAGGAGCTACCCTACTGAGACTGAACCTGCAGTCGCAGTCGTTTCAGAATAAACAACGCTGGCTTTGTTCATCGTGATAAAAACCCTGACATGTCACCCGTCGCACCAGCCGGACCTTTTAATGTCTTTTTAATAGCTTTTGTATAACAGTAGATTTCCGCGGTGCAGAAGCTACATCAAGCTGCGGTTACATAGGGCAAGACTTGTTAGCAAGATAAATTCAATGTTGGTTTTGGTCTCTTCAGGGGATTTGTTGATATAATAAAAAAAAAAAAAAAAAAAAAAGACAAAATAACACAAGTTGTATCCTTTAAGCGTAATCGCACACATGCATGCCGCGGAACAAACCACAGCAAACGTTAGCGTCAGATCTGAAAATGACTCCCACTGACAGAGAAATAATGACATCTCATTCGAGCACTGGGAGCCGTCAAGCCTGAGGGTGTGTGACAAAGGGGGTGTGTGATGGAGGCCCGGACGATCAATACTTCACTCTGTATGAAGCAGTAGGCATTAAATACTCCTCTTTCTGCTCCCCTAGGAAAAGTTCAAACATATCAATCAAAACCCAATCACCCATGCCCATGGGGCTACATGCCAGCTGTCCTGTGACGGAAGTTTTTTTTCTAAAATCCTAATTGTATTAATATCATGAGTATTAACAAGTCAGACATGTATATTTACTTTGCGAGTAGCTGAATGACCTAAGTAAAGGTTAGCGGCTTACCAAGGGAATGCAGTATAGATTAAGTGGGAAGGATCTTGGCCTCCCTCTGTGGACGAGTTTATGAGAAGAGATCTTGCAAATGATTGTTGACATGGCAGGGGGCATTCATCAAGAAAACAAGCCACTTGAGCACCGAGACTAGAGTTAGGGCTGGAATGAATCTCATAGAAACAAATCTAATCTAAGCGCTGCCAGAGAACCCATTTATAAATTTAAGATCACAACATGAATCCACAGAGAGAAGTGCAAGGGGGTAAGAGAAGGAGAGGCAGAGAGACGGAGAGAGAGGAAGAGCGAGTGCAGAAGGGCCAATTGAATAAACAAATGTATAAACTTTGTAGTTGGCACATGGTCTTTCGAGGTATTATTTGGCTTCCCTATTGTTAAGCTGAGAGGTGAAGGATTTCGGAAAAGGGGTCATTTTGATATTAAAGGGTTGTTGTTGGCAAAGCTCTAAATTCATGGCAGTTTTACAGAACATAGCCCTTCGCACCACTTGGTCTTCAGACAACAGCTCTCCAGGGGTAAGCTGGTTTCGTATCGAGGAGTAGCAGCGTGCTCCGTCTTCCGCAGCAGGTCTGACAGTGCTGTCTGTTGACGGATTCAGAATGCAGCAGAAAAATTGAAAACTGAATGAGAAAACAAACAGCAGATGGAACTGTGCTGAATTCATCTCTCATCTCGTTATCTAAATGCATTTGACAGAAATATTGATAACAAACTACATATTTTTAATCAACAGTGATAAACCGTCTTTTAATGAGTGCATCTGCAAGATGTTCACTGACAGTTTCAAACATTTTATGAGTCTTCCCCACAGTGTTTTCTCTGCAGCAGATGAAACAACTTTTATGGTTATGATAGGCACCCACAAAATACTGGGTCAAGGTCAGGAAAATATGTTTTTCCTGATTAAATACTGAAACCGTCAACACTGACTTCCCCAGTCACTAAATTGAACTTCAGATTTAATCCACAGTGTGCTGTATTTGCAAAATGAGGATGAAATAGAAACATATTTAAACTGCAGTGGTTCATGACTCACAGACAGCAGTAAGCTAAACAAGCTAACACTGCAATCTCATCGACTCAGTATTGCCACATACTTTTGATGTGAAGTAGCTTCTATAGCTACATATCAGGGATGTCGTCACACTGTTTTTATGTTCTGTGAGGTAGACATGGAGAGACGTGCTCCCAGTGTCACGGTGCAAAGCTGATGACACTTGTCAGTAAAGTTGCTAAGGGCCGAATCACACCGCAAGTGGTGCATAAACGTAGCATGACTGAAGCTGTGCAGTGGTGTGTGTGTGTTCACAACAAGCATGTCTCCAGCGCAATGCATCTACTGTCTTTGCACCCGGCGCCTGGGAAAACAGAACTCCGAGTGTGTTCAAACCTCTGGAGACTTTATGCCGACTTTGTAACCTACTGAGCAAAACTTCTGCAAGGTCTTCTGCATCCAGAGATGAGGCAATTCCTTCCTGTGCCTTTTTGTGTTTGAATTTTCTATTATCTTTGTAATTACGATCCCATACGTTGCACAGCCCTCAATACTTTTTGATCTTCTCAAGTCATCCATCTTGCAGATTTCGTTGTAAACAGATGCAACCTGTCATTTACTAGCTAGGAGGTTAGTACATGACAGTTCTGGAGGGAGAGGAAGGGCATAGAGAAGCGGTAAACCAGCTTGTTATGCGTGTTATGCTGCTGATGTGCATGCTCTCTAATCTGTTAACATTAACTCAAAATGAAAACGCTAAATCAAAATCTAAATCTAAATCCGGGTCTAGGCTCGTTCCAAAAGTTGTTTCTTGATTGGTGCTAAAGCTAGCATAAAGTTACTAAGTTAGCAATACTGCATCGACTTGTTACTGTTCACGTTGTGTGCTTTGTGGAACACTTGTGTAATGAGATGGTTTGGGAACATTTTTGGGAATGTATAATGTTTAATATATACAATATTAGCTGATCCAAAGGATCCAGGGTTTTTTTTTTTTTTTATTATCATTTCTGGATTGGGCCAAATAGCACACTGTGTTGCTGCAAAGCTTTGATTATTTGTCAGGTAGTAACTCCACTACCATAATAGAAAGACCTTGTAACATTCATATTAAAATCAAATTCAGTCCTAAACAGTATGAGAACCTTTTGGCACATTGACTATAGTTTGGGGATAAACACCAGACTTTCTTATAACTTTTCACAATCCACTGCTGCAGACAGCAACGGCATGCAGACAGTTATATAATAAGAAAAATAAGAGACAGACAATCAGAACTGAAGAACCAAATGAACAATGTTTCATCCAGTGGATTTCAGGTAAATTGATATCAGAGTTTTTTTGGATTGGTTGCTGCTACAGGCAATTTCTATCTGGCTTTCTCCTTCCCCCTTCCTCTTCTCTTCTGATGAAAATTGGCAATCATGTAATAATCCACTTATGAGTGTGCACGCTTGATTCACCGCAGACTCAGCAGCGGTTTTCACTTCAGAGGCCACGACCACCCCGGGCTGCTCTTTCATGAGCTCTCCCAGGCCAAACATAGAGCTCTCATCTTAGAGCTTCCTGTGTAATCCCAGATCAAAGGTCCCAGGGAAGCGGGAATGGATTCTCCGCTCTAACAAGCACACTTTCTCAGATGGAAGAAACTGAACCCATTTTTCTTTATCTTGCTTCTGCAGGTTAGCTCACTCACTGTAGTGAAAGATAGACCTTGTCACGATAGCACGGGCCTTGCTCATCGCAGAACACACAGGAAGATACACCACGACGTCTCTCCTGCCATTTGATGTCTGTTTTCACCCCCCCCACACCCTCCTTCTCTCCATTTTCATGCTCCCCAGTGTAACAGCTGATGATAAGCAAAAAAAGAAAAGGCAATAAATTCCAACATAAGGTGTCTCACTGGACTCACCGGGATGTTTCAGTAAAGCCGACTGTTGATATTGATATGCATTTAATCTTAAATAATAACACACAACAAAACATACTTTAAAACCTTTTTGTCAGTGTGAATCTGTGTTTCAGTGTGATATCAGGGGTTTGGTGTTTGTTCAGGGAAGTACAAGAAAAAAAAAAAAAAAAAAAAAAAACAGTTTTTGTGATACTGTTCAGTCCACGGTCTTTCTTATAATACACTATACAAATATGAGAAACTAGAGAGTTCTATATATTTTTCTTCTTCTCCAAGCAGCGTGTGCTTGCGTATGAAAAGATTAATGGATCAGCGCAGCATTTTGGGCCAATACATTTATTTACTCTCTTTTCAAGAGGGAAGTGAGAGGACTGGTATCAATGTGATCAGTGCGCAGTATAGTATTCCATTGGCTTTCAGCTGAGCTGGTCGGAAACGGGCGATACAAAAATTCATAAAGCTCTTGATTTAGCTTTTATTTATCAATATTATTAATTAGAATATGAATATTAAGACAAAGAACGCATGGAAAGTTGCAGCTGCCTGCTGTGTATCTTTCAGCGGCATAGAGGCATGGAGAGCAGTGAGCAGAGAGAAACCATTTTACTAATCCACCCATCTTGAATAGAATAAGTAGGAAGTGCCCCCCCCCCACACTCAGATCTTTGAGTTAAAGAGAGTGATGTTTATGATGTTGCGCCACCAGGCTTTGATGGTGACAGCGAGAACAGCATGCACACCACTATTTTTATGAAAGTGAATAAGCGATGGATCACCCTCATGCATGAATGATACATCAGTAATGGCCTATTTTTTCCTGCATGATCCATGATGGAGATGAATGGGAAACAGAAATGCATGGCAAAAAAGAGCACATTGTCCATACTGAGAAGATAAATAGATAATAAAAAACACAGGGGTATTTCAATGGGAGCTTATGTTGTGTAGTGCCCTGCTATGAACTGATGACCTACTGACAATGCAGTGCATTTCTTGCAGGTTTCACACAGCTGTACCAAACAGTTGCAGATGAAAAGTGGATGCTCTCTATAATAGATGTAAACATATTGCTTAAACACCATCTTATTGGCCATGTGTCGAGTCTGTAATGGTCATACAAGATGTGTATCAAAGTTACGCAGGAAATCAATGGTCACTTCCTGTGTTTTGGATGTGAACATGAGACAAAACAGGCATCGTCTATTGTGTCTATATCTTGTTTTACCCACCTCTGCAATCTTCTAGTAGTTTATTGACAGTGAAATGTGCCTCAAAAAAGGCCACACGATTCATGGGTAGAGAGGAGGGAAAAAAGAAAAATCTGTAAGTTGACATCTGTGCATCGCTTAAACTACAGGGAAATTTACTTCAATCATGAAACAGTTCGCCAATACATGTATTAAAACATACATGTGTACATCAATAGGGCAGGGACCTAAGTGGTTTTACTGTTGTTGGCATCGATGCTCAACTGGCTCAAAAGCCGCCATGTGATGACTTAATAAGCAATTTTGCAGCCAGGAAATGAAGATACATACTCCTACAGAGCTGCAGAGCTCGTAACTGGTGAAAATGCCTGTTCCATACACAGTTCTACAGAATAACATAAGCTCTTTGGGAGCCACTTGGGTGTAGTAAGCACATTTGTTTAGGGTACCCCCATGACCAGCAGTGGCTCTAGTTTACAGGTAATACAGACAGAATAGCCACAAAGTCCACAATGGACTTTGGGCTGAATGGATGACTCAACAAAACTTTAGGATGTAACACAGGAGACCACTGCTTCCTGCTGTTGTTTTTGATAAGGGAACAACTGTGGTCTTGATAAAAATAAACCAAGTGGTTATTATTGTAACCATGCCAGCAAAGGCCCTCTAACCTTATTGAAGAAGTGTCTTCCCTAACCCCAGCTACATTAGATTTGATGTTGTTAAAGAGGCTCATCAGTCATCACATTGTAATGCTACTGTTTCTTTTTTTTTTTTTTTATTTGCTCACAGGGACCATGATTCAATAGTTGCCTGTTGCATTCCTGTCGGCCACTCCTGACTATCAGGAAAACAGAAAGAGACAAAAACGGTGGGGCTTACTGAGATAGAGGGAAGTGAGAAGGAAAGATCAGAGAATCAAAATCTGGCCAATGTTCAGAGTCTCTGTTTCATGCTCTGGAGCCTTTGAAAATCAGAAGGGCTGACTGGCAGCCACATCTGAAGTGATGATATGGGGGGTTGGGGTGGGGTTTGCGGGGCTGGGGTGGGTATGAGGACAAAAAGAAATGCAGCAGGAAACATCAGATGGAGTCAGGCAAATCTAAAAGGCGAACAGACTCAATAAAACATCAGTCACTTTCTCATGTTTTCTATAGCCACCCCTCAAAAACAAATATGAAAACTGAAAAAATGACGTTGGCACCACTTTGAAGTAGTTCAGTGAGGCGACCATAGATGAACCCTTCTATCAAAATCAAAACACTCATAACCAAAAGAACACTGGTGATACAGGAGGTCGTGATACTGATGGGGATGTGTGCTACAGAAACTGCGAGACTTTTTTTTTTTCTTTTTTGATAATGGCTACTAATCTCAGTTTGCATACATTAGTCTCCTGTGTTTAAATGTTCTTATAGTTATTTACAGAATCGAGTGCTCATTACGGAGGGGAACAATTTTCTACTTCATGTGTACACGGTACAAGGGCCAATTAGCCCCCTTCCTGGAAAATTCACAAAATAAAGCATCTTTAACACAGCAGGTGGCATCGCTTGCACCAGGCTGCTGAGAACTTTGAGAAACCCACTGTGAACCCTAACATTAGGAACAAATTGGCAAGGATATCCTTGAATATCTGAGTGCCAATTTATCTAATGAGTGTGATGGCTACGTATTTAAGTGCTGCACATAAACCAGAGCATTGATTTTTGTCACATGTCCACTGGAGAACACCAAGGTCACAGCAGACCTTCTTTATCCAGAATTTTTCCCCATTCTAAAAAATTGGCTGCTGTTGCAGAGTAGCAAAAAAAGATCATGTACAAGTTACTTCTGCCAAAGTTTTCACACTTTTGTCACTTTTCCCTCTATCTTCTTTCAGATAAATGTTCCAAAAGTGTACTCAAAAAAAAAAAAAAAAAAAAAAAAAAAAAATGAACAAAGCAACTGTTTTGCAGTGTTCTCCTCAGTGCTGGGAACTCTGAAATGAGTTGGCCCTACCAAAGAAACAGAATATGCCGACTATTATTTGCAACAAGTCTTCCAAACCGAGCATGAAAATATACCATTTGTCCTCCAGAAAGACACAGAACAAAAGATTGTCTGATTTGACACCCCTACTGCCTTCCAAAAATCATTGCAAAACTTCTCTTTTATGATACCATGTTAATACAGGTTTTGCTGGCATTGGACACAAAATAATATTGTTAATCACTGTGGTTTGAGTTGCAGTGACACAAGATAAGGGAACTTGCATCAATTACAATAAAAAAAACAAAAAAAAAACAAGACTTGGTTACAGGAGTTAAATGCTTCTTTTAATTAAAAGGTAAGTAATCATTAAATGATCCTAAAATGTCACCAGAGATTTAAAGAAACATGTTAATTTGTAATTCTGATGTCACTGACAACAATAGTACAGCCCGAATATTAACATTTTAAATTTTAATTTACAGCACACAAATCATGTTTACGTTTTGATTTTGTGTTGTGGCTTGGGGACATTTCGGCGTCCATGTTGCCCGTAGCTGCAGCTAAAAGCATTGTGGCTTATGAATGTCTGCTGACATCACTAAAACTGAAAGGCCTCGCTATGGCTCTCAAAAACATCTTGACAAAAGCAGAAACAATGCGAGGATCTGCTTAAAAGATGGAGACGGCTGAAATTGATGCCTAACATGCGATGCAGCGGATTAGCATCAGCATTATGGCTACCAATTGCCAAAGTGCTTGGAGGACCAATTTTGAATCTACGGTGCGTCACCACAGTTTCGTCAGTGTATGTGAGACACTGATTATGTATCACGTTTCAAAAAAAAAAAGAAACAAAAAATACAAACAGAATAAAAAAAAAAAAAAAAAAAAAAAAAGGATTAATTTGTGATGGCCCACTATCAACACATGATCACCTTACAATGCAGGACTCATTGCTTGCCATGGTAACTCCTTGTAGAGCTGTTCTTGCCAGATCTGCAGCATGTTAATCAACTCGCCCTGGTCCATCCATCTCGTAATACCACTTTGTACCTCTAAATGTCCTCACTTTAGCATCCACTCTACCCTCCTTCCTACCCTCCAGAGTAGAAGGACTAACTATGTGTAGGTCATAAACTTGTGCTGCAACACTTCACAAAGGAAAAACAAACAAAAACCTTCCCTATGGTTGAGGTTAGATGTCTTCAAGCTAAGGTTAGCTCAGTGTAAAGGTTTAAGCTTGACTGTTAGAGGCCAGTGAACCATCATCCATCCTGCCCCTTTATTAAAACTCGTACTTTGAAGACTTACAATCAGAGTCAGGCACTTGCGGTAAAACTGTAAAATAAGCAATGTAGACAGGCAGTAAATATGAGAGTGGGAGGGGGGTGCGGAGAGGAGAAACAAATCGAAAAAAAAAAAAGTGTAGTTTCTCTTTAAAAATCAAAGGTAGTGTAAATTTATCAAGCCTAATTAGCCACTGTGATCTTTTTATTGTGAATAACACAGTCTCTCACCCCTCAAAATGCAGCTGACTGTCAGCAGCAGGGAGTCATTTTAGATATTTAAAAAGTTGATTATGGCTAAATAGGAGCTGTTTGAGCGAGGGTGATGCCCATCTGAGCAGCACAGACTGCCGTGCAAAATAGCAGAGAACTTCAGCAAATACGGCAACACGGTTGGTCAGGTTTGAGAAAATTGAGGGTAACGTGCTCAGTTCCACTACCACTCTGAATTTGACCTGTGCGGGTGTCTGCTTTGACTTCCATAATATCAGTCATTGCGTGGTCCTGTAAAAATATAACACGATATCACAAAATAAATCCAATTTTTGATCTTACACATTTACCAAAGAATCACAGTGCTTATTGAATTGGCACTTTGGTAAAAATTTATTGTGTCATGTATGATAGTCCCCACGCAGCATTATTCATTTTCAAAAAGGTCAGAAAGGTTAGTTCAGTTTACTACATGTTTTGTTTTCACATTCAAAGTTTTAGATCATTAGTTTGTGCTAGAACCCCCCAAAAAAGTGTCATTTTAATGGTGCAGAAGTTCAAAAACTGTATTTCCCAGAACAGAGCATCTTTTAAACATCGTTTCCACTCAGAGCACAGATACTATTTTTGTATGTGTAGAGGGATACTTAGTAAATCAGCAGCATCATCTGAATGAAGCAGAATACACTGGAATAGCATTATAGTCGCTTAAGCTGCAAGGATATTGTTTGTCTGCTGAAGCGTGTTGGTGGAAACCAATAATATGACAAAACATACACCCACATGAAACAAAAGCATTGTGTCTCTCTCTCTCACAAACTCACACACACAGTCTCGTTTCCATGACTTCCGAGGTAATTTCATCGGCTTACTTTCATTTCCTGGGTACTCTAACGCAGTCATAAGTACTAATTACCTAACCATGACCTAAACCAACAACATGTCTTCACCTAAAGATGATGCAAATGGACAGATGGGTTTAAATCGACTATTTGTTTTTACTATTTTTGTGGATTCTTTTTTAGTTTTATCTCTTCATCTCTCTATTTTTATGCAAGTTTGTGTAATGACCCACCACATCCTGTAGGTTTTTACACTTCTGTCTATTAATAAACGCATCTAATATCATTTTACTACAAGTCGGTTTTCAGCAGATGAAGCCGAATTGCAGTTTGAGGATTTAGTTTGTATTTCATTTTGATTTTGTTTGTAAAGTTTTTTTTTTTCGCAGGCGTAAGTACATCTCACACACACAGACACACACACAGCGGAGCTATTTCAAGAGCATAGACATCAAATGGTAAATATAGAGGGCAATGCAGTTTGACTTTCCAAGTCCAAATCTATTACTGGGGATGCTCCCTGCTGTATCAATAAAGTACATCAGCATGAAATACATAGCAACGTGGGGCGAGCGTTATAAAAAAAACCCTATGGGTATAAACTAGAAACAAACACCATGCAAGGTGCACATAGAGCGTAACCACAGCAGGTGGGGGCTGGATGGCAACAGACTTTGTTTACAAAAACAGCAACATACGTTCACAGCAGAGTGATATGGTTAAAATCATTCTAGTATATTATTATATATATTAGATATTTTTGTATAGGCTATACATTTATCACAATATGACATGTGCATCGCAAAATAGATTCTTTTTCTTAAGAGGAAAGAACTGTGCTCCATGCACAACATAAGACAAATACAACTTAAATTATATTGTTAAAGGAACTTTTATCTGCACGGTTATTTCTGAGCTACCTTACAACATATATAAACACGACTCAGGCTGTAGCTGGGCTTGTGGCTTAACCGCAGCAGTGCTTTGATCTGAATGGCTTTGTCAGCAAACTAAGACTGGATGTAATGCTACTGAGTTTGCATTGGTTGTACTTTGTTTGCATTTTAATGTTTTCCAAACTCCAGATTGACTTCAGAGAACTGTGAGGTATGTCCTGCAGGTGCCAACAACCTGGTTCTGTTTTATTCAAGCTTTGTTTCGTCAGCAAGGAAGCTTAAGAAGTAATCTTTTTCTTGTTTATTTAGCTTTGGCTTTCCACATTTCTCTCTTTATTGTGCACTTTTGTATTGTTAAATTTAAGGTAGTTTACTGATATCTGTACCTTCTGAGCAATAAATGTTAGAAAGGAAAAAAAAAAAAAATTACACAAGGGTTATGTTTATTCGCTTACCTCCAGACTAGTGTCATAACAATATGGCTCAGAAAGTGTTCTATCTTCACATTTTACACATATTATTGTATAGTGGATTTAATTTTTAAACGGATGAAATTGTCATTTTTGGCCATGAATCTGTAGTCAATAACCTACAATGACAAAATGTAACCATTCTTGAACAAACCTTAAATTGACAATTTGTCATTCAAACCATTTACAATGGCACATTTCTAAAGCCTTGAAAGTTCACAGCAACACAGTGACCTTCTCGATTGTGAAATGGAAAACATTTGGAAAAACCAGGATTATTTCTACTTTTTTGCTGTCAGGCCTTGGCCAGGTTAATGACTAGGACCTTTGGGAGTATTCTGTCTCAAACCAGTTGCATTTATGGTACATATAAAAAATATTGGTTATACTGCTTGATTGAATCATTGCACGGCTACGGTCAGGGAAATGTTGGAAGAGCTTAAATTTAAAGTTTTCGTGTAGCACCTGAACAAAGTTCTGGATGTGCATTGTCTTTGGCTTCTTCAGTCCAACCTCTTACCATCTCATTTGGCATGCTGTCGGTTGAAAGAGCTCTGTAATAGCCCAGATAGATTGGTTTTATTCATCCGTAGACATATTGGTGATATGTGGACGTTGGTGCCCATGACTTCAGACTCCACTATACAGTAACATGAATAGAAATGCTGCAGTGGATCAGCAAAGGCAGCGAAGAAGAAACCTTGACGCAAACAATGCAGGTTTCAAACTTATCATAAATGATCTATGGATTTGTTTATGAAACAGCAAATGCATTTATCAAGTTTATTACACCTCAAGAATATATATTGTGTTCAAGTGTTTGTTGCGTAGTACAGAATGTAAACAGAAAATGTACTTGAAATAAAACTCCTCAGTAAAACTTGTTCTGTAATATAGGCTGCTATTTCAAGTTTGACTATATTACAAAATGTCTCCCCTGCACAAAAAACAGACTTTCCAGCTGCTGCTTAAGCTAAAGCCAACCACTTATTAGAATGTTGATTAGTCAGTCTGGAGAGAACGCTATAATGCTGATCTGCCTCAGTGCAGGTTTAATTCCGTGGAAAACATGAACCCAAAACCTTTGAACTGTTACACATTCCCATACCATATGTAGCTGTGATGCCTCCTTAGACGAACATTTGCTGAACGTGGCAGCTGGTCTGAGACTGACCCTGTAATTTAGTGGGAACTTAGCAATACCAATACTGCTTTGTTGAGCTGTGTCAATTTCAGAATGAAAGGTCTATCGAAAATTCACTGAGCTATTTTCCAGGCCTTGTTCAATTTGATCCCACATTGATTCACAGAATACTTTAATTCAATATTTGATGAGATGATTCCTCTTGACTGTTTCATAATCTGGACTACAATGTTTATTACTCTATCCATTACTATGAAGGCCCTCCAACCTGAACGAAGTGCCTGAAGGCCCATTAATGCTCCCTTTGCATACATGAGTACCTACGTCCGTTTCAGTACCTACGTCAACGTTGTCAGATATCAGGTCCTTTATACTCCACAATGCATCCACTAGAGGGCAGTGCCGAGTACAGAGTTTCAAAATCCGGTGCAAATTTCAAGCAATAACAAACACGGGGCGGTGAAGGAGATCACAAAGTACATAAAAGCGATAAAAAAGAGGCAGTTGACTGAGATGGTCTGTCAAGCCATTAAATACCCTATTGACCCAAATAAAGACCAGGGGAGTCTGGGTCTGACAACAAACTAATGTGAAGGGTGATGTGTGAGTCATGGTTCTATCTGCCATTGTGTTATCTCAAATCCAGCAGCACTCTCCATCAGAAATTGGTCTAACCCAAGGACGGAATACCTCGACACAAATAGGACCATGTACAATCTGCACTCCACATGAGGACTGTAAAATGTTTATGTAACAATGGGTGTTATGGCAATGGAAAACAAAAAAAAATCAGTTTGAAAGAGGAGGTAATCTTTGTCAACCTGGAACCATCATCGTGGTCTGGGACATCACTTACAGCCACCTAACAATGTAGTCCTGAGCACTCAACACTCTTGTAACTTTAACCACTCACAATGATGACAGAGAGCCATGACCTGCTTGTCACCTGAACAACCCTCCCAACAAAAGTGGAGAAGCTCTTGGATGAGAGATAAAACATCTTCAAGGATTTCAAACAAGTCCAGTTGCCTTCTTTAACACTTATTGATTATCACTTGTGAATTGCATCTTTGTTTAGGATTACAGACATATATACTGTATTGACCCGAATATAAGATGGTATTTTTTCCAAAACCAATAGGTGGCGTCAAACGTCTTCTCTGCAAACGAGTCAGAGCTTCTTCTTCTCGCTCACTCACCAGTGACCTGGAGAGATGCGACCACTCACTAGAAAACAGTGGCTCAAACGTTGAAGAAGGTAACAAACAGCAGAGGAGACAGTGTTTCTCATACATTGACAAAAATGGGCCACTGTTAATTGTCCTCTGCACATTATGTAATGCTAATGCTCGCGCGCATGACGCCGTTCCTACGCAGCACCTGAATAGCCGAGTGATTATGGCGTATTTGCTGTGCAGCTCTTCGCCAGTTCAGATCTCGACCAAGACAAGATTTCCTGCGTGTGTTGTCCATTTTGTCTCTCTACACTGTCTCTATCATTAAAGGCAAAAATTCCCAACAATTAATGATAAAAAACAAACAAAAAAAACCCACTCCTAGATGATGCATCGGCATGTGCTTGTCCACCAATTTTTACAACAGTCATCTTATATTTGGGTCAATATGGTACATTGCAATATGTGGACAAAAATTTCTCTTTTCTTCTTATTTGTGTCTCTCACTGATCTCCTTCATGATTTCCAGTGGTATTGCTCCATTGGCAGCATACTGCTATGCATCTGCAAGCTTTCTGAAAGCACACGAAATTACGCATGTAATGAACGTAATGAAGAAGGACTAAAGGCTCCGACCGTGTATCCTGCATAGAGCATAAATTTAGTGCCCTAACCCAACCCTAAGCCATTGACTACTAAGGTCTTCTAGGATTTAAAAAAAAAAAAAAAAAAAAAAAATACAGGATCTATTATTGTATCCATAACAATGAAAGGCTGATATGTTCCTGTGGGTTGGGCCGGAGGCAGGAACAAACAACCTGTGTGTTTGTCCCTAAGTTTGCGGTCTTGTTGCACAAAGATTGACAGCACATACCTGGGGATTACACCATTATAATTACCTTTGACCTTTCATCAGGTTCCCACTTTAAGCATCCATCCATTACATCATCAGATATGAGCACACAGGTTAAATATTGTTCTAAATGTGAATTATGTGCTGCAACTACAGTTGTCTTGTCATGTTTTACATGTTACACTTTTTCTCTTGTCAGAATTCTTTCTAACTGTGACATTTAGTCACATGTATTTATGCCAAAATATCTACATTTTTTATGTACTTGATTTTTTTTTTTTTTTTTGGCAATAGCAGCAGAAGAGAAAGTGTGTTGAACCGTTTTGTCAAGTCTTAAGATAAATGGTATGGTGCAGAAAGCTCTGACAGCAGGGGACAAACGTGTGTAAAGGCATCAACTCAATGACCTTCAGTGACAGCCTACAGCTAAAGCTACGACGTGTCCTGGGATGGCCTTAAAAGAAAGGATGACTGGATTTCCTTGACCATGCTCTGCGGCAGATATAGAATAATACTGAGCTGAGGGGATTAACCTCTCATTTTCTGTTTTCTTCCTGATGTCTATCTCGCACACTTGCCCGCCCTACCTGTCATCCTTTCACTTGAATCATTGATTTAGCCCCGAAGGCAAGATGAGAGTGCTGTGGTGGCAGGATGAAGCACTTGCTGAGGGATATGGACATGATTGTAGCTAAGAAGGCGAAATTACAGCTTGTTACACTATTTGCAGGCAGCTGTAGCCTAAAGGCTTAAAGAGTGCAGCTCTGATTGGAAGGTCAGCAGCTCAAATGCCTGCAACACCTGAGTAGAGTCAATGAGAACACTGTTCCTATGGTCACCAACCGATGTTGCGGAAGGCTTTTTATGGAACACCGAATTTAAACCTCATATATATCATATATTAGCAAAAGGGTGACACATTAATAGTGGTATCTTGGGTTTTTGGGGATTACTAAAGTCTGAAAACAGCAGATTTGGAGGGCAAAAAAAAATGATAATAGTACCTTTGAAATCACGTCAGCAGGTAGCAACATAAATTATCTGTCAGGTAGCAATGCATGAGATTGATTAAATGCTGCAATGACTGATCCACACCATAATCTGGAACTATAGAAGAGGCTAAAGGAATCACAAGATGTATGAAAATGAGTCTTGACAACGGTTAATTAAATTAAATTTAAAACAATATCAGGTCAGTTTTTGTGCTGAACATCGCTAATCCTATCCTGGGCACAGTGGGCACAGCTGCTCTTCCTCTCTCATCTCATCCCTCCTTTCTCAACCTGTATCACTCCCCCTCATCCCAAAACTGTGATTTATGCTGTAAATTTTAAATTTCGTCTATGTCAGTGAATAAAGAAAACACAGGGTCAATCGATATTTATTTGCAAATCTTACCAGCCTCTGCTAGAATATATATATATATATATATATATATATATTAACAATGACGCTGATTATCAATGATGGTCAGGGCAGTTTCTGATCGCTCACTGTCAAGATAACATTAGGCTGATCTTCTGGCTTATCAGTGTGTTGAATTATTAGTATATCACATTAATATGAAATTCAATTAGTCTCACTGCAGGCCTGACATTTGCCACATTGACCTGCAAAAACAAACACTCCCACTGCTCTGGGTGTTGTATATAGGTGTTCCACTGATACTGGAACAAAACCTCTGTGAAACACAGTACGACATTTTAACAGGGTGTACACTAACAAAATCTGACTAAATACATTGCCTAAAACTATAGGGTACCCAATTCATTTTAACATCCACTTCAACCCGTTACACAAGCTGAATTGAAAGAAAAGCACTTCAACTTTCATCGATCGTACAGGAGCTATTTGTCAGAGGATGTCTGAGGATGAAGGGCATTGAATTACAAGCAGTTCGCCGCTGTAAAACTCCCAAGTTAACTGTAATCACACTTCGGTGGATTTAGCTGCCTGTCAGTTCGGTTGACGTAATCAAAGAATCACTGACAGCATCATTCACACACAAGCGGTGAAGCCAGTGATCAGATGAGAGAGTTGGTTATCTTGGGCTTGTACGATATCTTTGCAGGACTGGAGTGGAGTTATTTTGAGGCAACTACTTTATGACTTTTATTACACTTTTAAGCTCCGAACCCAAAGTGACCTTAATGATGGGCACAGCCAAGGAATCGTACTGTACGCCATCAGATCAGAGATCTGCATATTACTGTAGTCAGCTATGGCGGCCTGTCTTAAAAACTAATGGTGCAGCCTATAGTCCCTATGGTCGTCTTTTCTCCACCTCTGAATACTCCCTCACTCAACCTCTCTCTCTACACACACACACACACACAAAGAATTTACTTCATCACATGTTTTTAAATAGACCCATGTAGGCTATTCATTAAAGACTCAATGCAACAAAGCATGTATACTGCATTTTTACTGTCAAAGAGAAAATGCACTGAATCACTGTGACTGCTCCACACAGTAGCTGTTCATCCTGCAGCACTGAAGTATGAACTGTAAGAAAAGAGGAATGGTAATTGCAAAACATATAACGGTAAATTCGAGGTACAAATAAAGTCAGCGCTGTGGGAATTCACCGTTTTCTCTAAAGAATACTCTTGAGAGAAAAGACAAATGACATAACAAAATAATTCAAAAATCGAGCTTAATGTATAGCGCTACGTTTTTAATTTGCATAGACAGAGCAATTTAGAGAACGTTTACTTGATCTGACTTTGTTTCATCTTCCTAGTGCACATTTCTTCAGATTGCTTCAACTTTGTAATCATCACCGATACATCATCTTCAAATAAATGTATTAGCCTGGTAGCAGCAGCCAACTTAACCAGCATAGAGACGTTCTGTTTCAGTGATTACAGACAGAGGTCGGTCAGCTCCAGCTGGTTTCGCTGCAATTCTAGCCAAAGAAGTGTCAGGAAGATTTGTTTTATGCATGTTTTTTTTTTTTTTTTTGGACAGAAAATATTCGAAAAACAAAAATATATACACAAGATCACTAGTTTATGTGCTCCTCTTGTGACATGTGATTGGTAAAGTCTTTAAAAAAAAAAGCCCAAAAAAACTCCCATGATTTTGGTGTCCTGGGGGTTATAAACAGAAAGTGTAATGTTGTCACAGAGTCAGTTTAGCTTTAGGGGATATCTTGAACCGCATCATTTGTTTATGTTTTGGCACCATCAAAGAAAAAAAAAGCTATTAGCAGTTCCTGTTGGATATTGACTCACGAATGCATGCTGTCTCTGGATTACTTTGATACTGATGTGAATTTAAAAAACGTTTTGTCTTTCAGACAAGATCTGCAGTTACAAGGAGCATATTGTTTTAAGGATTTTTCCTCGCACTGAGGAGATAATGATATCCTGTACAAGTGTAGCTAAGTCACGCAGAATCTAATTTATGTGTGGCACATCTGTGTGCTCAGCTCTTGACTGTTATGACTCAGAAGGAGTATGACACAAATTGTAGCCATCAGGCGCTAATGGTTTTAACGTTTCCTTAATTGCCTCCATGAGCAGTGTCACAAAGCCACATCCACTGCTGCAGCTCCAGCTGCTGATGGCGTCGGTAGGCGGGCCAAATCATTAGACCCAACTACAATAACTTGTCTGCTCTTTTAGTAATAGCAGCCTGTGTCCTTCCACTTTCACCTCACATGGTATCTTTGCCTCATGTCTTGCTATCCCTACCTCACCTTCAACACCTCCTCACCTCTGGTCAAAGTTAAAAATTTTGTTTACCTAATTTTCTCTTCCTGGTTCACGTTAGTGCCGATGATGTAAAACAGTATTAAAATAATGTATGACAATGAACCGCGGGTTCAATTCAGCCCAGTTACCAGAAGTGGCAGCACTTGTCTTGTTCTGCATTAATTTCAGTAAATATTTAATGAGCTGTGACAAAACAACGCGGGAAATCATAGAAGGAGCACAACCAGAAAACAATTACCGATTGTCACTTAATTGAGCCCAGAGTGTGGGAGCAAGCTGACAATACCTTAATTACAGTGTCATCGTCACAAAACTGGAAAAAGAGGTGGATTAACCTGCCAAACTGCATGGAACCGATGTATTTGAGCAAATATGGAGTTGATATTTAGCTCTGACTACATGCAAACACCAAACGCAACCCAGAGCCCAAATGTATCTGTAATGCATCACCAGCTATTGTATCCAATGAACTGTATGTGGCTTAAATGGACTAATAACCATCAGGGACTGAACAAAGATTTCTCTCCATCAACAAAACCTTCTCAATCAACCATTTCTCTAGCCTGGGCCCACGCATACCGTCTGTGTTGCTCCATAGAATTTCGCGTCAGTCTGGCCAACCTATCTATCCTCTGCTCTTCCTGATCCCGAAAAACTGGGAACCAATGAAAAACGAGCTTTTATGCCAGTGCGGGTTTAATGTGATGACGCACTAGTTAACCGACCTCAAACACATTTGTTTACAGCCAACATGGCGGCCATGGGGGAGCGGCAATCGTTCAATTTAAAAGATTTTTTAACAGCAGTTATGTTTACCTGGCAAAGCCGGCAAAACTCATTTGATGCCATTTTGCTTCTGCTCTGGTGAAGCAAACTACAGTTGGTGAGGTTTTTCGTTTTTGTCACTACGCCCACGTCACCGAAATTAGAGGTCTGATTGGTTGTAGCTCTGTCCAGTAGGACACAGAGGCATTATATAAACGCGAGTTAATGGGATCTTTGCCAGACCAAGCTCTGTCTATGAGCTTGGTGCGAAAGCCAGGCTACCGTTCCAGACATTTTTTTTTTTTTTTTTTCATGTGAAGCTTACATGTTGCTTAAATATTGTGAAAATAGAAGGTGGGAAGGTTTGGCTTTCATTAACTGTATAATTTACACATGAATATTGAAGCCACTCCATTGTCGAGCATCATTTCAGACACCTACTGCCAGTCCTTATGATGGAAAAATCCTCATATTCACAAAGCAAATTGCAAAATTCATGAATGAGAGTTGAAAATGACTATCTACACTTTGAAAATCTGGCTTGCACAATAAAACCAGCCTCAGCAACACAAAAAGTAAAACATGAGAAAATACTGATACATGTGGCAAAAATGAAGACAGTGACAGAAAATTGGCTAGTTAAATTTAGTATAATTAACACTTTGTTTCTATGGCATGTTTTGGGCTTCAGCTTCAACCACTTGAGCAGAGGAAAATAAAAAGAGATACTTTCTGTGTGAGCCAACATTTAGCACAGTCACTGTGTTTTAACTGAAGAACGAATTAACAAGGCTCCATCTGCCTACATACTTCAGGTCCAACACTTCCATCTTATTTTACTGATATTCAGTTATGTAGTGACAAACTGCTCAAAGTGGTGATATATTTTTAGCTGAAGAAAAACTCCTTCAGGGCTACAGCCTCAAGTGCCCAGGCCAGGCAATGTACATGACGTACAGCAGGCTATGTTGATAAGAAGCAAATAAGCACCAACAGCACACATACACAAACTGCTCGGAGTCAAACCTTTCTCTGATGTTTAGCTGCATATTAAATGTGTGAGGAAAATATGAATGTCACAATCTATTTTTATGTATGACAAGACTTATTTAAAGTTGCCAAGGACATTCTAGGTGTCAGATGACTATCATGTTTACAATCTTGAAGGAAATCCTTAATACCTTCCCTTTATTTTTCCTCAGAGATCTGTTTGTGTTTGACTGAATAGAAAGCCATTGCACTCAGGATTACAGAATTATAAAGAAAGAATCAAACAATAATCATAAACAATCTCTCAGCCACAATGATGAGGCAAACTGACAATCTACCAATTTGTGCTAATGTGAGTATAACAAATAACAAAAAAGAGTAGGCATTAGCTGCTCTTTTGACAATAACTCATAAAACAGCTAGCCCAAAATGGTGAGAGTTACTGATATTAAGCAAACACAAAGACATTTACTCAGATTCCACAGTACATACGCACAAATCACCTCCTACCTTCTTGAAGTGAGACAGGAAACTGCAAACTCCATCTTCTGACTTGAGGTTGAAGAATTAGGTCACAGGCCAGTCTTCACCAGTTTTTCTTTTCTCATAAAAGTTGCCACCCTGGGTTGGCAAATAAGGCTTAGGTTAGCTTTTAGTTAGCATCACATGGCTGCTGTTGATGTTGGGAAGTGATTGTATGTGATTACTCAGGCTGTCAAACAAACAGACATATTTAGTCAACATGACTGAGCTACCTTCCATTAACATTAACACAAACTGCCATTAGCTTTACATTAAGAGACAATATAATCCAGCATTTTCCCTTTCAAAATAAAGCGCTGCAGTCATTGTATGTGTTACATTATCCAACTCACCTACAGGGAGCTATCATGTTTCACAGGTGTTTGTCATCACAATATTAGTTTGGTTCTCTCCAAATTCTTCCAGAAAAGCCAGTTTCTGGTACCAAGGCTATTTCACAATATGCAAATTTTCAGTCTCTATGGAAGTACCAACTGTGCCATCATAACCACAGCCAAAAAAAAAAAATTAATTAAGTTGTAGATATGTTCCTGCCACTTCACATTTAGTCTGAACAAGCGTCAGCTCCTGGTTCAGTTTCCATCGTTCAGGCCTTTTTTTCTCCACAGGAAACAGTTTGACATGTCATAGCAGGAAAAGCACAGGTGTGGTTAATAACATGGATGACTTAGAAGATTCCTGCTGTTCACACAATTAGCTCCACCTGTGTTTTCTCCTGCTATGTCAATTCAAAATGTCTGCCGTGAAAACAAGGCCTATCCTTACAATGCTTGTTAGCAGCACTATGACACTTAACATTTTTTTTTGTCATCTTACGCTTTCCCTCTTGTTTCCCTGATTATTATTATTTTTTTTTTCTTTTCTTTTTTGGCTATACGCACGTTAACTTCTTGCACACACTTCACATTTGCACATTTTATCAGTTTAATAATGCGTTCTGATCAGTCAAGCAGCCCGTTGCTGGAGGGCTACGGTCCAGTCTGACACTGCTGACGGGACACGATCTGACTGTTGGCAGACTGGCCTCCTTATTTAATGCTACTGCTGCAGCAGAATTAGTGGCCAGTTTTTACAGCACCACCACCACCACCACCCCACGCACACATTTGTTAGCAACTTTTAGAGGACCTTGGTGTTAAGAGTTTATGCTCAGTGTTATTTGAGAGTGTTTGACCTCCAATACAACTTTACTAAATTGACTAAATCCCATTAAGGTAACTTTTTTTTCTCTTAGATGTAAATGAAGACACTTGGGCACTTCTTATAGGTTTTTTTTTTCTTTTTTCTCCTTACAGATATGCAAATGCAAATGTATAATCACAGCCAGTTTTATAGTCCCGAGTTGCACTTGAATGGTCCATATAGCTGTGAACTCACATCACATAACTTCCAATTTTTCACATAATTGGTACCTTGTTGTATTTCATCCCTGCCGTTTGGCAATCTCATAATGCCTTGACTTTTAAAAACCCATAATTCAGATGAAAGATTGAGTGACTCACAGCCAAGTAGAGCTGTTTTCTCCAATGGCCTTTTGAAATTCAGCCAAGCAAAATCTCTGTTAATTAGAAGTGAACAAAGATGAGGGAGTGAAGGAGGAACACTGAGGCTGACAGCAGTTTCCGCGCCCTGGAAGAAACAATGATCTGTTTGTGGGTGTTGGTTCTTGGGCACTGACGGAAAAAAAAAGAAGAAAAAAAAAAAAAAAATGAATGATGACAAAGTAAAAAAAAAAAAAAAAAATTGTAGAATGTGAAGTGGGCGGTGATCATCAGTCAGTAGTGATTTCACATATCTTCATGAAAACAGAGCCAGATGTTGTAAAGCCCCTGGAATCTTTACAAACATTTATTTAGCATAGCAAACAGAAATGAAATGTGGTACAGTATGTCATGTAATTATGCAATTTGAATTTGATGTCGAGTAATTTAATCAAACTCCCACATTAATTTGCTTAAGAGGTTGAAATAGTAAACAAGAATATTTCCTCATCTGAAAATGTATGCATTACTTCGGTTTCACCCTGGTTTAGAGGGAAGTCCTTCTCTGATCCTCATGTGATTCTTTTATGTTTTTAATCTGTGAAATATCAATTCCATAGCAAATTATCTACCCACATACAAACATCTGATAATGGGTCATGTTTGTTTTTCCTCTTTTTCAGAGTTTTTCTCATGGATTCCTTGAATTGATGACTTTTATTGAGGCTTTTGTAGAAATAATTAATGAGAGCTTTGATAGCATTTTCAGAGGAAATTTGGGGCTAATCTAGCTGCTCAGCATGGTGACAATAGAGGCAAAGGCCATTCTCAAATCCATCAAAAGAATAAAATCTTGAAAGATAATGACACGGGTGACATGGATGACTGAGTGGATTCCTAAATCACCAGCGCTGAGTGACTGTGGATGTTGATAAATCTGTTCTGAATGTTCTGAAACCTGGACAGTACTAAATAGGCTGGGCTGAAATCTCATCCTGGTGATAAATTGCCAAAGCCTGGATTCAGCATCATGAGCAAAGCACGTTCCTGGGTGTGCAAAGACAGGAAATAAACCTGACAGATCCCCATACTGTTTCGCTTTTGGTTGTTAGCATTGAACCATGTTTGGAATTGTCAAATTAAAGCACATCGGTCTTTGAAAGTCACTCCTTTTCATGCCCTTGATACGAGTAGACAACCGTTCCATGGGAATTGTTTCCAAAATGTCAAAGCTGTTAGTCTTTTTTCGACACAAATGGAAACATTACTTTTGGCTTTAAGGGGCTCAATTGTCAAAGTGGCTGCTCGAGTATATTCTTCTACATCTTATCAGATCCATGTAACTGCGCTCATTCTCTACAGACGATTGGTTGCAAAGCTAACTGTTTTGGTCGACTTATTTTTCGCACAGGGAAGGTATCGGCTCAGCGTCTCCTCTATTGTTTCTGGGATAATAAGGCACAGTGGGCTACCTGAACTTGAGAGCAACTTTCACCTTCAGTGTGGCTTTGAAGGAGCGGGCATTTATCACCATCAGCATCCACAAGGCTCCACTGCTCATTCACACATTACCTTAATTAGGATTTTATGAGAGGTCATTCCTCTTACTCTGCCACTTAAAGAAGTGCACTATAGACATGAAAGGGGCAAAACAAATCACATTTATTATCTCCGTTAACTCACCTAAATTCACAGTGCTTCACATAGAGCAATAAGAGATGTTTAGAGTGCTACTGTAAAATTGGACTGTAAATGTACTCTCATGGGTAATTAAAGATTAATTTATAGCTTTGTGTTACCAGTGATATCCCACCGCCACCACCTCCATTTCCTGTCATTACCAGACATGCGTTGCCCAGATGAGAGCTTAAGAGCTGCATATAGAGTTCATCAAATCTTGTTGGCTCAAGTATATATTGTGTTTTCTTCTTTAGCGGTTAGTCTACTGTTAAGTTAATCATGTGTAGGTTTTCTACAGTTTCCACCATAAAACATTTGCTAAATCCTGACAGTTTATCAGAATCTTACAACTTAAATGATAACCTGACAAGAAAAGTGCAGGCTTTAATACAGGGAGTTATACAAGACAAATTTTTTCAAGCCACAACAAGAAATCTGTCAACATCTATGTTACAGCAGGGTTGCAAACCCAGGCCGCTGGTTTGTGAGCACAGCTCTGAACCAACTGAGCTAACAAAGATATGGGTATGACACGTGCTGAGGAAGTGCTTGGTTAGCTTTATTGTAGTTTTAACCGATCTTTATTGCAGATCTGAAATGTTACAGAACAAAGGAGGGTGCTCAAATCAAATAACTAAATGGCACAATTAAAAACAAAACAAATGCAGAAATCCAAATAGAAAAGAGCACCGAAAATAACAGTCCAAAAATGATTTCATATGATATGAAAAGATGATCCAACAGAAAGTCCACAGCACAGTTTATAAAAACGAGGGAACATGGGAGCAAATGCAAAAGCTCAGCAACAATATAAAACAACCCCACACAGAGTAGGCCACGAGGCTGGGTTTAAGTACCAGAACAGCACGATCACATGACATTGATGTGATGATTAAGCACAAGTGAACTAAATAACACATGATTGACAAATGACAAAGCCCGTGTTAACGCAGATGCCGACAAAGGTCAAAACGATAACACTATATCGGAAATCTGTCAAACACTTTGCATCTAATGGATTAAAAACACAATATTCACCAATCACTTTACTAGGAACATTCTTACATTTGTTTGTTTCTGTAATTATCTAATTGGGAAATCAGGTGTTAGGACTGTGATACATAAAGTAATGCTGATACAAGTCAGGAGCTTCAAGAAATGTTCACGTCAAACAGGAATGGATGAAAAACTATAAATTTTGACAGTTGCATGTTGATGCCAGAGTGTTTTGAGTTTTTCTAACACTGCTCGTACTAGAATATCTACTGAGATCACTTTCAACAGTTTCTTGAATGAACATATAGTGAGCCACAGATGTGTGGAAGGAAACACCTTGTTGATGAGAGAGGTCAGAAGAGAATGGTCTGACTGGTTGGAGTTGACAGAAAAGGCTGCGGTAACTCACCCATTCCTTACAACTGCAGTGAGTTGAAAAAGCATCTCAGAATGCACAACACGTTGAACCTTGAAGTGGACGAGCTACAACACCCGAAGACTGCATCAGGTCCCACTCCTGTCAGCCAACAGAAATCTGAGGCTGCAGTGGGTACGCACCAAACATGGACAGTTGAAGACTGAAAAATACAACCTGATGTGATGAATTTTGATTTCTGCTGAAGTAAACAGATGCTAGAGTCAGAAATTTGCTGTCAAAGGCATAAAGGCATCGGCTCAACCTGCACCATCATGCTGTAGTGTAATAGCACAGCCAACACAGTCATCCTAACACTAATGTACTAATGTTGTACTATGTTTTATTGTTTGATATATTTGTAGTTATGTGCTCAGGGAACAGCTGCAAATTAGTTATGAGCTAAAAAGAAAATGGTGCAGTTACATTTATAACAAGTGACAATGTAAATGTTACTGCAGTGAGTTCTGTGTACTTTAGTAATCACATATCTGCAGACTAACTTCTATAATATATTTAGGAATATATGGTGTTATGAAGTCTCAAACCACATTAGTGTTAGTAGATCTTGAAGTGACTAATCTACAGAAAACCCCGATCCACAAACTTCCAGCATAGTTGTCAATAAAGGAAGCCCAGACAAAGTGATTTGAGCCTTTGAAGCGTTTGAAAGGGCATGTCTTTGTATGATCCCGTTAATCAAAACGTGCTTTAACATGACTCATTAGACTGTGTGACAGGTGCAGTCAATACCGAGCCAGCATCACTTACTTGCAACTGGAAGCCCTGTTGTGTAGCACTAATCTGGCAATCAAGCAGTATCAAATCGAGAGGTGTCTTGCTTCATCACTCTACTGTGTGCCTCCGTCAAGCACTCTGGTCCAGTTATGCAGTTAGCAGTGCCTTGGGGATAGAGGAGGAAGAAAGAAGGGAAGTTGGTAAAGATCAGGAAATCAGAAAGGCTTCTGACGCTCTGATGGTTAATTTCCTCTCATCAGATCCAGAATCCAGGACACAGAGGCGTTAGCGTCCCGCACTGACAGCTAATCAACCCCTCATTCTTATCAAATGTCAAATCGAGGCAAAGAATTCTGGCTCCTCATCCATTTAATATTGTCTTATGGCCAGATTTGTCTTCAGCTCAAACAAGCGAACACTCATCATGTCAGACTTCTATCATCCTTGTCATTCAGAAAATAAGCCCATATCCCCTTAATAAAAAAGTGAAATGAATAATCTAATCTGCAGATATTAGATCTGTCTTATTTGGAGTGGGCTGAATGGATAAAGGAAGGTGGGAGTGTGGGTATAGACTAATGCACTTTTTTCAGCTCTTGGCCAAACAAAGTAGAGCAAATGCTTCTTCTGCTGGTGTAGTCTACGTGCACATCATTAATCAGGAGGCACAAAAATGGAAGTTTGCTGCCTCTTGTCGACAGTGTTTCAAAGAAACACGCGAGCCAGGGAAACACAGTAAGTATGCTTATCAGCATACTTACTGTGTGGGAGTGTAGGCACTATGTCTTTGTTCACTGTGAGTATACTGTATATATACCTCTACGGAGATTCCTGCAGAGGTTCTTGTCTTGTGTGTTTACAAAGCATATTTTTGAGACGAGATAACGGAAGAGAGGATGAAGTTTTCATGAAAAGATAGAGGCTGCATCTTTTGTTCCATCATAAAAGAAAAAAAAAGTATCAAAGCATTGTGAAGGCTGCATGGCACCATTTTTTAAATTTTAAACATTTTTTATCAACATGGTGCTGACTTGGCAGAGCTTTGCCTCTGAGAGACTGATGAAAAAGGGATGGCCTCATGAAGGAAGCGGCCTGCTGCATCCGTGGTCGTTGTTATCGTTTGAATCCAGCGCTGCTGAGTGTGAACCTCAAGCCCCCCCCCACACTCCTCCTGTAAAGATGGAAAATGACCTGTCCTCACTGCCTGGCACTCTCTCCGTCTCCACTTGACTCCGCGCACCCTTCCTCAACATAAGCGATCGTGACCTTTTGATCTCAAAGTCTAAAGTCTCCGCATTGTCTTGTGACCTATTGTGTCTGATCCATGATGCTCTCAAGAAACGCAGCAGGAGCGTCTCCCAGGAAACCTCTGATTCCATCTGCTCAGAGAAGAGTAGCTACCACTACCTGGCTAGGGTTGGTGTGGCAGATAGAGAGAAGTTATCAAGTAAAGTTGTTCCGGGCATCGTGCCTGTCAGTGATTCAGTATTTTTGGCGTGTTCTTTTTTCTTTTTTTTTTTGCTGCTTTTTTTTTTTTTTATAAATCTCATCTGCAGCAAGAAAATGCTTTCTGTGTGAGGGAAAGTGTGACCAAATGTGTGAACATAAACTCAGGTTTCTTAATCGCTCCGACCAGCAGTTTCAAATGTGCCGCTTACGTGCCAAATCTCTCTCTCTCTCTCTCTCACTGAGTAAACACACATGACAGTTTCTACATTTAAGGGAAACTGGGGCTTTCCAAAATACTCTGATAGCAGTTAGTGTGGGCCAAATCCATATTTATAAGCGACAGCCGGGCGACATTCTTTGCCTTCAGCAGACTGTGCAGAGCAGTAAATTGAATTCTGCCACGCAGCTCTCCCTGACAGAATGCTGAATAAGTGAGAGGATCTGTATTTTAGAGAAATGCATGACTGGTAGCCCGCATACACATTAGAATAAAAATGATATGTTGGCTGGAAAACTCTCATGGCACTTGACAGACAGTGCAACTGCACAATAGTAGCTGTTTTTAAAACCGGACATGATGGGGAAGAGGGGAAATGTTTTTATATTGTCATTAAAAAGCTAAAGATTAATGGTATTACAGTTTATTTAGCCTCGGAGCTGTGGACTTTAGAAAATTCTACAAAATACTGGAAGGCTTCCAGAATAGATTAGGGCAATGTAAATAAATATTTTATTCACTCCGTTTTTCTAATTTGGTCAAAACTTTACAAAATTGATTTTTTTTCCCCCTAGCCCTAGAGACAGGAAAACGATTCCTCGGAGCTTTATGTGTAGTGCAGTTGGCAGCTTTTTCTTTTCTGAATTAAATTCTCTCATACTATTGCAATGTGGATTATTATGTATAATTAATAACAGCCACAGTAGCAGCCTTTATTAAGTCTGACAGAAAATAATTTAAGGTTGTATATGAATGATTTTTTTTTTTTTTTTTTGTGGATTAAAAAAAAAAAACACAATATCCTGTCTATATTCCTGCATACATTATCTTGCCAACTATCCAGGTCAGGTTAAACCAATGGGCCAGACTTGGTGACCTCCCCACAAATTCCCTCGCTGTTCCTCGAGGATCCCATGGCGGTTTGAGGTCAGCAGTGAGAAACCCCTAATTATACCTTGGAATATAAGACCATCAACTGCACACTGAGTGTCTACATAATGTATGTAGTGGCATATATATAGATTCTCTCTCTCATTCTTCTCTCTTTCTGCTGCTATTTGTGCCTGGCAAAGCAAGAAAAATAAAAGTAAGTGCTAAGGTTTTACACAACATTTATTATTAACACGAACAATATATTATCAAACCCCCAAAGGGGATTTAAAATGGTCAGAGTCTTGTGTAAGTATCACCCTCGTTTGTTGTATCAAAAGTTCACCCAACAATTTAATGATCAGAAAAATGTCTTCAATTCAGCGAAACAGAACGTACACAAAGGCAACAGAGAAACAACAGGAATGGTATACTGCAATTACAGATAGGCGCTTTAATTAGATGTTTTGTTCTATGTCCTAGTTTAAAATTCCCTAGCTGCCAACTTGGGATTGTTCTTCAGCGTGAATCTTCTCTGTGTTCTCTGCTGTGCTGTTTCGCCACCATGGCTCGATTCATGTCAAAACGAGCTGCTGTATGCACCGCATTGCCCTTTTATTCCTGCACTCTCGTCTGTTTTGGATATTCTACTGTAGCGTTGGTTCACAAATTTTTTTTTTTTTTTTCATAAATACAACCGTGTCGAGGCAGCGCTGATTGGCAGAAATAGCATCAGTGAGTTTGGAGCCAAAGAAAAAGCTATCCGTGCAAGGAACAACCATGGAACTTGCAGAACTCTGCTGATTTGTCTGCGCACTCAGCTCGCTTTTGGATATGGATGATAGAATTTAGTTAGAGGAAAATACTGTCTTTTGGCAGTAAAAGGACAAAAAAAAAGCTCTGAAAAACATGAACGACACGATTGTCTTTAATCCACTTTGACTTCTCGTGTGTGGTTGTGAAGCAAAGGCTTAGACTGCACAACTCTGGGTGTTCTGCCCATCACACTTCAACGTGTCAAAAATGCAGTCAGCGCGGCGTATCACAGCTTTTCAAATCCGCTGCTGTGTCTATCCATTCAAATCAATACATAGATAGAGCACGTTAATGAAGGCAACGTAAATAATTAATACCACAGCAGTGTGCTCACACGTGCTATTTGCAGTGACAGATCATCCGCTGGGCCTGTAACGCTGCTAATCATAGACTACAACAGTTGCTCCCAGGCGTCAGCATCAGTAGCTGTACTGTAGATGCAGATGTACAGTAACTGTGATGAGTGCTTAATAATGATGGCAGTACAAAAAGACAAGCTGCTTCTCATGGGTCAGCTTGATGTTTGAAAAATACAGCAGCAGGATAGATTATAAGAGTACTTGATGTTATGACATTAGGAAGAGATTGCAGGTTTTTTTTTTTTTTTTTTTTTTTAGGTTATTTTTATCACATTTCTACTCATTTACAAAGACCGGAATATAAAGTAATGGTGGGGGGGAGATTAAAGAGAAGGGTGGGAGGGACGCAAATGTCAGACATGAAACCTCGACATCAAAAGCACAACACACACACACACACACACACTCTCTCACACTGCTCAGCTCTCGGTTCTTCTGGTGTTGTTTCCTTTTTTTCAGGTTGAAGTGCTGTACATTTGTATGAAGCAATCTTTTTTTTTTTTTTTTTTTTTTTTTTTCGAGCTCATCTGAAGCCCTTCAGATTCTCTTTTCATTACTTCACGTTTGATTCTGAGCTGTTTCATTCCTCGGTTTATACTGTACGTTGTGGAACGGTTGGGAAAAAAATCTTTTCACGGGTATTGTTGCCTTTCATAATATGGGTATAGATTTTAGTAGAGATGCGAAAACACCCTATCTTTCTCTTCTTCAAATTGATGTGTTTACTTTCTTTCCACCAGGGTGGAAAATTATCCTTAGCTGCCTGTTGATCTAATCACAAACAGAAAGACAATAGAACACAAACAATGGAATAACAATGTATACATGAACACTATTGTATGGAGCATTTTTCATAGTTTTTATAGAGTTTATTTCATCACTTAAGCATTTTGAAATGACCAGAATATATTTACTTTTTGCACAAATGTTTTTTTTCTCCCGTGCTTCTGATTTACTGAGACAGATAACTCGAGGCCCCACCTAAACTTGTGATGAAACCTTTGCCCTTGGTTGTGAAGTATAGCTAATGTCTGCGGGTGTGCGGCTCATCTACTGAGATGTTTCCAAGCAGACAACAGATCGATACGATTTGATTCAGCCCAGATGTCTCCCTGCAGTATCACACGGTGCAGTGTGATACAATTCAGTACAGTGTGATGCAATGCTGTGAGCATTTTCATTGTAATTCTAATAACATATAGTTACACCCTGTTTGAATCTCATTCATTAAACATGATCTTGGTCATCATTACAAACACACACACACACTACATACAATTACATACTACATACAATACATCTATCTATCTATCTATCTATCTATCTATCTATCTATCTATCTATCTATCTATCTATCTATCTATCTATCTATCTATCTATCTATCTATCTATCTATCTATCTATCTATCTATCTATCTATCTATCTATCTATCTATCTATCTATCTATCTATCTATTACATACATACATACATACAACATCATGCAAGTATGATAGTATTGTATTCATCTACAACTGTATTCATACGATTCAGAACTACATCCATTTAATTTGTTTGATTAAGTTTAATTAAGTTTAGTTTTGATATGGTGTATCGTGGCAGGACGCTTCTTGGAAGTCATGATATGAACATGTAAATCCAAAACATAATTGGTGTTGAAACAGAGTGAGAAAGAATTACATCAGAAAAAAGTATATTGTAATTTGTTCTTCTGATTCTCAAAACACATCACATCTGTGCTACAATGATAACAGTATACTTCACAGAAATGAATTTCATTTACTAGTGATCCCATACAAATTATACAAATATTTTCTATTTTCTATTTATATATATATATATATATATATATATATATATATAGAGAGAGAGAGAGAGAGAGAGTATGTATTGTATGAATGTATGTGTATGTATTGACAGGGATCCACATTTTGACCACAAAAGCCTCACAACTGTGTGAAAAATATGACCACTCACCTACAATTGCATGATTGCAACAAGATATAGACCTTGTCGAACCATAATCCTCTCAACTTAAAGCTGAGGATTTCCCCAAATCCATATGCTGCCACCACCATGCGTCACCGTAGTCATGGTGTTCTTTTGGTCACGTGTAATGTAAGTTTTGTGCTGAACGTACTGAAAAATATCTGAGAATTATGCCCAGACATCTCAATCGTGGTCTCATTAGACCAAAACATATTTTAACATGGTTTTGGGTATGTTTTTGCTAAATGTAGCCAGACGTTTGTTTTTCTTTGTTACAGAAGGACTACATTCTGCCACCCTACCCCCTTATCTATGAGAAATACTGAAGACTGTACACACATAGTACAAGACAAGAACTTACCGGAATTAATTTCACACTGTGATGTCTGTCGAGTTCAAGGAAAATTGGAAATTCTTTTGTACCCTTATCCTGACTGATATCTTTCAACAATAGGATAATTTTGATCCTTTGTTTGCTCATTACAAACCAAGCTTATCCTTTTTTATTTTCCATCAGAGGAAGCCTGCTAGAATAGCTTAACTGTATTTGGTGTTAATCAGAATCATTTACTAGAATCAACAACTATTTAATATGAATTTGATCATGGCCACATCCCCAACTACAGAGGGTGTGCGAGCAAATCATTTCAGAATTTAATTTTCTTCTAAAATATTTAGATTTTTTGCTCAGTTGAAATGTACGTTATAGGTCAATTTATAGGTGGAAAAACATGGCATTTCAATAGGGATGTGTGGACTTTCCATCATACATCGTGGCTTATCTTGCGCTGAATTTAGGAATCACTCTTTTTGTAGCCTGATTCATCACTTCCAATTATCTGCAGTTACATGTATATTCACACGTTCAGTATTCGTGACATCCAAAATGCACATTGGGTCATGTTGGTTATAAACTTTCCACCTGAGGAAAAGAATTGCTCAATGGGCTTCTGGAAACAGAGAGTTAAGTGTAAATTGAAGTGACACCAAACTGAGATGGACTTGTGAACCATTCTGTGAATGGGAGACGATGGTGAAATGCCACGTCGTCTCCTACAACTAAAAAGCTTTTTGAATTCTTGACCTCACCTGCCCCCTTTTATTTTTCTCTCATAGTAGTTATTAGGAAATAACAACAGACACAATGTGTTCGGTGTCCTGGTAGATGGATGGTGTTTGGAAGAAAACTGAGACAATCTGTAGAGATGAGTCGCTATTACAGTTATTGAAAAAAAACAAAAAACAAACTAAAATAAAAGTACAATTGACATGGACTGCATCTGATTGTTTTGATCCTGGGTTCAGTGTAATACAAACTGATTGATGCTGATTATCTTCACTTCAACAATAATCTTGAAGTATCTGCTCAATTTTTCACAGCCACTCTGATCAACCTGAGATACTGGCAAATTAAATGAAGTGTCCAAGTATATGGGGCGCTAGTATTGATTTTATTCTTACCCGCATTATTTCCTGTGGTAATAACAATATTGTTATCCATCCATATATAATAGATCTGTTACAGTTTACACAGTGCTTGAGTCATACTTGGCCTTGAGGACTGTGTACGTTTGGAATGAAAAGATAAATGTCTTAATGTGCTCTGATGTTATTTGTGAATATGATATATTTTTGTTCTACTTTATTTTCATAATTATTTTATGTGAATACAATATCCTCTAACACAATCCTGCTCTGTTGATACTCAAACCCAGATTGAGTCTTAAGTGGGCAAAATCTTAGCTTTTGACTCAAAATACTCACAGTTGCATTTGACAGACGGTATTTATCTACAACAGCGTTTTAACAATGTGACACAGAATACCTGCCAGCGGATTCTCATTAGACCGAAACAAGGAGAGGAACACTTTCTTTATTGCTTTACAACTTCATGTTGGTGCATTACCATCCTTAAGCTGAAAATTGCTGAGGGGTTCTAGGATATAGGAGACTGCAGAGAGTTTGTGTTCTTCTGTACGAAAATAAAGATTAGTCAGAGTTCACATTCTAGCCCGAGTACATCTTCTTTGCTCTATTACGAGGGAGGTGAGAATGTGGCTGCAGTGCAGTTAGTGATGCAGGTTGAGTGGGAGTGGGAGCGGAGAGAAGGCGGACAGGTGAGAAGCACCTCGCGGCACCGGTTCACATTTGAAGTTTTGAATAAAATATCTTGAGCTGTAGTTGAAAAGAAGTTGTTGAGTTTGCCTTTCATCTAAAACCATCAAGCCATCGTCAAAGATAGAGTTTGTTCAAGTGTTTAGTGCTAATTAGAATATTAGCATGCTAACATTTCAGCTCAAAAGCTCAAAAGCCCCATTGTGCTTCAGCGTTCAGAGCCTTCTAGCATGGACGTAGAATCTTAAGCTTTTCTTACTATTTCAAACCCATCATAGTTTTTTAATTAATAAACATGTCTGTCATTGTTGCTGATATACATAGAAAACTTGGGATTATAACTTTTAGAGAAACACTCTTCTTTTCTTTTAACCTTTCAGTCATTTCTTACTTTGGTAGAGCAGGAATAGTACTGATTTGTGTTTCTGACACTTTCAAACAGAAAATTTGAAGTGAAGTCTTGTCATTTCAGAGGAACATTGTACATTAAAAAAAAAAAAAATCCACGGATCAGCGATGCTTCCAACATGTTCCCATGGTAATTTATGGACAAAACTTTATGGATTTTAAATGTGAAATATGTGTTTTTTTTTGCATAAATTTCCTGTGTTATTAAATTGACATTAGCATGCCAATAAAAAGCCTTGGCGAGATCTAAAATGAGTTTTTCAGCAATGCAAAAAAACCTTTACATCCACTTTGCTTTTCAGTTTGTAGAGATTCGGTTTGTGTAACACGTGGGGTCACTTTTTATTTGTGATGAACAAACTGGGGTCACGATAGATGCCTCACATTAAACTGGGGGCAGTTTTGTGGGAACCTGTGACAAGCTTGGTGTTAATAAGGGGATGAAAATGTGAGCGAGTCAGTTGATTATACAGAATCCTCTCTCTCTCAGCAGGGGCTGCTAATTCTGACACCTGCATGCACAAAATCATTAATCAGTGAATGTTTCGAATTATGTGAGAGACAGCCCATTCATATCATTATATGCACACACACACACACATATATATATATATATATATATATATATATATATACTACACGTTTTTGTACTACTACTGTAGAGCATTAAAAATACTAAACATTTTTGTGTATTATTGTGTATTATTGTCATGTCCGGGGGTTATTTTGTCTCATTTCGCATGTGCGTGTGTGTACACTGTTCATTCTCACAGTAACAGATATTCCAGACGATATCTGCGATGTTTGGGAGAGGGTTGAGGCTGGAGCAGGAGAGGAGCAGATGGTGAAGAATTCTCAGGGTTTATTTCAGGAGAGCTCAGTCTTTATGGCTCATATACCAACTTAATCATGAGACAGAGGGGGTGGGGGTGGGGGGTGAACCCCTGGAAAAAGGATTTAAAGAGGAAGGGAAATCTTCATTAAGAGAAGACGAATCCAGGATCCCTCATAAATTGACTGTCCGGCTACAAAAACCCCTCCTTAAAACTCTGACAATGTATAACGGAGATTGGAGGTAATAAAGTGTGACTATTCTCCTGTAAAAAGAAAAAAAAAATGTTGTTAGCCACCTCTAGATTGGAGTAAAGAAGCTTAACTTTAACAAACTGTTTATTATTGTTACCATGACAATGAACTTACATGCTAGTGGTATAAGAGCAAGGGCAAACAACCTGTATGGATGCCTTAAAGCATCTGAAAATCCTCCGTCTCGGGTTATTATTAAATTTATACAATTTAAGAAGAATATTTGGTGCATCATGGAGGCTTTATTTAAGCATCTAAAACTCATCCGCAGGTGCAGTGCATATACAGGACTAACACTTTGATATGAATCATGGTGTCATCAATCTCCACAGACAGGGACTGCATCTATAGTCTAAGGCAGGTGTGGGATATGATCACTTTATGACTTGCCAGCAGCCCTGCACTCTCAAATATCTCATAATATTCCCAGTGCTTATAGAAAACAGAAAAATACCACCCCGGTTTACTTCCAGTGTTTTGTTTCATTCATTCATTTATTTATTTATTTTCTGCTTCCAGATAGACGCCTTCTTGCAAACTGAAATCATTATGTGTTGATGTACTTGCGTCTTCCTTTAACCATGTTTTCATGGTAATTAGAAGGTGGAGAATTGTTTCCTTTTGATCCAGATAAATAGAAAACTGGTAACGCTCATAGTCACGATCATGGTTGGTAATTATATACATAAAGCCAGATTCCTGCCAGGCTTCTTCCATATGTTGTAATTTGCATTCATGCATTTTTCATTTATGTAAAATACACAACAAGTGAGAACGATTAGAGAGGAATATTGATGTGTAATCCTTGTATAATAGTGTTTATAGGGTTAGTGTTTTCCCTACTATAATACAAGTTAATAAGAACCCCCACCCTCACCTCCACACCCCCATCTGGCCAAACATGTTTTGTTTTTAAATGCCAAATAACCATGCATTAAGAAATCAATAATCATTTTCCTCTGTGTGGCCTGAAGGTGTTGCAGTTGTTTTTTTTTTTTCCCCTGCAGCTGAACCAACAAAACATCGCTGGTCGTACGTCACATCTGCTGTCACTAATTAATGTTAACTCTGTCAGGAACTTGATGAAGTTCAACTTGGCTCTTGTTGGGCGTGTGCCGCTGTCACAGTAGCTGTCACAGATAGTTTGTGAGCTTCCACTCAGTGGAAAAAAAAAAAAAAACACACACACACACACACGTTTTCTTTAGCTCCAACAAATCTAACAGAGTAAGACATGGCCCTCCTAGTATAGCAGGTCATGTCATGTCACTGTCGGGGCTGGTGTTTTCCCAACTGAACTTACATTCGTATCGCTCTATAATTTAAGATTATAGACTTTATATTTATAAGAACTGTGGCCTTTGGTAATTGGATTGAGAAGCTCATAAAAAATAAGGTGTGTGAGATTAACAATGCTGCAGCTGTGTTATTTCAGTGTGTCAGATACACAGGCTATCTAATCAACATTTAATTAACATAAATTAAGCATTGGATAGTGCAGGACGGAGGCAGATACCCAATATTAAAAGACTAAAATGGGACTGGGGCCAAGAAAAACATCAAGAGGACATACAAACAGCATGCTGAACGGTTTATGCTCAGATAATCATAAAGCTAATGCTATGTTTCAGCAACATATATTTAAAAAAAAAAAAAAAGTTCTGTGATGAATAGAAACTGGATTCAACCATTGTTCTTTGCAAAATTGGGCAACACAGAGCAGCAAATTGTCCTTCAACCATTTATGGTAGAAACGGAATCCTTTCCAAATGCCATTCCCGATGGTGTGATGACACTTGCGGCAGTGAAAATGAGCTTTGTGTCACTCTGGGTATTGAAATGGGCTTGCTCCAATTTACACTTTAAATAGTGTAAAATGCTGTAAACATCGACTTCACAAATGATCAAAGCCTCAACATTAGAGGGGAGAGATTAGGGCAAGGCAATAGCTGAACGTTATTTACATTTTAGCTTTAAATAAGCAAGTCCGTTGTGATGTTTCGTAACTGCTCTGAGAGCCATAGTTACTCTCAGTCGACTTCAGAGAGTTGATCTTGTGATAAAATTTCATGTTCAGTGTGGGGCTCCTCAAAGAACAGTTGATATTACAGTTACTACGCTTTCTCAAGTCATCAAATAAGAGTTCATTAGTGTAGCATTCATTATAAGATAACTGTCCCTGGTTTGCCTTTGCACGTATGATTCCCACTGCTTTTTCACACAAGTTGTGTTCTGGCCACATATCACATGACATTGCTCAGTGACACTGTCAGTCCTGAGTAAAAAGCAGATGTCTTTCTGCTTAATGGAACAGAATGGCCTTTGACTCGAGTTTTTTATAAGTGACAGTTTTTACGCTTCACCATAAGACTGTGACTGCGACAGTTTTAAAAGATTTCTTTAATGTTAAAAAGTGATTCTCAAAGGGGAACTATGACGTAAGCAGCAAGATAAGATAGAATTTTTAAAACACCAGAGTTTTTCAATATTTTATTGGAATATAAAGACTTCAAGTCCAGTGAATGACCTTAAATAGCACAAAGGTATCTGGTGAACGGCCCAAAGTAAGAAAAAAGTTTAAAGGAGTCCCAGAACACATTTTTTTTTTTCAACTATTGCAAACTGTTCTTTGAGCCTCTATATAGCATATGTAATTTTTTTTTTTTTTTTTTTGAGAATGGGCTGAGAATGGCCCAGGAGTACTGCTAGAGGGCCTAATACAACCCCATGATAAGACCCTAGAATAAAACGACGATTTTCTAGTAACTATGTGTAAAGTTAGCTGTAATAACACTAGTATTACAACTATCCTGCACCCTATCTAGATGCTAGCATACATTTTTTTATATTCCTAACATTGGAAGAGCATTTTAACTTCTTGAGCCTCAACGCCCCCCATTACTGGGGGCAAAGTTGGTTACATCTGATTTCACAGCGTTTAACGCTGGCCATATCTAAACATCGGCATGTGTTATATCCTCTGAGATGTCAGAATCTCCACCGCAAGAACGCTGCTTTTCCTAAACATAGTCCTTGGTCCTGATATTCCCAGTACATCCTGGAACATTACATGTGTGCTCCAACATTGTTTTTCTGTTTTTTCTCTCGTCTAGCACAATCATTAGCAGTAGTTTGAGCTAACACTCACTGTCCTTTAGCGTACTGCTGACACTAGAAAGGGGGCAGGATATGCAATTATTATATTAAGGGGGTATATTTAGGTGGGAGAGAGCTTCTATTACGACATATCGCAGCCTGTTTTACCACAGCCATTTCAAGTTTACAAATTTGCATGTAGAGGAGGTCAGAGATGGAGATGAAGTTTTGGTGTGTGTCCTTTGGACACACCAAACTGTCTATATTCAACAACAACAAGGTAAATGTGGTTTTAGATTCTATGACCCCTTTAAAGTCACAAAAACTGAAAAAAAAACACACCCAAAAACAGGAAAGCTGTTTGAAACCACTTTCCTGCAGCAATATAAGTAAATGAAGCCTTAAAGTTAATGCAAACAGTAACTACAGATGTCTAAACATTTGCTGATTATGTTCAAACCCCCCTGTATAAAGATAGTGTTTGAACAGAGTGTCTTACTACACCCTCTGATGCAGGAATTAGCAGTGAATACTGTTCCCAGAATGCTGAGAGAAAAAAAAAAGTAGTAACAGGAAGAAAAAGTGGTTGGTTTGAGGTTCATCAGCAAGATAATGACCCAAAACATTAGAGGATCAGAACTAGACAGTTGCTTCACATGGTGGCAGACCAGCACTGACACAAACTCCACCCTTAAAACCATATAGAGCCATATGGGGTTTACTGGGACAACAGATGAAAGAGCCAGTGAGAAGTAACAAGCGTAAGAGCTGTATGTTGGGTGGTTGAGTGAGAATGAGTATGTGTGTGTGTGTGTGCAAGAGAGGGAAACATGGGCAACCATTGTTGGTGGCTAAACCCCCCATTAGATTAGGGTCAGGAAATCAAACAGGAGGGAAAACACAGGAAGTAAGACACAAAATACTCAAAGTTATTACAAACTACAAGTTATTAGACAGTGTGTGAGAGGCAGGTCAACCAAAAAGTAACATTAGATATGAAGTTTTAATGTTTTGGACACCTGCATCTGGAAAGTAAATAATTAATTAATTGTAGATTCAGATCAACTTTAACTTATACAAAAACTAAAAAGAAAAAATAGATGTATTTCACAAGTTGTTTTACTGCAACCCAACATTCACCTGCTGCTTTGTGAATGTGCTTGACTGGGGTTATATAACAAGCTCAGTGGATGGTACATTAAACCAGTGATTAATTAAAGCAGAAATGATTATACGTTCTGGTTAAGATTAGCATTACATCATTACAGGTTTTAAAAAAAAGTGTCTATCTTATCATTAATGTGCGCTTAATCTATGTATGCAGAAGTGTTACAAATTGTGACAATAACACATAATGATGTCACTTAATTTTATGACATTGCTTGTCATTGCATTACCAGACCTGGACACTCTGCCAACACGTTCAGCATGAATATTTTCCACAGTGGCAGATCTGGACATGGACTGTTACTCTCTTGCTGCTGCAGTCAAACCAACAGCTATTTCTTCTCTGTTGCAGCTGCTGATTGAGCACTTTGCCTTTGTCCCATTCTCACAGAGTTAATTGGAATTTTTTTTTTGACTTTTGTGCCATGGATGCAACTTGATGTGTGACAAAATATGATTTTCCTGTCTGTTTTTTTTTTTTTTTTTGCTTTCCTCCAAGCACTATTATGTGTAAGTATTGTGCTGCAAAAGCATCAACTCCTGAGTATTTTGGCGCACACGCATGTACTATGTCCTTCCATTCCATTTTGAAAAACAAGGACTCATCCAGCCCTTTTGACAGTGACCTTGTAAATTGAATATTGATTTAAAAAAAAGTTTTGAAGATTCAGAAAATCTTCCCAAATGAGGAAAGATTTACAAGGATTAAAATGACCATCTGAAGAATAGTTGTACTGTTTTTTTTTCTTCTTCAAAGGATGAAACCTGCTAAGGATTACACCATTAAATCTTTTTGAAAAATGCTCAGAGACCCTAATGAGCAAAAATGTGAAGTTAATGGGGAAAGATAGTTTCCCTCCAACCATGATATTTGCCCTTGACCTACATTTATTGAACATTACAGATGTTGCTGTAATCACTGCAATTATTTTCAATTTGCCATCATCCCCTCTCTCCTTGGCAAATTAGAGAGAACTCCAAATGAACAAGACTGGTGAGATTGTCCCCATGAATTTTAAGTGTCATTCTCCCTATTTAGATTAGATGAGCCGCAGGTCACCTTTTCCAATGTTCAGACTTTTAAAGTCTTTAGCTCATCTGCTGGGAAGCTATCATCATCCTCTGTGGAAAATGTAAGATTAGTTATGCAATGTCAATTACATCAGTCATCAGTTATGCCACAGTGAACATTAGATCGTCTCATAGTGATGGTAGAGGTACTGACCTTCCACTGGTGAAATTTCTTTTTTCTTTTATTTATATATGTGGTTCTTGGGCCAGAGAACTGTGGGAGGTTTCTGTGTCAGGGAGGCACAATGTCAGGTCTTCTCTGAGCTCCGGGGACAGAAACTAAAGTGGACAGCTGCCGATGTTTGAATGCACCAGCAAACAGGAAACGGCTAAGAGACACACACATAGCTGTCTGCTGGCATTAGCATGAGTGACAGTCTCACCACCTTTAGAGTTGCACGGACATGCATCTCTGTGTCAGACAGGAAATGATACTGAACCACAGGTAGGTAATACAGATGCGTGAGGAAGGTGATGCATCTCTGGTGGTAGGTGGGAATTGCTGGCAGTAGAGGTAGTGCTGCAGTGCATCAGTATTGTTCAGACCTCTAGAGGTAGTTTTACATCCTTGGACCCAGAAATACTTGTTACTACACATAACCAGTTACATGAGATGGATGTGTTGTTTTCTTTGAGCATCTGCTATAGTGATCACTTGTGACATTTCACTCATACCAACAATCTAATCCTCATGGTAGTCACAGTAGAAAAAATGACAGGGATACATCATTTGGGAACTAAGTCTACACAAAATTTCTTGACAATCCATCCAATAGTTGTGGAGATGTAGCTGTCATCTGGAACGATTCTCCTGGCATCATTAAAAATAAAAGTGAAATTTCTGTGGCAATACTATAGCTGGCCAATGGGATAAATTGCCAGCAAGGGAGACTGTGCCACACTGTGTCTAGCACCATCTAGAGCATGGGTTACCTATGAGTTATTAGTATTGTTTTCACCTTGTGAGTCTGTGTGTATGTCATCATGGCAAAAATATGGTCCTGGAGACACCTACTGAAATAGGAAGTACCACTGAGACGGTCTTGAGCGCTTTGGCAGGTGGTTATATTTACCAGCAATGACAGCAGGGCTGGTACTGCTCTCACCTTGCGAGTCTCTCTGTGTGTGTTTGTGAGACTATGTATAATCATGGCAAAATATCATCCTAGAGACACCTACTGTAGCGGGGACTACTGCTGAGGCAGTTTCCTTTGGCAGGTGTTTATATATCCGTCTGTCGTTGATAGAATTTGTCACTGAAATAACATCACAACTGAGTAAGGTACAGTCACAAAAGATCACACGTGTGACAACTACTAAGCACCTATGGTGACTGATGAGTTCTTGTGTAATAATGTAGTATTCACTAAGTACTCATGCAATAACATACAAGATTTAGAACTACTACTACTAAGTACTCTTGCAATGTAGTAATGATAACTGATAGCTCATGGAGTGATGTAGTGACGATTTCTTAGTACTTGTGCAATAATGTAGTAAAGAGTACTAAGTACTTATATAATGATGTAGTAGTCTCTAATCATAATATAGTGACTACAACCACTACAGAATAGTACTCATCTACTCATCATCAACAACCACCCAAACATCTGAGTACTTGTATTGTAATGTTCAGTAAGGATGTAGTAAAGATCACAAAGTACTGATGTAATGATACAGAAGAGACAACAGAAAAAGAATACATGAATCCTGGCAGTAAGGTGGCCACTGGTTTCAGCCTTTGCAGCATTTTAAAAAGTCTCACATCTAACAGAGTACATGAGGCAACATGGGGCAACGCATCAGTTTTATAAAGTGGCCTTGACTTGTCAGCCCCGAAAAAACCCTCAAAAATATCTAGTGCCCCTTTAGAGGAAGAGACCTTTTTCTCCTGAGTGAGTTGTCATGCTAAGTGTCCACTTTTTCTTCCGCCGAGAAACTTCAGCCGAGGTTTGCTTTGCTTGCATCATCCATCCCGTCTCTGTAAATACATGGGTATATTGATTGAAAACAGTCAGAGTAAAGACTCATCCCTTGATCTTTCCGCCGCTTTCCTATGCAGTTTCCCCATCCACAGTCAGGTCATTAATCTTCCTGTTATTGGAGAAACGCACTGACATCTCTCCATAAAATGGCACTTAATTTATGCATTATTTATGCCTCATTTATGTGCTCAGGTCCTCCAACTATTTATCAAATGTCCTCTCTTATGTCAAAACATGGAAATTGAGCGCCGTTACTCATGATAGTCGCAGCAAACACATCAGTGGACAGGGAGTCACTAGGGACCCACACTCACTGTCACAAGAAAGTCTCATCTACCCGACCGTGTGGCAGGGGGAGCTGGTTTTGTAGCTAACTGGTAACCACATGTGGGACATTGCACTAAATGATGCAATGCAGTTCAACATAGATGAATATAGAAGACACCACTTCTACTCTATGATTAAAGGTTTTGTTCTCAATCTCAGATAGCTACTTGTATCTTGTATCTTTGAACTATACAGAGATTTTTTGACAAGGCTAAATAATGAACAGCTCGTACAGTAGGAACACTTTTACTGCACAAATGGTCCATACATGAAGAGACCCTGATGCTGACTGTGCGCAGCAGTAAAGAAGTGTGACAAGCTAGAATGTAAAGCTCCTCTAACCCCCCACCTCCACTTCTCAACCCTACTCCTATCTTCCTGTGCCATCGCCCCAGGAGCAAGGTGTGTGTCACACTTCACAGAGCACCCAGACACACTCACCTGCGCTGCCACTGTGGCTACGCATCACCAGCCATCAGCTCAGCAGGAACTGAACCCTCTGGATAACCTCCGCAACCTCAGCTGTCGCTTCCTCGCTGTCAATCTGAATTCATCTCCAACTGAAAGCCATTTTTTGACACATTTCACTTTGCTTTCTTCATAATGCTGTTGTATACAGCCGCCGAAATTCTGTATTCTGGGCACATTCGGAAACAGTTTGAAATGGAGGCTAAAGAAAGAGGACAAAATATTCTGAGGGCAGACTGATAAATACATTTCACCAATGTCTCAGCAGGGTTTTTGTTATTGCATATTTTGTGCTGTCGCACAGTTAGAGGCACAAAACAGCACACACGTGTCTAGTTCTCATCGCTGAAATTTAAAAGACAATTTTTTCCCCAATCATCCAATATACTGAACTACTGTTATTTTGCACATGTCATCTGACAATGACATATACCCCGTTATGCTGATGTACTGTATCCTCTAGCCTAGTGCATCTCTCAGTGATTTTCTCTTCCTCTCTTTCCTTAAATGTGTCTTATTAAAAAGCATGTTTCATGGCTTTTGTTTGCTAAAAGCCTTAATAGTGATAAGTAACATTTGTCATCTGTATTTGTTGTAGTCCTTGTTGCTGTGCTGACAATGAAATTTCTGGTCCAGTCACTTGTACCAACACCCGAAATGACATAATATAGATTTAGTGTCATGTTTCAAAACAGGAGAAAATTATTTTATTAGGAACTCCACTGCAGCCCGATTTGATCTTCTGCTTATGCACCTCCAGGTTTTGACATGTTCTAGAGTGTTTTATATGAGTCACCACAGACTTTCTGTCAGCTCCAACCAGTCTAGTCATTCTCCTTTGACCTCTTTTGTCAACAAGACATCTCTATCCTCAGATCTGTCGCTCACCGGATGCGTTTTGTCTTTTGTTGTTCTCTAGAGAGTGCTGTTTGTGAAAATCCCATGAGATCAGCAGTTTCAGAAATACCCAAACCAGCCAAGCTGTCACTAACAATCATGCAACAGTCAAAGTCACTGAAACATTTTTTTTTCTCTATTTTGAAGTTCGATGTGGACATTAATGGAAGCTCCTGACCTGTATCTACATGATTTTAATCATCACGCCAGTGCTGCCATTCCTTATTAAGTAAGTATTTGACTTCCTTTCACCTCTGTCTTTCTTGGTGTTATCATGTCTCCACTAACTGTTGGTCGAAGGTTGTGAAAACACTGGTGAGAATATGTATCACATTTAAAAAGCTCCATAGCTCTACTAAAGTTTCATATCAGAACAGGGAAGTTTATTGCATAATTTGCTTGCTTTCTCTTCCTTCATGGCCTTGTAACTTTTTTACTGTCAAGATGTCAAATAAGGGCATAAAAAATGGTTGTTGTTCAAAGTCATAACTTGTAAAGAATTTGGAGAAACAGGTCCTATAGAAGTCAAAAGTGATATACTGCATGAAAGTCTTTGTCTTTATGGATTGGTTGTTTGATGAAATGACTTTGTTACATAACTTATCCCAACTCCCCCTCCCACCTCCTCTTTCCCAAAGTGAACACACTTGATAGTCCACAAATTTGACTTTGAGCCCAGGACTTGGGGGGCGTTTCAGTTGTACTCGGAAGTCGTAATTTCCGAGTTCCCAGACGGAAATTTCAACTGGAACACCCTCCGAAGTCAGATTTCCTACTCAGAGGGCGTTCCAGAGAATCCTCAGCACCATCGAGTTGACTCTGAGTTGAATCAAAGATGGCTGCCTGAGTGTAAACAGTAGTAGAAGCTCCTGTAATATTCTGTTTTATTAGCACTTCTGACTAGTTTTTGTCAATCTAAATCACTCGTGCACATAGTATTGTTCGCCGTATATATATATATATATATATATATATATATATATATATATATAACTACCTATATATAATATATATATATATATATGGAAATGCTGCGGTAGTGCAACTTACATTTTTCATTTTGTATATATATATGAACTGCAGGCCGTGCTAACAATAGCTAACAATAGCCTGGTAGATCAGTGCCAGTTAACTGATAAGATTATAAGGCTCTGGGTGTCAGTGACTAGAGGCTTCTGCCGATCGGGGATGTTGTTGTTTGTTCTGCCATCATAAAAGACACACACACTGCTACAACTGTGCAGCCACATCCACTGTGCTCTGGATCAGCGGATTGGCAACTTTTCCGTCTTTGTAACTGGAACGCTGATAACTTGGCTGTAACGTCATTCCCAGCTCTGACTTCTGAGGTAAATGGAACGCGGCATTGACCCCGACTCTCCTCCCCCTGATGGACGGATCCATAAGGTACTGTTGCAGCAGCAAAGGGTCCAATTTGTCAGCTTCCCCCGAGAGCATAAATCAATGATGAGGGACTTGACTCAGCTATGGGGTGGGGTGGGGTGGTGGGGGTGGGTGGGCTCTTCCTGAGCAGATGATGCATCTGCATCTTATATAAACTGTAGCAGATGTGGGAGCACTTACAGCACTTGCCCAGCATAAAAATGACATAAAGCAGAGGGTAACAAGGGCACAGATGTTTCCTTTTGGAAGGAAGAAAGCAGCTGTTTATCTGTTTGCTTCGCTTACCGCACTATCAAGGTTTAATGACAAATTTCTTTCACCTTATTATCAGACTCCACGTTCAGATAGGTGTGAAATGCATATGAAAAGCAATTGCTCGATTTTCAGTCATGTCAGATATCATAGTAGAAATTTGACAACTGTTCTTCCTTTGAGAATCAATTTTTCACTTCATTTAGGGCTGTTCCAAAATGGAGAATTATATTTATACCAGATTTCCTAATTCAAATAAGTAAGCAAATAACCCAAATTGTATTTTTATTAATTAATTAATTTATTTATTTATATCATTAATGATTTGTTCTTATGCATATTTATGTGCCGAATCAAAAACAATTAATCTTAATGAAATTCGAATGCGATGAAACCCAGTGATATTTTAGTATGGTCGGTTTCATTATTTTGATATTGATCCGAGGGATTTAGAGTATGGAGAGCACACAAAACAGGCCGCTGTTCACCCAAGAAACAATTAACATCTTAAAAATATTTATTTTCTTCTCATGTTTGTTACATATATAATCTATTAACTGTTTGCTTTTGGTGCTTGGATGCTCATATTGATTGAAACAAGACTCCACCGTTTCTATTAGACTGAATGGTTCTGCACATTTTCCAAACATTTCTCAAAAATGCAGATAGATGTTGTATATCTCGGGTCAACCAATATAATTATGAATAAACTTTGGAGGTTTTGAACAAAACAGCACATGTTATGGGTTAAGACATTAATATTCATACCTTGTAATATATGCAATTAATGCTAAATTTAGGTGTTACTATAAGTTCAATTTCTGCAACATAATTACCTGCTGCTGAGGTAATGTCAGGAGTCGCCTGTGGACACATACAGCTGTGATACAGACAGCAGAGTTATCAGAATTGTGAATACATTTTTATTCGTTGTGTTATTTGCTGGCAAAGACTTTACTTTTCTATGTGATATTGTTGTTCTTGTGTTACATAACGCAGGGGCCAGATTACATGTAGTGCTCTGCCAGGATGTGTAGAATGGAAAATCAGATTTCAGGTTTAATTCTAAGAATGATGAAACGAGTGATGAAAAAAATTAATAATTGAATACTAACTCATTATTAATATGTTTACAGTGGTAACAATAATGATTCACAGAAGCAGCTTTGGCAAGAGAAGAGGCCCCTCAGTGTTGCTTTGGCCATACATATATTATAAAGTGTCTCCTTGATGAAAGCAAGGAGAAATACGATTAGATTGAACCTGGTTGTGCCCTCTGGCCTTGGGCCTGTTTATTAATACGCATTACTTTTTAATGTCTCATTGTAAATAATGTATTGGAATTGTGACAATATGCAACTTGGCCATTACCTGCAGGCTATCAGATTGATGGTGGAGGCAAGTGCAGGCCTTGGCCCCCCGGTGACAACATTACACTATAAATTAAAGCACAGATGCTAACTGTGAGAATTTATAATGGGAGTAACATAGAGGATGTAGAGAGCACGTGCCGCTCGGTGTTTGAATGGTAACTGAATTTATCGTACATCCCCGGTCATAATGGAAACGCATTTTTCCAAGTTGCTTGGTTCACGTTCGCAAAGGCAAAACTCAAATGTCCCAGGAACTGAAAACAAAAGCCATGTGGTGGAGATTCTGCTGTATTATTCAGTAAATACAGTTGTTGGGCAAAAGGGCTGTACAGGGACATTTTTTCAACATGGAGCACCGACAGGTTCTGTTCTTCTTGTTATCGAGCTGGAGCTCATATCAGTTGACTTTAATGGAAGGCATATATTAACATCTGCCATCAAATAACCCTATAATGCAGACAAGATTTTACTATGGTTTGATCTCGCTTTATTTTGACTTGACGTTTATTCCCTACCAATTAACTTTCCTGTTTTTTACACATCATTATATCCCCAGTCACTAAAACAGGAAGTGAAAACAACTGCCAGGTGTGTGAACCATTGATTTTAGATATAAAATGCCATGCTTGCAGTTGGCAAGCAGTTGCAATTGGTTCCAGTCATGGTCCACAGTTCAATTGGAAGTGGTCTCAGATATGCTAGCATTAGCATCCTAGCATAACAACTAACACCTAAAATAAGCTTCCCCTGTTTGAAAGACCAGGAGCTGCCACTGTTTCACACCAAAGCACAGCTGTTTAATACGGACCAGTTCACACCAACCACATTGAACTTCACTAATGGGGTAAAACCTCCAGTATTCTTTTCAGAATAAGGTCAGATCAGGGCATCCTAAGTTGCACTTGAACAGCATCCCTCATTTTCACTTTGAACTGCATAATAGGTGAATGATCTCACACTCAAAAATGACTCATCTTTAGTATGTGTGTTGTCGGGTTTGAATATACATAGAATAATTGTGTACTTGGAATTTAGGACACAAAAATGATCATATTCACACATTCACCATCAGTTTTCACCTCCAGATAAAGCGGGTGAGATAATCCGCCTGTTTGCAACCTACCCGATCATCTAGCTGCTTGTGTTTTCTCCTACAAATGGACTTCATTGTAGCAGCGATGCTGTAATTCCCACATCTCATCAATTTACTTTGGTTAGCGTAATGTTATCGTAACTGATAGAAATGATGGCTTCAAAAATAACACTCAAGCAATAAGCTGTAATGATCCTTTAATCATTATGAAGCGGGGGGTGGGGTGATACTCTTGCTCTGCTGAAGGCACTTTTCTGAAAATACATTAGAATCCTCATGAAAAAATAAATTGAAACTGTAGCATTGAAGCTTTTTTTTTTTTTTTTTTTTGAAGGCCAGTGTCCCAGTTAATGAGTACATGTGAGGACTGTTGCATAAAGTATTGCACCAGAGATTTCATTATGAACTTTCCTCTTATACCTCTGTTGGCCTGAAATGGCCTGAATCAGTCGTTACCTATTCCTTAACACGAGTAAGAAGGTTTAGCCTCTGATAAGCTTATACCAAGGTTCAGTTCATTAACATATTCAACCTGATCTCAGTTTGTTACATTGACTTGCTTATGCTGTGTTGAATTCCGCAACCCCCGCTAAAGCTCACTTGTACTCAAATTTGAATGCATGAGTTGAGCGCGATGTGGGTGTTTAAAAAAAAAAAAAAAAAAAAAAAAAAAAAGAATGACCGGCCAAGTGTGGGCTGGCAATGCTGTGAGGAATAATAATGTATGTAAGTCTTGTGTTTCTTTCTTTCTTTTCTTTTTTTTTTTGAAGTAAGAACGAATGTTAGGGTAGACATTAACGTGCTGAAGCAAGAAAAAAATGTGGGCTGCTTTGGCATTGAGTGCTATGGCTAAACGCAGGAGTCAGACAGAGAGATCTATATGTATGTATTCATACTGTGGGCATCAAGGCGGGCTGGCAGGGGTTGGTGAGAGCATCTGTTCACAGTGTAATGAGTGTGTCTGCCTCTCTTACCCCCCCACCCATCTTATACACTCTCATCATTAACAGTGTTTAATTGGAGACATCCCACCCTGGTTGTTGAGGCTGAGGCTGCTGACAGTTAAGTAGAGAGGGAGGGTCGAACGGGGTATGACACAGGCGGGGAGACTAAACATCACAAATAAACAATGCGAGGCCATAATAGGGATAAACATGACCTCTTATATGAGGATGAGTCTCACAGAAGGCCGCACGATGGCACGGCTGCTCCTCGGGCGATGTTATGTAGGAATTTAGGAGGTGAAGCTGCAAACTCCTTTTCGGCTTTACATAGATTATTTATCAGACTAAAACCAACAAGGCTGACAAGGCTGTCCAGTTCATGCGATGAAGAAAACATTGTAAAAGAAATATTGTCCAGGTGTTTTTATTTCACCTGTTAAATTTTTTGGCTGCCACCGTTGCTCATGATTCGGTTCCTCTGGGTGTGATGACCCCAAAATTACAGATATCCTCAAAAGTCTGTAAAAAAAAGAATATACTTTTTATGGGCTGTATATACTGTTTAATGTGTTTCTCAACAAAATGAAGTGTGTTGCTCTCCAATAACTTTACTTGTCCACATCTAAACTTTGACTTCTTTCAGTCCCTGCAGCTTCAGGTACATTCATGCTTCTGAATATCTTGAATACCTCACCCCCTCCCACACCCTCCTCCCCCTTGAATTAAGAGTGGTATAAAAATTTAATTATCTCAAACTAAATCAGACAGATAGATAGCTGAACTCAAATAACTGTCTTGGCTTCAGGGCCAGACAGCTAAATGTAAGCTAATATGATGATCAATAAAGGTTCATTTTATGTTATCTATACAGCTGCGCTACTTTCCACAGAGAATCCATAAACAATGGCATGTGGTGTGGAGTTATTTTAAATCTTTCATCAAGCTTCATTACTTAGCCTGAGTGTTATTTACACATGGCAATTTTCCACTTCATCACTTATTTATTTATTTTATTTTATTATTACGAGCAGAAAAACCTGCATCCCAGCCAACACATCTATATCTGCCTTGTGGGATTTAATAGTGGTCCTAACGGGCCTTGGAACAGCATGTGGTTAATATAGACAATTTACCTGAGATCCTTGGGGGTTAAGCTTCCAGGTTGCCCAAAGCCAAATGACACAGGGTAATTACACAGACGCAGGGCATCTATGGGATTGTCATGGGGAGTGACTGTGGGGTCAGAATGGACATATTATCGTGGAGGCACTTGGCTCGCTACTCTGGTTCATAGAATAACAAAACCATTATTGTTGTGAACCATTAGTCATTAGTTTAAACTGTACACTGTGTAACCCTCTTAGAGAGAAACCCTCACAGCATTAGCTCATGTGGATGTAATGCTAATGTTTTGCATAACTTGTGAAACAAATGATCCCAAGATCCCTGAACTTGCAGGAAGACCTTGATAACTAAAATGTGGTGATTAGCATGACAATATTGAACACAGCACATATAAATTTGGGGAGGGGGGGGTGGGGTGTGTGTGTGTGTGTGTGTGTGTGTGTGGGGTGGGGGGTGTGGGGGGGGTGCTGCTGGGTGGGATCAGCTGAAAAAAAGACATCTAAGTGTTTTGGTTGGAGATTGGTGACCTCTTCACTTGATATAGAGGCTCATGTCCAATCATATAACATTGCATCTGGCAAGGGGCAAAATTGGTAGTTTGATCATCCTCTTTAAAATTCACCCTTTGACCCTGTCGGTGCCCCATGTGACTCGCCGTGCCTCATTCCTTGAGGACAGTTATAGAGATGCTGAGTCAGGCGTTGGAGGTGACAAATGTTTCTCCATTGATGTTGTGCAGATGATTTACAAGCCCAGTTAACTGGGGAGGTCTGCCAGGCAGGGACTGGATGTGAGTAAGTGAATGTGTGTGTGTGCAGTGGGAAGATGTATTGGAGAGTAAACACGTATAAATCAGTCTGTCCTCATTTTTCTTTTTGAAATTGGGCTTACCCAAATTTTTTTTGAAGGCACACTATGAAAAAGATAACAGAATGAATCAAAAAGTATTTCACCTGAATCACACTGGACAACTAACTAGCCCTGGAACCTGCTACCAAATGGGTTCCAGGGCTAAATTTTTAAAGACCAGAGCATTGAGAAACTCTGGCGTTAATGGTATTGCTTTCAGTGCTGGAGAAACGAATTAATCTGACTTTCTACATAAACTTAATGTTTCTCAGTTGTTTCACCAGTTCCGTTACTGATTAAGACGTTAAGACATTAATCTAGATTCTAGATTGTTCTTTCTTGACGCATGGGGTAACTCTGTCACACATGCCCCAACAGACACACAGACTCGCTGTGGAGAGTTCTGATCTGTTTGGATCAGGGCTCCAGACTACGACCAAATGGTTGCGTTTTCTCAACCTGTGCGGCTTGTATGCCACAGAGCCAAGTTCATGCAGAGTGAGTTACCGCTAACTCTTGCAAAATAACTTTGTGGGTGCAAGTTGTTTGTTTGATAGTTTATTCACATTGAAATTTATGAATCAGGTTTTATCTGCTGTAATTATGAGTGTGGAGCATCTGTTATTTCGGTTGTCTTACAGCACTTCTGGTCAAAGGACCCAATTGGATACTGGTGTGGCTAAATCAATCTAAAATTGGAAGAGCTTGAATCGCGATTCAAATGTGAATTAATTTTAATTAATATTTTTTTGCATATATATATATATATATATATATATAAAAAAGTTACTTTGCAAGTCTGCTATACAAGCAATGTTGCATTTGATGCAATCCAGCCTGAACTATGGAAGCTTTGTAAGAGCCATTTAGAAGATTTCCTTATTTCACTACACAGCTTAACACTTCCATGTTTCACTGTCTTGCTTCAAATACTAAAATACCCAAATATTTAGACTGTAAAAAGCATATTGTGTACCTAGATATTTCAAGCTCGAGTTCCCTCTGCTGTGGTTTATTTTCATGTCCCCAAAAACATCTTTGGTTCCATTCTCCAAGTGTATTTTACATAAACCTCTGAGGAGATTACTTACTAACATGGAACAAAAGCTTGTCAGAATGATATTATATAATATTTCATTTTGAGGGACATAGGGAGTGCCAGTCTGGAACTTATAGGACACATGATGATCCCAATATAGAATGTTCTGGATCAGTCAGGATCTGACAGGAATTACGTTCCAAATATATTTTTCGATCGTTTAGAGGGGACTATGACCGCTGCTTGATGGATGGATGGATGGATGGATATATAGGTACCACACAAAATCATACAATCACTCCAAGTAAGATTTGAGGATCAAACTAGGACATTTCTAACCACCAACCAAACCAACCTTTTCAATCTTTGAACTTGAACCAGGACTCTATATGAAAACCTGCTCTTTAGTGGCACAGCGTGAAACCTACTCTCTCGCCAGAATATGAATTCAAAGGAAAATGATCACTGTGAAGGGTAATTTCATGCTAAAATCTTTTAATGTTACAAAATGATTTCTGTCCACCACTTCAAGACCTTTTGATGCCACTTTCTTCTTCTAGCAGCAAAAGGAAATGGCCTTTAGTTTCTAAGAAGCCTAGATCAAGGGCGGAGTAACACTTTTTAAAAGTTTTTTTTTTTTTTTTTTTGTTAATGTTTATTCCAACAGAGCAGACTTGGCTTTTCAGCCTATGATAGTGATAGTGTCATTGAAGCAAGTTGGGAATATATATATATATATATATATATATATATATATATATATATATATATATATAGCCTCAGTTTATGATAAAAATATGACTATGAAACAACAGAAGCAAGAGACTGATGAGTAAAAATTGACAGTGGTTTGGTGAAAGGGGTCATGTTTGTGCATGTTCATGTTCAAAATTTGGACTTTTATCTTTTTAATTGCAAATCATTTTGAAATGTTAAAAAACATTTTTGGACATGGTCATCCTTCACAGCCAATGGGAATGCTCCTTGTGGAAAACCAGATGTGTGACAGAAAGCAAAACTAATAGCTGGAATCCATCCTAAATATGGAAGGCATCCATATGTTCAGAATGTACCTGGTAGTCTTATGAATTATCTGACCTTTCTGACTTTTTAGAAATCAGCAATAACAGGCTTTTTGTGAGTGAAAGTTTGGCTCAAATTGAAATATTTTCAGCTCACATCAAGTTCTGTTTTCACAAATGGCTATTCATGTCTTTGCCTTGGATGTAAATGCCCAGTACAAAAAAAAAAAGTGCTTGTCCTGAGCACACCATATTACATAAAATGATGTATCTACTACAGCGAACAGCATTTGAAGACTGGTGTTGTATTCACATTGTAATCACATTATGTAATTAATGAAAACCAAAAAACAAAACACCCAATCCCATTTCATTGTCTCCACCTAACTTGTTATGTGATTCCTGTCTATATTGGCAGGTCTGAGGTTAAAATTATGGAGTAAAAAACTCAAATAAAGTATCTTGGTTACTTTATTTTCTGGCAATTTGTGTCCCTTTTTGTGCTGAGAATGTGCATAAACCAGAAGGGAAATTTATCGACCATCTCGGTTTGTACCAGTCATTGGAATTTAGAGATTTATGAGTGTTTAAGTGGACAGGGTCACAGGGGAGTTGCTGTTGATGAAGTGTTTGTTGTGCTGGAAGAGGAAGATATCGTAGCAGCAGAGAAGTTTAGTTCTGTGGCCTTGGGAGCTCAAGGAGCTCCAGTGGACCAGAGCTTTATTCGGGTCTGTTGGCAGATATCCCAAAGTCTTTCCGTAGTTGATATAAGGCCTGACTATCTGTTGTGACAACTTCTTCTTAACACGAAGCACATTAGTTCTTTGATCCCTCCCCTCCTTAATGCTTGTTTTTCCCCTCCGTTCCTTCTTTTAAACTGTACGTGGAGGTGTGTGCCAGGTATGGGAGAGGACATAAATCCACAGGGCTGCTCCAGGCAAGGTCTTCATCAAAAGCTAATTTCTCATCACTTTACATAAAGTCAGCAGTCTTACCTTTATAATTATACAGGGTGCTGGTGAATGTGGTTAAAGAAAATGCAGGCATGACTGTTACAAAGATACATTGTAATGCGCTAAGTCTAAGCTATCCGCACTTATTTACTACTGATTAATCTAACTCTTTGTAAGACTCTTGGTAAATATGATATTTTTAATTTGTATTTTTATAGTAGTGTTTGATAGATAGCAGAAAAGAACAATGCAAATGCATGACGCAGTAATTTACATAGAATTAGGCTTCCAGTGGCAAACAAGGTGTGCTGACAGCTGTTAACTGTATATTTTTCACCAAGTATGATAATTTACTGTACATTACCTACTACATTCCAGCCTAACTGTCACATTTGCAGTAAATGTTGCGATTCCATGGGTTGTGATAACTTTGCACTTGCCAACACAGTTGTAGATACTGAGAGGCAGTGAGTCACAATAAACAGTGTGTATTTGGGGGCGAGCGAGTCCCCTATAGCTTAAAAATATTCAAATATTTTGTCAGTGGCTGTCTGGAGTGGCCATTTGGACTCCTGAACTATATATGTATGTGGGTCAACTTGACATTGTTAACATGCTAAATTGAATAGCTATTATCCCTGCACGACACTTCAAAGTTTCAAGACTTTTCAAGCTTTCCTTTTTATTGTTAATTCTTAAGCACTTCTATTCATGTTCCACTAGAAAAAGAAGGCACAAATCAGTTCATAACAGTATAAGTAATAAATAACAGCATTTACATTGGCACTTCGGGGACATAGGTGGCAGCAACAATAATTACGTCAGTTCCCATGAGCAAGTAAAAGGCTTAGCATTTCAAAGTCAAGTATAAGGGCAATTCAGCTTGTTTGTTGGTGACTGGCACAATATAAAGGTGTTATAAAGGTCTGCCAAAGTTATTTATTTTATTTTGGCAGAGGGGAAACAAAGGTATAAAATGAAGCAAATGAAGCAGGAGATTACAGCCACCAGACTGATGTGAATAAAAAAAAAAAAAACTTAGAGGTATCCATATAATGGAGTCTATTATAAATCAACGAAGGATAACAGTTTATGACAAAAATTTTAAAGAAACAATGAAGAATCAAAGCGTTGGCCTTCAAGATCAACCTGATGCCCCAACATAGTGAATAGCTCATGTAGTTGACCAGGCAGACAGCCATGAGGCAGCTTTTCAGCAGTGTAAACTGAGCTTACTTAGCTAGTTCAGCTCATCTGATCACATGTTACGATCTGTATGTCTATGTCATGAGAGGCCAAAGCAAGTAAAAGGTTATCATTGTCTGTGTATTCCTATGTTGGTGTTTATAGAGTTGGTGTATTCAGAGAGATAAAACGATGTCTGGACTGACGAGCAAGCTGTAACATTCCTCAAATCAATACGCTACTATCCAACATAACCCTAACCCACCCTAACCCATTTTACATCCATTTCATTCGTGGTTTGACTTGAACTCCTTCATCTTCCATCCAGCATTTTCTTCTTTTCCAAACACTTCACACAAACCTGAGGGTTTTGACACACGCTACTGCTTCACAAAGAAAGTTCTTGCTTCCTGTGTGATGATTTCTATAGTATATTCTCATTAAGATCTCCACTGGTTTTCTTTCAAGTCTGTGATTTTCCTCTGGAACAAACGCCACAGAATCTCTTAATTAGCTGTGAATGTGAGTGTGAATGAATATTTGTCTGTATGCATTAGCTTTGTGATTGGGCGATTGGGGGGAAAGTTGGATATGTGCCCCAGCACCCTGCAACCCTATGATACTAACTGTTTGGAGATTATCACTTTTGGTTCAACTTAAATCATACAGTTTGTGTGTAAGATAGCACAAATGCCAAGTTCATGATATTTATCCGTGATGCTTGTGGTGACATGAAGCTCTGTTTGTCACACCTTTGGCAATTGTCCTTTTAAAAATGCTGCAAAAGAACAAAGGAAGAGCAGGGAGTAATATTGTATTTTTATGCATTTCCTACACTTGTTTAATAGCCGGTATGCACTGGTTTGTTTCCATTTTGTTGAACAGTTTCGCCAAACTAATGGATTTGTTGGACAGTAACAGCACAAGGGCACGCTCAGTGCTAACGCAGGGGAAATAATGTGTGATGTATCACAGAGTAAGAGAAAATAAAGGAGAGGACAGAGGGAAAGAGAGAGAGATGAGTGAAAAATATCTGGATTTTTTTTTTTTTTTTTTTTTTTTTTTGATGATTCTGCACTCATACCGTGTGCTTAATTACTTCATTAATTATCCTGCCATGAGAAATTGGGGGATATTTAACAAGTAGTCATTAGTTAATCTTCAGTTACAATGCGCAGGCACGAAGGTCAATACTATAAGTCACTTTAAATGAAATATATATTCAGACACAATGGTTTTTGAGGGTATGCGTAGATGGATTTACACACTGCCAGATGAAGAGCAATTTGTCATTTTACAGCAAAAGACTACTGTGCGTTTTTACACTTTCACAACAGCAAAGCAATGCAGATTTTCCTTCCCCTGCATGTAATTATACCACATTTTCTCCTAATGATTTTTGTGAAGAAAAAAAAATCATCATCTTTAGTTCTTCATCTATAGTTTTCCCTTTAAATTATAAAAAGGGAAGTGACTGTTGTCCATTGTTACACACACACACACACACACACACACACACACACACACACACAGACACACCTTTGTATTCACATCTGCATGCATGTTTGCTTCAGTATATGTGTATAGTATACCATTTTGTAATGATTAATGTCCCATGTCTCCTCTCAGTGATCAGAGATGATATCCCATAATGGTTCATCGTGTTGCCATGTAGTGCTTGTACCCGGAGGGTGTAAACAACCAACCAACACTAACTCTGAGTGTCTCTTAAATGAAGTGAACAAAGACATAGACGAAGCATTCTGCAGTGTACAAATAAAACCTGCCATGCTACGGCACAACATGAATTTCCTTTCGTGAATGGTCGCCTTGACACCAAGTAAAACTTGTTGTTTTACTTGGTGTCTTGTTTCGGTGGCAATAAACTTGTTGTTTACTGCCACCGAAACAAAAAGATATTTATCAATGACCTAAAATTACCTAAAAAAAAACTAATACCACTCTGCATTACACAACATACAGATTTTTTTTGCTGTCAACACCTGTATATATCCAGTGTCACAAAACACAATGCGTCATGGATTTACTTCTTAGAAGCTAAAGCTTTTCTTACCATGACATCACAGCTAATCCTTTGCTTCACCATGTCCTGTAGGAAAAAAGCCACAAGTTCAAGCCTACTTACCTTAAGTCTTTCAAAAACTGCATTTCCCCCCCTTCAATAGAAATAAACACAAACCTTTTTTCATGTTTAAAGCAAAGCACTGAATCAGCCCTTAATGCTAACTTTGCTTTCATTCTTTTTTGGCTGCAGCAACCTAAACACTACTTCCCTGAGTACCGGTATCAGTGTGTCTTATGTGTGCAAGTGCATGAGTGATGATAAATAAAAGGAAATCTTTAATCTTGAAATCTCGGCAGAGTTAAGGTATATGTAGCTTTATGTGGCTCTTGAACTCCTGAATATCATCCTGAAGCGTTCAATTGGTTTAGTTCAAGGGTAATGAACACATCTAACAGACTCTGATGTTTGCGGTTTTACATGTGTACGTGTATGTAAGGTGTGTGAAATTATGCTGTGATCTGAACGTTATTTAGCCCTTACAGCAAAATCCTATTGTTTGTTGCAGTTGCCTCATGTATGTACAATAGCTTCCTGCTGGCGCTTGTTGTTGCTGATTTGCCACTGCAGGATATCTGTAGGCGTATTGCTCACTGGCATCTGCTTAACTGATGTAACCAGTGATTCATTTCCCATCTTGGGAATTGACTGATACAAATTTGTAGCGAGTGGTAAGTAGGGAGCCAGATGGCATCCAGGGTGGCCTGCTTACTAATGGAGACTATGAATTAAACTTTGTTTATTCTTTATACTAGAAAGCTGCATCAGTGTTTTCTGGAGTTGCAGAGCAATTTTTTTTCACCTTTATGCAGATGGGGACTGCCTTGAATTCACTGACAAGAAAATTTATACAGTTCCTGCTGTCAAGTGCAGGGAAAGTATAAATGTTTAATTTTTAATACAGAAATGCAAGATTAACATTCAACATGCAAATCCAGTGTATCATTGGAGCTGGGTATTGTCTGAAATATCTTGATACTTGTGGCATTAAATATGAATTTCAGGAGAGTTTTGGGACTGCTATCAAAACAAAATAAAGCAGATGTCTCAAATTAAACAATGGTGGTGGTACATGACCTTTGCCTGAATAAACTGTTGTCCAAAATTGGCTTATGATTTAAGCCAGAAAATGAGAGGATAATTTCTGTAGCCAAGGAGGTTGTTTTTTTTAACCTGTGTCTATTTATTTGTTGGCAGGATTAAGCCACTTGGAGGAAGGATATGAGACAGGCCAAGGAAAAATATATAAATATATTAAACTGAGGTGCACACTCCTGGACTTAAAATGTATGAGTCATGCTCAGACAGTAGAATTAAAAATCTATGCTTTCACAGTTCAGGCTCTTAAAACAGCTGGTAGTTAGTAGTGAAATGAGACAAGATTTTCAAAATAAAACAGGAAATAAAGATAGAAATACAAAGAGAGAAAATATTAGGATGGGGCATGATAGAATAATCCTGGCTGGCTAACATATTGAGAAAAAAGAACTATGAACTAGTTCATTTTTGAAACTGTAAACTTAGTTCAAAATTTCGAAATATGAACTATGAACTGAACTAGTTCATTTTAAAATGTGTGAACTGAACTTGAACTGAACTGAAAGCTAGTTCATGTAGAAAGTGAACTTTGCCAACATGACCTCCACATATACCTTTATCAAACACACACTTACACACACACACACATATGGTGTGTAGCAGCAAGCACATATGAGGTAGCAGCAAAAGAGCACATGATAGCGAGCAAGCATCATAACAGTGGTGCTTAACATGCACTTCAGTGCATTAGCATTACAGCTACCAAGTGCTGTAATGCCCAGAGGATATATATATATATATATATATATATATATATATATATATATATATATTTAACAGAAGTATAGAAGTATCCATCACCTTTGTCTTTTTCTGGAGACTGGAGTTTTGAGGAAACGCAATTTCGATCTCCTGTGTAATGACTGTTACATAGTGTGATTGACAATAAAGTTCACTTGACTTTGAGAAACAGTTTGGATCTTCATCTTCCTTACAAATTCAGACATAGTTATGGTGTTGAGCTCTGTGAGTTTGTTTGGAATTTGGATCCAGATAAAAATCCAGGTTCGATAGATATGTGCAGCCTTGTTTTGCTGTGTTGGAGGTATGTGCTCTACTGAGAGCCGTTCTAGTGAAGGAATGTGACTAGAAATCAAGTACTAGCCCTCAGGGCTTAAAGGTGACAGAGAATCAAAAATCTTTTACCTCGTCTTTGTAGTTCAAGGTAGCCCGCCCGCATTCAGGAACACGTGGAAAGTGCTAGAAATTCTAAATGTCTCTTTTTCATAGAAATTCCTCTTTCAGAAATGTCAGTTAGAAAATGCGTCAATTTCAAAAACAGTTGTTTGTGACTCACTGCCCCCCAACTCTGATTCCATTCAAAAGGTGATTAGCTGTAAAAAGATGGTCTGTCTGTGTTCTGAAGTCAGTAAAGTTACATTCATTTGAGTGGCAGTGAAAGCAGCCAAATAGTGTCAAGTGCTTGCATTTCATAATGATGTTGCCAGTGAAGCCCCAAAAGATGCTAAATAGGTGCAAAACCACGCGGTTAAAATCCCCACCCTAAAATATCTTTCTGATAGAGGTTTTTATGAAGCTTCTAAGGCATTACACATCCAACCAAAATTTTATTGCGTATGTCACATCACAGAACAATGATCAAAACCCCGTTCAACCATTCCCTGCCACCTTTAACACATTTTGGTCAGTACTAAAACACAACAGACTTTGGTTTCCTATCCTTGTTTATGATTCTTGTTGCCATTTGTAAGATTTCATAATAAATCAATTCTTTGCATAAAGAGTGCAGTGTGTAAAAGTCCCCCAAGGTTAGATTATCATGTTGAAACTGTTTGGAAAGTTTATAAATGGATATGAAAATTTAACCCATTTTGTTGCAAAATTCTTCACAAAGATAAATGGCTGAAAAGCAGAAAGAAAAGAGAAAAAAAGAGAGGATGGAACTAAAGAGAAATGGGGCCAGAGCCAGTGTGTGTGTGTGTGTGTGTGTGTGTGTGTGTGTGTGTGCGCGTGCTGTATTTGCATGAGGGTGGGCTAATGGGTAAGTCTGCACACCTGTGAGTGGATATGAATGATGCCCAAGGCAACACAAGAACAGTCTGTAGGAAAAATGAGTGAATTATGGATGCATGAAGGTACAAATGGAGTGTGTGGTGCAGTCAGAGTTAATGTAGCCTGCAGACTCTGAGAATTCTTAATTACGCAGACAAACGCAGAGTCCATTAATGCCAAGTCGATCCTTGTCTCCTCTTAAGGATATGCCTTTTGACATGTTGTGTAGAATTGCTCGACCTTTTACGTATTTAGGCTTTTTCTTATGTAAAGAAAAGTCAACCCTATTAAATGTTGTTTTGCATGTTCCTGTGATGTATCTGTGAGGGTTCGATGACTTCACAGTGACTGTAAAGTACTTATATGGTAACATCATGTCATCACATGTTGTATTTATGTCTTGTCACTTTATCCAATGCATTTTTAATTTATCACAAATAAGATACTATTTTTTTTAACTGATCAGCAGTGCAATTGTGCCCATACTTACATCCCATTGTTTAAAGCGCAATATCTCAAGAATTCCTCGAGGGAATTATTTAATTTATTTATTTATTTTGGCATAAATATTTATCAGAAGTGAGATACGAAGAGTTTAGAGTTTCGTCGCAAACAGTCAAAGGTGAAGGACATTGTGATCAAAGCACCTTTTTTCTCCAGGCTTTTTTTTAGGCTAATTAAATGCAACTAGACTGGTTGGTGGAAGCATACATCAACGAGGAACGTCATTTTAGTTATGCTTCTCTGTGGTCCAAGGTCAACCTAAAGGTTTTCGGTGACTGTCGTGCTCTGCGCCAGAATTTACTACTTTTTCTTAAATTAACATAAAATATAAACACTGTGAAAAGTAGTTCTGAGTATATGCACAACTAACCTTAAAAACCACACAAACACTTGTGATTAATTGTTGTGGTCATCCAAAGTGGTCACAAAGAGTCTTTGCTGTGTCAAGATGACAAAATGATGTTGTCCATCTGCTGAATATGCATGCTTCTTCACACCTGGGCTCAGCCATTCTAATAGTGCTGGCTTTTATTTTTCAATGGGCACTCGTGCTTGTATGACTAAATCCTGTGCATATATTAATAGACATCACATACAGACACAAACACACTCACACGCACGGACAAATCTTTTGCCATAGTGATATTGTGGACCTCCCATGGGGAATATCAAAGGGATTGTCAAACTGTGTGCCCAGATAATGGTGACAAATAGGAGAGATGGATGAGAATAGGTGAGACGATTCCACTTTAAAGGTAAGATTGTCTCTTTATCACCCGTTACTCTCAGTTTATCACCATAAAGCTTGAAGCTGTTTGTCTTATATAGAGCCAACATAAAATAAAATGTATGTAAATGTGTGTTAGGAGCCACTGTTGTAAACTTCCTATACTGTATTTCACATTCTGGAAAAGGAAGAACTGCTATACCACTGAGCTCTATGGAGACTAGCTCACTAGGTGCTGTTTACAAGTAGTGTGCAGGTATTGTGTTAGGTCATTTGGAATCCACTACAGTTTATCATGTGGTTAACTTTCCATGAAGCATTCAGTTGTACCAATGGGTGTCTTTGAAGTTAAGGGTTCACATGTGATTATGAGTAAGAGTGACAGCTATTTCCTTTTTTCCATTCCCAATTCTCAGAACCTTTTGCTTATCAGTCATTGGTTTAGAGTAGATCTGCTGTTTAAATGTACCATTACTTGGATACAGCATATCCCCCCTCCACTCTTCTCCTCCATCTTGTATTCTCTCTGACAAAGTGTGCAAGGTGCCAAAACAAACTTTACCAACAGAAGGTGAGCTTGTTAGCAAAGTCATGAGTTGGACTTTTTTCTCCTGTCTTGCTATTAGTTTCAGGTTTGTTTGCTTAATAATGTTATCATGGTCATATTGTTTGTAATTGTATAATATGCGTACATAATATAATTTCATAATACATTGCTGAGATGGAAAGTAAATTCTTTTTAAGTCTTTACAAATGTACATGAATCATCGCTCATCATCCAACTGGCTATATTTTTTTTTCCCCGCACCGAACCAGAAGCTGCAGTTCCAAACATCATCTGTTCATTCTGTTGTACATAAACAAAGCTGCAGTGTTTCTAAACACAGATATGTTCATGTTGCCCCACACACACACTTAGCTTCAACACATATAATTACTGGATAAACAGTGTAGAGAATATCACATAAGATATTTGTCCAGTTTCTGCTGCCAAAAACTAAATGGGGGGAGATCAATAAAATTGTGAGTCAGAAATTATTTTCCGCAAGAGCTTCTTTATGTCCACACATAAGGGCTATGATGTCATTAATAGTCATTTGTCTTGAAGAATGAAGCATGTAGTGTTACTGTTCTCAGAAACATCAATAAAGATGCTCAACAAAAGGCCTCATTGGGTGTGTTAAATTTTCTTTGCGGTCCTCCAGGTGTAACAAGAACTGTGAGGAGATTGGATATCAGAAGGAAGATGAAGGTGATGAAAGAGCAGCTGGGGTCTGCATGGATAGCAGCAGGATCTGCTAACCACCCTGCCACTTGTCCACACATGTCTCCTCTACCGCCACCGTTGACAGCTGCATGTACAATCAGTAAATAAAAAAAAAGAATAATAATAATAATAAAAAGGAACACTAACATCATTCTGTTGCAGCCATTTTCACGGCCTGACGAGGCTAAATAAACCACACCATCAAATTTGATTCTGTTGCCTGATGCTTAATAAAGTCTGACAACCTTTCTTCCAGTTGCTCTGGTTGACTGGTCGTACAACAACTGCGTGTTGCGGCATCGTTTCGAATATATTTCTTTCTTTTTCTATTTCCTGTGCACAGAAAGATCACACAACAACTGCTTCTATCACCTCTCCCCACACACTTCTCACTGTCGGATCCTGAAAATTTACCCCCATGAACCCCCTACACGTTTTTCTGAGATTTGATACTGATGACTTCATTGTACTGCCATCATTTCAAGCGGTGGTACAGTGGACCTCATTCTGTGTTTACAAGCAAAATGAGAACATTTGTTGGATTTGTCAGTATTTCATTACTATTTCATTTCCAGTAGTGACTTGTAAGTATTGAGGAATTTTACAAAAGACAAAGTCTTTTACATTCAAGGTTGAGGAAAAAAAAAGAGAAAGAAAAAAAAAAAGTCAGATGATGTCTGATGTCAGAAAATGTAAACAACAACAACAACAAAAAAACTATGTCATCCAACCTAGTTTCCTTTGTTCCTGCTTTATAAGAGAAAAGCTTGGTTATTTTCTTATAATTAGACGATGCTGTGTGACATTTAAGTCAGTGTTTTTTTTTTGTTTTTTTTTGGGGGGATGGGGTTTGGTGGGGTACTTGAATGACCTATTTTCCAGTCCAGACACCTTTTGAGTAGCTAATCACTGTTAGTCTGCCTGACAGTGCCTGATATCTGGGGTGGGATGTTCTCCAGTGTCTGTGTGTCTGTCAGTCACAGCTGTTTGTGTGTGTGTTTGTGTGTGTTTATGTGCATGCGTGCGTGTGTGTGTGTGTGTGCATGCATGCACATGTGTTTTGTATTCACTGCCTCTCAGTTCTTTGGGAATTTTAGTGATGTCCTACAACTGTGCCCTTAATCTAATCACTATCATCCATATAACAGCAACAACAGCAATAATAAAAGTACTACAACTACTACTACTACTACTACTAATAATAATAATAATACAAATAAATTGTATAGATCAGTACAGATCACTGAGCTACATTTACCATCAATAATGACAAAGTAGTAAACTCCCAAGATGTGACAGAAAACAAAAAACAAACAAACAAAAAAAAAAAGTAATGACTGAGCAGTAAAATAGACAAAAAAGGATGTATCTAGGTATAATGAATAAACAACATGAAGAAAAAGAAGTACTACCTCCCTCTGAAGCTCTGAAGCTGAGACTCGACTACAACCACAGTCCTGGACATATTTTAGGATCTACCTAGGGAGGCAGGGGACCATAGGGGACCTGGGATCTTCCTGATACACAGCAGTGTCTGCTCTGTTGTCCAAGTTACTATTGTGTGCAGTGATTTGTTTATGCTTTATGTATTTTTATTTTTTCCTGTGGCACAAAAAGCTCAGGAAAGTCTTAAAAAAATAAAAACAAACAAAAAACAGCATTTTGAAATAAATATCTCAAAAACGTCACTTCATTATGTGAAAATTGAAAGTGAAAACACGTCTAACAATGAAAAAAGAAACACTTCTGTAAGGGCTGACAGAGGTTTTCATAATTAACAGTGACACACTTGACTTTCAGAAACAATTTCCTGCTGGAATTTTTGGTGAGCGAGTGTCACCAAAACAACAGCGGGAGAAAGTTTACTTCAAATAGATGAAGCCATTGTCATTCATGACCACACTGAGATGAAATCAACATGTTTATTACTGGTGTAATTATTTATGAGAGGTAGATTTTCCCCTTCGCAGCTTTCATGTTGAAGGGATTTTAGATTTAGCTGTTGTTTTTCCAGATTGTGACAATTTCTGAATACCGTTTTCTTTGGTCTTAAAAATTCTGCATACTATTAATAATTTTATTTCTTCAAAATTTAAAATCTGAGTACACGAGTAAGAAACTGATGCACTCCCATCACCGTAAGTGCAACCAACTGTGAGTAGAAACTGTCTTAACGTAGGCTGTCCACATCTTCATTATGCTACACAGTGTTTTACATTTGTGTAACTGACTGTGTGAATGGATATGTGTCAGTGTGATTCCTCCCAGTTAAACAGCAGAAGACAGCATTTTATGAAACTGTTGCATTTAAAAAAAAAAAAAAAGTATTGCTCTGTACATAACTGCAATGTGTTTAATGAGGCCAATATGCCATTTCACACATGCTTGCTGGGAATCACAGTGGAACACACAGTGCTTGTGATGTCACCTTCATAAATCACATTCTTGCAAGTCTGGATTTAAGAGTTGAGCAGATTCTAAAATCCATTTTGATTTCCACAGTGGCACGAGGTAATAAATCATTAAGCACGCCCCCTTATGCATCCTCTTAAAGAGCAGTGAGCACCGGCTTGTAAATCTCCTGTGACTTTGCCATCCTCCTGTCCTCAGTCTTGGGTAAAAACAAACAAAAAAAAAAACCCTAACCCATTCTCGTCCTAACGTGATTCACCCAAGCACTTTCAGGCTTTTGATGTTTATGAAAAAATTACGTTGTAGCAAAACTGAAACATGTGTGCTTTCATTCTCCACCTCTGACTTATGTCTTGTACTGCTGCATACAGTAAGCCTTTGAAGCCTTACTGTAGCTGCATCGCTTTAAAAACACAAGATAAGGTGCAGAACTAATTTATGTGACTTGTGAGCAGGTGGGGAAAAGGAATACTTTTTAACAGCAGGAACACTGTTGAAATGGAGGTACTGAAATGTAAGGAAAATCATGTTAGTGTGACATATTATAAGATTTCATTTGAAAAGTATACCACTTTTTAGGGACACTTTTGCGTGCTTTTTCAAGCTTTTCACATCCCATTTTACAGCATGTCATTTAATGCCTTTTTGGTTAGAGTTTGAGGGGTTAGACCTTGGATGTAAGATGTAATGACACAAAAAAAAGTGCAGTGATCACACCAAATAACAAACAGGTAAAAACAAACAAACAAACAACATACTTCTACTCTATATGGTGCAAAATGGTTTTTCCACCAAATTGTACAGTTACTGTAGGATACTTCCTCAATGTAACCTGTCCTGTAATTCTCAAATACCTGTATATTTGAGGATTAAATGGGGCTCCCAGTATGTTTCAAAAATGATCAGATGTAACCTTTATTATATTCTATATATTTAAGACTTGATTTGACACTCATTCTGACAAACCATATAGTCAACTTTAGCAACGAAGGATCTCTAGAAGATCATTGCGATTTGAGCATCAAACTGCATATCTTCAATCAGGATAGACTGCATCCTGAGTGACAAAGAGAATTTTAATTGCCATGTGCAAGAACAAGAGGAGGAACTGAGATGTGAAAGTCTTTGGCAATTAGACCCCGACCTGATGTTATCTAGTTTTAAAGGGGTGATGCTGTGCATGTATGAAATCCCTTGAGGTCTTAACACTGGTGCTGGTGGAGTGATGGGATGAAGAGAATCCTGGAGACCTTATGTGATGAACAGAGAACTTTAGCATTGGAAAAGAAAACTGGCAGTAAACAGTGGTGGAGGTGAAGCTGATTGAGATTTTGGCAAAATCTAATTGACTTGCAGTAAACGCAACATAGTTAACGGGGAATTCTCTGTGAATAAACAGCTGTTAATGTTAACACCAATATAGAGCAATAGCAAAAACTCTAAATACAACACCTTTAAGTCTTCAATTGGGCTTTTCTCGAATTGTTTTGGACTTGCGTCAAATGACATAAGACTGGCTCAAGCACATCAGTCACTCTGCACACATGGCTCTTTAATACCAAGCTGTTAAGTCTATGATAAGGATTGTGTGCGCAAATGGCCTCTGGTTATGGTATTTATCTTTCCATAATTGTGCCATGACAAAGAGTCATTTCCAATTTGTCTGTGAAGTTTAGAATCTACACATTTTCTATTACATTTATCTTTGTGGTAAAGCAAGATAAAAGTAATCTGCTTTCAATGAGTTAATTTTTTAGTTCTTGTACAAAAAGCCTGCTGCCAGGAGATCAACTAAAACCATAAAATTTGATTATATCTCACCCAATCTGGCCTCCTCTCACTAGTTCACTTGAGCTGATCTGACTTTTAAGTACTTGTCTTGAAAGAGCAGCCATTACATGTACTTACACCATCATGGTTATCTAACCTTTCCATTCAAACTCAAAAGCTATTTGTTAGCTATCTATGTCATTTTTTTCTTCTGGTGATGTAACAGTTTAACAATAACTCCACCATTAACAGCCTTTCTTATTTGAACTTTGTACAATGGAAGTAACAAAGAGTGAATTTGCAGTAAATGTGGGATTGAGTCTGTATACACTGATTGGCCTCAACACTGTGACCACCTGTCTAATATAGTGTAGGTTTCCCTTTTGCCACGGAAGCAGCCTTGACCTTGTGGCACCAGGATGTTAGCAGTAAGTCCCAGTACATCCTGCAGATGCTTGATTGGACTGAGAACTGGGGAATTTGGAGGCCAAGTTAACACCTTGAACTCGTTGCTGTTTTCATCAAATCATTACTGAAGCATTTTTGCAACATTGGAGCATTATCCTGCTGAAAGAGGCCACTGCCAGTGTGAAAACTGTTTCCATGAAAAGATGTACATGATCTGCACAAATGTTTAGGTAGGTGGTCTGCATCAAAGTAACATCCGCATGAATGGCAGGACCCAAGATTTACCACGTGCCCATTGTGGGAGCTTTTGATGGTTGACAGGGATCAGTCGAACCATGACCTGTCTACACAGCCACATACCCAACAAACTACGATGCGCTATGTTCTGACACCTTTCTATCAGGACCTGCATTAACTTTTATAGCAATTCAAGCCATGGAAGGACACGCAAGTCTTGGCTGTCCGTGATCTTGTTGCAAGGTCACTGATTTTCTTTCATCACTTTTTAGTAGGTACTAACCACCACAGATTAGAGACAACCCACAAAAGCTTCACTTTTGGAGATGCCGTGAAAAAGTTATCTATCCATCACAATTGGTGCCTTGTCAAAGTCACTCACATCCTTAAGTTTGTCCATCTCTCCTGCTTCCAACACATCATTGTTGAGAACAAAATATTCACTTGCTGCCGAATATTTCCCACCCATTGACAGGTGCCATTGTAACATTGTAATCATTGTTATTCATGTAACCTGTCAGTGGTCATAATGTCATTGCTCAACAGTTTATGTCTCCATTGTGTCAAGTACATTCAAAAGTTGTCATAACCCACATTTTTCACAAAAAGATTATCTGGTATCATTCCACAACAAATTCATATACAAAGACAACATATGATTTACAGAAACCTTTAAAATATAGGAATCCTCAATGACTTGTGAAGGTGTGTGTGTGTTCTGTCGAGGACATGAACGTGTAAATGAACTACTATAATAGGTGTTTGCCTGTCTTTGCTTTGCTCTGCTCAGACAGCTCGCACCGTCTGTCAGCTCAGCCTAAGTGCCTGGTTTGGCTCAAAATAGGAATGCATTTCTTTCAGACCCCTGCGAAATTTGCTAAGTGAAAGTTCAGTTGCATTGCAGTGAGATCAGCAGGGTGGCTAAGAACGTTGGTTTTTCCAGACATCTCTCAACATGTCTGATCTCAGTGAGTAAAACCTCTAACGATGTGCAGGAAAGCACATCTTCAGAGGCGCGTAGCGATGCTGCAATGGGAATACGCAGAACAGAGTGCCTGCAAACCTTAATTATTCACAGCAGGGAGGCCATTGTCTGGCACTTAGGACGGAGACACAAGAACTAATCAGCAGGTGACAGTCTCCACAGGACCTGTGGGATTGAGTATCCTGGAATATGATTTCTCCTTCAGGCCTCTTCTGTGGAAAATGCAACCTTCTGGGAAGGACGTAATAGGTTTTTTTTTGCTTTTGGGAGGAATTCATCATGGAAACATGACATTTAAAGCACCTCTATAGTTGTTAATAAAAGGTACTGACAAACAAAGCAGTTTACCTCCCTTCATGTGCTCACAGTAGAACCAATGATCGAACAAAACTGTGCAACATAGTGAAATAACACAATACAGATGCAGTTCACACAGCAGGCACCTCACATTGAACTGCATTTCATCTTAGGTAGCTATTTAGTCTTTGTATACAATGTCAGCATTATTCCTGTAATACAGGCAGACTCCACATAATAACAGTATTATACAGATGTAAGAAATCTGCCTCAGCTGTAGCTTCTGTGTTGCTGATCTGTGTTTGTGTAGCTACACGCAGCTTTGCTGAAATCTGTGGGTCTATTGCTGAGTGTGCTGTATACTTCTGTATTAAAATGTGCTTTAAAAATACTATTATATCGAAGATGATAAGTAGAGAAGGTACATTTTGGAGGCGATTATCACCATTAACTACATAACAATTGAGCAGCAAAGGAATTAAGCTTGCATTTAGATAACACCACAATACAGATGAACACACACAACTTTACTTTTCTCATGGTAAGTGTGAACACCCAGGCTTATTAAGTTCTCCAATAGTTTTGATCTTTGTCATATTTCATCATAGGTGTGAAGTGTTGAAACCCTTGGGCTCCTGAACAGTAACTTCTCTTGTGTCACATTTGCCTTTGTTTGCAAGGAAAACATTCAGTGTGACAAGTTATTCCTCAGAGTACAAATTCCTCCATTAAAGCAGTCGTGGTGTTGGCATAGATGCTGGGACAAGATGACAAAATGTTATGACCCAATGAGCTGCAACAAAAGCAGTCAGTCTCAGTGAAATAGACATAACCGGTATCTATGACTTCATCTTTGGAAGACATCAAAAGGAGGAAATAGGAACAAGAGGGAAACGCTGCATGGAATCATATTTTAACATAAAAATAGGGCGGGGGTGCTCACTTGTCTTGTTCATATCTTACACAATTGAAAATGAATTTATAGACAGTTCAGTTAATCAGTCAAGTCTATTTATCAACTATTATGTGACCCTGGCAGAAGGACAACATGTTTGGCATTCTCAACTGTTCATTGCAAACTGTCAGACAAAACAAAATGAAAACTAATTGCACTAACAACATGCCTGGTGTGCTTAATTTTTCCCTGTGGATGCTTAGCTATGTCTTGAATTGGCTTGTTAAGGTATCTTACTAATTGCTAGACACTGTGGCATTTATCATCTGCTTCACTCTGACACTATAACTACATTAGCTATAGCTTATCCTCAACCAATGTGTCATCCAACTAGTTTTTAGAAACAGTAGCAAAAAATTGTGCATAGGTCTCCAAGGGAGTGACACACAATATTATTATTATTATTATTATCATTATTATACCTTACACCATATTGATACTGTTTGGTTGCTATTCTAATGTTTCTACATACAATAGTCTTTATCAAGGTGGATTAATTAACTCTTTGAGTTGGCATGGTTAATCTGTAATGCTGGGTTCAATAGTCAAATAATGAAAAATTGGCAAATAGTCTGAATCAATCAACATTAGGTAACTGCACAAGTATTAGCTATAATAGCGAAAATAAACAACAGTCTCCACAATCTTTTTTATATTTTTAACCATATCATCACATACTCTTAGCAGCCAAAGGGTGACGGAGAAATGTCAATGCGATCCAGATTATATTTGACAGCAGCTTTTCATCATCATCGTTATCATTATTATTATCAGGGCTGTCAGCGTTAACAGGTTAATAAAACAAATATAAAATAATTTAACAGTGTTAATGCAAGTTTGTTTACTTCCGGTGTGCGCTGACCTCTGACACGAAAGCAGCCGATTATCCGCACTAAACTGTCACTTGCCTGCAGTCAGTCAGACAGGAGAGATGGAGAGGCAGTAGCTGAAGATGGAAAGAGGTGAAGGACTGACCGTCCTCCACAGCGTAGTGGAGGACGGTGGGCTGACTGAGGTGATTGGAATTGCTTCAGGTAGTGTTTCCCATATATTAACAAGACTGTAGTGCCCTGTCATAGACTAGTTTGCTCCGCCATAGTTTCCAAATTGGACCAGTGATAATTGTCCTTCATGCATTAGAACACTTGGCAGCTCAGTGTGCTGGACAACATGAGTGCTGGACATGTTAAATGTTAATTAGTTATTTTTTCTAAATCTATTGTCAGCCTTCATTATTATAGATAAAAAATGGCACTGAATGTATGACTGGTTTTTGGAATATGCAGTTTTGTGTATTGTAACAATCGATAAATTGGTCCAGTTATTCTAAGAAATAAAAAAAAAAGTTTTTATTTAGTTTGCAAGAATTGATATTTTTGGCCACTTGATGGAAACAGAACCAAACTGTATAAAATAAATAGATAAATAAATAAATAAACATAACATGAACATACCATCACCTTTACATGAAAATGACTGTTGAGAATGAACGCCAACAGTAAACTTGCAGCCTTAAGGAAAAACAAAACTTATATAAGGATCTATATTTTATCCATTTATTTTATATTTTTTAAAGACATTCCGGTATTTGGGAGTGGAGGTGATGTGAAAGTTTGTCTGTGGACTTTTGGAAAGACTTCCTGTCACATTTCTAACTGATCTGAGCTTAGAAAGAAGAATGTAAGAATTACCCATTCTAGGAAACATGTGTCTTGTGCATGTACTACATTTCAATTTCAGTGTCATGACAGTCAATTTCAGGCTGATTTTACTTCAGCATGAGCAGTAGTTCCTTTTCCCTGTGTGGATATGCTATGACTGTTTCACTTATGTCTGTGTCTGATCTTCCTTTGACCTTCTTCGTTTTCCTTTTCCCTTTCCCTGCCTGCTGTCTGTCCCCACTTACCCCTTGGATTTCAAAACCTGTTTGAATCAACTGAAGTGAAGGCTTCAGGCAATGAAAAAAAAAGGGGGGGAAAAAGACAAAAAGAAAAAAACACACACAAATCGGTCTTGTCAGAGGTTTTCTCTAACTTTCAATTTTCTTTCTCCCTCTTGTTGCAATGTGTGCATCACCTTTCTAGCCAGCTACTGTTATGATTCTTTTCTAAAAAAAAAAAAAAAAAAGAAAAGAAATACAAGCAACACTGTCAGTAACAGTTTCTGTGAATGCGTGACAACAATGAAGGTATGCTTAAAAACAGACCTTGCAAAATTGCTTTATCTTTATCCGTCTTTCACAAATAATGTTTGATCTCTAGTATTACTCAAATAAGAATTAATTTGCATAATATACATAATCTAATCAAGAAAAGAAACCAGATTTAAGAGTCTACAGCCGCCAGCGGTTCTGTCAAACTGCCTCATTCACTATAATATACATAAAAACAACTATCACTGTTGTCTGAAATCACAGAAGGTCATGTCGGTACCAAGATGCATTATAATCCATCCAGCAGGTGTTTAGATGTTTGAAATGTCGACCTGCTGGTGGCTGTAGAGGAAAAGTCTGGGGATCATCAGATTCATGCAAAGTCTCCTGGGAAACATTAATCTCTGAAACTAAATTTCTGCCAAGCCATCTTGCAGAGGTATAGATGTTTCACTAGATAACTGCTGGTGTGATTAAATGAATACACAGAGGATCATCAAAGTCATTAGGGTTTATCCTCCCAGCATTATAAATATCTGTACCAAATTCCTGACAGTTGCCGAGAGGTTTTACCAAAAACTATGAATGTCAACCACCTGGTGGCACTGGAAGAAAAATCAGGGAAACAGAAAAAATGTGTCCATTTTAGAAAAATAAAACACAAAGTGTAGCTTGAGTTTCTTGTGTTTTTTCATTTATATTTATTCATTCTTTAAATTCAGCTGCTTTAACTCGTCTTTTTCTCTTTCTTTTCCCCCTACATCCAACTCATTTCTCTTTCATTGTTGTCTCTGAGCTCGTCTCTTGTACGTGTGTGTGCTTCACACTTGCTGACTTGAGTCGTGGCGCTTATCAAAATGCACAGATAGCAAATGCTCCGGACTAGCGTTAATGCATGAACTTGGCAGCAGAAACACACAATGAACTTCCACTGTGTGTTCTTGTAATACTAGAATTAATGAGTGTCATTTTGCAGAGTATTAAGAAAATCAATATTTTAAATTGATGATTGCACAAACTAAAAAAAGTAATAAATCCAGCCAGTGGCTATACTGGCCATCTTTTGAAGGTTGGTTTGCCAGAGCCAATCGTGGTTGACACTGAGTGAGAGGCAGGATGCAATCGTTAACTGGTCACCAGTTAATCACAGGAAGTGAAGACTTATTACATTGCAAAGTTATTACAGGTTAGCCTTGAAGGAAGATGGATGTGCGTACAACATTTCACGGCAATCAATCCATTAGTAGTTGCTATATTTCACTCAGAACCGTAAATGTTAACATTATGGTCCTACTAGATGAAAATGTAGGCGATACATCATCTTGGATCATGAACGTTCAAATGATCGTCTGGTGATGCTATAGACAAAATATAGCCAAGGGCTCAGCACAATTCATCCACTGAGCACCATGAATATCTGTAAAATGTTTTAGAATAATTCTGTCTGATAATTGTTGACATATTGTAAGTGTAAATGGAATGACCAGTCATTGTTCTCTTTGCTGAACTTGTTTCTCCATGAAAACATATGTTTTTAAACAGCTAATAAATGCTATTTTAATCAATTATCCTGTGATTTATTTAGGGAATTAGATAGTCAAAGTATTTACCTTAATATATGAACCCCCAGGCATTAGTAAATTGTGTGAGTTTTAAGTGTTTTCCAGTACATCTTCCTGGAAAACTTAACCAGTCAACTGTGTCCCTTTAAAACTGAAAAAAACTCAAAATCCAGGCTTTGTCACCTCTAATCAATTACACCTCACACTTCTGGGGTTTTTCTTCAACCTCATTGTCTGCTGCCTTCCGTATTATGAACCTCCAGATGCTCTGTGCCATTGTTAATGACCTTAGGATTCCTGGGTCTAGACCCCTGAGCATAGCCTTCCACATGACTGATTGCTGTTAGCAGGTATCCTGCAGGGGTCCCCCTCTCCATGTTCTGTTGTTAGGCAGAGCGATTATTGGCTCACAGAGAATCATCAGCTGGTAATCATATTTCACACATGAATCGGAATCAGTGAAAACTTAACTTTTGTTCTACAATATGCTATATATTGCTCTGTTCAAGACTGCTCAGTTAAATGGCTGTAACTTTTCTTGTTTATGGTATAGAATAACTTCTCCAATAGTTTCTATACGGCCAACTAGACTAACTCTTTATGCTCCCCTGTCGCCAAACTTAATTCCCCAGGTGGAAGTGTCCATACAGTTTCAAATACGGCGAGAAGACAAGATCACATCATGATGATTGCTATAATGAAATACTATTCCCATGAGAGGTTGTCTCTATTATGGCTGCCAATTCAGACACATCCTGCCATTCTCCGCCTCAAAAACATGTTCACAGCTTCAGTCCTGATGATGACTGAAAGAAAATACAGGCAACTCATACAAATGATAGTCGGGTGTCATTTGATTTGAGGTTGCCTGACTCAGTGGATTTTTCTCATAAGCAAACAGTTATGTTTGCATTCAGCTTTTGTGCAAAAAATGCACTATTTTCATCACTGAGACTTGACAATGACTGCTTCTGTAGCTGGCAGTCATCTTCTATGATCTTGGTGTGTTACTACCCCCAGTCAACCAATTTGTGCATGAATGGTCATTCTAGATCTTTTGAAAGGTTTAAACTGCACCTAAGAATGTTCAACATTTCATTTATTTATTTATTTATTTTGTTATTTAACCCTGAAGTTAGTGGCATAATTGCAGTCTGACAATGTTTTTTATGATGCAACACAGAAAGATTTGAAAGCTATCCACCGGGTTTAAATGCTGTAGGACTCGGCTGCACCACTTCAGCTCATTTCTAGGCAGAAGGAAGAAGAAAAAGAACAGAGGGAAAAAGTGCAACACAAACAACACAGCCGCCAGCAGCACTCTGCAGGGTGCAAATGACTAATGGGAACTAAAATGACATATATTAGTCATGTAAATCCACAGATGCTGTTTCGCAAATTTTGACTAAGATTGGAGCAGTGACCTAGGAAGAGTTTGTATCTTACCATATCTTATTGTCTGACAGCAAGAATAACTTGAAAAATGCTGGTATCCAGGAAAACATGCAGTATGTTTAAAAAAAGACGACCAAATGTGATTTTTTTTTTTTTTTCCTGCACTCAACTAATGAATCAAGGTTTGTTGCTGAAAGAATATTATCGACCAGCTACATATTTAGGACCATTAACAACACCGCATTACTTAATTTGATGATGATGAAATGATTTCCCACTGGCTGTTCTTTATCAGTGTTTACATGTGCAGCATGTCCAATCAGCAGCACATCAAAATGGTCTGTGTGTGTATTTGATATACAGGAAGTTCACATTTATACGGCCATTGTTGCCTCTGGATATACTTAACAAGTAAGTTCCATAAAGTCCATCTCTCCCTTACATGGACATGTTTGCAGTTTGTTTATATCTTGAAGCCAATTACATCACAGATTGCTGGACAAGTTTGATAAAAATTCTTTGGGGAAAAAAAAGGAAAATGATTTTTCACCCTCTGTGATTTTAGCCCTAACTTATTAAATACATCCATGGGAGCATATTCAGCAAAGGATGTACTGTGAGTGTTGGAGGACAGCAGCGATAATCAGTAATGTGTGCATGCTCTGTACATTTCAAAGTAACCTATTAAGCGGAACTGTATGCATGAGATTTTGTGTCTGTATAGATACTGTACATATAAATTGCAAGTATATCCTTAATTATGTTTCCAACTCATTAACACGAGTGTGCATTTGTGTGTACAGGAACACAAGTGTGTGTATTTATAGGGAAGAGAAAGTTGAGCCTTGTGGTATTATAACTGTAGCATTCAATTAACATGAGAAGAGTAGTTAGTCCCCTGTGTCAGTCAGAGCTCTGTTTTTATTAGACCAGGGGGTTTAGACAAAGCTCCGGTGGAGATTAGCCACAAGTTGAAGAGGAATAAAGGGGCCTTTGCCTGAAATAATTCATGGATGTTGGCTTGTTGCCTGTCTAAATCCTCAGTGCACTGTGTCCTCATGTATAGAGACTACAGGACTGGGATTTGACAGGATTTCACAGTGTGATTAAGTTTTGATTGTACATTTTGCAATTTGATTAGCTATAGGCTCTGTATTGATTAGATCACTAAATGCGATTATATAAAGCACCCTGTGGTATGCACCCTTACCTATTTGGGCCCCCAGATTACAGGCCTGTCTGCATACACTGGAGGACTCACAACGAAGTATTAAAAAAACTTTAAGCTTTAGTTTTATATGGGATATGTGCATCTGGTAATATTATATATTTTATTGTACCACCAAAATCTAACAAAGCTCATTCCAGCGCAATACAGCTCCATTTTATACACCACCCTGCTGGCTGCAAATGCTCAGTAGTGTATCAATTGGGAGTTGACGAATAAATACACTTTACTCCTGTTTGAATAATGTATGCTACCAATATCAGTAGTTTTGGAAAATTCAGTTTGAACTACCTTGGCAGTGGGTGTTATACAGGCTTTGGAAATAGAGAAGTATAAAAATACATCTAATACATTGGTGATTTTGGTCTTTTCTATGGGATTTGTTGACTGTAAAAATATATTCAATATTACCAGCTAATGACTTAGTATTGGTGCACTGATGTGGAGGATATTAGCACTAAAGGAAAGCACTTTTAAATGCCTTACTGACAGCTAAATATATACATGACTTTAATAGCATAAGATTCATAACAGATGGCATGCCATTAGTCTTTCAGAATACATAAGATGATTCCACAAGCCATACACATTCAGATCGCACCTGGTGGCTCATAAGGGCTTGAAAGAGTGTACTAAACAGGCATTCTGTCCTGTCCTCATGAATGATACCATACAATATGTAAATAAAGATGGTGCAAGCTACAATTTAGTTGAAAGGAAAGCTAGAGTGGTTTGACAAATCCTGAAAAAAAAATCCTATCAAGATGGAGATAGAAAATAGACCTCTGTGTCTGACATCTTTGAAGATAATCCAAAAGACAGAAGAAGGAAGGTTGTTTTCTCATAATGAAAGAGATTTCATCAGTAGTATGAACTAGAACAACTGATCCGAACTATAGATCTGACGACTGCTGTAAGACTTTAACTTAAAGATATCAAAACATGACACAACGGACACTTCAAAACAAATTAATATAAGCAGAGATATACTGCACATATACCATATATTGCATATATACATACATCTTGTAAATCTCCCAGCACTTGGCTCACACTTAAAAAAAAGTAATTGAAATATGATGGCATACTTTATGCATGCTCTCTTTTTTAGTGATCAGAGTCTGAATTCAAAATGGTAATATAATAAAAGCTGCTTTTAGTCACAAAACTTCAACCCACAGCCTGAAACTTTGTGTGCTGAAAGAAAATGTGTACTACATAGAATAAATCACTAATGGCTGAGCAATTTCTCTTTGTACACTGGAGGCTTCTGCATGAAGCTGCACAGATTGTAAAAATCAATTCTCTTGCAGGGAGGTTCCATATTTACTGTGATGTTTACAGATGAAGGGATGGAAAAACAGAGCACCAGGTCTGAATTGGGAATGAAGATGAATGGAGCTGTCTGGTGGTAGAGCTGCAAGAGAGTGAGAGTTTAGTGTGTATAACCCCCAACTACTCTGCCTTATGGAGTGCTGCTGAAAATGAGCACACACATACAGTCAAGGCCAGACGTACTTGGACTGATTTTACTATGATTTTTTTGTTATTCAGGCGCCAAGTTTAAGCAATTTCAGTTTGAAGCAAAATACAACATTGATATGTAAAGACTCAACTTTTAATTTGAGAAGGTTTACACAGAGGGGACATAGATAGGGTTCTTGGGCAGATACTGATACAGATAATGGGCAGATACACAGAAGTCAAATAAATCATTCAAATTTAGTATGCAATAGAAAATCCTTTGCAATTGATAAAATTTATCTCCTATGGTGACGCTCTGTCTAAGTTTTACAGCAGTCATCTTCAGCTCCTCAGCTTGTTGCTGGATTTCTCAGCTGATCTAGTTTTGAACCAAATCTCAGTTGGGCTAAGATCATTTAATTCACTCAGTCGACGGTATTCCATCTCTACACCCTCAAAAGATCTTTGGTTGCTTTGATTGTGTATTTAGAATTATAGTCTTGTCAAAAGATGAAATATTACCCTATAGGCTTCTTTCAGTCATTACACAAAGCTCCATGACTATGGGTGAGGGTCTGAACATTAGCAAATTAACAGTTTCATTCACCATGACAACTTTCATCACAACTATTGGTTACTGCTCCTGCCTCGATGCTGAAAGTACACTGATCTGACACATATGTAAATTCTTTTCATGCATTTCCTAGTATCGACTCACAAATGCTCAAGAAGCATTTAGTAGTCATGTATCCCATTTACTTCTAGAACCATCAAATTTGGACACTATTGGTTTAAAGGGCATTTTCTTACACAAAGGTTTTTCTAAATTGATGTAAACGTTCTCAAATCTGCCACTAATATAGCATGCTTTAACCCTTCAAATACTTGACTGTGTGGATACACACAAAAACACTTTTAACAGCACTGAAACAGATATAGCTGCTGTACGGAACCTCCTCATATATGAAGTGATCAGGTCATCTAAAATAAAACATCAAATCACCGCTGTACTCTTTGATCTTCCTTAATGGTACAAACACTACACAGCACCTGAATATGGGGTATTTTCTCTGTTGCTATTAGTCACAGAAAAATGCTTTTGGTCCTTTCTATTTAATAGCATATTTTAAAAAAAAATCTTGTTAAAGGTTTTCACACAAATTGTGTTGCACCATGCTGCCTTTTTGAAAAATGTTTACACTCAAACTGACTAAAATATAGAAAGGAGGTTTATTCGAGCAGCTGTACTTGTTATAGTTGAACACAAAAGCCGGGCATTATCACTACAGACAAACAGCAAGGCCTCTAAATCATATTTTTCATAATGAATAGATGATAGAGGACACAGGAATCAACCATGTTTTTTTTTTACATTCCCAAGTCCCATTACAGCAAGAGTCCATTGTTGGAACATAAAATGGACAGAAAGAAACACAACACTGTCAGGTTGTCAAGAGAGGGAAGGGGGGTGGGGGGTGGGGCTGACAGGTCAATCAAATTGTGTGTAATAGTTCATTTTATCTGTGCTCGTGTTCCTAGGGCGGTATCATGCCCAGACACCTGCAACCCAGAGAAAATGCAAGCACAGTGAGAGGGCATGGAACTTCAAACAAGGCTAGGATTTGAGTCAAAGATTTCAATCGGCACAGGCATTATCCCAGCCTGCAGGCACAGATCTGAGGAACTGCTCTGCCTAACTATGGCCAGACTTGGGTCTGTTCAGCACACGCTAGATGCTTCTTTGAGTCTGGAAGAACCACTGTCAGAAATACGTTAAGTTCAGTAAAAGTGTATGCCAGTCACAAGTATAAATTTCTGGATAAAGGCACAATCTATTCCACGCTAAACCCTAGACAGTTTTTTCAAAGATAAAGCTGCAGAAGAGGATAATTTATCTTTAATGCGATCAAGTGATTATACAAAATGTACCTTTAGCCAGTGAAAATAGCTCTATATAGTTTCTTAGACTCTACATAAACTTATGGAAATTAGTCATTTTTGTATCGGATGTGACCGCAAAGAGATTGGATTTTTTCCCGAGGAAATCATTCAGCGGTTAGAACCACAACACACTGCTGTGGAGAAGGCACAGATGAAGACATAAGAGGAAGCAGAAATGGGAGAAAAGAGCTGGTTGTCAAGTGAGGCTATGATTAGCACCACACAAACTTGTCCTTGTATCTTTCATTCTTCTTACAAATGCACACTCTCTTGTCAACAAGCTGGATGATTTGAGACTCCAGATCATTGATCAGTGCTTGCAGAGCAGTGTTATGATTATAACAGAGACCTGGTTGCATGAAAATATTCCAGAGAAAGCTATGTAGCCAACAGACCACATTACTGCACACATGATTCTGGACATTGGCACAAGAAGAGGAAAAGTACATAAACAACAGTTTGTGCACAGATACTAGAGGGATTAAAAGACACTGCTGTCCAATTGTAGAGTTCCTAATACTGCAATGTAGGTGTTCTACCCATCAACAGGTATATTCAACTAGTCACTAAAACAGACTGCAGTTTCTATTTAGCCTGAAAACTACCAAAATTATCCCTGCTCCTCACCAGTCACTAGCATAAATGATACAGCCCATTACCCTCACACTGTTAATAATGAAATGATTTGAAAGGCTGGTATTCTATAACATGAAGTCCTGCATCCCAGTAGTCTGGGCCAAACCTGCCTACAAAGCCCATAGATCTACAGATTGACCTTAATCACCTGGCCCAACAGCACGTCTTCTTACTGTGAACCCTGAGGTGCACCGAACTCTTATGTTTTCATGTTGAGTATTTGCAGAGGTACAGTAGAGAGTATCCCAGCTTGCTGTTGCACCCTGTGGTACTTCATCTACACTATAGAAAAAAGGAAGAACCTATGGTAGTGAAGATGGCTAAGCGGATTATTGGCACCCCTCTTACAAGCCTGGAGGACAACCACTCAAGACATCTATTCAGGCGAGCAAACACCATCGTAAGGGACCCTTCACATCTTGGACAACCCCTATTTACCAACTTTCCCTCAGACAGGCTTAGGGTTGTGGAGGCAAAATCACCCCAAAGACAACTTGATTCCAGGTGTTGCTCAAAAGATGAGTGCTAATATGTGACAGCTGATGCTGCCTTTATTCTTCCTTGTGCAATATTGGTAGAATGATAATTAAACAATCTATCATCTGCTAGTGTGTGCAATCCTGTCTCTTGACCTGTTATTTTCATTTTTTTGTACTTTTCTCATAGAAAAGTAGAAAGGCAAGTGTTGTAGAGAGGTTTGATCAAGCCTCTGTGATTTTTATCTTTTGCATACATGTACATATGCTATAAATGTTTGATGAGAGTGAAGTGATGCAAGGGTAAAGCTGCAATAAACAAAAGCAATGACCAAAAGACGCTGAGAAGCTTCAAAGAGCCGCAGCAATTGTCTGAGGTCAATTCATTAGCAGCATTTCACACAGTGTATTCCACTCATTTAAAAGTTAATACTGACGAGGACATGATTATAATGTAATTTAATGGCAATCCATCTAATTGTATTTGCTGAACACCGAAGTCATAAGGCTTTATCTTCTGGGCAGCATCGTGGATTACACTACATAATTGTTTCATTGTTCAGGGGACTAATGATAGCTGCGCAGAATATACCAGCCAACAAACAGACCAACATTGTCAACACTGAGTCATGCTACTAGGATGGTTGGAACTGACTAAGGGAAATAAAGTGAAATTCCCTCAACATCCCCATACGTTCTTGCAAGAACTAAAGATTGTCACTAAAAGTAAATACTGTCTGAGTAATATATTCTAATTCAATCTCCTGTGTAAGAATACACATAAGTAGGTGAGTGAGGCAGGGACTCTTCTGGCAAGTTATTAATATCTGTTGTCAGTTCCACATCAGTAAGAAGCATGTTATTTTTTATTTTTTTATTTTTTAGTTTATTGCTCTAGTGGTGAAATGGTCCATTTGTTTATTATTGCTGCTTCGTAGGTTAATTTATAGCTTTGGTTCAGTTATTTCGTGTCATTTTAATAATGAAATTAATTACTCTAGATTTTATTTGTTACTTTTATTGAATGTGTTTTCTTTTATTATACATCAGCATTTATAGTAGTACACTGTATTTGCGTTTGAGGCGAACCTTTCTGATCCTATACATTTTTCGCAATCACATATTGTGGGTATGTCTTCCCCCTGTGGATTTGAAAACCAAATCCCAGTGTGGTCATGGGATAACTTTTATGGAAATTATGTCCAATCCATTACATTACACAAGCTAAAACTTTCACTTCAACTGATGTCACCTGAGTACCTTCTGGTCAAACTTTGCCCCAGTGTCAGAGAGAGACATCTCAAAAAAAAAAAAAAAAAAAGCGCTGATGGAGCATGTAGACTCTAGTAGAGAAAAAGAAAACTGGGGAGTAAGATTTTGAAATCTAAATGCAAATTGGAAAACCTCTACCACACATTAGTACATTAGTGGTGGTTATTTTTGTGCATGTGTGTACTCCCATGTGTACTTATTCAAACGGGAGTATTCCCCTGATATGTTTTGCAAGCCTCCAAGGACTGGCTGGGGCATTCTGATAAGCACTGTTCGTGTAGTGCAGATGTGTAATGTATGGGACTGCTGTATGTACTGTATTGTGCAGTTACTGATTTGGAATTGGTGTTCTTCCCTGCTCCACCTGTCACCGTCTTATCTGAGGGGACCCATGGAGCTCCTTGTGGGTGGGCCTCAGTAATAACAATTACTTATCACAGGCCAACAGTCTTTATTTCATTCAGTAGTGGAGTAAAAGTCTGGTACCACCAACATTTATGACAAAATTTCTTACGCAATCTGTAAATCCATCAGGTGAATGGCATTGTGATCAATATTCGCTTGCAGGAGTAAAGCAATTCTACCTGGAGCATTCACTCCAGATTCAACTTGATAAATGTGTGCTTCTGACCAAAAGTGGCCTTAATAGTATTGTTAATTGTAGTTAATTTCTACATTGAGAAAACAAATAATCCAGGTTCATGTAAGTATGGAACAGGTTTGAAATTAATCTATTTATGAAGCATTATTATTCATAGTGCCCTCTACCTTGTCTTGTTTAACATTTCACACACTGAAGGCGACTGACGTGAGTGACCATCTGAGGGTCTGGAAGCAAACAGATGGAGCTTCAGATTAAACTACAAGCCTTGTTGTGATGCACTTACCTCCTGAGGCACAGTTTAGTTATTGGTAGCACAAATAACCCTCCACTCTTGCTAAGCCTTGTTGTTGTTACCATTGCCTAGAGTTTAATATTAGCACATTAAAGGTGCCCTGTGAATTTGGTCTTGTGGGTAGTGTTACTCACCAAAACATAGCATGTATCCTTGAGCTGTCTCAAATGTGTTGAATGTATTTCGTTCCTCATAAAATATTTACAAAACAGTTTTTTTTTACTTCAATCTTGGTATTCTTTAGCTATATCCATGTTTACTTGCAAGCAGTCTTCTTCTTACTCACATTTGGGGGTGCATTACTTCCCAGTGTAAATCAGTGCAATATTGGAAAATCATTGGCTGAAATATGTACTGCATTACAGATGTTCTGCTGTCAGTGATTTCTTGAGCAGGATTAGTTAAAAGCAATGGGTAGACTGGGAAAAAAAAAAAAAAAAAAACATTCAAACACAAAATGTGGTCTATCTTGTCAGTTGACCCCAGCTCTGACTGCTCAGTGTTCTGTATTCAGGCTTAACCAGTCACATTCACAATACTATTCAATACACACCTAACATCACTTAAAAGTTCTGATTAACATATCTTCTTCATATGTCCTGAAGACATATGAAGAAGCATTTTTTCAAAAACAGACAGTAAGTTTTCCAAAAGAATATAAGAAAATGTGTTATGGTCTGATGACACTAAGGTTGAAATTCTTGGCCATGATTTCACTAAGTAAGTTTTCTGCAGCAAAATGAAATAACACCACTCATCACCAATTGAATACCATACCTATGGTGAGGCATGGTGGTGGCAGGTTTTAGATCGGGTTTAGACTATTTTTCATCTAAAACTGAGGCTTTAGTCCAAATACCATTCAATTTTAGCTTGAAACCTTCATGCATCTGTTAGAAAGCTAAACATGAAGGGGATTTATACCTTTCAGTATGGTGGCAACAGTCCAAAGCAACATCCAAATCAACAAAAGAACACACTCTTTACCCATAATTATTGAATGCTATAATCAAATCAAATTGTGTATCAACAAAACATTACTGTAAAAACATTGCAAAATGAATGAAATCAAAATGAATGAAAAATGAATCAAAATGAAGGTTTCTTGGTGTTATGGTGTTTTTGTAACATCAAGAATTTTGTTCAAGAAGTTTGTATGTTGTGTGTTCATATTGACTGTATTTCCACCAACATTAAAAAATATGCAAATTGGATATTTTACCTCTATATTTGGATTAAAAATAAAACATTTAATACAGAAAACACACACACACATTGTCCAGTAGCTAGTAATCTACTAGACAAATCCTCTAAAAGACTAAATGTTACAATTTCTGGATGTTATATCAACAGGAAAAGCTGTTTTGCACTTTCAGATTCAGTATCCTCTTGATTTGTGAACATAAAGCAAACTATAAAGTGGTGATGTCTATAAAATGGTGCGAGTGAGACCAGACACTGTCACGGCTGCTCCGCTGGATGGATTAATTTATCAGATTTACATATATTTAAAGAATGGATCTGACAATCTGTATTTATATACACTGCTGCGTCTTTTCTTGAGTAATACGCACTTTGACGTTATTTTACTCAGTGACAGTAAATCATTGCGATTCATATACTAAGATTGACTTGCCTGAGTCAATTTTACAGTATCTGAAAACCCATCTCTTACTCTTTGCTTAAAGGTTCCTGGCAAGAGTGAAGAGCGAATTGAAGAGTGAAGCAAAATTACCATGGAAACAGTCGTCAAAGCAGCTGATATGTTGTTATATGAGTCCATGTAAAAAACTTGATTTGCCTACCCTTACATGTTTTTGATTAGGAAAAAAGAAAACAGTTGGCCATGTTGTTAACACGTTTCCTTCTGGGTAAATGTTCTTTTAGTGGTGCAATGCTATAACACTGAACAAAACAGAGGGTCTTCATATTGTCCAAATAAAATCATAACCATGAAAGAGCACCCCAACTCCAGTTTTATTTTACATGATTTTGTCTTCTTTCCCAGATCATGAGTGTGGCCCTCAGCTAATGGAGCCATCATTATCATACAAGAGGGCCCCTCTTATGGGAATACACTGTCACAAATTGGATAAAGCAGTGAAAAGAAACCTTAATTTGTACTCTGAGCACCAGAAGGAGAAACAGAACAGGGAGAAAAAAAAAAAAAAGCCATTAAAAAAAATCTTTGCCTGGCACTCAGCTCTCAGACCTTGTATTCACTTGTCAGATCTTCCCTTTACACTTTCCTCTACCTATACTCTGAGGTGAGAAAAAAAGAAAAACATTTGATTTGCAGACAAGTGCTGGGGAAAGGCAGAAAAAGCTTAACTTTACAATTCAGAGTGTGACACTGCAGATGCAGAGTTGAAAGGAACACAGACAGTAGACCTAAGTGTGACAAACTTGGCAAATAAGAAGAAACAAACCTCATCAATCATTGTTTTGAGACCAGACTTCTTTGGAAAAGCCAGTTGAAGGAGGTTCAAACGACTCTTAAGTACTTAAAAGGATTGTGTTCATAGCGCAAAATTGGGATTTTCACTGAAGTACATACAGATGTAATCAACAAGTGGATTTAGCAATGTTTGCGTGGGTGCGCAAATTGTGTTTGGTGCGCAACACTGAATCCAAGCAAACTATTTTCTTTAAAGAATAAAACTCCTCAGAGGATCCTTCAGATTAGTTTAGGATCATAGTATTGGCCTTATGCCACGTCCGTTGATGTCAAATAGCCTGATCCAAATGTAAATGCAGTGAACCATACCAAGTTGAAAAAATAAATAACTTAGAGAATATGCTTATAGAATAATAAAAGTAAATTACACCTGTTTTTCAGTCCAAGCAGCCAATTGCTTATACAAGCTGTTCAATTCACACCTAGACTTATTCAGGTAGCATCATAAAACAAACTGACCTGTGTAACAAACTCTAGACTGCTTTATAAGCCCATTTATTTTCTATAGTGTTAAACAAATCTTAAGATAATATTCTTCAACACCTAAAAAAACATTCCAATAAAAAATGTTCCTCCACTGAAGGGAGTTTTTTTTAACTTCATCATGAGTTAGGATCCATGTGAAATTAACATACTGTTAAAACTTATAAATGGCAAGTGATTGTGAGTGATGCACTTTTACCAACGATGGTAAATTATTGTAAAAATGGACAAAGACATTAACATGAAATAATATGTAAGAAAAACAACAAGGAGTCCTTTATTGAGAACAATTACAGCTTATTTTAAATGTGACCATTGTTGCTGTTCCTTTAGCAATAAATGCGTTCTATACAAATGAAAAGCAAAAAGGTCACCAGGACCTGCCGACCCCTCTGGACCACATGGATTTCGCAGTTCAGGCTGAAGAACTTTAATGAGAGTCTGATGATTGAAAAGTCTTTGTGAATGTCTTCAACTCCCCCTACCCTCGGGTATCACGCTGATCAACTGAGAGCAGAATACAGCAGTCGAGAAGACAATTCTTGGTTTGCCAGACAAAAATAGATCTCCTTCACAAGGGCACCCAAGTCTATTGCTATCCAGACTGCTTCACCTATGTGAAAGGAGGAAATGAGGGAATTTGTGAATCTAAAGGGATATTTGATCCTCTGGGATCTAGAAGATGACCTGTTGTATCCTGCCAAGCTTTAGGTTACCTATTTTGACAAAATACATTCCTCCTTCTACCTCCTCAGCAGCAGCAGCTGAAATGCTGCATTATTTCCCAGCTTCACCTGCGTCTGAATTGGACTAATGTCCCAGAAAAGTCTTGTGAGTGATGACAGAGGATTAATGTAACAAGGTCACGGGATAAGTTATATTAACAGATAACTTGAATATTGAATATATTACTCCACCAATCTTCTAAAACTTCAAGCCACCTAGATACAATATAACAGTCTTAAAGTGCGCTAACAGGGTTGAGGTATTCACAATGGAAATTGGCTGAAAAGAGTTTTTAAAGTACAGCAATATTGTCTCAAACTGTTTCTCTATTTGTAAAAGTTTATTTACTGTTGCAACCTCTCAAAAATTTATTTAAACACAGCTTATTCAATTACCTGCTATTTGGTGAACACATCAGAAAAATATCTTAGCTCTCAGACTTTAACAAGAATCCTTCGGTGACCTTCTTGGAATTAGGCTCTATTAGCATAGCTTTGAGGAGGAACACACATTTGATGAAATAACACAAGGCCTTTAGAAGCAAACAAAAATGTTCTGCGTCGCACAGGATGTGAAATTCAAAGCTTTTTATTTTTTTTTTTTTTACAGATGAGCTGATTCAGTAACTGAACAACACCTACCGCAATGTGTCTCTACTTTAATTTTACATGTACTACATTCATTACAGCCCGCTGCCCTCACTCGCTCTTTACGTTTAACACGCCACCATTTTTCACCCCGAGAGCATCCCTCTCTGTTTAAGTGAATGTAATGGAGACGGCTGCAGGTCGATTGAAGACTCAGCGGGGCCCTCTGGGTTAAAGTGCCACAATCAAACGTGGGGATTATGGATCAAAGATCCCCAGCTGAAGTCTGGCTCCGAAACACCAATATCCTAACAACACCCAATCGCTCAATAACTTGTTTTTCAATCACTCATAAAGGATTGTTTACGCGCACAACAAAACACATGGATTACGGGAGGAATCTCAACAGAGTTTGGTTTGCAAGGATTATAGTATTAGCATTTCTGATGTACTACAGAGTAGGTACCAGTCATTTTAGGTATTATATAAAAGAATACTTTGCGCTTGTCTCTCTACAAAATCTCTTGTCCTTTTGTTTGTCACGCTTCTCTCGTAGAGGGATTGTACATCATTCTTCTAAAAGATTTATCCTCATTTGGAAGCCGCTTTACAGCAGGTTTAGATCTTGTGGTGAGTCACATTATTTCCACGTTCATCAGATCATTCTGTTTGTATAATAATGTTGATAATGTTGTTTGTATTATATTGTGGATGGTGCTATACTATGAAGCAGGATTTATGGATTTTGCAGTAATTGTAGGTTAAAGCCTCATCTTTTAGTCTTATGTTGGTGGTTTCTTTGCAGAGGTAAATCACCATGGTAACTAATGCTGAACCTGTTTTGCCGCAGGTAAACGTCATATCAGATCCTGTCAATAACCATCGTTCTACAGGAGAATGTCATGGTCATACCTGACAAGTGGTAGATTTTTTTTGTAGAAATCGTTCAAATTCTTTTGCTTTGAGTTTTCCATCGTCCACTTTGATTTTAAAACAGAATTTATAACAGATGGAGAGCTCGTCACAAAAAATTAAACTATTTCAGCTCCCTTTATATTCCACAACGGTTCTCGACTCTTCAGGGGATTCCTGAAAGTTTTGATGATTTACTTTTAATTTATTATTAAAGCTCTGTGAATATAACAAGAAAAAAAAAAGAAAATCCTTTGACAGCATTTACTAGTAACAATTAACCACATACTGTTCAGTATTTCCCATGATCACGAATGAACATTTCAATCAATCAATGTCAAAAACAATGCATCACATTCACAATGCTTTTTTTTTGTTTGTTTGTTTTTCGTTAGACAAAAGAGCAAAATCACTCACCGAGTAATAACAAGTAATACAAAATTCAGTTGATAATCTGCTTTGTGTGACCTCTTAGTGAGACTGTGATTGGTAGGTTGAGTGCAATGAAATATTACAGGTTCCAGCATGTGGTGGTGGCAGAGGAAGCGCTCTCATAACGCACATCACACACTGTGCGTAGGGCACCAAGTGCAGGAGGGGCCACCAAAAAAATGTCATATCGTCTCAAGATAAGATAAGATAGCACGTTTCAATTCTACGGTTTCAGTTCTCGTCTGTGTTTGTGTTTCCACCGGCTCTGTCACTGCTCCGCAGCTGATTCACAGGATTTCTGTTTGCATAGCTGCCAACACACCCGTTTTTTCCGGGTTTCTCCCATATTGCAGACCCATCTCCCGCCTGCCTCCTGTTTTTTTAATTTCTCCCAGTAATCTACCGTAATTTACAAGGTCCAAATGTCGAATAAATAGGACAGGGCACCAAAAAGCTTCTGTGCTTAGGGCGCCCAAATGACTAGCACCGGCCCTGGGTGGTGATATCCCAGTAAAATTGTGTCAGGAGGCATTGGATTTGGTGGAACATTTGCACATGAACAGCGAATTAGTGTCAATACAATGGCTAAATCCTCACAGTATGAGATGTTTGTTCACTACATGATCCAAAGCATCAGGAAGTGTATGTGTTTCTAGCTTGGAGGTTGCTGTTTCCTGCAGCAAAGGAGATGCTGAAAACAGTGACAGACAGGCAGCAGGAGGGGGAGGAGAATCCCGCGTCAGACACCAGCAGTCTACGTCCAATGAGTCAGATTAGTCTAACACCTGTGACAGAGCTCGGTTTGATTTTAATCCAGCCACGTAACTACTCACCTTGCATTCGCACTTCATGTGCATAAATGAAAGCTACAATTTTAAATGTATTTTCTTTTGACTCATGCATAATTACACTGATTATTTATTGCGTTGTAAGTGCTTCCAAAATGTGACATGTCAGCAGAAGATGATGATGACAGACTAGAGCTGCTGAAAATGAATTAAAATGCAGTTAAATTATCATCTGATGATTTCTTACAGATACAATACAATATAGAGCAAATCTGCTTCTTTTTCTTTCTTCTTCTTTTTTTTTTTAAAGTGAAAGTATAAGTCATTGAAAAGTCAATTCTGTCAAAGCAGACATTGAAATGGCAATGATTTGTGATAATTTAATAGCTGAAGTCTTAGAGGATGGCAAGATGGATGGCAGAGGAAGGAAAGGCAGCGGGGGCACGGAGTGTGCTGAGCAGCAGCAGGGAATCGTTTGGCTGAAGTGCGGTGGGGTTATGGCTCGGCAAGGCAGAGGTGAACGGCACCAGAGATGGCAATCTGGAGCCGATGTCCTGAGCACGAGAAACAATGACACAAGAGAGATTCATGAACACGAGACTTGAACGAGACTAAGAGCAGCCTGAACATGTAGCAGTTGACCGATCTGGTGGAGGGAGAGGTGGGGGTTGATGAATGAATTTTCCCTCCAGCAGATACATCATTCTCCCCGATGAAGCTGAAAAATCCAAATCAATTAGCAGTGAGCAAGAGATATTTTTTATATTCAGTAATCTTTCAGATCTGCTTGTCTTTATGTTTATTTTTGGAGAGTTTATGTTTTACCCAGTAAACATGATGAAACATGATGTAAGTTTTCCAACTGACTCATAAATTATTGTAGCTTGTCTGCTCCTCCCACATTTTGTCATGACAAATTCAGACAAGAGGCAGAGTGAGTACAACACTTGTTTATTAACCACACACATGCAAGTGTTACGCTTAAACCAATGCATGCGCAATTTTTCTTCTTGTGCTTGAAAATGTTCACCTCTTGACTCTACGTGACACCAAATCACCCTTGGTAAAAAACAAAAAATAAAAGGTGCAATTGAGGATGAACTGATTCCTAAATTATAGGTAGAAGAACCTAATCTCTATTCTCAAGCATATCATCATGGCTATATTGTAAATTATCATTACTGCATTTCAATTTTTTTTTTTTTTGTCTTCAAAACGAGGTAATTTTTTGGTAAATGTTGCCGTTAATGTCTCTATTTCATCTTGTTTCTCTTGTAATTATCCAGTGAGCTCATGTGAGAGATCTGTCAGTCATATTTAATTTACATCAGTCTGCGTTCACAGCAAAGTGTTATGTAATTTTAATAGAGACATGCATTATTTATTCTCTGTTATGTCTAAATTGTGAAGGAAAGAACCAAATAAAGAGTAAATTTGAAATCTATGAATTTGAATAAAAATGGTGCTGAACCAAATAATTATTTGGTATTCTCCAACTCTTTTATTTTTCCATCATGTTGCGTTTGTCCCTGTGTTGTACATTTATTTATCTTTGAACAAGACAAACCAATTTAGCTGAGCAGCTTTTTCAATTGTTATTTGTTGTAATTCTAGTGTGTGTGCTGGGGAAGTTTTTACCACGTGCCTGCTCCAAGGAAGGTATGGATCTTTTTGCTTTAACAGGATCAGTTATTTCTGGCAGGTAGATAGCATGCACAGATTAGCATTAAACCTGTCTACAGATTTTGGCTATACACAGGTACACCAAATAGGTTTGAGAAATTGGAAGTATGCACTCAGGAGTTTTGCACACTAACAGAAGTATGAATGGAGCGTTACATTCAGCCAGAGGAAAAGTGAACAAATATTGGAGGTGGGTGGGTATGAGATACCTTTCTACAGTATTGATTTTAAAATTTTCTTCACTCAGAAAGAATGAATTTGAAACAGCAGATTTCTAGTTTTAATACCCTAACTGGTTCATGTGAGCTCTTTAATTGACAGACATCCTTTAATTCTCATAATTCCCTTTGCTTTGCGATTAACGCTGACCACACATTTTTGTGCTCTTGTCAACTCATCACATGCACCATTAAAACCAACAGCACTGTGATGAAATTGTTAATAAAGCCAATCGCGAGGGGTATGGTAAACCGCTAGGCAGCTGACACAAGGAGAAGATGCCCTGTGATCAGCTTCTAATCGCTGCTCACATGCAACTGTTTCGTATTTTGTGGGAAAATAAAAAAAGAAAAAAGAAAAATACATAAAAACATGAACCCACCGCTTTTATCTTTTCTGATAATGTTTCGCTTCTCCCTCGTTCAATGGTTTTCTCAGAAAACTGTGCGTCATTTGGAAGAACCACTGAGGTCTTGTAGACTGGAAGAAGGCTGTCACTTATGCAGAAGATGAAGAGAAAGCTACAACTTTCATGTTGACAATTTTAGAACAAGTGTTGATGCCAGATACTTGGATTGAAAAAAAGCTTGACATGTACACATGGCTTACTGCTCGAGGAGCTGTAAATATGGAAGAGAAAGCTGCAGCTGTAAGTAAGGTAGTGGAAATAAGCCGATCATTTGCCTCAGTGAGGTTTGAATCTAGGAACTTGTATGTAAAGGAACAGTAGTAATTACTGACATTGTGTATTGGCAAAGAAAGTCTCATACTGTGCAGCCCTGTACAGTGAGGCAACAACTAGTCAGGCAAGACCCAAAACACCTGTTTCTACGGGTTTGTTTCTTCTACCACCAGCTTACAGTTTGGTTCCCCTTTTTTTCAATGTTCAGCTTTCTAAGCATGCACACACTTTAATATGTGCATACTTTTGGGTTTAAATAACTTTGCTATCGCGAAAGATTGACAGAATGGTTGTCTGTGCCAGATTTCAGGTGAATCCATCCAACAGAGCTGTGGTTCTGAAGGTAGATGTGTTGTCTGTCAATCAGAAGGTTGAGGGTTCAGTTCTCAGGCTCTTGTGTCCTTTGACAAGATGCTGAACCACAAAAATGTGTATGCATACTATATCAAAGGACCCTCTATATCACAGTAAACGGTTAAAGACTTCAGTCAGGCCAGTATATCTAAGTGTGTTATTTTTTTGCAGAAACTAAGCTGGACCCAAAAATGTAGACATGGGACAAGACTGAGGCGAGAGTAATGGTTTAATGAACACAAGAACAAAGATGAACAAAAAACCGGACTGCAGATGCAGTGGAGGGAAACAAGACACAAAACAGAAAATCAAAAGCCCACCAGGATTCCTAACAAATGTGCAATTATGAACTAAGAAAATGACTCTGAAAGACGGCAAACTTACTGAGAAACACTCCTATGGGGAACGCTGGGGAAAATGAGGTATATATATATATATATATATATATATATATATATATATATATACACACACACACACACACACACACACACACAAATTGGGGAGCAGACAAGACACAAGTGCAGCACATTAGATTAGAGTCAGTTAACCAACCAGTAGGAAAATACAGTAAGACACAAGACAAGAACCCAGGAAAGGTATTTTAAGAATAAAACACAGAATTGACACAAAATAATAAAATAACACTAAACCCGAAGGGTAAATAATAACAAAGTGTGATTTGTTGTAATTGTTACTCTTATTATTACACGCTGGGCATCTACAGTTTATGCCCATTAACTATAACATCTGAATTGGTAAACTATAAAGTAAATAAATAAAAACTGCTGTTGAGGCTCGTAAATGTGGAATAAAATTGTACAGTAATGACTGTACAACATTTGATTGCGGGTGTGAACTTGTGATTAGATTCACACTGGCGCATTTTCTTATCGCTGTCTTCAGTGAGGAGGGTTGTTTTTTTCTAAATTATTGTTATTTTTAGGCCTATTATCGTGTTCGTTTTACTGGAACTACATGACAATGGTCTGGTGCGCCAGCCCCTCACCAACACCCTTATTGTTGTTACCTTTTACAGGAAATGCTCAGCAGGTACAAACAAGGACTTGTAATCAGGACTTTTGAAACATGAGAGGATTTACATGCATATATGCATGAATTATCACAGTAACATAAGCTTGACAGGCTAACTTCTCCAGTGAGCCTGCCTTTAATAAAGCACTAATTAGGATTCCCAGTAAGACTGTAAAGCTTGTCAATTAATAGACAATTATAGACAGAGATTACATCTTTGGTAAAACACTCAGACAATCACTATCTTTGAAGGAGGCATACGTCACTTGAGGACAGAGATATAGTCTATTTGCAAATGTTTGAAGTTTCACAGAAAAAAAAGTAAATGGCTCAACTATCCAACGATTAACCCGCAAGGTAAAGTAAACAAAACAGCTAAGAGGAAAAAGGATTTAACTTCATCCTTCCACCAATCCATTACTGTTTTGAATGGCTCGGTTTACAACCAGTAATCCGCTTCCTGTCTCCTGGGCAGTGGTATGACCGTCTCACCAGCACTTGAGCTCACTGCATGGCACAATGAACTCCTTCCACATGGGTGAGCAGCTGATAATCCCAGTTTGAAAGGTTTATGGAGTCATTAGTAAGGTTTTAATACGTCTGTGCCACTTTTAATTACTTCACAGAAACTGTGGAAGAGGCAGGAGAAGGACGAACAAGATGCCCTTTAATTAATATTCAGAGGTGCCCCACCTTTTTTCATTTTTGACCGTGTGGAGAGCAGTGCAAGACATTTGGCTATTCACGAGGCAGGATGAGGTTCGTATTTGTATAATGGGTTGTACTATAATCTGATAAAGCCTAACAAAACACCATATTGCCTGGGCTACTAGGGGCTGCTGTTATTGTCATGACTGCATGTTTTGTTTTCAACCAAATGAGCTGAAGTGGTATCATCCACTATGAGACTATAATATAAATGAGGTAACACAAAAAGGTCCCCCGTTCGATGTGTAAATTATGATGAGCTTATCTATGCAGCTTAATGAACTGCACACTAACCGACATTCTGGAGGCCATTTTCAGCCAATTAACAGAGAATCAGCTCCGAGCAGAATAGAAAACAACCTGCTGCATCCGGAGAAAAATACCACGTTGTCCTAAAACTGGAACAGATAACCCACTTCATTATTTACCTCTTGGTTAATGTGTTAACACTGGCAGCCCAGTGTTTCCTTTTCATTAGAGAATTTTCTCACATAGAGTATCATGTGACGGCATTGTTTGTTTGCTTGCCATGCTCTCATCATCAAATTCTACGTGTGGGAAAGAGATTCAGGATCCGAATCATTTACCCAACTCCCTAAAATCACTCTCGGGTCATGGATCTATATTGCCTATATCAATTTAAATCAATAAATGACACCATTCAAACATCTTAAATCTCACTTGGCAGAGAAGCGAAACACACCTGACTTGACCACTACTCGTGGAGCAAGCAGTGCAAACTATACATACTCAGCCACACACTCACTCACCGGCAAAACGAACCTTTCCTGACCCACAGGTCGCCTATGTCCGCAACCAGAGAGCCACGAGTAGCGCTTATGAGTTGGGTAAGTTTCGTTTCTCTGCTGAGTGAGTGAGTGACTCATCAGTCGTGACTCACGACTGCCGCCAGAGGACCTAAAACAACTTACCCGACTCTTAACCGCTACTCGTGGCTCTCTGATTGCGGGCGGCCTCTGGCTTGACTCGTGGATCTCTGCTTGTAGCCTAGGCTAAGTAAATCCCCTGCATATCCACTCGTGGTCTCGCACACAGGCATGAGTTCTTCCTGTTGTTGACTTCTATGATGCTATTGCTGTAACCTTGTTGCCTACATTGTGAGTGAATTGATGCTCTGCTGATCCACTCCACATACATTTTAGACCATAAGAAAATAAAATATTCTTTTCTAATGGTGACCCTGACCTCATTCATTTTGTACACAGCCTAATTTTGAGCTTTACTGGTAAGTTTTTATGTCATCATAGCAGGCCACCTTGTCCTTCCTTCTCAGAATAATCTGAATCCCTTGAAAGATTATTACATGACTCAAATTCGCAATATATTAAATAGTAGTATAAGTATAGCTCTGCATAGTCATAATAATAGGGATCCCTCAAGTTGTCCCAGAAGAAAATCAAATGTGAATTGTGAATCAAATTTATTCTGCAATTTCACTGGTAGCTGATTCTGTATCTCGTTTGAGTGTTCATACTGCACGGCAGTCACCCATGAGGGAAATGTCAACCCAAGTAAGCACCATTAAGAATATGGTGTTCAATTTACTAAATGCTATCAATGCACATTTTCAGTTGCAGTAAACAGTTTTGTTTCTTCAACCTCTGAACTAATTAAGACTGAGCAGGGTAATGTTGACTTTCATTTACCGAATTAAACAGAGCCAGTGTCTGCTAAATGAATATGTAGTTACTGATGCTTTGGTTTTTGAAAATATTCCTGAATGCTAACCAGCTGCAAAATTGCTTTGATACACAGTGTGGATGGAACTGATTCTTTTTTCACATTTTAAGCAAAGTTATTTGTATTAAGACGCGTCACGAAACGCGTGCGGAAAACAACTGGCTCGGTGGGATTTGTTAAAGCAAGAATACATTATGCACACAGTTAATGCCTTGAGAAAACACATCTTATTTCTCCACTCCACTCATTCTAAATCGTGTTGTCGTGTATTTGATTGTGTACCAGTTAATTCTTTAACTGGTAACTTTAAAATTTACTTAAATTAAGTAAAAGAAATTCTCAATAAAAAAATGACAAATCATGTCTTGTCAGTTTTAGAAACCATACACTCCCCGTTCATTTTTCATTTATATGATATCAATTATGTAAGCCTATAAATTAATACTTTTCAAACAAGACCTCCAGTCGTTGGATGGATCAAATAGCCCCTGGATTAAATGTGTGCCAGACTGAGTAGAGTACAGCTAAAAAAAATAAGTATCCAACTTGGTGTTAGAAGATGTACATTATCAAAGGGGTGTAGCTCAGGGTTGTAGCCAAAAAACCTTGAGTGGAACATCTCTAATTATTGTGATTAATAGCAATCAAATATATTGAGACCTTTCATTCTGCATTTTATGTAAGCTCATAAATTTATGTGACTGTTCTTGGGTGTGCCTGTTGCCAGATTCACACACTTGAATATTGGTAGTCACAGTTTTATTAGAACTATTTTTTAAAATCCTCTCTGAAAGCCAAGGGCAGTCACCCCTTTGCCACTATACAACCTCATGCATGCTGTAGGAGTTACCGTTACTGTGTGTGTGTGTGTGCGTGTGTGTGTGTGTGTGTGTGTATTTTTACGCCAGCTGTAGCATCTGGCATTCAAGCCGAAGAATTCATTCAATGTCTGTCTCAGAAGAGCAGATAATGTTAATTCTTCATGCTGTGAGATTTTTTTTTAGGTGCCATTTGGCCAACTCCAGACAAGCTGTCATATGCCATTTAATTCAGCAGCGGTTTTCTAGCTACTGTACTGTGAGAGGATGATGGATGGAGTGCTGCTGTCCTGCAAGGCTCCAGCCATCTCTGTAGAGCAAGTCTGATAGTGGTCCATTTGGCTTTCAGTGATGGTTCCCACCAAGGTCCCTCAGCAAAGTTAAAGACAAGATGTCTGACAAGTTGCATACAATTATTGTTTTTTTTTTAAAGCTTCACTAGCCTTTTGAAAAGCTTTTTTCTATTGAGCTTTACTTTTTTTGTATACTTTTTTTTTAGTATATCTTTGGCTCCAAGAAAGAGGATATGCATTAATGCAGTATTTAATCAAATAAAGATGTCAGCTCTATCTCAGCTTATCTCATTGAAATCTGTCCATATTTTGAAAATATACATCTGATCAAATTATTTAGTCAGTTATTGATGTTAAAATAAGTGGGAAAACTGCAGCATTATTATTTCACTCACACACACTTGTTTTCATAAAATTTGGCATAAAACTAGACTCGGTGCATAAGTGGGAAACTGGTCCTGGTTCAGGGAATGGTATCATGTCAGAAAAGTTAATGCAAAACCATGAAGTGCCTTAAACACAAGTAAAATAATTTTCAAATCAATATAGTCACTGATGGGTAATGTTTTCTCTCCTTTTGATCCTAGTCTGTACTCAAGCCGCAGGGGTCTGAATGACCGTAACTGATTTACAGATATTTTTTCAGAAAGTGGGGGGTTGACCAGATAGAAGAGTATTGTGATAATCTAATATAATGGATATAAAAGAATGCAATAGTGCATTGGTTGTAAAGCAGCTTATGTGAAAACATCTCATTTTGCGGTTAAAGAAAATGTCAGGGTAAGTATTTGGGCAAGATTCTCTTTAATCTGTGAATGTCAACCGATCAAAATTGCCATCCTTAGAGTTAATTCTGCTTATAGCTTCAATAATTTGAAGAAAAAAAAAAACATCTTTTATACTTGTGATAGGTGATTATCAATCAAATCTTGAAAATGTAGAGAAGTTAAATGGGTTTTAATATTACCAACATGGGCACAATCAGGAAAACAGATAACTTACAAACATATTTAGACCACATTTATACCACCGAGGTGACACTCACTCCACTGTGAAAGCCATTGTAATGCATAGTGAGTGTTGTGGCAAACGCTGTGTGGTGATCCTTAAAGGTTGCCCTTTGCAAAGCCAAGCATTAGTGCACCTATTCAGCTGTGATGCTGCAGGAGTGACACCATGTGCCTGGGGACTTTTGAAAGGTTGAAAACTTTCGCAGTGCATAATGGTAGTAAACTAACACACCCACAAGATCAGGACAGCGGGATGATGCAGTAAGTCAGGAGAATCTGACTCTTAAAAAAAAAAAAAAAAACTTTCAGAAACCATCCAGGTGTCCTAGAGGAGGATACCAAATCCTTAGCAGCTGCAGAGGCTCTGCTCTGCTGCTGATTCTTACGTCTTGGTAACACCGCAGAGGAGGAGGCAGAAAGGCAATTACCCAACAGGGATCAATAGTTTTAAATTAGCAAGTGTTATGCTAATTTATTTTTAGTCCAGGGCTACTGTTTTCTTACTGAAATGTTCCCAGAGTCTCAGAGTTGGTCTGACGAGGTAATAAAAATGAAAAACCTCCTTATCAAATGAATGTTCAAAGTTCTTAACAAAACCATATGGAAGGCTCTTGACTGGAGAGTCAGTGCTGTTCTCTTTGATTAGCGCACTGACTTACACAGAGAGGAAGTGGATACAGATGTCTATCACATACAATTAAGCTTCCCAACATTTATAGGGTGGTGTTTGATTTTAAAAGCTCTGGTTGTCGCACATAGGTTGTGATCAGTCTCCATGCACAGCTGGAGACATTTTATATCTGGCTCCTTCATTTCAGTTACAAGTATCCTTCTTCGCCAGGATAAATATCCTTCAAACCCACCGAAGCAGCCACGAGAAGCTTCTGTCAGGCTTGTTTACTCTACCAAGGTATGATGGAGTGGACTGGGTCCTCCTGTGTCCTCGTCATTGTGTCATTCAGTGACGGCTCCGTGTTGAGTCACTAAGTCATTCCGCCATAGGGAGCAACAGTCTCAAATATACATCCTCATGAAATTTGTCACTCATCCATGCAGTTCTCCTGAGGGATGCCATCTTCCCCTGTTTTTATGTCTCTAACGGCATGAAGGCTAAAAATGTTGCATCCTGGGGGTGGCATTATCCATATGTGAAACCTCCGTTTAGACATCAGCTACTGTACGTTACATAAATGTGCAGGCGGTTTCAGATGTCAGCCCTCGTGTTTGAAAAACTGTTTGAAGTAACTTTTCTCTGAAAGATCATTTAAGGATAATTTTTACTCTAGAAACACATAACCTTTCCAATACAAACTACAGAGTAGGACAATAGATGAAATCACAGGAAAATAATGTCGAGGGTTTCCACGTCTGTGAGACAAAACTAGCACAAATACCAACTAAATACGTGCAGTTGGGATCAAGAAGCAGGTGAAAATTAAAGCATCTTGTGTGTGTATATATGTGTGTGCACATCCTAAATATTATTACTTGTGTAGTATAGGTGTAACCAACAATCAGACAAAACAAAAAAAATAAATAAATTCAAAATTCAAAATCAACCGACATCAACACTTCAAAAGTAGCTCTGGCCCTGTTCTGCCTTCTGAACTGGAATAATTGTGTCATTTGGATGTAATTTCACATGCACAAAGAAAATAAATTGTGTTAATGAACCATGAAATACTGCCAATGAACCAATTGTTATGAAGGAGTTTTTTTCATGACAGATCAGTAAATGGAATGTGCTTTTTTTCCATTTTCTTTCCCCATAAGAGAGTCTAAGTTTGCAGCACAGCCTGTGGTGCTTTGAGGCTGTATTTTGAGCTGAATGCTAACATGATGATGTTTGGGACGAGCATGTGTTAAGAATGTTAGCTAAAATTCAGTTGAGGCTAAACAGGATGCAATTCATTTCGAAGATATTCTCAAGGCTTTTTGAAAGTTAGATGTTACGTAATGATGATCATCAATGCAGATCAATCCGTACTCACTGTGGTGCCACATCACATGATTATTTGTGGCAGTTCATCCAGTGGTTGCAGAGATCCTGAAAAGGAAAGTCAGTAGGTAGCTAAAGTCATCAGGCTTTAACCTTTATAGAAATTGACTGGCTGTATATACTTTCACCCCAACTGATTTAGAGCTGTAACAAATACAACAAGTACAGGTCCAGGCTGAGTGATGACTATCTTCAAGCTGTACTCAGATTTTCAACTGTGACCTACGTCAGGCCAAATGTAGCTCGACTGTGTTAGCAGAGGTGCTGTCAGATGTCTGGCCAGAAGTAGAACAGTACATGTGTGCTCAGGGATTTCATTTTTTATTATTATTATTTTTATTTCAGTGCAAGATATGGCCAAGTTGGTTATTTTTATTTAGTGTCAAAGCAAGGAAAAAAACAACTGCACCAAATGTTGAGTACAAATATATATAATGAGGCATAGAAACCTCTGTTTTTGTTAAATATGTGGGAACTATCAATAATTCATAATTCATGATTCATATGTTCAGAAATACTGCACTTTTTAAGTTTAAGTCCCACGGTCTAGATGCTGGATGTGAACAGCAGGAGGATGAGGATGATTTTCAGTTGAACTACATGGAACATCCTTTGAGATAATGGTGACAATTGGAAGGTGCTGGGTGGCACAGTAGAGGGAATGGCAAGATTGCAATTATATAAGGTAATGTTGGAATTTGTGAGTGACAGTAATGGTAAAATGTAGTTATTTCTGTCACAATAGTGTGAGGAAGATAAAGAGGTCTCATATGAATGGCAATGAAACGTCTTGTTTTTTGTTTTTAAACCAAGCATGCAAGTTCTCCAGAGCACTCAATTTTTTAAAGGGGATAATAATCATAATATTTGGTTGATGCAGTGATTAACAGAGACTGTAAAAATAAGAGCCTATAAAAGGGCAGCTTTAGTTTGACATATCAATAATGATTTTTTACGATGACGATGAGAACAAACCTGAGAAATGGCACTCAGGCTCTTAAATACAAGGGTTCAGACAGAGGGTGCTGGAATAAAAATATTGATTTAATCCCATACCCTCCTTCACCTGAGTTAATGAATCATTATTTTAACTTATGTACCCCAAGGATATATGAAGTATTGTCTGACTGGTCCAGTACATTGGATGATTAGCTATCTCATTAAGAGTGGAGATGGAGTGTGTAAATCTCAAGAGAGATGGAACATGGAGAGGAGTTGTACAAGCAATATGTGCAGCCATGACACACACTGTCTGCACTGTCTCTCTCTAGTCTTTACTGTCTGGCACCAATCACAACCACGAGACACTGTACTCGCTTTTGTCACTGTTGTTTGAGCATTAAAAACAAGATGGTCTGCACATTAATCATCTTTAAATTTTGCTTTTAAGGCCTTTAAGGCTATTCGTGCTTCATGTCAGAGTTTGTGATGGTTGGTTACATTTGTCCAACAATATAACCCATATACCAATCTGACCTGACAGTTTTATCACAGCTCAGACATGCCTGCCTGTAAGAGTGACAAGGGATGTCACATCCACCCTGACATAGCAGTGCTAACATGAATTAGTATTTGAGCGTCACGATAGAGTCACATGTAGGTCAGCAGCTTCAAAAAAAGGCAAAACTGACTTTAAAGGATTGCTGTCAGGACCACGTGCAATATTAATGAAAACACAGAATTCAAAACAAAACAAACTGTTCTCTCCTCACAGAAAGCACATCGAACACTCTTACTGTACAGCTAAATATGTTCTGCTGATGAGAGAACAAACTAAATTCCTTTTATTTTAACGATGGTACAGTATTGATCGCTGATGCTTTATAGCCTGAAGACATATATGCAGGGTACTCATTGTGCAGTGTTCATTAACATCCACTGAACGATCCTGAACGAGGTTCTGAATCAGTATAAGGGAGAGAGCAGCATCTGTTTGTACTCAGGCAATTGAGGTTTGTTTTTTTCTCTATAGATGACTATATATATATCCTTGAAAGAGTACAATCTACAGGAGTGTAATAATGCAATTTAACCAGGACTTTGTTGTTATCATTGTTAACAGTAATAAATATGTATTCAGGTTGTTAAGCGGTCATGGTTTCTAAGAAATCTTTTGTCTTGACATTCCTCTGGAAGATACTTGTACACCAACCTACAGATTGTTATACACCAACACATACCAAATTAAATATGGTATTCCTGTCCTGACAGCAAGACAATGCATGCTGGAAGTGTGGGATGTAACATGACTGAAAATATACACTGCTTATATTATACCTCTGCTATTTTGGGGTGGGAATGCTACATTTCCATTCTTTCCCTTCTGTTTTATTATTTGGTCATTTCTTTCAGGTGGTGGACAGATATGGAAAGGGAGAAGCGTGCGTACCCATACAATCGGTAGAAATTGTCTCACAGTTCCCACCTCTTAGCCTCTCCTCCCCCCAGAGAGGAGCCTAAGTTTTAAGGATCAATGCCACATAAAATAGTTGTGTCCCAAAAGTTGTGAAAGTTAGATATTACAGTTATATATTACCCATATTGTGGGCGGAACCTTTTTTTTTTTTTTTTTTCGCATGGTGTTTGTGTGTGTGAAAGAGAGATGGAATGACTGAGATAGAGTGGGAGTAAAGGAAAAGCGAGAGAACTGTCTCCAGCAGTGTCCTCATATTATTTATTTATTTTTTTACATAATTTTTTTTTTTTGGAGGAGTGAAATGATGAAGAGCAAATCTGTGTAGTTGACTAGAGCTACTTTGATCTTCCTCTGTGACCTGCTTCAGTGCTGACCTTTACCCTCTATGTTAAAACATCCATCATTCACAGCGCTGGGTTGAGGACAGGGCAACCCCATTTCCCCTCTCTTGCACAGCTTTGGAACACCTGCGTAGTTACCCAAGTGGAGAAAAGTGCAGGTGGGGCTGGACACTGGGGGCAGGAGATATTTCATGTATTCATCCACCTTTCCATCTAAGTGACTGTTCACCTCCACAAACTTTATATCTATGTACTTTTACACCTTAAATTTGTCTCTTCGCAATCTGTTGTCCTTCTCAAAAGCTCAAAGCTGCTTCAAAATACAGACACCTGCATTGTGTTGAATAACATGTCACTTGGCATAATTATACAGGGTGTGTGGGATTTTTTTAAATGATTATAATGAAGCAAAGAAAATAATTCAATCATTTTCAATTATCAGAAGCACTGTAATTGCTTTTCCACATACTAATCAAACAAAACAAAAACAACCTGCTAATGATTTTATTTTCTGTCGTTTGTTGTGTCTAATTGATGAGAGATGAATTGATAGTGTTCATTTATTGTATTGAAGAGGTTAACGTATGATTTCTTGTTTATTTTCATTGATTTTCCATTAAAAACTGAAAAAAATAAATATGAAGTCCTTTTAAACACTTTTCTGCTTTCTATGTAAGATGTGCTATAACCTGTGGTTGAGACACAGAGATTAATTTCTTTTCATCTGTTTGGGGTTGAGTTAGCTCCTTGCAAGTTTTGAGGTGGATGTCACTGTAAATGCCACGTAGTTGTGGCAAGTACAGACAAACCAGAAGTGAAAGAACCTCCACTATATTCAAAGTTTGCCTTTTTAAGGGCAATAATGCCCGTCAGTTAACTACAATGATGATGGACAAACACAGTTAGATCAGATAAACGCTATATACCAGTATTGTTGTTAACTGTGATTGGGTATAGATTTGGCTGTATGTCCAAACTGAGTCACCCACGTTACTGGTTCATACTGGGTACATGGGAAAAAAACATTAGAGTGCAATCATGGCTCTCTGTGGAATTAAAGCACGACCTTGCTACTGTAACAATTCAGAACTAACCAAAGCAATATGACACTGGTGTTTTATTAGCAGCATATATGTGACCATACATCTATTATCAAGAACAAAGGTTTTTTTTAGAGGTTTTAAGGTTATACACAAACACATGAGTAATAGAGCCCTGTCAGAAACACTTTGTTTCTTTTACCCCCATGTGTACTGTTACATCCCAGAATATACAGGAGATCATTTTATATTCACATTTCATGAATATTTAAATATGCTCACATTTTACTGTAATGAAACATTTAAATGGATTTGCTCATTTTGGCCATTATATTAAGACTGGGAAGCCTAAGATTAGGCTAAGGCTATAATCAGAAGATTATGATATCAAGTTTTTGAATATTTTTTGAGCTGATACTTGTGATCACACCACTGCAATCTGGGAGAAAAACTTGGAAACTTCCCTGGTAGAGTCAGTTATTACTTTTTCCTATCATCAGGTGGTTTAGAGATCTCTCCACAGGTAACAAGAATGTGTTACATAACAGCAAAAGTGGTCAGTAGGGCCATTGGTGTTAAACTGCCTGAGCTACATTGCATTTTAATCAAGAGAGTGAATTCAAAGGCTTGAAAGATGTTTGAGTTTCCTCTTCATCTCTGGAGAGTTTGAACTTCTTCCTGCTGGGTGACGACCGCTCTATGTTACATGCAGTTGAGGATGAGATTTGCGTTAAAAAAAAAACAGGTCAACGGTCATGTGAGGTGAGGTGACGCTTTAACTGTTGACAGATGGAAGAGATGGTAGCTGGATGTACTGTGTATTCTATTTTTATGCTGCTGGTTTTTGTGCTGTATTTGATGCTGCTTTCTGAGGAAGCTACAGCAAATCTTACTTTTTTATTCATTTGCTTTAAGTGCAATAAGCTTCTATATGTTTATATGTTATGTTTAAGTTCCACCAATGCACCTTTGTCTTTGGTAATCCATGTTTTTATATCGACAAGGAATCAAATGAAAAGCTGGTGTAAAGTGTTTTACAGCAACATGCTGACAGAACATTACCACCCAGATCTACACAGCTTTTAACTTCTTTTAACTCTCTTTAGTCATGACAAACGAATGATACTGTTACTCCAGGCAACAGTATCATTCATTTAAATTTGTGCCTCTGGCCTCTGTGCACTAAATTGTTTTAGTCCATCCATTTTAGTTTAGTAATTATAGCTTCTTTTTTTATATTTTATTTTTTTATTAAACACTGAGGGAATTATCTGTCTCTTCATCTGCTAAATGTTTTCTTTTAGTCGTGAGCAGGTAACAGACAGTGAGCTCTTTTACTTTTCACAGTTTCCAGCTGTGGTGGGAAATGAGGTTGACAGGAGCATCGAGACCGGACCAAAATGGCAACATCATGAGCCATAAAACTGAAACAATGAGCTGAAAGACAATTAAATTAAGACAATAGAAATGGGGCGGAACCTCCAACACCTTATTCATCACAAACAGTACCTCACTGATGCATTTTTAATATAAAATATGTTGTTTTGGGCCAATCAATTTGAAAGTGAGTGGAGCAAATTTCATGTCAAGCTTTTCTGCTGTACACAAAGGAAATGTTCTGGCTTTTTTTCCCAGTAAAACTAGAAAACCTTATACATGAAAATGAATTCATGCCCCACCCCTCCACCCCTGACTTCACTCTCTTGTTGCTTGATTGTTATTCAAAATGGTAGTGTTGGAATTGTGTCGCACACTGTCAGTCAGCTGGTTGCACATCTTGTCAGTAGAAATTGAGTACAAAAACACACCATTTCCTGCACTGCTGTGACAATTAAATACATCTGTACATAGGTGGGTAATGAAGAGTCAAGATAAACGTTGATGTAAGGTTTGAGACAAATACACACGCGGTTCAAAACATTATTGACCGAGTAATTAATCCTTTACTAAATCTTGCTGCTTCATCAGCCTCACTCACATTCCTGATAAATCAGTGCAGGTCAGCCTTTAAGGAGGGGACTAATGCTTAAGTCTCCCTCTGAACACCATTAACCTGTCTGTGTAAAAAGGACACAGGAAGGAGACCATTGATTGTGCTTTAATCTCTCACTCGCAACCTGCTTTCTAGCAGTTGGGCTAATTGAACTTCCATTGGTTTTAATATTAATCCAATTGTTAAAACACACACTGCATTTGCTCCATGTGGCTATCCTCAAAGTATAAGATTTGAATGTGATGTTTAGAATCTTCAAAATGATGAAACAACCTCCAATATGTAATTATAAACCGCACCACAACAGATGGTGGTTTGCAAATAATCTCGCAACAAACATTTCACTCAACAAATATAACTGTTTTCTGTCTTATTTTAGATGGTTTCCTCTGAGATAATGCTGGATAATGACAGAAACACGCTGTCATCAGATCAAAATTTCTCTTCTTCGTCTGCCCTCCTGGTGTCTCTTTGTTAGTCTGATCATATGGGCCATTTTATTCATTTATCTAGCTCAAATGCAAAGCATAACTGTGAATGTTAGAAGTGAAAACTAAACAACTAAAAGAATGCAAGCAGTATAAGGTCAGTCTTGTTGCTATGCAACACATTTTTTTTTGACGGTTAAGTGCTATCTAAATTGAAATGAGTTTGCTAATCTGAAAAAGGAAATAAAAACTGACAGATGAAGTTCATGGGTGATCTGCTTGCACTTGAAGGCAAAGACCAACCAGCCCTGAAACTGAGGTTGTGGATACATGATATCTACATACACAGAGCATGAATATTAACCATGATATGCTGCATAATGATTATGTGTGGCCTGTTCTTTTTTTCATTTATGTAATGTGCTGAGATTCTTGTATGATTGCAATCTTTTAATTTTTTTCATGAAATTGTTTTTTTTTGTGGGCAAATGTGTTGGTTGAACACTAGAACAATGTAATAGTGCATTTTAAGTGGGATCACTTTGGGCCCTTGTACAAATTAGTATTATTGTTCTCATTTGCTAAAGTATGCAGCCCAGTTTTGTCATAGGATTTCATATCAGTTGGTGTTACATGACAGGCAGGCTCTGTCCTGGGGGTCTGAGGGTTGCTCTGAATGATGATGTGATGCCAGATGGTCTTTGTCAGGCAGATTTTTTTTTCTCCTGTGGGTCTGGAGCTTGCCCTGTACAACATTATCAGCCTGTCACTACAAACTCATAGACAGGGAAATAAGATGGAAGGGCAACAAATAAATAATATGATGTGTAGCTTTATTACTCACTAATGTTTTGTGACTGCCCCTCTTCAGTGATGTATAGCTGGACCACTCCCTTTTCTGTCCTCCACAACCTTACTGTCCCTCCTGGCTGTCACAGACATAGCTATGGACACATCTTTGTGTAGATCATGGAAAAATTTCCCTTTGGTCTACACATTCCTCTGTCCTTTCATTACCTTTACTTGATTGTGTCTGACTTAAGATATAATTAGTGATAATCCTGTCTATAACAGATTCAAGCAGCTCTGATGGGCTATCCCTGTTTGATCAGCTTTTGCTATTTTCTTGGTCCAGATGCATCTCTCAAAAAAAGTAAGTGAGGCTGAAGGAGTAAAATCAAGGAGACTAAATTCTATGAATGAGGCTTGAGAATAGACAATAGCTACAGCAGAAATCTTTCTCTGGACCAAAAGATGTTGTTTAGAAATCCTTTTCTAATTGAGCACTGCAGATGATTAGACAAATTTGTCAGTACAACACTGCAGATGTTATCTCCTCATGACCATAACAATCCAAATTCTCTCTGTTGTCAGTGTTTTCTCATTTCTTCCTTCTTGTAAAACTGCCTGAATTGTGAAACAAATGCAAAGAGACAGACACCTGGAATTACCAGCAACATAAAGCCAAAACTCAATCAAAACCGTTTATTTCTTTGAGTCCACACTCAATCTGGTCCTGACTGTCAGCATGAGGAATTGAGTCATCATATGTCAGTCTATTAAGACCAGGTCAAACCTGTAAACCAGACTCAACTCAATTTCATTTCACATTATTCATGTAGTGTGACACATTAGCTGATATCTGACAATGGTGGGGAAATTAACCAATCAATGCTGGGTTACATATTTATCCTGCCTTTCAGTCATTTCAGTCTCAGAAGATGACACCAAAAAAGTTCTGAATAAGAAACACTAGACTCTCTTAAATAACTCAATGAATCTTAGTTGTTGGCAGTGATTTCAAGGTCTGGACATAGGTAAGAGCAGGGTTCATTCTTGTTTGCTAGAAGAATGTGTGCTCAAACACATTTGCACTTTGTAACCTTTGGTGTTATCACACAGTTGTCTTTCTGCAAAGGATCTCTCACATTGAGCTCTGCGAGCATGCCAAGGCGTCACCGCTCCTACTCAAAATCCATCAAGGGGCCAACGGTCAACTGCGGGTCAGATGATAGGAAAAGGTGATGATTTGTTGGCCCTTGCTGCCACCAATCTGTCGCAGCCAAGAAGACTTGCCCATGGAAGGACAGAGATGAAAAGGGCACTGCAGAATAATGCCCCCACACAATGCTTGGGTGCTGAGGGAGAGATATCTCTCACAGAGGTGCCAAAACATGGCCCAGATACTTGCTTCTAATGAAAGTGGAAGGCAGAAGAAGCAGCAAGTGGCTGAAGAGAAGAAAGCAACTGACAAGTCCCACTTGGGTGTACTTTGGCAGTACAGAAATCTCTTAAAGTGTCACCTGGAGACTCAAAGTGATTTAACTTCTATTCCTGAAAACAGTGATACTATTAGAGAGAGGAGAGTTATAATATGGATAAACATTAAAGCCATGAGAGGGAAGACTATGTGTAAGTGCTACACAGTGACTCAAGACATTTATTGAAGTAGTTGCTCATATGCACATATTTTTAACATTTAGCACTGATATTAATAAATAGAGCCCTCATCAAGCTGTGATCATCATAATCCAAAGACAACTACACAACATCAGCACAAACACAGTACAATAACATGCTCACGGTTGTGTTACTGTCATTTATACAAGTAATTGTATCTTTATTATGAAATATTCCCTTACCTACATCGGTCAGGTGGTCATTATGGCAGCCGATCCCTCACACACCCCATCCCCTCCCCTGCCTTGTTCTCTGGGTTTTCTTGACAAATCCCAAGGTGCTTCCAGTCCACATAGGAAGTGTAATCCCTCCAGTTTGTTCTGTTTCTGCCCTGGGGTTTTTTCCCTGTAGTACATGCTTAAAATACCTCCCTAAGAATACATCCAGAAGGCATCCTGCACTACCTCATCTGTCTCTCCACAACACAAAGGAGCAGCGGTTTTATTCAGAGGCCCCTCTGGATGTCTGTGCTCCTCACCCTGTTCCTGAGGGTGAACACCCTCATTCTGGGAAAATTGATTTGGGCTATTTTGGGTCCAAACGTAGATCAGTTGGTAAAGCAAGAGATACACTTTTAGGATTAGCTCACTCTTTAACATACTGATCAGGCTGTAAGTCATGGTTTGATTAATTAAGTTTTCATCACAGGCAAAAACAAACAAATACTCAAGTTAGAGGATTGATTCTATGACTGTTAAGACCACATGATGTTTAATTATGTATTTACAAATACATTTTTACCTAAATAATTAGAGGACAGCAAATATATAAGTCATGGTTTCATGGTGATAATCATAGCATTTCAGCTTAGAGCAAAATCTAATAAGATGTATTCCTACAACTTATTGGAATAGATTAGAGTAATACATCTTCTCGTACTCTCCTTTGAGAACCCAGGTATACAGATGGGGTGGATGGAGATGCAGATGGAGTGCTTCTATTAATATCTTTGCAATAAGGCAGTGCAGAAATCTTGATCAAATAGATAGAAGCTGTAGAATCGCCACCCTTGAGTCCTAGGTGCTCAGGACTGTATGTAACTTTGCAGCGATAGCTTGGAGGCAGAATATCAGAGCTTGACAGACACATGATTTCAGAATCAGAATCTTTTTATTGTTATTGAACAAGTACAGCAAGATTGGCAAATCAAAAATGGAAATAAAAACTAAATTTCTATTTACAAGATACAATATTTTTCTTAAATGCCTCTCATTGTCTGGAATTGGTGAATTTGTGTGTCTGTCTATATCTTGTGTGACACTACCCAAACCAATTGGGAAATCATTTGGAAACAGAAGTCAGAGAGGCTGATACAATGGTGAGAAAGTTATATAAAATAACACTGCGAACGATGGAGCTTCCAAGTCTGAAGGGTCTGATTCTAATGATGAACCATCTTGGCTTAACTGCTGCTTCTGTGTGCAATACTTTAATTAATTTGTGTAACAATATCCATTGAATCTGTTTGACAGAATTGGTTGCCCATTTGTAAAGATTTACTGTATAAAGTGAGATTATCATAAACGCTGTGCTGTGTAGATGATATTGTCTTTTGTAGAATTAGAACTATGTATGTGCTTGTTTGTTTGTGTGGTAGATTCTATACCGAATTTGAGCAGAAATGTTTAGATATAGAGTGTGGAGCTGTGAAATGGGAGAACCTCACACCACCTCCACATGCCTCTTAGGTGTGAATTTTATGTGTGGAGGGAATCTGGAGAAAGAAATGAGAAGAGGGAATGAGAGCTTTCTTTTAATGAAATTAGTAGTAATGATTTTTTTTTCTCACACAGACAATTCACAGTTGCCAGGGTCCAGTGACTCACACATACAGCATCTATCCAGCAGCTTCCGCTCCTTCTGCGATATGTAGTATGATGTCATTACTCAGTCCTATTTTATCTCATTCCCTCTAAAACCAACTTTTCACCATAGTTTTCAAGGCAGGAATGTTGTGTTGTTCTTGTTGTTTCTTATGCACTTCCAGGCATGAGAAATAATAAAAAAAATGTGTTTCCCCAAAAAATACACCCCTTAACCAAAAAGTGCAGATTGGGACATAACAGAATTATATAACAAATAACAAACAGCCTATAAATTGGCTCTCATGGGGACATGGATTGCAACAATAACATTGGTGACCGCATCTTGTCTTCTGGGCTACCGTATAAAAATATCAGTGCAAAATGATGGCAATATGATTTACTTCTGATATAAAAGATTCATTCTATTGGTAACAAAAACACAATACTAATTTCCAGGCGATTACACCTTAATGAATACATATTTATAAATTTAAATATTTTATTTCTAAACACTGGACCTTTGTAAGAGTCTCTTGTGGATTACGAAATTACTATTTTTATTATGCATTTTATTATATTCCACGCCTGAAACCCATTTCAAAGCCTCTAAACTATTATACATTATTAAACTATTTGCCCACATCAATAAAATATGTTTTAACAGGAGATTTCAACAATTTTAGCAACTTTCTAGCTTTGGGGCTAAATTATATCTGTACACAGTGTACAAATGTGTGCCTCATTATAGAGAGATCTTAAATTTTTCTTCAAATGTTGATATAATACACATGGGCACCATGTTTTATGCAAATGCCTTTGAAAGGTGAAATTAAGAAGATATGTAAAAAATGAGAAAATGCACTTAAACCGCAGGGGATTAAACGAGTCATGAGTGACAAAAAAAAAAAAAAAAATGGGAGTGGAAGGAATGGAGGATTAACATTTGCTTGAAGCATCTTATTTAAAATTAAACAACTAATTCAATGAGATTCAGTTGCAGCTTAACCTGAAGAACAACAGATGCAAACCTAACAGCCCTAGAGTCTAGAAGCTGACAGAGTTGGCCCAGTTACAAAGCTTAGTTTCCACAGAGGCTTCATGCTCTAAAATCAGTGAGTCAGGAAATATCTCACAACTGCTGCTAATGTGCAAGAATGGTGAATAAGTAAACAGCAAGACGAGGTTTGTGACACATTGATTTTGGTCTGCTAAACAGATTGTTTGGTACTCAACGATGTAAAAGCAGCCTGCATCACATCTTATTAATTCCCCGATTAGTTCCTCAATTCAGACTGTCATGGGTTTAATGTCTCAGCAGTATGGTGGAAAATTATTGTCTAGACATTGTCAATAAGTAAAATTCTCCCTAGAGCAGTTAATTTGATAAATAAAGAAATAATCTGATGGATTTCAACAGTCAAAATTCAATCCAGCCTTCTCTCCAATTTATCTTATGAAATTGTCTCAGTGCACATAACGATCAAGTTCCTCTCAAACTGAAGACAACCCAACAAAATATCACTTCCTTGAACTGATTTATTACATATTTAAGGAAATGCGAGGTAAAGATGAAATATAGTCATTTTTTCTCACTTCTTTTTTAATTTATTTATTTTTGACTTTGATAAATGATTTATTAAAATGTGCTTAAAAATGAATGATCAAAGCCTAAAGCCTCACTTTTCTGTAGAATAGGGTGGTATTTTTTTTTTTTTTTAAATTTGGTAATATTAACAATATGGTTTTAACATTGGAAAAGGTAGTCAACCCACTACTATTTCACCTCTCAACATCTTCATCAGTCAGTTGGCACCATAGTTGATACTGTTAAGGCTGAGCTATGCTTTTCCGACTGCGTAGCCACACATTACGCAGTCATCACAGTCGTGAACCCTTTTGAAATTCTCCGTCGGCCGGCAGGTGTCACAGAGCGATTCACTGCCAGAACAGCAGAGGGCAATAAGTTTCTTTCCGTTATGATTATGGACTATCGCTGATTGTTTATTTAACTCCCAGCCTTGTTCCTCCAGACACAATGAACAATGGAGACCAAGAAAAAACATTTTTTTGTAATTGGAACTGATTGACATTGAACAACAAATTGTTTTACTGCAAATGCTGAGATAAGAACTGAAGGGGAGGCATATGTGACGTGGAGGCATGTTGTTGTTGTGGAAGGAATACAGCCGGCAAAGTGAGATTCTGGAAATTAGGTAATTCTAGTGGCTCAATCAGAGCCCTGCCGTCTCCATGTGCTCTTCATTGTCTCAATGGAGAGTTAAAAATTGAGGAGGTGCACCTCAGCCCATGGAGAGGGTGTTGGATGGGCTGGCCATAGATCGTTATCCGTAGATAACGATTGACGGATAAAGGCGAGAATAAATCAGGCTTTATTCCAGGTGCCAAGACAATGAGTCTGAGTCACTGATCCCTTGACTTTTCACTTAATGCCATCAGATCAAAATTTCCATTTGCCTGACACTTTGATTTATGACTAAATACCTGCAAAAGTAATAACACCCATCAATTACAGCTCTACTTTATGCTTAATGCTATGTATGGTAGTGTAGTAGTGTTATTTGCAATCTGCAAGTATTTGTCCCATGAGACTACCCCTTCCTTAAAGCCAGCTGTGTTGCCATAACCACAACTGATACCTGGGATAAAGTAAAGTAAAATCCATATTTTCAGAACTTACCTCGTGGTACCAATGCTTCTTTGACTTTTCTCCAAGCACGCTCCTTTTTTTTTACTTGTCTCTATGAAGTACATAAGCTGTATTATACAACTCCACAGATGTGGAGATAAGCCTCCATTTCAGGGTTCAGGTTTCAGGTCAAGATAATCTATGGGCATGGTAACAGAAAGAAAACTTAAGATAAGCAAATATTAAGTCATGGATCTCTGTATCTTTTTTTTCTATAGCTGACTCAGATGTAATTTAACATTATTTTAAATTTTAAACTATTATGAACCGTGACCTCACACCCTGTGGGGCTAACAGAGGTGAGAGGACTTGGCAACTCTGGGGCAACTGGGAAGTGGTCTACAGGGCTCGGGCCTTGGATGTCTTAACACAAGTTTTTTTTTTTTTTTTTAATATCTAGAAGTATTAAGTGTCACTTCCTCCCTGTGTCTCTCACTAGATCAGCAAATCAGTGGAACTCTTGTCACACTATTGTGGATTCTTTGGGGTTCACGTGAAAGACGTCATTACGTTTTGGCCATGGAGAGGCTTTTATTTTAAAATTATAGTTAATTTATTAGTTTTGTCAGATTGCACAAAAGAATGGAATAAAAGAGAACACAGAAAAGGACATACTTGAAGAAGAGACAAAGAAAGGAGAAAAGTGTAAGCGCAAGCCAAGAGGGAAAAGAAATTAGAGAACGAGGAGGAAAGGACATGTAAAAACCTGTAGAGCACGAGAGGAAGCAGGACAAGAAGAGGACAGACGATGAGGGCAGTTGGAAAAGAGTCTAAAAGAGGAAGTTAAGTGAAGGAGAGGTGAGAAAACTCTATGATGAGGAGCTGGGAGGAGACGAGTGGAGAATTAGTGAAGTGGAAGTGGAAGTCTTGATTCGAGAAGTGGACTGTTAGAGACAGTGAAGAAAAGACTGAAGGAGAGAATAGGAAAAAAAAACATCAAACTCTGGAGACCGAGCAGGTGGAAAGAGTTGAAAATGATATGATAAGAAGAGGGAGAATAGAGTGACCAGCAGTAAATGAAATATAGTAGCTCATGAAATAATAGTACATTGTTTATAAGACTTTTACGTAAAGAAATATATTTAAATTTGGGTAAATGGTCTTTTGTTGGTCTAGTGCCTGATCCAATACACTAGTAGTAAAGTAGACAGACAAGAGAGACACAGGTGATCTGTTGGAAATTACATTTTAATTATAACAAGAAAAACAGAACTTGTTAAGAGCCCTTCAGTTTGCTCACAATCGAACAATAATCTCAGTGATCGAAGATGACGATATTATCACTGCAGTAGTCATATTAGATTAATATTAAATGTAATCTTCTTCGTTGTCTTGAAACACTTTTCACTCTGGCTTTTTCAACCACCTTAGGTTGGTACAAAACACCGCTGCTCGACTCATTACAAAGAAGCACAACCACATCACCTCTGGACTCACCCTACCACTCCGCTTCCCTGTTAGATTTCATATTGATTTTAAAATTTTATTGCTCACTTTTAAGGCTTAACCACCTCTCAGATTTATTGACCAGGAATATGCCCTCTTGACCACTGAGATCTGTGGATGGAGCCCTGTTACTTACTCCCAGGTCATAGCTTGTGAAAAAACATGGCCAGGCTTTCACTATTATCAAAATCCCCCCTGCTGCTCCAGTTTTTGTTTTTTTCATTATGGAGGAATTCAGTGTAGATTGGATGTATATATGAGGACGTAACATAACAAAATATAAAACAGGTAGAGGTTTAAATAGATTCTAAATGTACTTGTAGAGGATTTAACTGAGCATTCAATTTCCTATCCTACCTATATTATGTAACAGCTGGGGTGCGCCACTTTTACATATAAATGAACATCTGTTACATTCAAGCTCTTGCCAAGCAAGTCCACATAGTGCTGGTTAAACTCACTAGTTCTTCTATCCTACTGGAGTTACAGGGCAAATTCACACCTAAATGTCTGGTTTCTGATCCAAAGTTGGATTATAAATCTACTGGATTATTGTTCAATAGTGTCAGTGGGTAAAATGACAAGAAATCTGTCCTGATTTATACTGGGACACTTTCCATCATGGGGTGTAATAAGGTTCCATTCATCTTAAAATTGATCTGTAATGTATACCAGAAATGTAACATTTAGGGGAAGACACTATGCCACTTTGTAAGAGGACTCATACACTACAAGGGCTAGTACAGAAACTCATATGCACCATTTTCCATTTTTCTCCTCTCACCAAAATATGAAGAGAAAATATTAACAAGTAAAGTGAGGTTTGAATGGATGGTTCTTCTCAATAGAAATGAACTGGTCCAATGTTCATTTGAGATGGTCTGAGACCACCCCTTTGGTCCAGACCAAACAAAAGCTCCTTGGTCCACCACAGAATTCAAGACCAGTGTTCATGCCAACCAAACTAAACTACAGTAGGGGGATAAACAAACCCAAGTTCAGTTCAATGAGGCTAGGCAAGCATAAGTAAACAAGTATGAATGCACCTTGTAGTTGTCCTGACTCCATATCACCTCCCTCTCTGTAGCCTTTCCTGTTTATCTCCACTACTGCTATTAAATAAAGATATATGGCCAAAAGATAATCTTAAAAAATCTTCTGAATAACTAAATACTCTGGAGAAAGACATTTTGCACTAACAGTCTGAAAAAGAAGGCGATCATAGGTGAGGTCAAATGATTGACCACTTGTGTGGTTTTTCCTTGTTGTTTTGTCAGTTATGGTTATAGCTCCAAATACCTGACAAATCTGTCCAAGAGCAACGAGGTGACATCTACTTTTGATATTTCATTAGCCCTGCATATTTTGACGTAGTAATATTGGATGTTTTTTCACCAAAAATGATAATTGAAGCATGCTATTTCTCCAGTCATTTTAAAAAGTGTGCACAAAGTTGCAGCCAAAAAATCTCCACGGGTAACTGACTCCTGTAGGTTTGGGCTAAGGTCTGAATGTTTACAACCTCTGGTCCATGTCTAGAGGCAGGCAATGTGCTCACATACATACACATACACGCAGACTATAAATGGATTTATGCATGGTATTGAAAAGCTAATAAGTCAGACAAAGCTGTACACCAGTGCACATGGCTGAACAAAGAGACTCAGTTGAACAAGCTAATATTCAATCATTTGCTGTCATTTTGATAAGTTCGGAAAACACAGTTGTAATAGCCTTCTCAACATATTTCTTCACACTGTTTGCACATGCAATCTCTGAAATTAATAGAGGCACAGCTGTTCCTTCTTGCTTTTGTGGTTGGACCTGCAAACATTATTCACAATGACTTATATTTTCACTCCAGGTACATTCAGTTTGAAAAAACAAACAAAAAGTACAATATAGTTATCAATACCCAGTAAAATATATAACTTCTGTTGTCCAGAGCAAAATGAAATGGGGTAACCGGACGCACATTCATTTCAGATGAAAATCCAGACAACGATTTTTCAAAGACACAGCTTACTCATTCCCAGAAATATAAACAAATGTCGAAGAGTGATGTATAATTCCAACAACACTCAAATACCTTGACTTTCACAAGAGGAATGACTTTTATTTTATTTTATTTTATTTTCAAAGTTTCCCCTGCTGAAAGTGTCAGAATACATTTACTAGTAAACTCTGCTGCATAATTCAGAATTGATTTTTAGACACAATATTGCTGTCAGGAGACATTTGGGCTTTTTACATGGATAACTGACTGATCAGATCATGTTACTATGGGATGAGTTCTTTCTTGACAATTGAAGCTGTCAAGAAAAAAAATCAGTAAATACTATAAAATGTACTCGGGTTTAGGGTATAACAGTGTGTACAGTGGTCATCTTAATGTAGTTTCAATGCCATACTTTTCATGAAACCAATTAAATTAAACTGTATATGTACTAACTTTCATTAAGAAATGTATAGCCATAAAAGTTGCCTATACTGCTTGATTTATCTTGAAATTAAACGTGTAAAGAAAAAAAAACTGGTTTGTACAATATATCAGGGATCACAATTCTAGCTTCTGGATACAGTATAAACAAATTAATTCAAGGTAATCTCCTTTGCATGATTAACCCATATATTCATGGCATTCATGCAACAGAAGATTGCTTTGGACTGGAAGAAACCTGTAGATGACATGAGCTGAATGAACTGATTAAAAAAAATAAATTGTCACTGGTCTGAGTGAAAAGTAATGTTGGCAGTAATCACTTTAATATCAGACCCATCAACGTCAATGTGTTATCTTGATTGACCTATGACGTAATCACTATCTTCACTGTGCTCCCAGGCTGATAAATTGGATTGTCACTATCAGGGGAGCATCATAGTAGACAATGCAGCTATGACTACTGGAGGTGGCACATCATATTGAAACTTGAATATGGTGCTTTTTTTTTTTTTTTAATTTCAACCCCAATTGTATTTGCCTGTCTTATAGATGCTTCTTATAAGAAAATCTCAAAATAAATTTGTCCAAAATATAACCCTCACCCTGACACTCTGATGACAATCTGAAGGATAGAATGGAAAAACAATCCCTTTTTTTTTGACTATTCCAAGGCTAACATGCTAATGAGGTGCAGCTGGTGAATCAGCAGCAGGTCAGCTACACACCAGTTGTATGCAGCACATAGAGCATATGTTCATTTAGTATAGAGGACAAGTGCTACAAAGACAAGGTTAGCATTAGCAAGTGTTTACTTGCCAAGAGTGTCAACCATTATTGAATTCACAAGACAAACGTTTGGAATGTGCTGTCTCTGTACACTGCTGTTTCTTCATCCTCTCATGTTGTATATAAATCAGGATGGGATAGGGCCAGCTGGTTAGCATGCTAACTTCAGTAGAAGAAAAATTGTGATTTGAATGAAAGAATTCAATTTGATGCTGAACTTATACTGACTCTTCTAGAACGACTGATGAGCAAAAAGGTTGTAATGATACAGTTAACATTAGCTATGCAGAAATGGCAAAAACTTAAATATAGCACGTTTAATAATTTGATATTGACAGGAAATATATTTCAAACCGTGTCAGTACAACTCATACTGATGTTACCAAGAGCACATTTTTATTTCAGAGAACTTACTGGAGCTGCCCCAGCACCACTATTTGAATTTTTTACAGCCTTATGTTTTTCTGACATTAAACAGTCTTTGATATATAGGAAAGAAAATGAGGGTAGAATTTCTTTTAGTTAAGTCATATGCTGTTGTGGACAAAAGGGTTATAGTATCCATTCACAGCCATGTTTTACATATTAACATACATGTTTTTGGTTTATTTGTGAACATATGTATACATGAGAGTTAGAACCAGCTACTTTGAACCAGCCTTGATTTATGCAATACGGAAGAGTGAGACAGATCATATCCTCACAGTAGAGTTTAGGTGAGTCAACCATAATTAGAGCAGCCTTTACAGAAGAGAAATAAGAGGAAGTTTTTAGGAGGCAGGAAGGACACCTGAGAGACAAAGAGCACTGGGAGTCCTGGAGGAGACAGACAGAGCCACAGGGAAGACAGAGAACCAGACAGCATGGCCTCGCCAAAACCAAGCAGCCTGGGAACTGCAGAAATGAACAATCTGGACATGCAGGGAGGGACGAAAAGCAAGGGACTCAAACACAGGTTTGGACAGAACCTTGAGGGTTATAATGTTTTGAGAAAGATGCCTTTGATTAATACTTTCATTTTCTGTAATATTCAGGTAGTTTCTAGGTCAGTGAATGCGAAATGTTTTGATTTTTTTTTTCTTTCCATTTCTGGCACCATTGCACATCTCTTGTAACCATTCATAGTAATGACATTTCACTTTACAGCTGGTCTCTTTTTTGTACACAGTAATATGAAGATTAGGGTCTTTTTTAAAAAACAATGGAAAAAGGATTTTCCACAGTTCTGAATACACAATATGTGGTGTTATATCTTTGTGACTGTGATGCTCCAGCGAATACTGACATTGGTGTACATCAATAACTCCAGGCAGATCTGATGCCTGTGGCCTTCAGTTTGAGCTTCATAATATTTAGTAGTAGAATTATACTATATTCAGGTTGCAAGAAGATGGATTAAATGTAAAAATGTGTGTATTCTAAACAATGCCAAAAACAGATGCAGCAACTTTGCTAAATATTGTACCCGGATTGTCTATAGCTATTGTTTTTAGTGCTGTAATGATGTGCACCACTGAGTGATGAGGGTGTATGTCTTGCCAGCAGAAAATAAATTGATCCGATTTTTTTTTCACATATTTTGTTTCCCCAAGTCATCCTGGCATGTTCACATTTTGGCCACAATCCAAATGGAAGCTCAGACTTATCTTACATGACCATGAACGAGCTATACTTACAGTAAAAACCCTTTGCATTCACATTAGTTTGCTGTGGTTTTTCGTTTATTATTAAAATTATGTTGTTGACGATGACTTATGAGACTGTTTTGTTGCTGTGATTCATCCCAGATTTTCTTCATCTTTTATTTTGAAAGGATTATACACAAAATAATATATAATACAGGAACAAACTCTTTCATTGTTATGATTATGTTTATTCAACTCATCCCTTACTTGAACTCTGGTTCCTGGGGTCAGCTCTTTGACCACAACAATGCGCATAAATTTATGCATGGGTAACACTTATGCTCACTGACAAATACTTTTCCTCTGAATTCCTATTTCATGGTAAAGCTGTTTAGTTAAAATTGTTTTTTGTTTGTTCTTAAGGGACAGGTTGCTATGAGGCTTTAACTGCTGCTGCCGCCCACCATCTAGGTTTTCTAACTCATTGGCTTCCCACCTACATTCATACCAGTCTCCATGACAACTGGAAAACTGGAACCTCCATGTATAGATGTCTGACACAATGCCCATGTGTTATGCCATTATTAACAGCAAGCTGACCTTCTTTTATTAGTTTGTTTTTGAATCTGATATAACTGAAAATATTTCATCTAGGATAGACAAAGTGGCAGCTCTTTCCATGGAGCTTATGCCAGTGTGCAACTGCTGACCTACCCCTCTAGCTCCTGACAATATTATGCACTCTTTTGGCACAGCATACTCCATAAGCTACTAAAACCAGTAAAACTGTGAGTCAAATTCATGACTTAGGATGTCCCCAGCCACTAGCAGTCACCACAACTGTAGACATAGGCACAACTCCATTGCCAGGGCCACTTTCACTCAGTCCTCAGAAGACACAGTAACCACAAAAACACAACTGATGGAATAGCAGTTCCTTTTTCTCTGCGAGACAAAGCCAAAATCAAGACATTAATGAATGTTTTGCTATTCAGAGGCAGGATCTGAATAGCGGCCAAGGCTGGCATAGTCCCTGAGCAGACAGAGAAGATGATAGGTAGTTAGATTGATTGTAGAATTAGAAGCTCTATATAACATGACTGTTTGCATTTCTGGTTTAGAAGTCAATCAAACACCCCAGAAGAGATACAAACCAACCACAAACTGATGCAAAGCAGCTTTTTTTTTTCAGGTCATCTATCTGTACATCTATGCATTTATCTGTCTCATGATTGTCAACATGACATCTCAAGAATGCTGAAAGGCCATCTTTCTGAATTTGCAAAAAGATGTTTTTGTCTTCTGACTGTGATATCTCAAAGCCCACTTAACCCATTTACTGAAAGGTGAACTGATTACATTTAGTGTTATAAAAGCTAAGGTCAAGTTCCTGTGAACATGTGATATATGGCACAAGCATTTTTTTGATTTCAAGTGATTCAACTGATTAGAATTTTGTGACCAAAAGTCAAGGCCACTATGATCTTACAAAACATGCTTTGGCCATAGATCATGAATTTAAGCACTAATAACATGCAACTGGACTGGCTGATGGAGGTGTATAAATGAAAGGTGATAAGGTATTATGGTATAACCAACATCAACAATAAAATGGTTTACCAACATAACCTTCTTTCCACCTGCTTGGTGGAAATCTTGAGTGAAATCTTGAATCTTGAGGTGCACGAAACTGCCTCAGATTCTCAACACTGTACTGTGCGGTACTCAAGCTGCACTGCAGAGAAGAGGAAGAACCTACATAGGATAGATGACTCAGCAGGTTATCAGCACCTTTATTCCAAACCTGAAAGACGTTCACTCAAGTCATCTTCGCAGGCAAGCAAACAACATTTCAAGGGACCATTCGCATCCTGGCCACCCCCAGTTTATCACCCTTCCATCAGGACTGGAAAGGAACTGCTTCTTCACAAGGTGTTGACTGTTTAAAGGATGAGTGCTGGTAGATAACAGAAGCTAACAATCTATGCTTCTTTCTGCAATTGCACAATGATAAAAAAAATGACCCAATCGATTCAATAATTTTAATTTTAACAATTTAATTGGCAATGGTATTGACATATAGCAGACATTTACTGATAATATTAAATATCACAAGATTTAAAGTTTTTAGACCTACATTAATTTGACTCCTCTTCTCTGGTCCAGCATACTGAGGCTAACCCTTAAAGTTTAAAGATGCAGACCATATCTTAGGGGCAACGAGTTGTTACACTTGTTACCATTGCATCACTTTCCTGTGGAGATCGGAAATGAATGAGGAAAATTGTTAGATCGCCTGTGTAGAGTGTCATCAGCTCAGTCAGAGTGTCTACTCCATCAATGTCATTGTTGTTTACTATTCTGCTGCATTGCGTCTTAGTTATGTGCAGACCTCCACTGTGTAAGACACACGCTGTGTCTCCCATTGGATACTTAAGTCAGGGCGAATACTGATGTAGTGTATGAATTGTAATAGGCTAGTGTTGAGTTGAGTACTGCCATTCGCCTCTGGAAATGACAAATGAGTGTCGCTGCTTTGCTCCTTGGATTGGTCACATGATGTGAAAATCTTTCTACTATGAGTGTTGTGTAACATAGTGATTGTTTAATGTCAAAAGTCTACAGTGCATTTCACACTCAGCTTTTTGACCATTTCCTCATAGTCATATGGAAGTTGGGATACAGCAACAGTACCATCATCTCGAAGCAAGTGAGAAAAATATGTATGCTTTTAGTTCCAGCTGCAACAGAGTAATGTGTTTTATCAATACCCCAAAACTCCAATCACTGTTCGCAGGAGGAACTGAGGCAAAGGTCACATTTCCCAGTGCATAAAAAAACACCTCAATAATAAACCCCAGTTCGTAACACACAATGTCAGATAAAGTTGTCTTTGATGTGAAACAGAGCTGCTGCCAGTTTAATTTGAGGCAGTGGGGGGTTTCTTTCCTCAAATTTACTCGCAGATCTTTGTCGTTCTTCTGTCACACACCTGCTAAAACGTCAGATCAATCTCAGCATTGGTGTCAGAGCTAAATCACTGGTGTTCACAGTAATTTGGCTTTGCATCAACACATCCCCTGTGCAATGTATTCAGCATTTTATCAAATCTGTGGCTCTTTTACAGGGTAGTATACCTTGTGCCCCAATTTAGAATGCTTGTTAAACTGAGGACCAGCTCTTTGTTTGAAGTGTGTAGTTATAGACTGCGATTTTTATACTTGCCAGCATATCAGCAACAATTTTTTTGATTTTACAGAACCAGCTCTCTGACAGGTTGATATAGTCTTGGCTGTATATATTTAAAGGTCTTGGCTAAATAACACTGTGTATCGTACTATCACTCTGTCAGGCCTACTATATTGCAGGCATGGTATTTTCATATTTATTGAAAGAGTACAGCATTTACAGCATCTTTTTTGCATTCATTTATCAGTGCAGTAGATGTTTTCTGTAACTGTAAATGTGTCGAAACCCAAAGGGAAATTTGCATCACTGAACCTGTATATCAACAGCAATTAAATTTGATTGGACTCACATATATTATATAAAATACTTTTGCGTGCATGGTACATGATAAGCATTACACGTAGTACTCAGGGACATTGCCATTATTTAAACTGGTTTAACTGAAAATGTGTTGGAACAATTATCTTGCAGTTGATAAATGATTACATTAGAGCAGACAATGACCCTGGTCTCAACTGTGATTTTGTCATTGCTTAAAATAGCTGATTAAAACACACATTTTTCCAATAACACAAGGATAAAGTTATTTATGATACAACATTTCTTATCTAATTTGTAGGTGCTTTCAAGAGCAGAGTCTCTTGTATAGGAATATCTGGTGCCAGTGCACAAAGTGGAAGGCAAAATTGAGGCTACTCAGCTCCATAATAGGAGAGAAGAAAAAAACATTTTTCCTATCTACTTTTTTTTTTCTTTTAAATAAAATCCCTATTATGCCAAGGGGGAGCATCTCTGCTGATTTTCTACTGTACCAGACATCACAAATCACTTTCTGCTCTGCCAGAATGACTCATTAGAGTTGACTCTTGTGAGCTGGGTTAAATCTCAGACACTGGTTATTTGAATTAACCGAAGAATATCATTGAATTATACATTTTGGGCTGGTTATTCTCTTTTATTTTGGTGCCATTGTTGGGTTAGCTACATAATTTAGATTGAAAAGCAATATGTGGCTTTATTTGTTGTTCAATTACTTGGACTTATTAAAAGTTTGGTATATATCGGTATACAGGTTCAAGGAAGGAAAACCAGTGAACCAGCAACCGAGTCATGGCTGGTCAAGGCTCATCAATGCACTTAGGGAACAAAGGCTTTGTGCAATGTTCTTGTAGGAAACCTTTTCAATTTACATGGATGTTACTTTTAATGTATCCACTTAAACATTGTTGCAGACTAAGTGCATCCATTCGTGGAAACAGTAGTTCCTAATGGCAGTGGTTGCTTTCAGTAGGACAATGCTCCTGTCACAATGCAAAAAGGGTTCAGGAATGCTTATTTTAGGAACACAACAATGAGTTTAAGGAGTTGTTATTAAATTCCCCAGATCTCAATCCTCAATCTCTGTGGGATTTTCTAGAAAACAAGTCCAATCCATAGAAGCCTCACCTCACAACTTACAGGACTTAAAGGATCTGCCATCTTGCTGCCAAATACCACAGCGGTGGTAGTGAAGTTTGATGAAGTCCATGCCTCAACAGGTCAGGTCAGCAAACGTCTAAAAATGTTGAAGGATCTCAACTGTTTCTTTTTGAGTAAACAACATGTGGTGCTTTTTACCCAAAAAATGACAGCATATTGTGGCTAAGATAAGTCCAACTGAAATAATTTTGTAAAGAGGGAATGGTTATAAAGAACTTGGTGTTTGTGTCTTTATGGCATTTAATAATATGTATACAGTCTGTTAATTGTGTAGGGTGACCTGGTGGCATTGTGGTTAGAGCTGTTGCCTGTAGGCCCTGGGTTTGATTCCTGGTGCTGACCTAAGCTCTTTCTGTGTGAATGGTTGTCTGTTTCTGTGTTAGCCCTGCTATAACCAAATGACTGGTATCCAGAGTTATTTGTGTTTTACATGCATTGACTTTTGTGCATTTATTTAGGTATTTAATTGCTGAGTTCAATGTATTTAGCTGTCGCAAATTAGCATAGGCTGTAAATGCTTTTTAGGCAACATCAAGATAAGCGCTATACTCAAAAACTCCTTCTTACAAAAACATGAATAAAGTAAATGTCATGTTTCCTTCACTCTGTCACTCTGTCAAATTTTATCATAGAAAAACATTGAAGGAAAGCACCATTATATCTTTCTTGATTGAGACTTTTTTCGGGCTGAGACACAGCTCATTCTGTCTTCCTTCTATCTCTGAACAAGCTAGTTGAGTATTTTTCTCTTCAGGAAACTACATGGGAAGGATTCTGTTACGGTGAGCACAGGCTTCATTTTCTGAGGAGCTTAAGGATGATAGTGCTAATAAGTTCCTTGGCTCTTGTTTATCAGTGCTGTCCACGAATGTCTACATAATCACAATGTCATTTCATTGGTGCGACAATAGCACCAGTAGTTAATACTTAACACAGCACATTTTAGATTTGTAGCGTTCAGGCTTTGGGGGACATCTCTGAAGGATGTTGCTGTCCTGCAGGCGTTGTACCATCTCTTAGACACTAATTGCACCCATTTTCGCTGGACATGTTCCCATTGCTGTCCCTCCAGATAGAGCGGTTTTATGTTTCTCTTTGGCTTGAGACAGATTCTCTAGTGAAGGCATAGTTAGGGTGAAGGATGAGAGAGAAAAGAAAGAAAAGAAGAAAGAAACGTAGGAATCTTTAACTGAAAAATCTTAAAATTAGATTTTCTTTAATGATGTAAGTTGAAAATTTCTATTCCTGGAACCTGGCCATCAAAATGTACCAACACTGCAGCTGTGCAGTGTTAAGCCAGTAATTCTTCTACTAGGTCATGAACTATTATTTTCCTTAACAGCTTTAGCTCCATATGGAAACTACTTTTGCTGTCCTAACTTTTGAATTCATGCTAATGTAATGCAATGCAATGTTTATAGTAGTAGTAGTGAACAAAAACACATTCTAATTTTAATGCAGGAAATCAGTGTTACCCATGCAATAGCAGTCATGACAAAGCGACCAGCTACAACATCATAAAAAAAATTCTCATTCAGTATCTGGCAACAAGCGGTGACAGTCACAATTCATAAACTCCAGCAGCAGCTACAATGTCCTCATCAAAATGTTCTTGAGAAAAACACTGACGTGTCTCATCTCTCTCATCTCAAGTTTTAAAAAATGGGTCTATATGTATCTGTGTAAATGAGATCTGCAAAGGCACCAAATCCTAATTATACTCACTGTGTGGTTTACAGCTCACACTCTTAAATTCCTTAGAATTATCCACCTCCTCTCAAGCAAATCTGATCTCACATAATTCAGCCTAATTTAAATTATTCAGTGTGGTTAATTGGGGCCAAGAAATGTTGAAATCTGTTATTGGTCTGGGGCTATGTATAAAGGTAGTGATAGCTAAATGTAGAGACATCAAAGCTCAACCACCCCCTAAAAAAATTGACCAAAATAAATAAATAGTAATATATATTATTTGCATTGATTTGGGCTGTATGGTGCCTCTCTTTCCCCAACAGAGTTTACAGCCTGTAGACAGAATCTTTGTGGCTGTGGAAAATACTGTACAATAAATTGCACATTAGTGATGCCTTCCAAAATCCTTCCTCTGTGAACCACATAACGAGGTACTCCGAGTTCAGCTGAGACAAACCAGCTTTTTCAATTTTTATTTATTTATTTATTTTTGTCTTGAATCTGGATCATAACCTGCCTTGCTGATGATTTCATGCAGCTCTTTTCTCCTCTTTGCTCACTGAGGTGTTTGACGATGTGATGTGCACTCTGAGAAGTGAAGGCTGCCGGCCTTTTTTTGATGTCAGGGAGATGCTGGTGTGTGGAGGTGCATAGCAGAGCAGCATCTGAATTCACAAAGGCAGCTCACTGTGTAGGGGCACATGGATGGTGGCCCATGTACCCTTTGGTCATGAAATTTCCTTTTCAAAAATGCATGTTATGAAACAAATAGTATGGGGTCACTGCCAAAAATTATTTCCTGTGATTGTGCATTGTTTCTGTGATTATGCACCACTTATCCATTATTTTTTCCTTTTTAAATATGTGTTCATGAAAAGAAAGTGGAATGACTAAACAATGTACGGATTGATGGCTGACCCTGCAATTATTGTCTTTTGTTTCTGGCAAGAAGAACAGAGACATACTTCTTCTTGATGGTGGATTTCCATTTATCCACTTATCCATCCAAAGAAACATCTTAACTTCTTCCAGTGTTCATGATCCCCTGAGGATGACAACTAGAATAATTCTCTTGTGAAGGTATTTTTCCTTCTCTTTTAAGCTAAGCTAGTATCAACCAGTGTGTCCTCAGGTCACACACAGGTCACTTACTTAAAGCACAGTACATCTGGCTTTAGCTGTCTGATCGAGTTCAGCTAGCTCATTCCCCAGTGGCAGTTTCCTTAGCAACCAAGGTCGTTATACAGACCCTATGCATAGCAGGGTATGATGAGTTAGGTAGCCCTGACAAACAGTGACACGCTCTCTCTGTTTCTTGGGGTCACTTAGAACCTAAAGTATTGGGATACAAAACATGAGTTAGGTAACATAGTTACACAGTTTCATGATTTCATTGTTCCAAGGATGTGGTTCATGGCATGTAGCAAGTTTGATGTGACATGGGGTTAAATACAATTCAAAAACCTATTCCCTCAGAACAGGTTTTTGCACAGTATTACACAGTATCTACTCTTAGTGATACCTTTATTCTTCTTGACCAAGCTTCAATAAATGTTTGGTATTTCATAACTAACGTTTTATAACTTTCATAACTAACGTTTCCTTCAGCTCACATGTTTTCCATGACAAAAATTTCTTATCCTCCTTATACTCTAACACCACCGTGATGTTGACATTTGTGGTTTTAAATAAAATTGTCTTGAAATTGGTGTATAGATTGCCATGTTCGTTTTAAGGATGAATATAATTAAATATATTTGGGGGTAACTCTTTAAGTGCCTGTGATACTTAAGTCATTTGCACATATGAAAAAGCAGTATTTGCTTAATTGTAAAATAAATTCTATTAGTTGCAATAGTATAAATATTCTTAGGAAATAAATAATGTTTCAAGTTATAAACTGAGTTTGAAATAAACACCTAGATTGTCATTTTACCTGCTTACAACAGCAACATTTTTTTGCTAATAACTGCTTGGGGAAGTGTGAGGTGTTACTCAATTGGTTAAGTGTCTTAATTTAAAACCAAATATAAGTAATGGCATTCACATCAACTCCTCAGCTGCAGTTTGTGTTAAGTGCTAATTAGCAAATGTTACCACACTAACACACATTTTTGTGTATTTGACTTCAAGTACATTAGTAAGCTAACTCACAAACCACGACTAGACTGTTCAGACTGAAGGCAGTATAGACTTTTCCTTACTCTTACAGACTCTCCAGACATAAGGTTATTTTTCTAACTCAATTTTACTTATGTTTCAAGCCTTTAATGGAGTTTTCTTTCGCCTCATTAATATCTTGGCACTTTTGCTTCGCAGACAGAAGAGAGTTTTTAAAGAACAAGGGTCAGGGTGGGTTATGTGTCACCTTATTCAGTGGCAGCATTGTTCACTACACCCTGAGTGGTTGACAAGAATAGGCAATATGCTCATATCCCAGCCTGGCTGTTGAGAGCTTGGTGCATTGGAAGTATGCATAGGGATAGAAAAAAAACATGAGGGAAACATGAAGGCTTCAAGAGCTACCTTTTGCTCCATTTTCAAAGAAAATTCACAATTAAAATCTCTTAAAACAGCAGCTATGGCTGAATCAAATAATTTCCACTACTCCATGGCGCACCTGCGTAAAAGCTTGTTTTTCATGGGTCCCAAGTTTTCAAGATCAGGAAGAGCAGAGGATAGGCAGATTGGCCAGACAGACTTGAATGCGAAATTCAATGTAGCATCACAGGCAGGGTGGGCCCAGGCTAATTGCTGCCTGCTTTATAAAGTTATTTTTTGTACATTATACTTTTTTCTTGGCCTCTGCTCTGGTGCACTGCCTTACTCAATTCAATTTAATTTAATCCATTTCAGTCTAATTTATTTCAATTCATCACGCTTTAATGGCATGAATGTCATGTGAACACTGTTGCCAACACAAAGGTTAATGACAAATCGTAATGATAATCTAATGTATTTTAAATAAAGTACAACAGCCTTTTTTCCTAGTTGTATTTCTGTACTTTTGAGAGATGCACAATTGACTGGGAAATTCACCAAACTACCAACCTCACTACTAGCTCTGTTACACTTTGTACAGTCATTATTATTTAAAATTAAGAATTTCCACATTGCCTTGCTTGCACTTGGACACACTTTGGACACAGTGTGATTAGAAGTAAACCTTGTAGGAAGAAGTTTCCCCATTCACACCTGCCTATCTGTACATTTATCTGTCTATCTATTCACAAAGTAGGTTTGCTAGATGGATCTGACCATTACTTTTGTGATGCTGGTATAAAACAAATCAAAGCTGTAAAACTTACACCAAAAGACAATATATATATCTCCTTTCTAAACTACATACTTCATACTTAATTACTGTACCTTAGCACAGAGACTAGAAACAGGAAACGGCTAGCTTGGCTCCAAGGAGCAGCTCATTTAACAATATCATCACATTTAAAGCTTAATATTTATGTTATCCATTGTCTCATCTCATACTCAGCCAGAAAGTTAATTTTATTTTCAAAAAATATCAATCCCAATGAACCTAAATAAAACCCCTTTAAATCTTACACCACTGTGGTTAACATTGTTTGGGGATTTTTTTTTTTTTTTTTTTTTGTAAAGTGACATCTTGTTTAAGGTTAGAAAATATCTTTTTTCTTTTAATAGGAAACCAATGTTAGATATGGGAAGTGAAAATAACTTTTTCATGTCATTGGCCTCCTTTTGAAGATTTTGTGGCTCTATAACAATGTGACATTATTACCTTGTTGTCCTTGCTTCTGGCAAACAATAGTGTACTGCATGACATTATCTTGCTTTGGGCCATTTTCTGCCGTTTTCCTTAGGAGGACACTCTCAGAAACCTGCCCTATAAGGACCTAACATGTTGCAGCCGTTAGTACTGCAATATGTTTCTCTAGAGGCAAAGTGGTATTATATCAAAAGAATTGCTAACTCTGATTCAGACATTAAAAAACTGAATAAACAGTACCCCCATGGCTTGACAGAGATTGACTTCTTGGGAAAGGAAAGGCCAGAATCTTTTAATAGAAACTTTGAAACCTCCAGGTGGTGGTGGGAGGGTGGTTGGGGCACAGTCCTTTAATGATAAGAGAATGTGAACAGCAAGAGGTACAGTATGAGTTTAAGCGGTATGAAATAATTAGCTGCAGTCCAACAGTGACTGAGAAATGGTGGGCAAGTTGAGACTCCACTGAGTTTCCACCCACATTGATATATTGGTTCTGGAGTCCCTTCGTTTAATAGTGTCTCAGTCAGCTGTGAAATGTTTTTCAGTAAGCTTTAGAGCCAACGTTAAGAAAAAAAAGTTTTATGACAGGGACGCTACACATATAATCTCAGACTGAGACTTCACTTCAGCTTTCTATAGATGATTGATAGTTCTCTGCCTTACTCATGTACCAGCATGAAAACTTCATGCTGGTGCTTTCATTAATAGCTTTACTATATTTCTCATATTTTAATTGCTCTATATCCAACTTGCTTGGATGAGTTGAAAAAAGTATTGATTAGTGCAGAGCCCCATTTTTCACTGCTTCAAATATGTAACTCTGTCAGCAGGGAGAAGATGTAAATCTTCCTTCCTTCACAGCTGTTGCTAGTAATGTGCCCTTTCAGTTCATGTTTCTTCCTGCTGGAGTCTGTACCCTGTTATCTATCTGTGACTCATCTTCCTTTCTCACTTTTGCAGACTAAAAGTATTCTATTTATCCCTTAGAAAAGTGTGTTTACTGATACAAATATCTCCAGGCTTTTACATTTGTTTGACTTTACCACAACTAGAAAATAAGTTTTACTTTAAAAAGTTGAAATCATAGACATAATATTTTTACTTTCTTGCTTGTTTATTTGTTTGTTTTTATTTTTTTACTGTGGTAAAATGAGGTTCAGCATTCAAAACTGGTCAACATTCTGACCACTAGGGAGCAACCATCTTCCAGTTTGCTAGATGGTGACATCAGTAGGGTGGGTTGCTATATTTTTTGTTAATAAACCAACAAACAACGGTAATTGGTCATCTTCTTTGTAATGTGTGACTGTGCCATTGGAACCAACTTTCAAATATTACTGATGACTTTGATGCAAATTGTCCACACACTGCATGGCTAAACTCATCAGATCAGGGTTTGAGCACTTGACGAAAGGGGAGTAAGTGTTCAGTAAAGAGGAATGTAAATCAGAGGGTGTGGTGGTTATTAAACACACTTTGATCCAGTCAGATGTCAGATATCATTACTCTTTATCTCCTTTGTCATTCAAGCATGACAATGATGATCCAACAAACAAAGAGATGGTTTTCCTGGACATCATAATCTTGCTGTGATGTTTCAAAGTGGCGTGGCATGAACACATGGCACCACAATGAGTTAATTACATTTAATTTTGGCAGTGACAATGGCAATAGGAATAAATGATGAAATAATAGGTTGGTGATGCCAATTTACATGATTGCATCAATGTGATGATACTTCAGTCTTAATTCTGCTCTGGCATATTACAAAATGTCACAACAGATTGAAAAATATGATATGCTATGTAACGCATATCTCTAGTCGTTTTACTGCTCCACTTCTACCGAAAGTGAAATAAAATCAGAATGTTATAATAGTGTAACACCTATAGATATAAATTAACTTATTTTTTTCACCTCTGTGCAACAGATCCTGGGGTTAATGTCAGTAATATCAATAACTGCGGTTTGCTAAAGTAAGTTAAGACCCAAAGCTCAACAGTCTGTTTGATTGCAAGTTTCACTAGGTTCATTCATTCCTTCAGAAACACATTGCAGCATTCAGTGTTAATTAATATCCTAGGTCACCAAAAGATACTTAATATCCCAAGTAGGTGCCCCCCACCATTACTGCAGAATACCATCAGCAAACATCTCGATTTCTGTAGTTAAATCCCAAATCATTTCCCCTTTTTAATTTCACATGATACAAAAACAGCGCACAACACGGTTTGTTACAATAAGCATCAGAATACACAAGCACTGAACTTATTGCCAGAAAAACATTTACAGGAATGATCTGACCTGAGTTTGAAAAGTTTTAAAAGAGAACATATTACCTTACTGTAACAAGTATGTGTGCTAAAATCAGCTGTATAAGCACACATTAATGTTATGACTACTGCTAACACACTGCTCAAACCCCAACACACACACACACACACATTTTCAATCTGGTCATTTTGTACATAAAAATGAGTTGCTTGTAATTGGAATTAGTAGAGGTTGCTGTGTTCCACCTAGTAGATTTAGAAAACTGTGATGAAAAAACAAACTTGACTTAAGCCAAAACCTCTCAAATATCTCACCAAATGGATTTTAAAAGGGCTAGCATTCATTTATTGGGTTAATTATGGGTTCAATTTCTCCTCTTGGATAGCTAAAAATGGAGGACCAAGTTATTATGTAGAGTTATGGGGAAAATACAGCTTCAATTGAGTGTGGAGGCAGAAAAGATAAATAAATAATTAAGTATGTTTGATTGTTATTCTGTGTTTGATAAGATGGTACGGGCCTAATCAGTATTCCACATCCACACTTTTGTTTGAAAGAGAAGTCCATTGCACTCTTTGTCATGAAGTCCCCCAGAGTTGGCCTCGAGCAATATTAATACCGTGAATTAGAGATGAAAAGATGCAGTGGCAGGTACCACAGAGCTGCTACATTTCATATGAATGGATGAACACTCAGTGACAGAAGTTGGCTATTGCTCCCTTGGCTGAAGCAATTATACTCTTCAACGGGCACAGACTATATGATAAGGGGATCTTCACCACATCTCTCAGTATGTGTCATCTGGATATATCCTCGCTGCAGAACAATATTGTTATGCTTGGCAGGATTAGCATTGCATCCATATTAATGTAAGTCTTTCACATGTGGGACTAAGTCTATTGTAAGGTGTTAGATGAGTGATGTATTGAAATCTTGCCATCTAAAGATAGTAATGCTGGAAAACGCTTCCACTTAGAATACAAAATTAATTTTACCATTGAATATGGAAGATATGTTCCTTGTGGTTACATTATGATCCAAAATTCAAACATTTTCTCTGCAGAGCTGTATGTATTTTCATAATATTGCTGTTGCTTTGAGATATCTTTAAAGTCAAAGTAAAGGATTCCATATTTTTTATAGTTTGTTTCTGTTTTTTTGTTCTTCCCCATTTCAGTCTACACAATTCTCCAAGTGAATAAAACCAGCATGTCAGGAAATGCCCAATTATTTTAGTTATGACATCAGGTTTCCATAAAGATTAAAGTTTAAAGGGTCGTTGCACATATAATCGACAGGAAATTGAAGACAAGTTGTTGGCAGCTATTTGTCTCATACTATCACCCTTACAAAAAATAAAAAATAAACCAGAAACAGCAGTAAAGAAAATTCACTTTACTTCAGTATTCTTCACTATGAGCAAGTTGCAGATGCATGCAAGTGTTGACATAAATTTCTATAATGGGCAAATGTACTGTAGCATCTCAATCAATAAAGCTGTAAGGGTAAGCAGAATCCACAGATCATTAGTGTTTAGGGTTGTTTTGGTTGTCTTTGCAGCTGAAATTTCATATTTTACAATGAAAGTGAAGAAAAGACAAAGAGACAAGACTCTTTATTTTGTAGCCTTCTGTCATAAAAAACAATAACAAACAAACCAAAAAAAGGGAATCTGCAGATGAACTCTGACGAATTATACAGATATCTTGAGATATTTTTTTTTTTTTTTTTTTTTTTAGCATGGGCTTAAAATTGTGACTGTGAGATACGGAATGAAAAGATAAATACATAAAAAAAATATAAATGAAAGACCAAGGAATTTTATTCTGGACTGTAAACTTGTGAAAATATATCGTTTATAATAAGCTCAACACAAGATTCTAAAAAGGTCACAGCTGTAGATATGTATGTTGATATAATGTGATAATAGACATACCAAATGATTCATAAGTGTCCAAAATCTCAATTTCCTTCTTGTTGTTTAGTGAGCTGTTGGGTCCTACCTTATATAAAGAATGATTTACATACTCTTACATAAAACCCTACAAAGTCCACCATCTGGCAAATGTGGGCGGCCATCATCTGGCCTGCGTCGTCACTCTGCTGTCAGGTGAAGTCCTTGCGTGGGCCATGTCTGATAGGAAGCAGCCAGCTCTCCTATGTGTTAATTAGTCATTGTTTACAGTGGAGGTGATGAAGGTCTCATCATCCAGTCTGTGAGAAAGGTGACCGATTTAATTTGGGCTTTCTGCCAGGATTTTACATGGTGTGGGCGACTGTGTTTCAGCGGTCACTTACCTTAGTGTCTTAGGTTCACCACCCACCTGACCAAGATTCTTTCATTGCTTCGGCCATCTGCATCCACAGTTATCTCTGTGAGATGAGAAGCTCATCAGTACTGACACACATCATTGCTGCAAGCCCTGCATCTCTTCCAGCTGCCCTCCCACTTTATCCAACAACATCATTCAGTTCCCTTGTCCTCTGACCCATCAGAGTTATACCACAACACTGAACCCTACAGAACAACAGAATCTTACAAAGCTATCCTTTTCCATTTAAATTCAAATACTCTCTGAGAAGATGAGAAGTAAGCGAAACCATTTCTATCTACAACTTTCTTGGAAACAGACAGTGTCATTCCAATCCAGTGCACATAGATGATGTTTCTGAGGAATGAATCGTTAACAATGCCTTGGTCCATCACGTGTATGGAATTTATCCTGTATTTTGAGACATCTGCAGAAGACAAAGCCATCAAAAATAGACCTGAACACCTGGAACTGTATAGAACTGACAGAGCTACACATCAGTGATTTACCTGTCACTCCATCATCTTTGGTTGTCCATGGTGAATGAATGAATTCCCAGCTTCATTGCCATGGGTACCATGTTAGCTGTGTATTCTCTCTGCTACTTCGGAAGAACCTATTTGATCTTTTCCAGTCTTTTTCTTTTAAGTGCAAATATCTGAGATTTTTAAATACTAAAGAAATTCATACTGTTATAGGGCTCTTGTGTATGGCAATACTTTCTGAGGCAGACTACTAATTTATGAACCCTGAGAAGGTATCCATGAAAAATAGTAAAAGATGTTCTTGCCACTGGGTTCATCCCACTCTAATTTTTCTCTGGTTCCTGCTGGGTTCTTTATTTTTGCAAAAGCATATGAAATCCTCCATTTACCACTGATTGTTTAACAGAATCATGATGAAAAGCAATTTGGCTCCACTGCACCTTTACCCACCTTTCCCTTCCATTATTGTCAAATCACACAGTAATCAACTTAACAAGCAGCAAATGTTCATGAACATTTTTGCCCAGGGTTTTATCTATCACACATGGAAGCTAAGAACAGCAATATTTGTAATTATTTTTAATGCAGTTTTCTAGTGAACTATTACTGCTGAAATTATCTTGTTATCTTAAGATAACAAGAGAACTACCTGAGGCTATTATTTTCCTAGATCCTGCTGGAATAGGATCTCCTACATTGTTTTTTTTTTTTTTTTTTTTTTTTGCCATTGTGATGCAATCCAACAACTCCTTTAACATGATCAAATTTGTAAACACCAGGTTCAATTTGATGAAACAGGGTTTGGGGAGCCAGAGAAATACTTATTTGTCCATTATACACCCAGTTTCATTGCTGAGTATCACCCATTTACAGCATGACTCCACTTTCACATTGTCTACACGTTGAAAATATTTTTTAGCTGTGAGGTAACACCAGATGATAACTCCTGGCATGCGTCCAGATAAGTGATGCGTAGCACCAAATCTAATCTGAATGTACCAGATCTTATGACATAGGTGCCAGTTTCAATCTGGGATCTGTGATTCTGATCAGACAAGATTTGGTGTAAATTGAGTATGGAATAATTATCTTAATATCTTGGGATACTGAAGATTAATTCCTTGCAAAAACATGATGAATTAAGTTGTGAGCTTGATACAATGGATTTAAAATTATAATTGGAGGTATTGCTCTTCTCTGCTTCTGTATTCAGGTAACATACACTAATCAGCCACACTAAAACCAGTTACTTGAATTGTTAGGAATGTGCCATAGTCTGGTCACCTCACATGAGACCATAATTGTGGTCTTTTGTTAGCTCACAAGGAGTTCACAAGTTCTTTTCATACTAACAATGTCTCACCTGAAGATTTGTTTGCTGTTCCCAAAAACCATTATATCATAACATTAGAGTATAAACTCTAGATTGAACTTTAAATTGCACTTTTAACAACTTGGGTATGCTATTTGCCATAATAGTTTGCTCCTAGCACTGATAGTCAGCACAATGTTCTTGTAATCATTCTGAAAATGTCTCTTAGATGTAATTATTAGAAGCCATATGTTGCGTAAACAAGGGAAATTAGATTAGTTATGCTTTCATTTTATCTTCAATCTTTCATTTTGCAAGAAGTACATTTGTATATACATTGTAAACTGTGATAACAGTGACTTTCTTGGCAAATATAAATATTCAGTATTCCTAACATGCTGTGATAATGTGTAATGTGCATTTCCACTATTTCCGGATCATTCAGGCTGCACCAAGTTTTAATACTAAATTTGAAAAAGATTATGTTGTAAATTATGGATCCATTATATCAAAACAAATAGAATTTCCCTAAACTGTATATCATTATGAAAGAGGCCTACTCAACCCCCAAACACCATCACTCTGATTTTGAGCTCTTCCTTCTACTGTTGAAGAAGGGCAGATTAATTAGAAAATGGCTTAAGCCTTGAAGAGATGAAAGCTCTGAAAGAGAGACACTGTCTGAAAAGAAAACTGGTCTTGGAATATTTAAGGAAAATGGGAAGAAAAAAAAGGCTAATTGGAAATGAAGGACATATGGGTCACTGAAGTTCTCTTAAGGAATTCAAATATGTCATGTTGCATTTCTTCTGTTGTTTGTCATTGTTTTATGCTAATGCAGCAGTCTTTAAAATATTTGCATACAAGTACCTTCCAATCTATCAGCTTAAACATAGTAGGTGTTATCTTGTAGATTCCCTTCTGGTCACATGGTACATACATACATTGTATAATATTTGCGTAACTGCCTAGCTATGAATGAATGTGAATGATACAGGGTGGCTCTGCACTACAATGGTTTCTCCTAACAGGATCACTACATTGTCTTGGCTAGTTGTTGTCCACTGGGAGCTGTATTAGTGCCCTTGTTCTTGATTAAAACAATAGATAATCCCCAGGCACAAACAACACTTTGCTAGCACATTTGTTGGTGCATAGAGTAATTAATTGTGTCATTAGTATCCGTTTTGTATTTCAAACGAGAGTCTTATTTACTACACTCCTATGGGACTGTGTCCATACCGTGTAAGACCACACCGAAACTGTTTTTGTTGCTGTTGGCTATAGAGTTATGAACACTGAAAGGCCATGCCTGCAGCATATCTAATTAGATGTAATTTTGCTCGGAGGCTTATCAAAGCCTAGTCTGTACCACAGCTTCTGTGCTCAGGAACCAGTGACAGCAGGATATTAAAGAGCTATGCCTGATTGCACTGCTGGATCTTGCTCTGGCTGTTTTTCATGTTGTAGAATGGTATCCTGGTCAGTGATAAGTCATATGAGTTTGATCTGCCTTAGATAATTGTTCCACTAGACAAACCTGACTTTACTTTTTTTGTGATTGCTTAAATCTTACACACTTAACACTAATAATAATTGTGCATAAGTCCCATTTGCTGACTACAAACTAAGAGGCAACATGGTACAAATAGGATAGTAATGTTATAGTTTGATAAGTGTGTAATTCTGTAATCAAAGCTACTGATTCATTTGATGTGGTTACTTCTGTTAATCAAATAATTGGCACATTATGTTTTAGCACATGGTCAAGTGAGTATTTATTTCATTATGGGAAATAGATTTACATGTAAATAGTACTGATTAATCCTTGAGTCATTGATATTTGATGATGATACCATGAGAGGAGCCTGAAAGATTGACTTCTTCATTACATATCTCTTATAGCCTTTTAGACAAGTTGCTTGGTGAGCCTCAATCAAAATATGCTATTGTGTGTGTCATTATAGAAACACGGCATGGGGGTGTGAATATTAGTATCTTGTTTCATTATCATGCATTGCAGTTATATTAAAATAGTCAGAATATGATATAGAGAGCATGTGAAAAGTAAATGTTATTTACCGTACATTAAACTCATGAGTGGCAAACAGTGACAATAAAATTGCTGCATTTTCAGTTTAGATGACATAAACCATGTCATCTTCTGAGATGGGGAAACAAAAACTGTCTTTTATACCAATTCCACCCAATGAATGGGTACATGTGTGCTAAATTACAGTATATGAACTTATGGTGCAACAGCCCTTTGCATTGGCCTTGTCAAGATGTAAACAAGCAATTAAATATCCATAATAGTCTACATAGATACAATGTCCAGGCTTCACGCAAACTACTAATTTGTAAGTTTTAATATGCTAACATGGTAAACTAACATTATAGCTGCATTATAGCAGTAACATTTTAACATATAACATTTTTACTTTGGCATTTTCTTCAAAACACCATTATACTCACACTGTGAGCAGTCTCATAGAGCCACAGGAGCAATTGGAGTGTGAAATCTCCCAGCTCCATGTTATTGTACCAGTATTATCACTAGGAAATTGACATTAGCCTTTCTACCAACAGTTGTCTGATAGTCTATTTTAAAAGTTTGTCTAACATAAACAGAATACTTACAATCTAGTTAAAAGTAGGTATAAATCTTTTCTTGTATTTAGATAGCAACACACCTGGAAATATATGGCTGTATAAAGAACTACATTTGAGTATGTTATAAAACCTTGTACACTTATTCTCTTGGCAAAATGTGAGAAACAGGAGTACCTTTTAATTCCCCATCAGTATGTCTAATGGACATTTTTTAAACATTCACAATAACCACATGGAGAATGATGACTTTTCTGTGGGATGGATAAGTGGTTAGTGCTGTCTGATGTAGCCCCCTGTGTAAACCTGAAGTAAAAATCACCTCTGTGTTGTGTGCCTGCCTGTGGCCAGACACTGTTACACTAACAGCAAGGTCAGCTCTGAACAAATACATTAAAGACCAACCTTCCTTGGGGCCAATCAATATGCTGCATCATTTAGGTGAGAGTGCTTAATTTTCAACTTTTCATTGGACAGTCACGCACAGGGGAGGACAAGTGACCCCTCTTACTACGTAAATCAATGTTCACGCTTCCTTTTTTTTAAACCGCTTTTTGACCCATTATTACCTCTTCTGAGAATGCAGGTTACTTTGTCTCCACTGTCTGCACACCTGCCTGGTGTCAAATATAACACCTAATTACAGAAGGGTACAACTAATCAGTAAAATCTATGATAGCTCTATGACAATCAAAACACAACAAATTATACAACAAAACAAGCCCAAAAGGTCACAAAACAGTACAAAATTTTCATAAAACAAAAGAGTAACTCACAAAAAAACACAGTATTTCATTAAAAAAAATCAGATTTATGAAATGGCATCGTGTTTTGACCTTCATGGTCAAGGTAAAAAAATATGTGAGATTTATGAAGGAAGAAATATAAATTTGGCACACAACAGCACTAAAATTAATGAGAAGCACAAGAGGACACTGATAAAGTGTAACAGCAAACAGATATAGATACTTTTTTAACATACACTGTTACAAAAGAAACCATCACGACCAGGAGTGAACTCTTCACAAATGTTCTGTTGATTGGACTATTTTTAAATTAAATGAGATGCTTTAGTTTGTTTTTAAGAACCAGGGTCATTGGCATCTTGCTTGTTAACTGCTAAAAACGTTTTTACTTGAATAGAAGACTAGATTAAATAGAGAACCTGAGTCCCAAGAAGAACCAGAGTGGAAGAGCACAAACAAATTATCTGACTAGATCCCAATAATTCAGTTGCAACAAACTCCTGAGAAAAATATTCAACTTTATTCATCCTCTGTTTGGAGATAGGGCACAGTGGTGTTCTGTCAGAGCTTTGTAATAACAGCTGCTGCAGCTGCTGGTGAATGCAGGGTTGAAACACTGAGCAAAGGAGGCTGAAAAGCCCTTACCCAATTTTGGAAATGAAATGAATTGTATTTAGGTAGGTTGTAAGGGAGTAGCAAGAGGGGTAATGAATTTATTAAACTCTTTATTAAAACTGATGTGCATAAGAGATGCTCATCTCACTCACATAATTCTAGTGCACACTCAAAAAGTGATGAAATACTTCTGCTACTCCGTTAACATAAATTAGGGTCAACTCACTCCACTTTGAACTGAAATGAAGGATCAGCCATTAATGAAATCCAGCTCATCCTTCCTCATGGCTGAGACACTCTCCTTCTTCTCTGCTATATGCTAATTTCATACAGCTACCCATGCATGAAGAGTTACTCTTGATGAGATACAGAGGAGAAATGCCAAAAATAACATGGCGCCCAATTTCAGGACTGTTATTTTAGGATTCTTATTAACCTCAAATGAGGGCATGATTTGATATCACAGAAAAGATGACGATATTATTGACTTTTTTTCTTTCTTTGAAATGCATGTCAGGGTTGTAGCTGTACCAGATACACAGAGCCAGTTAAAGACCTACTGCACTTCTTCATGATGAGTTTGAAATATTACAAAACAGTGCAAACACTTCAACCCTGGCTTAGGAGACCCAAGGCCTCATCTATTAACCCTTGTGGACATCTCCATAAAATATGCAGAAACCACCAATATCTAGCTGTTGTTGTTGCTGTTGGATGTGCAGATCGACGTGGACAGAAGAAATGGATGAAGATGGATGGTGTGCGCATGTACACCCTCTGATGTTGAAATTTACAAAAATCCACATATTATTTACACAAATGAAGATTAGCAAACAGCCACATGGCTCTGGCTGTACCCAAGATATCTCAAAAAATGCCAACAGTCATGACATTCGCACTCAGGGGATCAATCCTACTGATTTTGGTAATACTCTGACTTTTTCTTTTTGCTATATGCATGATTTTGATTGAAATCTCTGAACAACTATTCAATGCACTGCCATCATAATCTGTATATCCATGATGCTCATGTATCTTTTGTTGATCCTCTGACTTTTCATCATGCTATGCCATGAGGTTGACATTTGTGGTTGTGGATTGAAATGTCTCAGGAAATATTAAATAGATTGGCATTAAATTAGCACACACATTCATGTCCTCACTTTGGTCATCTCATGACCTTTACCTCTATCTCTTCTCTGGGCTGCTGTCATTCATGACTAAATAACTGCAAAGCTAATGACTTTCTCATCAGCTGTGTTTGGAGCTAATTAGCAAATACAGCAAGCTAACACATTAAGGCAAGATGATGACTGTGGTAAACATACCTTCATAGCCTATGAAATTTAAGATTGGATTGTGGGTATGTATTTTATGTCGAAGTACATACAGGCTCATGGAACAATTAGTGTTACTCGAGACTTTAAACCATATTCTATCATAAAGTGTTAAAATGTGCTGAATTGTAAAACATGGACATAATCAATTTTTTTTAAATTTTTTTGTAAATGGCTCAGGTTCTGGTTGGTGAGAATCCTAACCAGGCTTCAACTAAAGGGAAATTATTGTCATTAGTTTTCATTTTTCACATTTAAATCTGAATAATTAGACTTCCTATTCTCTTGAAAGGAAGCATTTGGCAGAGAAATAACTTTATTCTCAGGATATTTCCACACCAGATGAGGTTACACAACTTCATATTACACTCTCCACTTTATAATTTACCTTTGTAGTACATTTAGACAGTAAAAAACAAGAAATGCCACAGTAAGTTTAACTGACACATTTAACCAAAATCAAATGTCCACCAAGATGTCCAAGAAGAAAATAGTTCTTTGTGTCCCATATTTCTTCTGTGTGAAACAACATCACAAACCTTTATATTCTTTTCACATGACACCTAAACTCTTTCAGTGCTGTGAACAAGGATGAAAAAGAACTGTCCTTGGGTCTGTCTCATATTGTGTTGAAGTAATAATGAACCATTACCCTTGAGATCTCCATCTTACAAATAGATCCATCAACACAATAACAAACAAAACCTTTCTGCCAATCTTTTATCAATATTCCACTCCCTTTTATTCTCAAAAAAAGTCCTTCACCCATAAATAGAAAAATAATGATCACAATGTGAGAATAGAAGATTGAAATCTAACATAATTGAATGCTAAGAAATGGATTAAAGTTTATATCCTAGATTCTTGGTTGACTGTGGGAGTGAAAGCAATTATACATGGACCTATGTAATCAATTTTCTGTTTTAAAAGGTGACAAATTAAGGGCAAAGGGCCGTTTTCCAATATCAAGAGCAATTTACTTGAGTTTGGTTTCACTTAGTAAAGTACTGTTGCATAATTGTAGGCATAAAGGGCTGTTGTAAAAACCTTCAATGAATTGCGCATCCTGTGTGAGTCATAATATCAATAAAATAGTATGCAATTACCTGATGTGAATCTACATGGAGGAGCTTTACATGTCATTATAACATCCTCCTGAAATAGATTCAGCTATTATCCTTGGAAGTGTAATTTTCGTTGAAAAGCAACTACCGCATGACCATCGACCCCAAAGACAGAATCTAATTAATTGGATTTTATCCTCATTTGAAATTAGCTGAGGGTCAGAAGAAGACCTGATCACTTAAGACCTCTTCTCTTTGTATCGGTGTTTTTAGCATTGTGTATCATATCCTACTTCATTTAGTCATCTTCTATTAAAAAGCAAATATATGACTAAATCAGTCAATAAATACTAGAGTGGCACTCACTAGAGTGTGTTGAGTGATTACATGACAGTGTCAAGGCACAAACAAAGCTCACAAATTCTCTTCTATATGTCACCTATTTCTGGATTTTTAAAATCACAAAAGAATTTCCTTGATTTGAACCCCACTGTTGGATCTCAAATCTATTTATACTAAAATCTCTTTTTTGTTTTTATGAATTTTTAGTGACTTTTTTTTTTTCTTTCCCCATAATTATCCTCATTAATTTTACCTCAAGAATGCTGAAAGTTAGTCTAATTTTACATAAGATGGCATAATGGGTCTTGATTAAATGTTGATAACATAAATTGTAACATCATCTGTTTAATACATAAAAAAACCAATATTTATTTGTTGAAACCTACAGACCCAGAAAACTCTTTTCCCTTGTATCTATTTATGTTTTGTCTACAGCTTCAATGCAATGATACAGTGATTTATTAATTTTATGACTGCTGGCAGGTTGTTGGTCAAAAATGTGTATTTTTTCTCTCAACATAACAAATCACAACTGCCTGTGTCTCTGATCACAGGAAAAAGTGAAATTTGCAATTTGTAACATAATCTTACAAGCAAATGTTAAGATCAATTGTATGTCATGACTAAAGTCATGACATAAGACTTTTTGAGGTATTTGCACCACTGCAGTTTTACTCCGTCCCTTTCAGCCCAAAGCAGTTGTGGGCCAAACACCATGCACAGCCTCATACATGTGCTCTGCAATGGCATCTGTGAGATAAAGGCTCTTAAAAAACAAACTCTGTGCTCTTACGAAGTTAGGTCATCTGCTGAATACTGGACAAAGGCAGGTGGAGAGCCAGTTACAAGACAAGTTGGAAAATGCCAACAAGAAAAAGCAAGCTTGCATCAGAGCTTACGTCAACTGCCTGGACATGCTCGATAAAAAAGAGCGTGAGGCACTGGAGGCAAGCCTGCAGCAGGAGCTGGCTCTAAGAGATGAAGCCTGGAGCAGAAAAGTGCAGGAGGTGCAAACAGAGAGTGTAACTGTGCATTGAAGCATAATTCAGGAAGGAGCTAGAAATGGAAGGTGAAGTTAAGAGAAATGGAAGACAAAATCAGTCTCCTCCCCCTCAGGTCCAAACAGCAATATAGTAGGTTGTCTCAGCTGATCTCCAGAATAATGGCCAACTGGTTTAAGAATGTTTAACAATTGTTTTTTTTTTTTTTTTTTTTTTTTTTTTAAATGACAACCTCAGAATTAAATACAGAGTAAAATACAACTTAATTATGTGGCTGAGTCACACAAATTGTTACAAATTACTTTTTACATGTCTTCCTACATATATGAGAACTTGAGATTTACATTGCAATGATTAGTCAGTTTTTAAATCGGTGATCATGAATGAGTGTTTGATATAAATTGTATAAATGATATGCACACCACATAAAGACCTTGGCCTTCAGCTTTATACCTGAAATATGTTGGAGACCCACAGCCTGCTATTTGCTGACTGCTTATAAAGTCTATTTCTATACTGTGGATGCCAAGATAGTAATATAAGCCACTGGAGTGCTTTAGCTGTTTGAGTGTTTACAACAGTGATTTATTGTTTGCTTCACTGTAAATAAAAAAAAACCTTCTTTTTGCCAATAAAAATCAGGTGTCATAACCTAAAATAGTTTCTTTGAAATATATAATTTTTATGAGTAGTGATGCATCATTATTGTAGATGCTATATTTGATTCTAACAGTTTCAATTCAAACTGTTAGAATAGGTTTATGTTTCTGTTATATTTAAAACTTTGATTTCTTTATTTTAAGGAGGAATTTAAAAAAAAACTCATCTTACAATGTATTCATCTTTATTGTTGTGTAATTTTTCTTTCAGATTTGTTTCAGGATTTATCCAGTTTTGTCCAAATCCATAACAATTCAACAAAAAGGCCTGACATGATACAAAAAGAAGTGGTACTGGGCCATTTTTGAACTGAACACATTATATATGAGGATCAATTAGGAAGATTACAAGGATTATCAAGAGCCTTTCATATGAAACCTACTTCAATTTCTCTTTAACTGATTATAGTTTTATTTTTCCTAAGGGCCTGGGCAACATTGCTCTGGAGAGTGAATAATGTTAAGACCTGATGTCGATAAAACTTTCCCTTCTTTCGATGAAACACTCTTGTTACCCATTATAGCAAATTATCCTGTTAGATTCTGCACCTCCATAAGGGTGTTCTTGAAGTCCCAGTTGTAACTTTATGTTCTGTTTCTTGAAATAGACTTCACTGGTGTTGCCTAAGCATATTTTCTACTCAGTGTGCATAATATTTTCACCCTTAATATGTATAACATTTTTATCCAGGATGTGCACAGTTTTTTTGCAGTTTAAAACTTCAAAACAAACCATACTTAAACATACATATGTGAAGCTGTTTTTCTGCTAACAGATATGTGCAAAACACAGAAATAGAAAATCCTCTCCCTGGTTTGTCTGTACCATCTGCAGTTGAATTGGTAATTTTCTGAATGTGTACACTGTACATGCTTTAGAATCTGCCAGAAGAATCTTTACTGTATTCATTTTCAGGGTAAGTAACAACTCTGATATCTCTTAGATCTATTCCAAGTTAGATGGATTGTTTGTTTTGTTTCTGTGATGGAATAATTTCAGCTGTTGCCATTTGGCAGCAGATATGCATGAAATGAATTAGCAGAATTTCAGAAAACATATGGATATGGGAAATGATGGAAAATACTGTACGTTGATTGTGGAGACGATACATTTGCTTTAACTCTTTACTCAGTACGTTGAGAGCTGGATATGACCTTTTCTCAGAGTCTAATAGTCTTGAATTAAATCTTTTGCCATTGAGAACCAGATCTTTATGTTTGAGTTGTGAATAGTGAGGCAGATTCTGCAACTGAGACTGAGTTTAACACATCATCCATGATGACCGTCTCATCTGTGTCAATATGGGAACAACCAGACATGTATATTTCACACGCCATTATACATTCTGTGATGTTTTAATCTTTTTGCACATGTTTGTATTTAAATTCAGTTCTGTCCTCAGTGACTTGTATATATCCTTAACTGTTTGCCAAGGCTACTTCTAGTTGTGTGGTTGAATTTGCATGCTACTTGTCATTATGACTGGCAAGCCTCTCCCTGACCACCACAGATTCCCTGAAGACAATTGGAACTGTTAATGAGATCTGATGGACAGATGGATGGCCACCGTGAGGGCAGCCAGCGTGTCCTCCCTGAATCAGCAGGGTGGGACCGGAGACGGACCAGATACATTTATTCCAAGATACACTTGAATTCCCATTCTTTCTATTAAATCATCCTCAAGGTAGAACGAGGAGTTTTTTTGTTCTTTTTTCAAACAGAAAGAAATAGACTTGAGATTGAGGAGAGTTTTCAAAATTAGTATTTGTAAGAGCTAGAAAAACAGATCTTTTTCAATCTGTTTTCACATTCAGTTGAAGTTGGAGTTTATGTTGCAATTCTAGCAATTCTTATTCAGGAAAGAAATACTTATATTTTTGGGTAAATTATGATTTAATATGATATAAATATGATTTTTTGTGTGTTTTTGTTGTGAATAGCCATTTTTCTTTTTTCAATTATTTCTATATTCTTACTAATATATGTATAACATGCATTCCCTGCTTCATAAAACACTTTCACAACCATAGCAAAGTCATAAATCATTTTTGTTACATCCATGTTTATAATCTTGTCCTCTTGGTAATTGTATGGATCCGCCAACCAGTTTATTTACACATAATTAGAGCTTAATTAGTTATTGCACCAAATATGCTGTGCTTAATCACAGTGAAGTTGACCTTTGACAACCAAATCATTTCTGCCAAATCAGTGATTCCCTTTAGGCGGTCTTGAAATATCACATTCAACAGGCCAAAAACACATTTTGTGAGGTCACAGTGACCTTGACCTTTGACCAACACAGTGCAGTCAAATCATTCATGAGTCCAAGTAAACATTTGACAAACAAATCTGAGAGGACTCCCTCAAGGCATTGCTGAGATATCGCAGACAGACAACCTGAAAACATAACGCCTCCAGCCACAGCTGCACATCCACACACACATTTCACTAAAAAACTCTGAAAACTCTTCAGCTCTGTATGTGAAACTATACTTGTTTCAGTTGTTTATGTGTGATAGGCCTTCAGTTTTTCATGCAGAAGGTTTTTCTTGTCATATGTCTATATGCAGGGAAATTTGAGTATGGTCCCTCAGCTCGATAAAGTACCAGATGTGGAAAAACTCCACCACAAACTTTTAACTATGGCATTGAACCTTGCAATTGAAGTTATTCATCCAATATTCTTCTGATCACAAGGATGTACTGAGGTACATAAAGAAACATACACAAATATAACTTTCATGTATAAGCATTTAAACAAAGTGCAGGTTCAATACAGTTTTACCACACATGCTACAGATTCACTGGCTTATTCACAGTTTAGTTATCAGCTGCCTAATATTGTCCAGTAACACATGGCCAATATGTCCTTATACGTCTGCCTGTTATTCTACTGATGCTATTCTGCTGATGCTTTGCCACAGCATCCCACACCAACTATGTCTTTATATCTTATATATGTTATATTTTCTGTCCTATTGATTTAACTGAGATCTAATCTTTAAAGGACAAATATATTCTATTTGGCAGTGTCATATTTGTCTCAGAGCTTTCTCAAATAGCAGAGCCTTTTCTGATAAATTCATTTGTATATCCATTTGATATGAATGTAAATACTTGACAAAAGAAACCCTAAATCTGTTTTTTGATCTAATACACAGCAGCCATATAGGGAGCCTGAGTCATGCCCCTTCCAGTTGACACACTGAGTCCTTAGATTGGAAAAAAAATACCTTGCAGTGAATGGAGAGAAAAAAGTTATTTTCCGATCCACTTTTACTTCTACCCTGAATCGCATATATCCTGTATCTTAATTTAAATGATAACTATTAGTGTGAATCAAGGCTATGTTTGTGGTGTAATTGTAACGTAACTGCTTAGACTACAAATCAAATAGTCGTCACATCAATATTTCTCCTTGACAAACTTTTCACTTTCTTTCCCCCTCTCTTCCTGGCTGAAGAGAGAACGAGGAGTAGGTAGATAAAACTTACCAGGTGAGATATTTTCCTAGGTTGCGTAGCTAGCTGTTAAGCTAACATCAGTTGTCAGACTTTGATGGTGACCTAAATTTAGCGAGACAAGCATTGTAGTCCGCTACGTGGTCTCACGCAAAACCTAAAATAATGTTTGCTGCCTTTCACAAAATAGTGCTCTCTCCATGTCAAAAACTATCTTTTAAAATTCAAAGACATCATGTGTTAAAAGCATGGCACATTTCAAACGAGACCAGAAAATATTTTTTATTTCTCCATAGACTCTCGTTCATAATTTTTACAAGCGTAGGACCCATGGACCAGAAGTAGGTGGGCGTGACTTAGGCTCCCCATAGAGATTAATATGCATAGTTGCATACTCAATACTATGAAAAAATCCACTGTGAAATTTAAAAGGCTGTTAAATCAAGCTGTTATACTATAGTGAGTTGTCACCATGGTAGTAAACTGTGGAGACAGATAGCACAGACAGTATGTATGATAGCAGTACACTCTGGCAGTGCTCGTCCTTGTTCTCAAGACTGTCCGGGGATTTACACAGTCCAAGTCCATCCTTAATGAGAGCTGTAATCATCCTATGCACTGGACCAGACAATCCAACTAACGAAGACAACTGGAAGATAAAAACCCAAACACATTTCTCATCCACTCCTCTTGGGGTTTTTTGTTGCGGTCTTAATCACAGAACTCGACAACATGCTCCGTGCTTGTCATTTCCAGACTTTGAACTTGATCTAATTTCACATTTCTGGTAGAGTTTAGTTAGACCAATTATTTCACTGACAGAAGCTGTTCCCCCACAATTCAGCATATAGAGTCTAATAAATGTTTTTTTTTTTTTTTTTTTTTTAAGACTGGCTATTTCCTGTCTGCAGTAATTCTCTGGAATGTTGCACGGAATAAGATACAGTGGGTTAATATGAGAGAAAAACCATCAACAGTAAAATTGCTCTTCCAGAACTGTACAGTCCACCACTTGTGTATAGCTTGCCATCATGTAGTTGATAGATTGTGACGTTTAACAGATTTTAGTGGTATTTCTCAGGGACAAATGATACCTCAATCACCTGAGATGTCTGGAAACTCTCTGGTCTTGTTAAATCAAATATCAGTTGTAAAATTAATGGTGATTCACTTCAGCAAGTCCTCATATCTAACTGACAAAATATACTATTTGTTAAATCCATTCAAAGCGAAACCAAATGACCTCTGTTGAAACATTGATCTATTTCATATGAGCATTATCCTCTTTCATCACTTCTCTTTTTAAGGTCCGATTTACTGCTGAATCAATTAGGTTAATTAGTCCATTGACAAAAAATTAACTTACAACAGTTCTTATACGCAAGTCAGAGTTTATATATTAACCCATTATGAACCATAAATATCATTTTGGCCGTTTGCTGGAAAAAAAGACCAATTTGAAGATCAAGTAATTTAATCAATAAAATGATAACATTCAGCAATACAACAATCAAAATTGATAATTTGGCTTGGTGAACTCAGACTACTTTAAGGAACTTAAATGGATAAAAGGGTAGCATTTGTTATTGGTAAGGGACCAAAATCAAAGTCACAAGTTCTCTTCTGTTTTATGCCGCTATAACAATGTTGTTTGCATTGTTTGGAAGCCAGGTGATATTCAGGCATAACACAATGGTTTCCATGTGTCCTTTTGTTTTTTTTCTTGTTTGAACATGCTGGATGTCTCTTTTCTTTTCCCAAATCCTCCAAAACATATGAGTGAACCTTGGCTGGTTGAAAGGCAATGGAATACAAAAGGAGAGGCAGGAAATGCATAACTCCCTGCCAGTATGAAGCTGTTTTGTTAAAAAGAAGTTTAATTTAGTTTGTGTTGGAGGTCACTTGTGTTCATGTTTCTGGGTTTCTGTTTTGGGTTAGTATATTAGGATGGGGGTAGTATTATGGCTGATTCTGACCTTCCCCATCCTTTCATTGGCTATGTCCAGGGCTTCACTTCCACAGTTTTGAGCTTCACGTTTTTATTTTATTTTTGATATGATATGACCTATGCATGAGTCTATTCAGGACAGTTTCCATTTAATATAGGTCTTATTAAACATTTAAATCAATGCCACCATTCTCCTAATGTTGATGAGTGACAAACACAATGGTGTGTATTCTGTTTAGTCCCTCATCAAACATCCAATTGAATAAAACACAAACAGACATTGCTTGTGTTTAGTTTTTCATTTCACAATGCTCCCTCTTTTTCTATTCAGAGGTTTTGCCAAATGAACACTCCAAAATATTTTCCTTTTGTTAAAAACGAGCTGCACGAGAAAGTGTGACTGGATTGCACAATTATGAAACTCCTATGTGGGTGAAACAACAGCTTTCATGCATGCCCTCTTTATGCAGTTTTTGCAGGCCCCATCACAAAATTGATTGCACCACAGGCCGCTCATACTGTGCTATTCTTTAATCTGCTCAAAACTGAAATAGACAAATGCAACGGTGGAGATGCTTGATAGTTGCACAGAGACAAAAGGTTCGAAGGGAGGTGATGTGTCCTAGCTGCCAGAATGATGAACCAATACAATGGTGGCCTTGGCCGCCTCAGTGTACAGCTTTTCTTTAATGAGAATGAAAATGTTGCCCTGACAGTTGCTATAGATTAAAGCAGGTGGTGGTAAATAACAACACCGTATCTTTCCTTCTGTCTCTTATGACAGAGTAGTCTTTTTTTTTTCTGTTACACCAGCTGCAGGTTGGTTCCCCATTGTAGTCTTCATCTGTCTTGGCTTCTTGTTTAATTAGCTGGAAAAGTCAGCGTGAGGCATGGAGCTCATGAAATACAGCTCTGGTGCTTCTGTGAAAGCTGGGTTGCTTGAATGATTTCATTTATCCTGGTGGCCGTCATTTTTTGAATGTAACTGCCAGAGAGCATTGTCACTTAACAGAACACTGAACTCTGAGAACACCAAAGTAACAATGACACTGTATACGGCAACTCTTTGAATCTAATGAGATCAAGCTTTACTTTATAATGTCTTTATCATTGGTCATTGACAGACATTGCAGGCATTGTGTCTGTTCTCTGCTGCCCCACAATAGTTTTTGGAACAAATTATTTCAGCTCAGTGGATAGTTACTTTATCTAAATTAATTACTCTTGTCAGCAGTTGAGGTTACAGTAGAAAGTAAATAATTTATCCTGATGAGGGGAAGCAACAGATTTCTGTTTGTGTGAACAAGGCTGCTTCCAACTGTTATCTGCCTGAGCGCTTCCCAAAATGTAATAAGTTCACAAGGAGTAGGGGTTGCTATCTGCCTCTCGCTTTGTGCTGGTTGTGTTTTTTTTTGTTTTTTTTTCCAATGTGACGCTTTCTTCTGGCAGCTCAGCTCACTGGACCTTGACAGCATTTCATTAGACGGGAGGTCCTCAGGGTTCTGAAGGAGAAGAAGCCTTTCTTCTTCCACAGGGTCACTCGCTGTAGTGTTCTGGCCTGCATAAGACATCTGCTAAAGTAACTGTTAATGAGATAACAAAATATTTCTGGCTACTCTATGCACATGGACATTGTGATGCACGGGGAACCTACTGTCTTCAAATACTAATATATTAAAATATTTTGTACCGCATTATTCTCCAAGGAGAGTCAGGAAGATCAAGCAGTGACAGCGAAGGTTTATGTTTTTGCATTTAGTCTGTCTGAACCAGTTCTTGGTTCCCCGTGCAGCCACACAGCTTCAATTGAAAGGTCTCGGATATGATTGCATGAGGACACACTCTATCGATCGTATAAACAGTACTTGTATACACTGCTCAATAGTTTTCTAATTTTGAAAATGTCACTTGTTTTTTTCTACCCTGATGCTATTCAACATGGCCAACAGTACCTCACTTTCCCTGGCACATCTCCAATATATTCTTAAATATGCTGCAGTTGTCATTGTTTAAGCAAACTGTATAGAAAATGTGCATACATTTTAAAGATCTTGACCCTAACTAAGCTATAATCCTTGCGGTATCCTTTTGGGGGAAAAATTCAGTGATGTACTCAAAAATGTCCCTATAAATGAGAATTAATGGAAACTGATGTGTAGGTGTTACATGAGGGCAAAACATCATTATTATGGTGCCAAAAGTCTATAAAGCAGTTTCAAAGGTTAACCATGAAAATCTAAATCAAAATATCATAAAAGTATCTGAAATTTAAAAAAGGATGTGAAGCAGAGTCACTATCATTCATTCTGACTTTGTGGAACTGGGTTGGATCAAAGTAAACTGTCAGAGCTTTAGCTAGTACAGTGGAGGCTACAAAGAGACATTGTCTCACCCTGATCCCTCTGAGCAATCACAGCATCTCCCTGCTGAGATAACTGACTCATTTTGTCGGATGATGTTTGAGATTTGGCCTGTGAAATGGACTGAGGCTCTATAAACCAGAACGGGGGAAAAAAAAAAAAAAACACTGATGGTTTTCTAAAGCTTCTATTCCCATTCATTACCCACTGGGGAATGGGCTGAGCATGACTGGTTAATGTAATTAAATTAAACAAACAAGGTGTTTTGCTTTGCATGCAAACTAGTTAATTTTATATAAGCATAATTGCTTGGTTAGGGAATGTAATAATTGGCAATCCATTTTAGGGTCTTAATATAAAATGGGAAAACTGAGAATAGTAACAGTTACATTGCCTGTAGTGAAGAGGAAGATAGATAGCAAGTGGGTAAATGGAAACGACTACTGGAAATGACTTTTAACTGGCATGGACAAAGTGCTGTACTCAGCAGAAACATTATACCTCTACAGACATTTATAATGCTGATCAGGACTTTCCCAGACCTCACTATTGACTATTGTACAGATTTTATGCAAATATGACAGTGAAAAACATTTTATAATGACACTGACAGCAGGGACAATTTTGATGAAAGAGGCTGAAACTAAGTGTAAGAAAGTAACGTTCAGTGCAACTTTTGAGGACGAACTTGAGAGAATGAGTTCACATCTCAGATTTGGAGATTCATTAAACTGAACAATGTACAGGGCTGTTTCAACAGTACTACATTCTACCAGTTTTAATGAAACACAAAATCAGATGATCTTAAACTGATCAGATGAAACAGTTATCCAGTTTTTTGTTCATCAGCACCAGCTAATGAAAATAAAAATCCCACACAAAGCTTGCTACTGCTTGATACTGGTACTGGTACTATATTCAAAGGCTTGGTGTTGTAGGTAATTAGCAAGTCCATGTGACTTGTAATCATAGTGTTACGTCAACTCAAAGTCAGAGGCAGGCAGGTTAAACTGAATTAAAGACTGTCAAAACCAGATTCATCAGTAGTTAAACCAAACAAATAGGGTCACAAGTTAAAGAGAAACAGCTGTCTGACTGGACATCATAGACCTGTTTATAATAGCATTTAAGCATTTAAACTCATAACATTTTATAGAAATGGTATGAAATGTGTGAAATTCTGAGGGCTGTAAATGACCCAGAATAAAATAATAATAAAAGTAATAAATAAATAAAAAACAAACAAACAAACAAACAAACAAAAAAAAACATGACAAATCTCAGATAAGCTTCCATGAACAGTGCTGGGCTATAAACAGATGCTAGTGTAGTGGCTTTCACTGGAGACTATTAACTTCAGCTTCAACCTATGGGATCATTGACCTACATTGCCCATTTCCCCTTCTCACAATAATTGGAAAATGAGTGGAATCCAACAAGTCAATATCCCACACTCATATACTCTATAGCAACTCAGCTGAAAGAATCCATAGACCTCTGTAGGCCTAAAAATGTAGAATTGTATAAAGGCACCCAGTGAGCAACTTTTATAGAAGTCATGTGGTCGTTACTGTTTGTTGTGATCATGCCATAAGGTCGAAAGAACAATAGAAAATCTGACTGGAAGGTGACGCAAAGGCCTGGACTCTAGTAGACACCTGAACATGTGCTGTAGTATCTGCCACCAAGATGTTAGAAGCAAATCTTTTGTGTCGCACAGGTTGCAAGGTGGGGCCTCCATGGATTGGATTTGTTTGTCCAGTACATCTTACAGATGCTTGAATGGATTGAGATCTGGGGAATTTGGAGGCCAAGTCAATGTCTTGAACTCATTACTCTGTTCCTTAAACCATTTCTGAACCATTTTTACACTGTTGTAGGGCCATTATCCTGCTGAAAGAGGCCACTGCCATCAGTATACTGTATGCTGGGGTGGGAGGTAGGGTATGTGGTTTGGGGAGGTTGGGTGTGTCAAGGTAACATCTACATGAATGGCAGGACCCAAGTTTTAACAGCAAAACATTGCAAAAACAATCACACAACCTCACATTGCCAACTTGTCTTCTTCCCAAAGTACATCTTGGTGCCATGTCTTCCCCAGCTAAGCACTTCTGCATGTGGACAGGGGTCAGCATGGTCAGCACGTCACTGAATCCATAGTACTGAAATATAAGGCTGTGAGGGCTATTTAAAAACCTGGTGCTATTCTCACCATGCTGTAAGACTGAAGAAAACATGAGATAAGTAATAATTGTGCAGGAACACATAATCTAGGGGAAAAAAAACAAGGTTTAAAAGCAACAATATAAATATTAACCAGTTGTTTGAGATACACAGTGTTGCAAACACCTACTTCAGAGGATAAGTAAATTAGGCAAGAGGGAATGAAGCTTGCCAAGAGTGCTGCTGGAGTCACAGCTGTTCAAATGGAAAAGAGTGGGAGACAGTGTAGACACTTATTATGATTCTGGGATGCTCACTCTGATTACACATTGGTGGCCCCCTAATTGTCATCCTCAACAAAGATAAAGTAGTTGCCTGCTGCAACAAACATAATAAAAGAGTTGAGTTGGCTAAAACGGGTACAACAGCTGAGATTAGTAATAAACTCCTGGGAGGGAAATTGTTTTGGGTGTCAGTGTGTGTGGTGATATCTGGTAGTTTTCTATAGAAGTTGTGTTTTCTTGAGTCTGATTCAGGAGGGGTAGTTTGACCAACAGCAGCGTTTGACTGATCCGGACACTTTAGCCCAGAGGATCCTGCTGTGTCCACAGTGTGCTTGCAGGCATCTTTATCACTTTCCCTTAAACCCAGGAATCACTCTGTAGTGATGAATGAGGAAGAGGCAGGGAGTATACAGGAACAGGGGTGACAAAGCCCTGTGTCACAGCAGCACACAGCTGGACGGAGGCAGAGGAATGGGAGTCAGTTGGGGAAGCCTAGAGGGAGGAGGGATCTTATAAATGGCTCCTGCTTTGGGCCAAATACTCAATTAGCTGATCTGACAAAGTGCTCCGTCTCCCCTCTGCCTGTTTTTTCTGGCTTGGCACAATGTTTGTCCTTAACTTGCAGGTGGAGGAGAAGGAGAGAGGGCTGCAGGTATGATCAGAGCTCAAGGTCAAATGGGATGTTTTCAAGCCCATCCTTTATCATCAATTGTGATCATCAATTAAATGTAATGGGATAAGACTTCAATGAGAGGAATCTATTTTTTTTTAACAATCTTTGCGTTATAATCAGAGTTCCAGCAATGATGATATTTTTTTCACCATCTTAATTACTGGAATATGGGCCTGCAGGGAGTCCTGCTTGTAAAATAGTCCACTATTTGAAATTAATCCCCAAAGTGAAATTCAGTTTTTTATGTCTTGGGTGATGGCCTAAGCTATTTCCACAATTTTGGGCATGAGTCAACATGACACCACAATTTTATTGATCTGACTTTTTAAAACAAGTTCTGTAGTTTTAACTCATTATGGGAAAACAAAACAATCCAACTGTTAGGATAAAATGTGCACCCACCTACTTCACTTACTGCAGTTTGGTAGGTACACAGTTGGAAAATCGAAACTTTAAGATACTTTCTTAATGCAAAAAAAAAAAAAAAACAAAAAACAAATACAACCCAGGTCACATCAAAACTCGTCAAACTCTTAAAGTCTTAAACTGTTAAAGTGGAGTCCTTGTCACCACCTTCCAGCATATGAGGATGCATTTACACTGACCTTATAAACCCAGCGGAACTGAACTCTAATATTTTTACCCCTTTTTGCAGTAATTTGAGTGTCCAGAATGCCAGTAGTTTGTCTCTGGTGTGAACACAATTCAAACCAATGACAGGACGGGCACTATTATGTGTCACATTTCATTTGAGAAATAGTGTCTAGAGAGGTGAGAAATGCTGGGGTGTATGAGATGCACATAGCATGTCCTGCATTTGCCCATTTATTCTTATGATTTCTGTAATAATGAGCTGCTTTTATAATGCCTTTACTGTAAAACACCCCACTCTTTAGACACATTTGCTATAAGTCTTAAATAAGCAAATTTAGTTGATCTTACTTAAAATGTGATTTTACATCATGTGTTCAGATAAAAAAAAAAAAAAAACTCTCAAATATCAGTATTGGCCTTAAAATGCCAGTACTGGATGGGTTATACACCAGATGGTATTTTTGGATTTCTTTTTTTCCTTTTTTTTCATGTTAAACCAAAAGCACCGTGTCCCTCTAACTATAGCTGAATGTTTTAGTGCTGAAACAATCAACCAGGGCATCCTCCCCATGATTTCTCTGTAGAGTGAAGATGCCACTCTTGGGAAATGGACACAATGTTTTCCAGTAAATATAATCCAGAAAGAAATTTTGTTTCTGCAGGAACACAAATTAGTATGTATTGTAGGAGGAGATTGCAGTTTTACTAGCAGGATGTATATTTCCTTTTAGCTAAGCTCCAATGAGATGTGTAGTGTTTGTCATTATGATGTTCTTAACAGTTATTTGTATATATATATATATATATATATATATATATATATATATATATATAGAGAGAGAGAGAGATAATGTAGTGGCGAATGAGAGGGGGTGGGTGGAGGCTTCATTAGACGCCCTCTATCGTCCTTCTGTTCCATTTGAAAAGTGTGATCAGTAATTATCCTCTCTCATTACTGCGACCTGGAGAGTGGAGCCTGAGGAGCTCACTGGGACCCTTCTGATAACACAATGACACGGGGAGCTGTGGAGAAGACCAATACTTAACCACTAACTACACAACACATAACAGCCCTTATCTGGAGGCTCCAGCCAGCTGACAGAGCCTCACTAAAACATATTGAGGAGTGCTCCCTACACAGCATGCGGGTTGTAAAAATAAGCTGAGATATAAAGGCACACATACACACACAGGCATATAGTGTATGCACAAACACATTTACCGGCCTTACTTTAACCTCACTTATTTGTGAATATTTTGCACATGGGAAGGCTGACAGTTCAGCACTCATGGCCATCAGATATAGAGGCTGAGCCCTCAGTGTTTTTTTTTTTTTTTTTTTTTTTGACCAACTTTCTATCAGCTTTATTTACAATTTACAATCAGGGAAGCAGAACAAGGTTATGACTGTAATCAACAGGGTGGAGGAACTATGACCTGTTACTTGCAGGCCTTTGCAGGCAACAGCTGTATTATAAACTACAAATACATTAGAAATGTTTTTTTTTTTTTTAAATGGCTATATAGACATGAACTCAAAATTCATAAAAATGTATGCGCAGTATCTGCTCCAAGTCATCTGCGCTGTAGTCTGGACAAACATTTGGATTCATGGATCTACATCCTGACTAATTCCCTGACACAGAAGGAGTTTAACAAAATACAGATAACAACGAGCTGCTTACCAAAGAAAACAATGCTTACACACAGAAAATCACACTTTGGACAGGAAATGGAATCAGACAAAAAAATGAAATCTTTTCCAATTTGTCCAAAAATTATCAAGGCATTAACATTGAGATCATTCTAATGCTCCTCGGTGAAATGCGTCATGTGCTCTCTTTATTTCCACACACTGTAAAACACACATTTTTTTGGTTTTCTTTCTGACTGTTTTGATTGCTCCCTATATTCAAGTGTCACCAAGTCTTAAGAGTTGTTCCACTCCATGAACTCTTTTGATATATATTACTGCTGATGAATTGGAAAGTAAAAATAAAAAGCATCAAGTTAAAGTGTTGTGTTGTCAAGTATGAGCATAGTTTTATTTGTCAGGAACCATGTGCAATAATGTGACACATTTTTTCCCAAAAGATGTACTTTCATCTGGTATTTTGATGATGATATGTTCAAATTCTCTCACACATGTTCAGTTCACCAGGTTGAAATCTGATTAGAACTGCTTTAGTTTCTATGACATTCATGTTGGAGATGGTAAAAACATTCAATTATTTTTAGACAAGCAGCTGTCCATTCGTGACTTTTGACATACGAAGAAATAAGGTTTAACACTTCTGTCAGCCTAAACAATAGTAATTATCACCTCACTTTTTTTTTTAATTTGTTTTCATTCTGGACTGAATCCATGACCGTGATGATACTTGTAAACCCTTATGATAACTTAGACACAATAAGTTGATAATTGGAAATATAAAATATAAAGTAAGAAAGAAGACGATAACAATGTGGTCATAAATGCCTTCATTAGACAAGTCTTTGTCACACTGTCAAGTATTAACTTCCTAGTTTCTATAGCTTGCTTTTCTGTGAATGTATTCTACACATTTTATCTCAAAAATGCACAATTATCCTGCAGGAGTTGCTAATGCTATATCATGTTAGGAACGCCCCTCAAACCATTTTCTCATTGTCCATTCCAGTTTCTGGGATTCTTAATCTTAAACTCAGTTGAACCAGGTACCAGAAGGGCAAGCAGTTGTTTTACTGTCTTCACATGGTCTTACCTGGCACTTACTATATGTTCATCTACTCATTTATCTGAGTTTTCCTTAAACATGATGTAAATGTATCTGTATTTCCTTTGGCACAATTTTAAATACATGATCAAACAAAACAATCACAACATCATATCAGTAAAGCTTCATTAAAATAATGTTAAGTTTTCAAAAAGAGAGCGAGAGAAAAAGAATGAGAGAGCTGGTTAGTTAGTATGGGGGTGGTACAGTGGCAAGCATTGTGTTGTAGCCAACAGTTAGACTCTTTGGGACTGAAAGCCCTTTGGCAGCCTCGGCAGGGGTTTACAGCTGAAATCTCTGCAAAATGTTTGCTTCTGTTTTGGATCTACACCATCACCATTATGTAGCCAGCGTGCTTGCCAACACTAACTGCCTAATTAAGCATTCAGTGGTGCTCTCACTCTGACTTTGAGGTCATTTTCACTCCCGCTTACAATACAATGATTTAATTTTGCAGATAGTACATCACTGACTCATTGTTATGGATAGCAGGCTCTTGGAAACTGTTTTAGTGCAGCTTGCTTAATCACAGAAATTAAACAATTCACATTATCTAGACTATGCTTTTATCTAAATCTAACAGACATGACCACGATAGACCTATTCTAGCTTTTTCCACAGTACATGGATAGCAAGTAAATCTTTGAACTGATTTTGAACTGTGAAGATTTTGCTGATTGCCTACAGGGAAACTATCCTTTTGCTGTGTCTATGGCCTTTTTAATCCCTAAATCACAGCTGGGCATCTTTGGGCATGGGCTGTTAGTCTCTCCTGAGTCTTCGGAAAAAGAAGGGTAATTGGACCTTCTCAGTATGGGTGCTAGTAAAACAAGCTTCCTGAGATACTTGTTTGGGTTAAGCTGTCAAACACTAATCAATGTGCTTTTATGTACTTTCTACACTGTATTTGTCACTATTCTCTTTATTTATTCTGTTCTAAGTAGTTACTTACTACTTACTGTTTGGATTTACAAGGTTGCAAAGAAAAAGTTGAACATCAATAACCATCACAAAAGTGTCCTGTTGTTGCTATGAAGAGTTGTTATCTCTCTAATCTAATCTCTCTATCTAATCTACTGGTGTTGATAATGCAGTTCTTCTTCTAGAAGTGACTTTTAAAGGATTATGAAGATTACATGTAATAATTTCATTTTCTCTCTTAACTAAGCCAAAGACTTGTGGAGCTGTAAGACAGTGCTACATGTCTCTGTAACAAATAGGAGAAAAAACATATCCTGCCCCAAACTTTGTTGGCTTGTTTATAATAAAATTTGAGCTTTTGTTTGTAATTCCAGACTGATAATCCAACATGGATGGATCTTTTATTGAGGGGTTGAGACTCTTTGGAAAGTCACATGTGGGGAAACTTGAATCATTTCCTGTACCTCCCTCTAAATATCTTCTTGTCCTGCAATGAAAAGTTCAACTGAACTGAATCGAAAGTTCCCCAACTGTTATAACCTCACCTCTGCATTGAGTAAATCTCAATTTTAGATCACTGAAGGGCACTCTGAACACCATGGCTGTTCAAAAAAATTCAATTCGTATATGAACGTATATGAACATAGGCATTTTAACAAGTCCACGTAAGCAACCCCATGTTCCAGCTTGGTAAAATCTGTAAATCATCTGTCAAAGCCAATACCGATTCACTTGGTTTACTCAGAGTAGTAGACAGCACTTCTGTTTGCAAAGGATTTTCCATGACTTGCAGAGTCAGATGCCAAATTCTTGAAAAGATGCAGGTCATGGTGTTCAAGCTGAGAAGACAACAATCTTCAGGGAAGAAAGCCAAATCTAAAAGTCATGCAGGATCATCCAGTTGCTTAAACTATGCAACCGGATCTTTGCAGAAATTCCCCCTCACTCAGCTGCTTCATGTCTCAGAGTAATAGCATTGTGGGCAACTTCACCCTTCACCCAAGAGGTGGTGTTGTACAAACTGTGGAACAAACTGACTGCACTATTTTCACTGTAATGAGTCAAGCTCAAAAGTCTGCAAATTTGACTCTACGGTGTAGCCTTTGAACACCATATGGATAAAAATGCTGTGATGTGTTAATAACTTCCATTGTTTCATTGAATGAATGGACACAAGAGAAACACTTACCAAAGTGTCCTTTAAGATGTGCCTAATTGGCCATCATTCCAGAACGTCTTGCAGCCATTTTCTGTAATAACTAGGCATTTGTAATGACTCAGGTTTTAAAATCACTGAAAAGCAATTCAGTAACTACCAGAGAAGTCTCAGTCACAACTTCCCGGTCTTTATGTTGTGCCTCTTTTGTGTTAATGGCTCTGTAAATCTTGTCTTTCGTGTTGTATTTTAAAACCCTTAACATGTTCTTTCCTTCATTCATTGTGCTGTGAAAAAGATCTAAATACTTTCCTGATCAAGTGTCAGCACACAGGTACCTTTAAGATAAAGAGAAACACATGCTGTTTTTCTACTTCCTACCAAAACAGACATATGCAGCATTAGATCTTGACTAATGAAGAAAATTCTATTTAAGTCATTCTATTCTTAGAAACCTCTTTTTCATCTGCTGAGTGTAAGGATTTCTTTGAAATAATAATAATAAAAGTAAACTGCTGAGTTGTAAAGAACTCTCAATACACGTAAGCCAATCATCTGTTAAATTATCATATGTTTTAGGCACGGTGCATTCTACTGACATTTTTAAATGTCACAGATGAAAAACAACAGCAGCAGCAACAATTATAATGAGGCTGCACTGTAATGCTTCAAGGAGCATTGTCACAAAAAAACAAAAAACAAACAAAAAACAAAAAAAAAAAAAAAAAACCATGTCAGAAATAATAAATTCAGGTAAACTGTTAAACAACTGTGGTCAGTAGTACATGTTCAGATTCTTATTATTTAATGCGTTTTAAATGGAACCTTGCCTGGCAGTGCGCAAGTATGCTCTGGAATAAAATGATAAATTAATGAATAATTCCAGACTTTGGGTCTAGAAATTTGGATCAAACTTACCTTTAAATGAAAATACAAGCAGTGAGCTCCTTAAGGTGTTATTATTTTTCTCTGCTTTTATTGGTACGGAGTCTTGTCCTCGCACTGGCTGCTGTGCTTGTACACAGAGGTCAGCAGGGTGTTATAAATATTTCTATTATCATAACCTCCCATAACAATGCTGTGCCCAAAGGCATTCTACATGATGAAGGGCCTCTGTAGAAGACATAGCTCTGTTTCACGTTTGGTCACACTGCAGGCCTGAATTTTAATCACACTCTCTTTCCAAGCCATTAAAACTAGAAAGTGACGTTTATTAGACAGCAGAGGAAAATAAACAAGCCCTAATTGGCTCACACCAAGAGCGCTCCACTCTCCCCTTGGCCCTTTGTCGGTGAATAAACCTGCCAAGGAGTGAGGTACAAAGCTCAAGAGCAGACTGACATTTTGCGACTCACCGCTTCCTTTAAGTGGACCTCCACTACCAATAATGACTGCGAAGTGGATAGACTTGCTTTAATTTGCAAATATGCAGAGAATATTGACACCTGAGATCCATGACAAGTGACTATGTTGTGTAACAAATGAAAATGAGATGGCGCACCTTAACAGCTTCCTTTAATTGTCTAACTGACCTTGTAGCCCAGTAGTGTTGCAGTTTCATCTAAATAAGATTTCTGACAGTATAATTTTTCAGAAACTTTGCAAGGGAAATTGTGTAAAACATCATTTACTGACAGGAAGCCCTCTCAAGAATCTAATTTAAAGATTCTCTGTTCCTCAGTGTGTTACTGTCATCCTCACAGTTGTCTTTCACCCTTCTTCTTCACACTATTAAACACCCACCTTTCAAAAAATAAGGTACATGGCATACCTGCAGGGAAGAATACTCTGTCACTGGGTTGTGAAAGAATGTGCAATGTGTACAAGCAGCTAATAACATAAGGTGATAATGACTGACATGAATGAACTGCTACTATCACACATGAAACCTGTTCTGTCAGCAGCTCAGATGTCGGCCATTCTTAAAAGTGTGACTGATGGCTTATTATCTCCTCACAAAGAAACACAAACTGAAGAAACTACACTTGGGATTTGTAGGCTAAGGAGTGTTTTTCCCACAACAGCACAAGAGTTTGGTTTCAGGTGTGTGCACATATTTACATCCATATAAGATACAAACAAACTTTAGCATATCATTGGCATGCTATGTACTGTAAAGCTTGTCTCTTTTCAGTGCAATTCACAAAGAGTAGAAAAAAGACTCTGAGAGCTTCAAGGTCAACAATAATTTTGTCTTACTAGGTGATGCTGCATTGTTATGGGGATTTTAACTAATCATCAAATCAACTCATTAATTTAGATTAAGCCATTATAGTTCTCAAGTCCAATCATTTCAGTTTTCAGTAGGAAGAGAAGATTGGTGCAATGCAGTTTCTTAAATGACCCACATGTGCATCAAAGTGTTTTCACTGCAATCTTTTCCCATTTAAGAGCTTTCTTGGGGGGAGTTTGAGCTCAACCAGTTCAAAGGTTTGAAGATTGAATGTGTTGTAATACAGGCATAAATTTCAGATGTGTGTTGGACTTGAATCTTACTAGAGTATTTCCACAATGACACCCAAAGTCTTCTTATTGCCTTAACCTTACTGTATACTAGGTTCTGCTGTATTGAAAGAATATATCATGTGCAAATATATACAAGTCTATGGTGAATATAAAGACATTTCCCCCAAATAATGCAGACTCTGTGCCTTAGTACTGTCTGTGGGCCTTATTGTCATCAGTAAAGTGGTTGCTTCGCTTGCAAAACTTAATGTAGAAAATTTGGATTATTAGACCACAGCACTGTAATAGGAGGAGACTGATATTGCTCACTGAAATACTTGCAGAATATTCAACTCTTCCTGCTTTGTCTTATTGTACATGATAAGGTTTGGGTTCTGTTTTGATGTGCAGATGGTCTTGATAGTGGCGGTCATAATGTAATGATGCCACAAGCGATGATTATCTAATGTATCTCCTGCACTTCTCCAGCCTCCTGCTCATACAGTAAACTACCTCTATAACAATACATCATGACAATAGGCAGTCCAGCAGCTGTAGCTTTAAAGAATAGCACTATGATGTCCTTATATCCTCTCCTTACACTTGAAACGAGACATGATGCATAGAGTGGATTGCCACAGTTGACATAAAATTCAGTATATCAAATAAGCTCAGTGCGGTGGCCCAGCAGCGTGTCTCCAGGTAACAGTACTTCAAACGGGTAGAGATGTATCTTACTGATCCTCTGTTAGGCATGAACAGAGATGAAAGAAAATGATTCTTGCTCAGGTAAGTAAGTAAATGTATCATAACTGCCAAAGAGTCCCGTGAGAATAAAGGAGATATCACTCCTCCCTCCTGGAGGACTTTCACAGGCTTTGTTGGCATTCAGCCTTTTTTTTTTTCTTTCTCACTTTCTTCTTTTTCTTGTACTCCAACTGCAATGGCAAGTTGTTAAATATGTGTATTTGGCTTTATCAGCTTTAAATTTGAATTTGAACTCAATTGAGTGTTAAATATATGCAGACAAATTCTTTGGTTATCTGATGCATCAAATATGTGCTCACACACACACACACACACACACACACACACACACACACACGATGAAATAGAACCTCAAAGGCTCAAACTGGATTCAAGATGAAACATCTTCCCATGTTATTAAAACAAGTAAAAGCTGGCCTTATTAATGTTTATTTTAGAGTGAAGACATTTTCTCAGTCTCATATTTGCTGACAAAGCACATGATAGAAGCTAAAAAATAAAATAAAATACAAGTAGAATTGAAAATGTGTGACCAACTACTGTAATATCTAGTGAAATCTAATGGTTTTGTATGTCATCTCGCTTAAAGGCAAGATATTTAGTAGTTCAAGCACGTAGAAGATGTTTATAATTTAATTGTCAGAGAGAGAGAGAGAAAGAGTTATTGATTATTGGACAGATTTAAGCAAATTCATTTCAACTGTGAATTAGGTGATACACCATGGAGAGTAGTATAAGGAACAAGTCACTATATTTGCACTTTACTTTATGCATACAAGCAAACAGTGACATTTGCAGAGGTATTATCATTTTCTGGGGAAATTTATAATTTGGCTTCATAAAACAGAGCTGTTGACAATTAGTTTGAGCTTCCCAGTCCCCAGTATTGCACTGTGGTATAACACGACACCTACTTTTTGTGTTTTCATCATTATGGAGACTCATATGGCATGCTAGGGTAATTACATTATTCTATATATAAACTCCCCATGTAGGAGGAGATCATGGGGAAAACATGCTGGAGGTGGGAAATTTCACACTCATAATGGGGAAGCAGATTGCTTAATGACGGTACTGACATGCAAGGGGAGGCTCATTACCCACCAGGACAAATGCTCTAGAGTAATAACAACAACAATAATAATAACAATAATCGTAATAAAAATAGCAATATTAATAATTAATAACAATTTTATTTAAAAAGCTTGAAAACTCTCACAGTGACATCTGACCATTTCTTTCTTTTTCTTCTGTGTGCTCTAGAGGAACACAAATGACTACAGGGGACCAGTGTGGATAAATTCTTCTCATTTTTTTTTTTTTTTAGCAAGACAGCAACAGTAGCAGGAAAACAAAGTCCATTCGGAGAATTTCAGACAAACAGAGGAGTTTCGACAATTCCCCACATCCAGTGACAGAGAGGAGAGGTTCACTTAACCTTAGGCATTGTGCCACGGCCCTCCCGGCTTTGAGAATCTCATCTGTTGAGAGTTCAGCTCCAATGGTAGCATGAGTGCTCAGAGTAATTAATAACATTATGTTCTGTAATTACCTTGTATGTGTCCCCCATAGCCCAAGGGAACGGAGCTGCAGCTAATGGGAGTAATACTTCAGGTTTACAGAGCAGCCACAGTGACCAAGAGTCTAAGACTGACCCAATTATGTTACCACTTTGAGAGGAAAAAAAAAAAACTCACCCAGAGACTACAGCACAACATCTTCATGGTAATATATTTTTAAAAATATCCAAATAGGTAGAAAACAGGTGTGTACAAAGTATGTGCATTTCTATAGTGTGTGAGAGCAGTAATTAAAATTTACTACTGAAGCTCTCAGATGCACATAAAGTCCCTCTGGAGGAAGATGCTTAACCCATCAGTTCCTCTCCTGAACACATTTGTCTGCCCCCTCCATCTTAATAAAAGGGACAGAGATAGCCGTGGGAGTTTGCCTTCCCAGAGTCTCATCATTAGTGTACTAGTTCAGCCAAGCAGCACAATGTGGAGACCAAAGCACCATCACCTCTGCATTTAAATTGAACGCTTCATATTGTCTTGAAAAGCTACTCTTTTTATGAGTAATAAAATAAAACATTTGCATTTTTATAGGCATTAAAAGAATGATGCATGATGCTAATGTCGAAACTGTTAAGGTTGAGATTTTCCCTTTTTTCCCTTTCTTTTTCCCGCACAAGTGGATGTCACAACACTGCATTATTCCTTCATGTTAAATATTTCTAATTAGCACTAATCGTGATAGTGTTATAGTGTGGAATCATCTCTCAGATTGTAAATTTCAAAAGGTCAAATTAATCAATTTCTGCTAAGTTTAATTAACCAGGCATTTGAACTTAGAACAATTGCATAATGAGGCAAAAAGAGAAAGAGAGCATTGGAGAACTTGTAACAAGAGAGAAAACTTGCTCTCTACCTAACTAAAGGTAACCATTGACCGGTGTTGTATTATAGATGTCACATACAATTAACCTAGAGAAAAGTGCCTGGGTATTGGGATTTTCTCTCAGATTAAGAGAGAGCTGAGGTAGGCTCCAGTAGGGATTCAATGTGGGCAAGGGTGCTCTGTCTTTGATCAAAAGTAAATGTATTTGAACTCTCTTGCTGATTTTTTTTAAATCTCTGAAGGGTATTGTTGTTTAATTTGAGAGGACAGTTAACACCAATAATCTATATATGCTTTTAATTTAATACTGTGTTCTGTGAGGCTGTGCTGCAAAGTGTTAACAGTATGTTGAACATATACCATAGTTAGATAGATGACCTTCTGAAGAGATATTGAGAAACATTCAGTCAGCATGTCAAATCGCTGCACTGGCTCTGCCTTACCCAGATATGCTATATAAATAGTGTTAGCAGTTCCGTTCATTAGCGTGCTTATGTTCCATTTGATTTACTGCTAATGCTGTAGCAGAGGAAACCACAGCTCTGTATGACATTGCCAGGGATGATAATGATGAAACCTTACTTGATCTTTCCATATTTGTTGGGATGTTTACAGACACAGAGATGGAGGTGCCGCAGACCACCTGGGCCGAAACGAGACGGATGAAAATTGATGATGCCCCTGAACCATAAACCTACTCAAAGGAAACCGAATGGAGCCTTGTGAGAGCAGAACGAGTATGATATTAAGGGCTGTTACTGCTTTTATGTGCTCAGCCTCTTTGTTTCTGTAAGCTGCCCTCGGTGCAGGTTTCTGTTTATGTTTATGTGAGGACCCTAACTGAGGTGATCACCCTCAACAAACAACCCTGAATGAATAAAAAGCCTGGACAAGCTCATTAAATAGTGCTTTTGGTATGTCTTATATAACCTTGGTCATGCTGATTCCAATTAAGCTTTGAATACAGACTTTATACTTTATATCAGACTGAATTCACTGCAGTAGTTACATTTTAGAAAGATGCTTACATTGCTCTAGGTCAGTGTTGCTGCATTTGCTGGAAAAACTGCCCATATGTTCATACTTTTTTCAAATTCTCCTTCTTGTTATAAGTTCATAAATTAGCTATTTATTACCAAACTAACTTGCATCAAACTCTAAAGAAGGAATAATACATACTGCCTTAGACCTGTAGTTTTATAGCTGTGTTTTAGGCCCACAGAGAGAGAGAGAGTATGATATGTGATGATGGAATCAAATTACTGTATATTGGGTTTACACCTCATTATAAAAATGATACAAGTGAGGTCAAACCTAAAGTGAGGTATTTTTTGCTTGTTTAAATTACATACCAAGACAATTCAAAGGCATAGAAACACATTCAACATCAGCGTAAAAACAAAGAAAATCCACTTTAAAATTTGTCTGAGTACTAACATAACACAAATAAATGCAGGTTATCATAACATTTGGCTTTGCATGTTATAACTTGTGTACTTACATAACGATACATTTGGTTGTTACAGTGCCACCACTGTAACACACTGGTTTGAAATTATTGAAACCACACCACTTTTAAAATTGGGCTAGTATTAATTGTCCTGCGCGCATTACGGCTAGCGGTGGTTGGTAGCCGTGATGCTAATGCTAATGCTTGCATGCATGTTAGATACCGCTCCCTGGGGCCACCTGTGTAGCAGCATATATGCCCATCTAGACAAGCTTCCCTTGTGTGTACTCTCCTCCATTCCTGTCTCTCTACACTGTCTCCATCATTAAAGGCAAAAACAACACATGATAAAAAAAAAAACACTCCTAGATGATGCATGCTTCTTACTCTAGGTCATGATTTTTCCAAAAACATGTCTTGAAAAAGAGGGGTTGTCCTAGTCAGTACGGTACTTTGGTCAGGAACATAGAGGACCCACTGATTTACCAACCAAGCTAAACGTGCCTATATCACTTTGGTAACAAGTGACGAAGCTAAAATAAATCATGCTACACTTATACCTTATACCTGCTGTGATACAGCATTCCTTTAATTCCTTAATCCCCATAATCGCTTGACAAGCATTCACACAGAAGTTGAATTCAGATGCCGAAAGAAATACACACATTTTTTATCAATTTTGGCTGGACAAACAGCGTCACACAACTGTGGGGCTACCAAAAAGGAGACATTATTCACCAGCCATCAAGTGTGAAGGTAACAGGATAAGATACCCACTCAACACCAAACACAGCTCCTGCCACCTACACTACTCTTGATGTGCTTGAACAGTAGCCAACAAGCACACCAACCTTATCACTGAGCCCGCACAGTAGGTTTATGCACATTTGCCGTGTGCGTATGCCAACACATTGTATTGAGGAGCACGGGGTAACAGGAACACCTCTGGCATAGAGAAAGACACATGTGTACATGTGTTGTATTATCTATTTCAAGTACATATTCAAGTAGATATAACAGAGCAGGGACTTGGGGAACGAAGAACAACCTTGATTCCAGGCAGCTGGTACACAGGTGCATCCATTTTGCATCATCAAACTTGCGAGGGAGGGACTGCATCAGTGGCCAGCATCACACAGTGAGGTTATTTTGTCTTGGAAATGAATCAAATCTGTAGTGCTTAGAATCTTATCTTAAATTTGGGGCATATTCAGCGGACGAAATGCTGAGCCTTAAGGTTCCATCTGCACCTGGTATCCGTCCAGTTTGTTTCCCAATCAAAATGGAAGTAAAACACACACAAATCTGTATGTAGGTTTGTTTGAGATTAAACATTTGAGCTAGCGCATCGAATGTTAACCAGAGCCAAAAATATCATAAGAGTGCCTGTGATCGAATTGTCCTTTTAGCTTAGGAAGGATCCTTAATGATTGACATGACCTGGAGGTATCTAAGTGGCAGCCATGATAAGAGCTGGTTGAATTCTCTAATTGGTAAGGAAAGGAGCATCATTGCTTCCTATCTTATCTCCTTCAGCATAAGATACAGTGGACCTTCCTTAAGAAATGAAAGGAGATAATGCCACCCCACAATTCTTTGAGGCAGCAGCAACACATCATTTGTCCATTTAAGGAAACAAATGATCATGACTGAGAAGGGATCATGATGCAAGACTCTGTATTTCATTAATTTCAAATTAACAACTTATAAAACCAATGGGTGAATTAGGATTAGACAAGAACTTGTGCGTAAACAGCAAACATTTTCATTGTGACAAGCATTTACATTTCCCATGTCACTGCAACAGTTATTTTTGGATTCCAACCCTGGCAATGAAGTAATATTATTAACTGGCTTTGGCTTGTCCATTTTTGTATGAAACAACATTTTAATAACACATTTTGACATAGCTTACTAATTCTTGATTGCACTCTTTAATCCTTTTAAATTTTCCTCAACAAATCATCCTCATGACATGTTCCTTAAAGTTAAAGGATTTTGCCGTTGCAGTTATTCTGAAATTGAGGAAATTCTTCTCTCAATTTTGTTTGAATACAAAGTCTTTTCATTACTTTTCTGCATAATCTGTGTAAGAATAATGATGTGAATGAATAAATGAATATTTATTGCTCAGAATTATGGAATAACTCTAGCAGCGAGACAAAAAGTTTTTAAAAATTACCTGGTATGATAGTATTGGTTTTTTGTTCTGTAACATTGCTGCTTAGATGTAATAGCTAATTTTTATCAGAAGGTAAAAAACAGTTACTGTACTGACTGTTGTCCAGAAAAAATCTGTAGTTTCTTTGTAAAAATACTGACAGGAGCTGGTGTTCTTCTGTAAGTCATCCTGACATCTGGCCTCACCTACACAGAAAGTTAAGAAAAACACATAATCTGGGATATATTTGAACCTACTGGTATCTTATCTCCTCATTTAGTTTAGGGTTAGGGTTAGAATGGCCTCAGCAAGGGGGTTACAAAATATATAGTTTGCCATTGAAAAACCTTCTGTCTAAGTTTGAGAGAGAAAAACTTATTTTGCCACCTCTGCTCCAAGTTGTCCCTTCCCTGAAATGCCCTTGTATTTTCTGGCTCTAACACAAGCTGACTGATAAATGACCACAGAGGAGTCATCAGACCCAGAAGATACAGGCTGAGCTAAGTTGTTGGATGGACTTTAATTGCTGTACTTGGGACATTAAGGAGAAAACATCCTTACAGCAGTGACCACATTGTCTGAGCCTTTTGGTAATAGCTCCTTTCATGCACAACACAACATCACATTTGCATATATTACAAAGCAAAAAAAATGCACTGTCAGAGAATACTGCATAACACTGAATTTGCCAATTCAATGCTCTTAGTTTTGTTATTTTTATAAAGAAAAGGGTGGAGGTGAGAGCAAGAAATGATGCTGACATTATCAAATGAGCACCACTATCACAACACTGAAAAGAAAATTCTGTGATCCTGAACCATTTCCTTTTTTTGCTCCCAGCATACTTTGTGAGGATGTGACTGTGGAGATTTTCATGACCTTGTTCCTCTTCTCTAATAATATCCCCTACAGCATTTTACTAATTGCCCCTTTTGGTGTTCACTCCCTCGAGTGCTAGAGTGCCAAATGTATGTCTTTAAGTTATTAGCATTAACTGAAATTACCTTCACATTTAGGGATTTGATTTTTTTTTTATTTGTGCTCAAGGTAACTTTCCATTAAACAGTGCAGAACCTGACAATTTTTTTTTTTTAAAAGGCAGTTAGAACCAATACCACAAGCAAGGATAACATTCAAATATATGTCCATTGATCATCTAACAGTTCAACTGCCCCACAAGATGAGAGTTCTTATGAATTTACTTTAGTTTATTTATTTTCCATAGCCCTAAGCCAGTATCATGACCAAACACCTGCAGCCTTAAAAAAACAGCAGCAAAAAATGAGAGAAGGTCTGCAACTTCAAAAGAGATGAAGGATTTGTGTCAAGGATTCGAATCAAAAACGACATTATCCTTGCTCCAGGGATATATCTGTGAACTTTCTTATCAGACAAACAGCCCCACAGCTGATATATACAGACCGTTAGGTGAAATTCAATGAGTTAAGTTTAAGGAAGAGTTAAGAAATCTAAAGTTAATACATTTCACAATGTTTTGCCTGAATGTTTTCTTTTAACTTGCATTGTTGTGTTGTCACAGTTTACAAATCACTATCTAGAAACATAAAAGAATTATGTGTTCATTCATTGTGCAGTCTGACACTTGTTAAGGATGTTTATTGTAGTTATGTCTCATTGTCATTTCATGTTTTTTTTTTTTTATTGTTGTCATTATATTCAAGAATTCTTTATCATCCCACCAACCATTTTACAGAATGACGTCATCAGTACTACCAGCAGAAGTTAAACCACTTTAGATTAATAAATCTGTACTTCCTGTCTTTCAAGCCTGTCACATATTTCCCTGGAGACAACATTAGCATCAAAAAGACACTGTAACATGCTGCAATAATGTTGCAATCACAGTAAATAGGCTGTGTCTTAACTAAGCTACTATTCACCTTCATCATTATACATGACCTATGTAATTAACTAAAGGTATCTGACCTCAGCGCAGAGCCACTGCTGCTAACATCATGTGATGATCATATGATTCAGCTGTAGCCTATATTGGAGAACAACCAAAATGTGTCATACCAAACAGCAAAAGTTAGAAGCAAGGGGAATATGACCAAACGGATAACTCAATACTTAACTAACTCATTTGTTCAATATAGTTTTTATATTTGTTTTTCTTTTCATACGTTTCAATCACAGCTCATCCATTTAGTGTTAGCTTCCTATTCTTTTTGTTGCATATTATTATTATATACAATATTTAATTTATTATTACCTTTGTTTTTAAGTTCTTAGTTCACTTTCCTCAACACTAGCTTTCTGCTGTGAGTCAAACCCAGACAACATTTATCTCCCAGTTTTATTTGAAAAACACCATTTCAATGGGTAGAAAAAGAAAAGCTATAGCATCCTCTGCTCACTCACTAGATTTCCTGTCAGCTAGTTAGAGCAATGGCTTTATGCGTTCATTTCATATTTACCAGTTTTGTTACAGACAGTTTTAGCTTTGATATAAATCTGTCAAATTTCTAAATGAGCATGAGTACAGTTTTGTCCTGTGTTTTTTTTTTTTTTTTTTTTTTTGTCTTGTCATAAAAACATGGCTGCGGGTCTGTCTGCTCACTGGAGTTCAGGGAGTCTGTGCAAACATAATGATATCAGAAGGAGATTTAAGGGTCAGAAATGAGACATCCATGTATTTACCCTTAAAATAAAAAAGTTGAACTGCATGTGCTCATAAAAGACCGAGCTGGCCTCTAAGCCACACGGCTGCTCACTACAGGGCCCACAGGAGATGTCCAGTTCTCTGACTGTGGGTGAGTCAGTCCTGTTCCCATGAAGACCAAGTAAACACAGCACACTCAAAAGGCACAAACAAGGAATTCTTCACATTATGTCGCATTGTGTTCAATTCTATAAACCTCTTTTTTTTTTTTTTTTTTTTTTTACACATTTCTCTTCAATTTGAGGAAACTTCCAAGTTGAAGCTTGCTGGAGTATAAGTGACGGCTGAGGTATGTGAGAAAACTCTGTGCCACTTGACAGGAACACTTACTGCCTGGACAGTGTCACTGACAAGTACACCTACGCTTCCTGTAAGAGGACCTCATTAATCCCAGTGGTCAACGGCAATTCTTTGCCACATGGAGAGGGTGAAGACGTGAAGAAGTGTCATCATGGACTTGTTAAAGTTGTCATGCATGACTCTCACCATACAGTACGTCTCATTACTGGTGTCGAAATTCAGCACTGCAGAAGATGCTCCCAGCCCAGAGGTGAGGGTGTTGATGGAAAAACAAAGCTCCTCGCACTACTGACACCAGACAAACTGACATCAGATGGAACCTTGTGTTCAACCTCGGGGACCTGCTGGGCTGAACAGCTGTCAGTCGGGCCGAGGACAGCGCGAGCAAAGCCTTGGATTTTACAAACAAAGACACGGACAAACAAGTAATCAGTGCTGGAAAGCTTTTGGTACCTTGCTTAGCTTTTTTTTTTAACTTAGTGGGGTAAACTTTTGTTGAAACATCTTTCGTGTTTACATTCACAAAATATTTGTTTAGCAGTACACATACAAGATTGTAAAAGCATTATTTCCTGCAAAGAAAATGATAGCTTGCTGGCATGTAGTTTTATGATTATGACAAACTCTAATTCAACTAGTTCTAGTTGTTATTCAGTTGGCATCCCGTGTTACCAATAAACAGTGTAACAGATGACGATGCCCTTCTGTTGGGACAAGCGCCTGTAAGAGGGTCATTTGGGAGATGGTAAAGAAACTATGATGAACAGGAAGGACTATAAATTCACTTTTAATGGCTTTTCACACAATCAGAACCATGAATTTAGGAATGTAATACATTCGAAACATTTAATATTTTTCTTTCATCCCTCTCCCTATCTCACCTCTCTGCTCATATCTCCTCAATTGGTTTGAATTTAGCAATTTCAGAGATATGTGGTGGATAAAATATAGGTTTTGGTTTTCCTGCCCATCCTCTCTCTCAGAGGAAGCCGTTACTGTGCCAGACTCTGGGTACATTTCTCAATCTTTATGACTCAAACATTAGATTAAGTCTGAGTTTTTTTTTCTTTTTCTTCCCGTCTGATTTTGCAAGTAAATGGGACCTCACATTATTTATCATAATAAATTTAACAAATGTAATTTCTTTAACTCAACTTTGTACACATACAATACATTTTCAACCATGATAATTACTCACAGGACTAAATGTAACACAGTACAGCTGTTTTCCAGACAGAGCATGTGTGCTTCCCTCTAGCGATGCAGCATGTTGAAGCTGAAACATATGTTTCCTGTACTTAAGAGTTTTTCTCATTTGTGTTCTACATGTTCCACATTACAAAGGAGGCCATTTGTCAAAACCTTTTAAAACTATTCACTTTGTTTGTTTTCACATTGCTGCATTGTTGCATTTATTGGGCTACTGCCCTTTTTTAGGTAGTGTTAGGTTTATTCAACTAAATAAAATACTTTTTTGATTATATGGTGTAATGTTAATGTCACATAATCAAACCATTTTTCGTTTTTCGTTTAGTTATCAACAGAAGGTAAAAATGACCAATGATAAACTTATGTATGCAATACAATTTGACATGTACTATAGCCAGATGAACTCCCACGATGTTAAAGACACAAGAAAGAAGAAAATTGAAAGAAAGAAGAAAATTGCTTCAATGTTATATGATCCTCATCTATATCAAGTGTGAGGTGCTGTAAGTCTGTCTCAAACAGAAAAATGGTGTGATTTCAGCGTTGTTGGTCATTTGAGGGGTTAAAACAAAATTTTCAAAGGCAAGGGATCCGTGTTGTCCTGCTTTCATGAAACCTTCCCAGTTGTGGTCATGACTTGAATATTTCTGTGAATGGCTCAGAAACATATGATAGGCACCATTTACCATAATCTGTCAAGCTATATAGCGATGGCCAGTACCTGCATGCAAGTAATGTGCTGGTAATTGAAAGTAACTGACTGATGTGTTTGCTGTGCGCTATAGTGCACACTGGAGACAAAATGAAAAAAAATCTGCTATGTCTATGATATTCCCTTCGCAATGTTCTGCCATGTTGAATGTCAGGCTGCCTGCTTTGATTGATTATGTTGCCTTTTACCCAACTGTCCCAGTACCCCATCACTGCCCAGAGGATTCCATGCAGGGAAAGATGACAAGCTAGGTGGTCTGTGACACCCAGGGATTGTCACTGGCTGTTTTGGCTCTGTTGTTCCTGTCCTCATCACCATACGCCGCTCTTAGTGTAATGAAGGTTTGTATCTGATCTTTTCCCGCCTCCCAGGCTGCCACCCCTGCAGACACGCACATGTTTATACAAGATCTACCTGCTGAGATCAGACATGCAGAACGTAGCATGGTGAATTCCCCTCAAGACCTCCATCCACCACCCTTGAGAGCACACCTAGGGTGCCTCTGAACTTTTCCACCAACACTGATTCTGTGGGATCTCTGATGATTCAGTCCCTGTCTGCTCATGTCTCAGACTTTCTGCTGTGCTGCTAAGTTGCCCTAATAGTTACTCAGCAGGTAGCACACAGAGGGCAAGGTTCTGCTTTACCATTTCTGTTCCAGAGGCAGATTTTTTTGGGGTAAGAAATTTTCTCAAGGTTGTGAAGTAAAACCCTAGAGTATTTTTCTATCACCTTACATCTCTGTGCCACTCTCAAGGTCAGCAACCAGCATGCATATGATATTTAATTACATATATATTTAATGTATGAAAGACTGCTAATCTCTGTGCTGCTCCACAGCTAAATCAATTTCTCTTATTGATTGTATTGCAGACAATGAATAATTCTACATGTTTGCTAGGAGTGTTGTTGTTGGCTCAATAATTTACAGAGGATAGCATAGAAAGAGAATGAGAAAATGCACAATACTGAGGTACACCCTGGGTAGCTAATTATAGGCCCAAGGCAGACAGTTAAGGGTACTTACAGTCACAACACCACAGCAGAGCAAATCATTATGTGCTGACTGAACCAGTTCCCTTAGCTAGGGCAACAATTTGATTAGTAGCAGAAACATCATAAAACCTTATTTTATCTTACCTTGCCTTAAGGTTTTCCCTAGGCTTATTATTTTAGTAAATTATTAGTACATTAGTGATAAATTAGGGAATGTCTCAACAAATAGCTAATGCTACATTAAAATGAATAAGCACCATTTAGATTTTGCATGTTAATAGAGGTAACAGCCCGTGAGCCAAAAATTGCACTCAGATTTTACTTTTTGTTATTACTAACATACCACTAAATTTTCACATTTTATGCATTCTCAATATGTGTATTTCAATAAGGAGATGTCAATCAAAGATATTTATCAAGACACCAACCTTCAGAAGGGACACAAAAGAGGTGGAAGATATGCAACCTTCCTTAAACTTTCTGAAAACAGCATTGGGCAGTAGCAAAACTACATATAATGTATTGAAGCAGCTAATTAAATCAGCAACATTTTTTCCACTATACTACCTCACAAAAAGAGCTGAGAAGTCATTTACTTGCTTATATTTTTCTCAATCACTAGTGCAGATCCTGCATTTCTCTGCCTGACCTTTCCATCAGAACCAGCATTAACTTTTTTTCAGCATTTCAAGGTACAGTAATTCTGCTATTGGATCAGACCACACAGGCAAACCTTCACTAAACCACACACATCATTGAGCTTTGGCCTCACACAACCATATCGCTAGTTCACTACTTTCTCTTTGTTGGACCACTTTTAATATGTACTGACCACTGCAGACTGGAAACATTCCTCAGTGCCTGCAGGTTTAAAGATGCTTTGACCCAGTTGTCAAGCAATCTAGCCATTATGGTCACTTGCACCCTCATGCCCATTTTTCCTGTTTCCAACACATCATCTCTGAAAACCAAACATTCACTTGCTACCTAACATATCCCACCCACCAGTAGATGTTATTTTATCAAGATAATCTGTTACCTACTTCTCTTGGTTTCAGAATAACACATATACTACAACAACAAAACAGCAATGCAGCACGACCAAGATAATTTGTGAGAGCAATGTGAACATGGATGTAAACAATACAGGTGAGGAAGGAAATGCATTCTTAGCATAAATATGTTTGTTTACATAAAACTCCACTGGGTATTATATTTGAAAGGTATGCCTACTGGGGGGAATTTCATATAAACAAAACTGTATTTTGTCTATCTTTAAAAAACACAACTAGAAACACTTGATATAGCTTGATTTAACTCCTGTCCGTTCTTTGCCACCATTTCCTGTGAATAATTTAATCATCCATCCATTGAAACTAATGGTCTTTTTATTATGCATGTATATTTATTCAATTATTAATCTCTTTATTGCCCAAGGCAGCTGTGCAGGTCCGAGAGGGACGCTTCCCACAATTTCACCTGATGGAGACTCTCCTGTCTGTCATACTGTGTCTCAAAGCATCCACTTTAATTCAGACCTACTTTGGCATCTAACAACCTCTATCTTACAGAACTATCCTCCAGAGAGGAAGGTAATGGGTTAGGTCAGTCTCCATCTCAGTGTGCATACAAAGTGCATACATAAGCAACCTCAGCACATAATGGCTCCTGTTTGTCTGGCAATTACTTCATCTCAAATCAAATACGTCATTGTAAATGACAATACATTAGGGAAAAAAACATAAAGAAATATACATGTGTGTTTCTTTTTCCATAAGCACAAAGCTCCCAGAGGAAATCAAATGGAAGCCACAAGTTATTGAAATAGAGTGTTGAGAGATATGTCACATCAATGTGACAGAGCAATAAAAATTACAAAAAAATACATGCAATGACATAAATAAAGGTCATTCAGCTTGCAAACAAGTTCAAGTTTCATAGATCTCCACTCCTGAATGATATGATCAAGACAATATGGGTATAAATTACAAGTAAATCACAAAATGACATGCTATGGATTCTTTGCAAAACTATATGATATTTGCCAATATCACAAAGTCTGTCCCTACACAATTTCGATTTAGGGGCCTGCAGATATAATACATCCATTTATCACAATCAGTTTATATCAACTCAGAACAACAAATAAAATATGACATTATTTGACAATTTTTTTCTGAACTTTTCCAGATTAAAAACTAAGAATAAAAACAGAAATTCTGTTGTTAATCCAACTGTGATGGTCAGAGCTCTTTTAGAGTTGTTGCTCAGTTTTTGTAGAAAATAACTGGTCAAAGCTGGTGAGCAGGTATCTGACACGTGCGTTGGCACTTAACACTAGCACGGCGATCCATGCCTGGTCTTTACGTGTGATAAAAAAAGAGCAGTGCTGACTTCAGTCACCATCAGCTTTTTTCATATCTCTACAACATGAAGATTATGAGAGACAGGTTTTCAGGTTGTCCATTAATTTGTCCAATGCAATATTTCATATCTGCCAGTGTTCCTGGCAAATAGAGTTGAAATCTGCTCATGGCAACCAACTGCACCTTGTTACTGAGGATCCATGATGTCACCAGGAAAATTAAAGCCCAGCTTACACTTTCTCCTCTCATACTCTCTTCACTTTGGAAGCTCTATTCTCAAAACCTTGTCAAAGGGCAGGAGACTTACTTTACAGTTCTGTCTCCTCTGCAACAGAACTTGTGAGGTATTGCATGTAGTTATTTCATGCAGTGTAGTTATTGAATGAATTAGTCAAGGTTCCAAATTAATTTTAGTTTGTCTATTTTCTTACCAATACCCCAACAAATAGTTACTTGCACTCAAGCATGAACTTGAGATTTGTTGGCTCAAGGACAGGGTTCAAGATCAGAGTGACTGCACACAATATATTTTTGAACATAACTTATGAAATTAAGCTCTAAGAACCTGCAATTGGACTCTTTGAGATTCTTTCAAATTCTAACGTGTCGTCAGGGTTTGTTATGGATACAAAGGTATATCATGCCATATGTTGACTCAGTTTCCGTATGACATTGTTAGTATTCATGATCAAATTTATACAGATTTAATTGGCAAGCGAACCTAAAACTGAATAGTGGTTTGTTGCTATAGTTATCCAATGTCACAATAACACACCCAGCATTGTGTTAATTATTCTAGTCATGATTTTTAAAAATGTGTTATGATGGTAAGCTATAAAATATGAACATCAGGAGAGAATCTTTGGGTGTCAATAAGTAACACGTATTGTCAACAATCTTCTTCTATTTTCTGTGGGGTACTGCACAAGGCTCCTGTCCCTGTGCAGCTCTAGCTCAGTGTCAGTCCATTTATCTGCAATGTCAGAAAACAAGCTTGATAGACAGAGGTCAGAATCAAGTGGGTTGTTCTTGAGACACTGAGGTGAAACAACAGCAGGGTTTCAATTCTGCATCTGTTTGAAGATGCAGCTGATGGTATCCAGCTTTCACCTTTTGAATTTGGCCTCTTTCTGACTTACATCAAGTAACAGAAATTTTTGTCCACAATATGATAGGAGGGAGGGAATAATTTTAGTCCTGTAATGCCAGTTGACTACAAGATCTGAGAATAGCACAGATATTTGAAGTCATAGTGTGGTTATGCAAGAAACAAACAAACTGCCCTTCTAAAAACTTGGGGTTTGACTGCAGGATAAACTCCCATTCACCAAGGACAAGGACGTAGGGGTGATTTGCCTATAAATGATGCATTGAAAACTGTGTGATACAGCTGACTTAGCCCTGATATATCTAAAAACAAAGTCACTTATTATCGGTCACTTAATTAATATATTAATATATAATTATATATTATTGTTTTATTATATATTATTATCGGCCGCTTTATATATACATATATATATACACACACACACACACACACACACACACACACACACATATATATATATATATATATATATATATATATATGTGTGTGTGTGTGTGTATATATATTCAGAGAGAGAGACAGAGAAGGAGAGAGAGAGAGCAGAGGGCCTGGTGAGGAAGCAGAGTTAGAAGGAGGGACTGAAGGAAGCTGACAACGCAGCCTGGCCTGTGGCAACAAGGATGTCAGGCTGGGTCAGCAGCAGCTCCACCTGGGGATACAGGCTGCTGAATGGAGGAGACAGTGAGCTCTTGGTGGCCATATGTAAGAAGGCGATTCATCCCTCACAAAAGGCCTGATGTGTGTTTCAAAACCCCACCAATGCTGGAATATAGGTGGTATGTCTATGCCTTAGGACTCAGATTCATGCCTAGGATTAAAAGCAAACACAGTTGCAGATTTTCTGTTATATCCTTTTTGGTGGAAGAATTGATTAAGTAATACGTCTGACCTTTGCATGTTTATGTCCTTCTTTCAAAACAGCAACAGATGCAGCACACGTCATTCCTGTTAGTGTATGATCCCTTCAGATATGTAATTAATCGAAAGGAAATTACCTTATCTTTCAAGAGTATTATCTAACCAAGCAGAGACCTTCTGGAAATGTATTTAAAGATGAAAAACTAAATATCAAACCAATATCCTCTTATAAAAAGTCTGATGTTAATTGTTCCTTTTGTATCAGCAACAGCATTAGTATTAGTAGTAGAAGTTTTTTTTTTTTTTTCTCTCTGTCTCCCTTCTTGCCTGTGGCAGCTGGATACAGCTTCTGTTGATAATTAATCAAGACAAGTTCTGGCATGGGCACAGGAGTGTGTTGTGTTAAGGGTGCAGTGTGTAGTGACCCATCGACTAATAAGGTCCCTCGAGGTGAAACTGTATTGGAGCATTAGAGGCCTGAGATCTGAAATCTAACACTTCAACTTCACCTTCCCCTGGGAGGAAGAAGTGTGCCGAGACTAAAGACTTGCACGCGTATTTCATGCACATAATTTATTCATTTTATCTAACCTGTCTGTCGGTCTGTCATCTCAGCTGTCCTCCTGTGTCACAGTATCTGTCAGGTGTCACGAAGAGATGGGAGAAAGGGTGATGACGAGAAAAGGTTGGAAAACTAGCACCATTAAAAAAAAAAAAAAAAAAAAAACTAATGAAAAAACAATCTGACATAGATGCTTGATAAAGAAACAAAGCAAAAAATGTCAAGGTCGCATTTGATTAAATTTAATGTAAATAAACTTTTATTGAAATGACATTGCTTAAATAATAAGTAAATTCAGGCCTCTTTCTTTTTAGGAAATTACTCTCAAGAACTCCAATATTTCATGCTTCCCCTACAATGTTCTGTATTTCATCAGCGTTCCATCATCAAAGGATAAAACATTGAATTTTTCTTTGGTGCATATCACAGACAAAAACAAAACATAATGTAGGTATTCCAACCAAGAGTTTCTGTGTGACCTGCAGTAACACTTGTGCGTAACACTTCTAGTAATTAAAGTATCACATATGCATACTGGATTCAGACTCTGGCCACCCCTAGATTTATTGCCCCAGCAGTGTTTCAGTGACCTAACAATCACAAGGAATAAGCTGATAACAAGTAATAACAAGTCATTGTTCCACACCCAGATCAACGATAGACATGTCTTGCCTGCCAGAAACTGTTGGCAGATCCAGATGTGACAGGGGTCTTGGGATCTTCACTTTGGCTCACCCAAAAGAGAGGCTGCAGTAACAAGTATATTGGTAAGTCATAATGAGTTGGGACCAACCAAAACATGCTTTAGGTCTCTCTTGACCCTCTTTATTGTACACCGATGAGGGGAGTTCTGTCTAGTTTGCCTCATTGGGACTCTTTGGATATCACTCTTTGGCCATTGGCTTTTCCTATTTTGACCAAGGGGAGATCTGCAGCTGATGTCAAGACCCCTGTCACATCTGGATCTGCCAACAGCTGATGGCAGGCTAGACATGTCTATCTGTGATCTGAGTGTGGAACAGTGACTTGGCCAACAGCTTACCCCTTGTGATTGTTGGTCACTAAAGCACTGCTGGGGCAAGAGTCTGAATCAGAAATCAGAAGTACATTTTAATATGTTCTTAAATACTTTGTACAAATTTCCTGTATTTTCCTTTTAAAACTGCATAAAGAAGGTGACAGATAAATGTATATGGTCTTTACAGCACTGCTAAAACAAAACATGTGTGATGCCTATAACTTTTACACAGAACTGTATATTTGTAAAAGGACAGTGGCAGCTGCTGTAACATTAAAGCGTTATTGTCCCACCATTCGTTGGGTAAGTTCAGGATACAGAAATGGATCCTTGAGCTTTTTCACTCAAACATTCTTTACTCTTGTGTTGCTGGCTCTTTGATGTATGAGGAACAGCTGTTTACCAAGTCAATTGTACAAGACAACAAACCCCAGTACGGCATCTAGTGACATAGCAGACTTTGATTTCATTTTTGCTCTTTTTTTTCTCTGTCACATGGCTGACTCTGTCACAGCTAATTTGTGTCTTAAAATAGGCCTTTGAAGATCTGAACAGGAAAACAGTAACATGAAAAACCAATGAGCGCATGGGATGAAAGATGATGTATGCATAATGGGTGAATGACATAGGTTGAGAGCTTTTTTTGGTTTGCAGATTTAAGCAATGAAAATAAATATCTCCGTCAACACATCAAAAGTTAAAGTTAACACATGTGCCTTTAGTTTAACTGCTAAAGTTAGGAATGACTACAAACTAATTTTCTGACCTTCAAAAGATAGGAAATATTGGACCTGGCAGAGGAAAAGTTTCAGGGCAGTCATTATAACAACAAGGTTTCTCTGGAGAATATGGGCAAGGAGAGGCTATCCACAGTACAGATTAGATTGTGCCACACTGAGCTTATATGGGGGATGAACCTGAGACACAAATCTTAGCATATGTTGGCTTGTGGGCACAAGGGAACAGCAAACTCCCGCCTTTATCCTGGGAGAGGCAGGAAGGAGAAGTCACCTTGATTAAATTAGTTGTATATGAAAATGGGGTTATGCCTATTGGGAGTACGTGACAAGGGCTTATAAACCTCGCCTTTCACAACCATGTGAGAATGACTTTTTAATTTCCTTCTTTTTTGTTACAAGTTATATTTCTCCCTCTGTCTTTTGTCCCACTAGGCCTCTGTGTGTCAGGATCAGTATAGTATTCTCATTCGGGTACTGTCCCCTCCGCTCATTCACATAGTAAGATTCTATTAGCATCTTCCACAACAGATCCTCCTTGGGTTTTTCATCTCTCCCTCTTTTCTTCCACCCTTCTCCTTTTCTCAGTGCATCTATAGCCTACCTCTCTCATGGTTTTGCTTTTTGTCCGCTGCTATTGTATGATATTTCATCAGACTATTGAAGCCACAAGGAAATGCCACATTTGCCAAAGCCTCATTCAAGTCTGAAATAGATCATTCTGTGCTAGTCAGATGTCATGTTCATGTACCCAGACCTTAGTGATTTCTTCATTTTTCAAACAAATGGAAATGATTACAGATGGCGAATTCTTAAGTATGACAAAATTACATCCTGGCAGTATAACTGATGAATTGCAGCTATGGATACCAGAGGAAAGGCTTTTTCTGTCATCTCTGCTCAAGGTGCTGATTAGTGCTTTCACATCCCAGCTGTAGCAGATTTTTTTTAACTATTTTTTTTAACAGACAGACAACTTGAGTTGACCCTACACGCTTTGTAGAAACACAAACTGCATGCTGCTTGTATGCAAGGTTGCCTGCCAAAATGTTCAGTCATGCTCATGCCATTGCTGCCAGTGTTCTGCAACTGTATTCATCAGCTGTTAGTTGCATCCCCTGTTGCTAACAATCTCCATTTCAAGGCAGATGGTGAAGTTTTCTTGTCTGTCTCTCTGATGTTGGCATCTTGAGAAGCCAGAAAATCCTGCTGCATCATCCCTTTACTTCTCCAAAAGTATTCTTAGGTTGTGCTAACAACATTGTGTACAAGTTGCTTAAGTCATATCTGAGCTGTGTCATCTCACTGTAGGAATGCTTGATGGTGTTGCATTGTAACACTGTAAAATGCAAGATTTTGATGGTCAAATCAATCTTCATCAGCAAAATCCTTTCAAATTTGGCCCAAATCTTTAAGATACAGAGATTTTGATCAGGTTATTGTGACCTTTCAGAACATGTTTTTGGTACTTTTGAATATGATATCCCAGGCCTCCCAAATGTTTTCAAATTTTGCATGGTGACATCAGAAAACATATTTTTGGGGAATGTTATGATTTTGATTATTTTATCATGACAATGATCATATTTTGGTGCTCAGTGCCATGGTGACCTCATATCCTTGTTATATCAGAAAAGCACAGAGGCAATTTCATCTGGACCTAACATTCACTTTGAGTCAAGCATGAATTGATTATAATTTGGTTGGCTGAGACATTGCAACCACTGAAAGACCATAATTCTAGCTCTTTTTTGTCATGATAAACACATGATGAGTGTGTTCCATGTGTTTTGACCCAAGCTACACAAGTGAATAATGCCATTGTATAAGGACATTAATATGGGCCTAGAGAATATCTGCATACATATATTCATCAACATCAACAGAACAGTAAGAATAAAAATGTGATTAAAATAATATGAGAGTTCTGAGTAACTATTGCTTTCCATGACTGTCTCAATTTAGGTATGTTAAATTATTGAGGTATTTATGTGATCTCTGGTTCAACATGATGAACATTTAATGTCAACTACAAAGAATGTTTGATAAAAGGTTAAAAAAGGTAGCCTCATACTTTATTATCTGGCCACTGTATAGGTTTGTTTGACACTGAATATTAAACTTTTACTTACTTCTGAATTTCACCATGTGAGGGATTATGACACTAACTTTTAAACCCCAAGCTCCCAAAACCACCCAAACATTCTGACCTTGCTGTGCAGCTCAGCTCAAAGACTGGGAGCTCAAAATTTCTTGGCAACTGGTTTTCCTGGAATTAAATTATACTACTGAGACTACCTGTAATTATAACACTCATCTGTCTCTAGGAACATATTTTGTAGGTCACTTGAATGCCACTAGGTCAAACAATTTTATGGATCTCATTAATTCTCTCTTTTGTACTTTTTAAAGAACATTTTATGATTGTGACCCTTTGTGGATAATAAGGCCTAAAATAAACCCCAAATATCATTAACAGGGGAAAACAGTGTGAAATAGTTAGAAAACCTGTACTAATTTCCTTGATATTTAAAAAAAAAACAGAAGACCAGTTAAATATATGACACTGAGGATCAAGCCACCCAAAACCCCCAACCCAGCCTGTCAACCGGTGCAACCCAATGCCTAGCCCCATGGGGTGGTTACTCCATGTTATTCTTTCAAATGGGGCCCAGTGGTCACAGGCCCATCAGGTGTAGCTCCTGAGGGATGGTGTCCCAGTAGGAAGGCTTTGTGCTGTACTGTCATGATGAAGAGGGAACATAGCCGGTCTACGTTCTGATCCTCACAAATGTCATGAGCTTTGGGTAATGACCAAAGGAAAGAGTATGAAACTACAAACAATGGAAAGGTTGCTGGGCTCAGCCTTAGAAATAGTGAGTTTTGTGGAGAGGCATTGCCCCTGGTTGCTTGGAGGCTTTTTGGACATTTCCGACTGATAGGAGACCTTATGGTAGATTGAGATGATAAATGGAATGCATTCATATAGCACTTTCCATTTCTTGGTGACCACTTAAAAAACTTAACACCAAAAGTAACATTCATCCATTAACACAGTGCCTTTCCACATAGACTTTTTTAATGTCATTCACACACTGATGGAACAGCCATCAGACACAATTTGGGGTTCAGTATCTTGCCTAAGAAAATTTAAACATATGTTCTGGAAGAGTCAGGAAAATAACCACCGACTCTCTGATTAGTGGATGACCCAGTCTACCTCCTGAGCCACAGCTGCATGAGCCACAGATGCCCTGAAAGAGATTATATATCTCATCTGGCCCAGAAATTTCCTCAGATCACCCAAGAGGAACTGGAAAATGTTGATGGGAAGATGAACACCTGGACTACCTATGCTTGACCAGCTGCCACTGCAACCTGACCCTGAATATACAAACAAAATGGATGGATAGATGGAAGTCCATCTAAATGTTTACAGTCCTTTTTTGATTCACATACACTGTAAAAATCCTTATATAATATAATATATAATATCCAGTATGGTCTGTGAGGTGTCATTGTATTTCTCAATTTATGAAGCACACAACTCAACAAATCTCTATTATTTGTGGTTGAATTGAAAGGTACTGAACACAATTCTCACTGTTGTCATTATGTTCTTTTGTGTTTTAGGTTTGCAGGAACACACTATGCTGCATTATCCAGAACAGAACATTAGGAAATGAAAAGTACTTTTCTGTGTTGCAACAGACTCCACCAGAGACCACAGCCTGAGGCAACTTTTTCTTTTCCTTTTCTTTAATTGGGAAATGATTATTTTTCTTGCACCTTAACTTTTCCAACTTTAGTTTTCATTCCTCTTCTTTACCAGAGTTTTCACCATTCTTGTTTTTTGTAATTCTTTGCTTCTTATTTCCTTCCTTTGTTTTCTTTTCTCTTTCACGTTTTCTTCTCTTTTCTCACCCTCACTTTTCAAATGGAGTTCAAATGTCCTCTTTTACAAATCTTGACATATTAACACCACAAAGGACTGTTTCACAGTAAAATTGGTAAATGTGTGAAGTCTCTTTTTGGTCCTACAAAATTCCTCTCTAACCTTTTTAAGCCAAACCACTAGATCTTCTTAAGCCAAAAAATACTTTTTTTTCTGCTTGAACCTAACTAAACTGGTCCATAAAGTTATAACAATAACAGTGAAGGTATGGTATACCTGCTGCTGAGGTGCCACTTGAGTCAATCGTCCCATGGGTTAGAAAAATGGCTTACTTACTTAGATAGATTTCTTTATTCATCCCACCGTTGAAATTATTTAATCGTTGTTTATAACCATTATATAAAGTGGTTGTTAAGATTGTAGGGACTCATCATGAAGATGGTGTGGACTGTATGTTAGAGTTTAAGCAAATAAAACAACTTGAATTTCTTACATATATCAACTGACTGACTTGCAGGACAGTCAAAGAATTATATTTCTTGTTGCCTGTGTGGTGCATTTATAAATTCAAAAGATATGGGACAAGAGAAGATAAGATGTTCCACCACTACTGAATGTAATATTCATACAGATGCCAGTCTTATATTGTATGTCCACAACACACTACTCTATCCCCTCTTTATCACAGTTGCCAGCAGCAGTAGTCTGGTTTACTTTAGTGAACGGTGGTGAAAATACAGGCAGAGTTTTCTCCTCCCAGACTCCTCTGGGGATGCTGGAGAGGTGTTCTTTTTGTTTCTGTGCATTGTACAATGTTTGTATTTTTTCTTCCACATTTGTCAAGAAAGCAGAAAAGCTTGCTTTCAGTAGGTGGTAGTGTTAAAAAATTTACACCTAGAAAAAAATAAAAATATGTTTCTCCAGATAAGCTGGTCTTGAGAGTTTTCTGCTGCATATTGGAACTGTGGGATAAAATGTGAGACCATTTCACTGTTCCACAATTTTGATTGTCCAAAGAAATAACCTCATCGATTGATTTGCATTCAGTGCATTTAATACATGTGCAGAGGTGGAATTAGCAGTAGCAGTTCTTCTAAAATTTAATTTAAAATATCTGCAAAAGAGTTAAGATTCACAGTCAAGTTGACCTTTATTATCCCTGAGAGGGAGGTTCAGTAATACCAGCACCACCTATGTAAAACACCAGAGACACAGTAAAAATCAAGATGAATAAATATGAATATTAAAGAGCATAAAAGGCAGTGCATAATTTCAAACATTTCAAGGGTCTTTTTCACAGCAGGCATTTTGACTTTCTATAGTAAGGGAAGCACATATGTCACTATTAACACTAATAATGCCTCTGTTTTATTAAAGTGTACCTATATCCAATTTTATTTACACCTGTGCTTTTCCTACTGTGACATTTACAAATGTCTTCTGTGAACGAGGTCTGTAACAAATGACAAAATCAATTAAATAAAAATAGAATCAGAAGTGAAAAGTCAGCATTTTGAAAAGGCACTATTGCGCAAGGCGCTGTGTACTATTACAACGTGCATGTAAAAAAAGTGTCAAATGGTATTTCACATGACCAAGGACACAGCAGCCTACATGGCAGCACCAGATAAATAATAATAACATACACTTTATTTTTCTTTTCTCCGTTGTACACCAATCATCGGTTCCTTCTTCGTTCCGTGGGTTCCGCTGAGTGCAACCTATCGAAAAACAGACCCCAGCAAATGAGATTCTTTAGGCCTTTTAAAATCTCCTGATAGGTGCAGGCATTAACACAAACTGGGAACACAAAGGCCACAGCCTTCTGTATTATCTCCCTCTCACAGAATGGGGATGCAGGACATTAATCACTGCAAAGGCATACCTCAACAAATACACGCATGCACACTCACACACACGCTGATGCTTTATAGCGACGGCTGATTCAGACAAAATATACACTGCATAACCACCGTCTTGGTCACTATTTGTATTTGTTCAATTGATTTGACCTTCTTGACACGACACTATACCCCAAGGCTTTAATGGCTGCCAGTTAAAAATACTAAATTAATATTTCAGTGCCTGCGTAATTACTAATGAAACAAGGACAAAGGGCGAGTGCAAAGTCATCAACTCCAGAGGGGGAACCTCTCATGCATACATTTCAGTTTTCTTCTGAAATCGTCTTTTATTTCCAATTTGTCAGAGCCAAAAAAGCTCAACACATGTATGTATGTGTGTGTGTGTACATGTCTGCTCCTTTGTACAATTTAACAAGCCTTTGTTTTTATGTTTAAACAGGTAGACAAATGCAAGGATTCCAACAGTTATGCAGTATTTGAAGAATAATTCACAGAGAAGATGTATGCTACTTTTATAATTCATTATATTTTTACATAATGACACCATTACATGTTTAATGCATTGGAGGTTTTCTTCTGTTTCTTATTCTCTGCAGCCGTCGCTCTACTGTCACAGATCAACCGAGTGATTCTTCTCCTGTGAGCCACTTATTGTGCAAAACAGCTCAACAATGGAGAGCGGGCGCAGGATTTCTTGAGATGTATTCACTAAAACCTTGTGTAATTATACAGGCAGACTGCTGACTTTAGGTAAAATGATGAGAAATGAGCTTCTGATGAAGACCTTGCCTGGAGCGGCTTTGTGAATTTATGTCCTGTTCCAGTCCCCCAGCCCCCCTTGTAGTCCAGGTAGGGAGGGAGAGAACAGTGAAAAAAACACAGTAAGAGAAGGAGAGATGAGGGGAGGAAGAAAAAGGACAAACGCACTAGATTTTAATAAGGAGTTGTCACAGCAGATAGCCTGGCCCTATATCAACCATGCAGAAGCGTTGGGAGATCTGCCAGCGGGTCCTGTACACAGCTCAGCTCCACTCAGGTTCCCTCAGGAATCATAGTAACAAAATAAAACTTCACAGCTGGACTGTACCGTATTTCACAGCAGTGTCAAACACTTTATTTCTCTGCTGATACTGTCTGCCATAATGGTCATAGTACTCCACCACCTCTGAACCCTGATCCTCAACCATGAAAAGAAATCCCTGACCTTTGCCCTCCATACAGAGCCTCCATCTTTTATTGTCAGTTTTTGATATCGTAATCCTAACCCAAAATACTCACCTCTAATAACAATCATCCTTACTTTTGTTTCAAACTCAGTCTTTACATAATGCTTTTGTTTTAATTAAGTTGTTGGATTTGTGAACTCTTCTCAAGATGGTAAATTGATTGTTTGTGTGTTTTTAGCACAAGTTTTTTTCCTTAAATAATTTAATGATTTCAGTATTCCAGCAAATACATTGGTCATTTCAAAGCTGTTTTTGCAGTTGATATAAGGGGTAAAGAACACACATAAACCAAGACAAACATTAAATTATCCTTTCTCCTACCCAGCCTCCCTACAAATAAAACTCAGCAAGTCGCTACATCTTTGCTAATCATGCGGTTTCCTTTCCACAATGTATTGTGGATTGTCAAGGGAAATCATTGTCACTGCAGCTGCAGACTATAAAGACTGTGAAAAAAGTCATTGTTAGATTCAGAAGAGGGTGGAGCTGATTGATGTGCACTGTGTGATTCGCCATCACACGGAGGCTCGGCACCGCCAACAAAAACTCCTAATGGATTTAGTCATGCTGCATGTGTTACATTGTGTCAGAATACACAAGAACATATCACGGGAAGGTGTGAAGTAATGTCACCTAATTAACGTGTTGTTTGAATTTGCAAAGTGCCATTTTAAAAAAAAGTTACATCTGTTGAGTAGCCCATTCATTCAGGAGATGATTGCCAGTCAACATTTTGCACTAAAGAAAAATGATGCTGTCAAATGCTCTGCAATTTCCCCTGAACTCTGCCATTTTCTGTAGATGATGAATTGGAGTTCACATTATTTTGAATTCACTGCTAAATGAGTTCAGTGCATTTCACAGCAGGTGATGTCTACTGTCAGCCTCAGATGGATCAAAGATAATATCTGTTTCAGGAAAAAAAGACAAAGAAAACAGAAGTGTGACACTTTATTGTTTATGTGATTTTGGACCAATGACCATTTGCAAGCTACTGTATCTTGACTGCAACTAATGGGGGAACACAGTGTACCAGAGAGTCCACACCTGTAATCAGCTTTACTATATAATTATACATATAATATTGCAACAAATCTTGTTGTTATGCTGCACCATATAATTTATACAATTCTTTTCTTATGGAGAAAGTGTCAAGAAAGAAGTGTCAAGATAGTTATAATGACACCAAACTTCCAGGACAAGTTTTGTCCTTTCAGTTTCTATTTTAAAGTCACGGATGATTTAATCCAGCAAGTAAAAGATTTTTGACAGTGGGACCATGATTTGTGTTTCATCTACTAAAAACAGTGAATGTTGTGTAGACATTACGCTAAATCTGACTACTTTAAGATATACATGTTTAGAAGAAATAATTCATATGCAGAGTATATCTTATATTGTGATTATGTAGAAGTTAAGAGTTCGCAGACTTTAATGCATTTTATTTTCATTTCTTTCAAAAGAAAAAGATGGTACTGATGTGACAAAGAGTGTGGTCTGTCAGAGGAATACCAAGGACAAGCTGGGGACAGAGTCTTTTTATTATTCCCCAACTAGAGAGCTAGAAAACCAGCAAGAGCATTGTGTAGGACATAAACAACAATGAACCAGGCTTTGGGAATCATTAGCCTGAAGTGCAAATGGCCTTGAGATACAAAATAGAAAGGACTGTGTTATTTTGCCCAGTCAATAGCCACAGTATTGACTACACTAATACTAATATGACAAAGTCCACCTACATAATGCTGCATTCACATGCTCCTTGGATGGTCCTGTTTCCTGAGTTAGGAAATTGTTCATTCATCTGATGTGTTCACAGACTTTTAAGTTGAAACGTAGAAAGAACATGGACACTACAAATAAAATGTGTTTTGACACCACTGAAATATTGCTTTTCTTGAAGGGTGAATTTTCCCAGTCCAAATTTTTGTATTGTTGACAAAACTTAAAAACACTATTATTCCTCAAATATATTGCTTCAATCCACTGTCCTCTGGCATCTTTGCATGCAACTAACTTTTCACTCTGTGGCATGCAGGGCTCTCCTGTATTGCTGTCACCAGCTTATAAGTGTTCCCTGTTCCATCTTTGTGTCTTGTTCTTTGGAATTAGTTCCAAATGATGTGTCCACAAGAATATACTGACATGATATACAATTTAAATATTTTGAATGTAACCAGTCATTGTCAGAGAAGGGCCTGTGGCAACTAAAATCCCTTTCCTTACATATTCTAAATTGCTTGGTGTAAAACAGTTGCATAATACACGTATGAAAGAGAAAATAAAGTTGCACTGAAAGGTTATTTGGAAAAGGTCGTGGCAAAATCAAGCAGCAGTTGCTCCCCAAACAATATCTACTGCACTGGTTGTCTCATCTTGTTAATACCTATAAGACAACTCTGCAGATGAACACTGCAGACAGACATTCAATCACACTGCATAAGTTCTGAACACACAGTGGTCAAGTAACAGCAACTCTCATGGAAAGGGAATGTACCTTGGAGTATCAGTGTCCCTTTGCGTCATAGATCAGTGTTAAGCTCACTATGAATTGTTATATTAAAGCTTATATTTTCAGCAGGGGCCAAGGCCCAGTGCTGGATGCCACTATAAATCAAAAGCCTGGAAGGCAATGGCAAAAGTTGCATATTGTTAAAATTCAGGTGCATTATTTATGATGCTGAATTCTTCAGTGATTCAGTAGAAGTTAATAAACCACAGGGTATGATCATTTCAACCCTAGTTATTTTTCTCTTTGGAAACCACAGCAGAGTACAGGAGGCACTCTTTGTATACCATCTATCAAAGCAAACAAATTAAAATATAACCTTTCCAATTACACTACTTGTGTTAGCATTAGCCTTCCCCTGGCCCAAATGCAAACTTCGCACGTCGCAAATGCATCATCATAAAGGATATTTGTCTGTTTGGAAGCAGTTTTGTGCTAGGTGCTAAAAACATCTTATGATATGTGGTGCTGTTCCCTACAAATAGCTGAAAGTGTTCTCCAGAACAGCAAGCAGAATCCCTAGTGAACCAGTTGGTACTGTGGCCTCATTGACATACCTATTACTGTTTCCTTCATCTCTCCTGCTGCTGTTGAGGCTGTTTTCTTTCACCAAGTCTGGGCTGGGGAATTAGGCCTCAATAAGATGGAGCGCTGATTTTTACAGTCAGCCATTCACAAGAGTTTTCCCATTCCTGGCCCTACTATGAGCACATATCTCTCAATTAGTATAACTGATGAATAATCACAAGTAGTTACATCATTGCATCAGTGATTACATTAACCAGGCACTAACCCTTACCACGAGTTTCTCTGAATGATGACTCAACTGCAGTTTAAGATTAGAACCTTTGATGATGTTAGAGCTCATGGGACCATTGTCTGTCATCATGAACTAAGTTATATGAAGTAAAAATATGTTCCTTATGTCAGGAGTCAGATCCATTTTATTGTACTTGAATTATATTCAAACCCTAAATTGGTTTAGAGAGTAGCAGCTATAAATTGAACATGAAAATGTCTGAAACACTTAAACACTAGTTTACATTTTTTTGAAAGACAACAGTGGTTCCTTAAACTGAAACTGAAATACATTATCAGAATAGATACAGGGCCATGTCAAGGACTAAAATCAGACTACTATAATATTTCATTAATACTGAAGATAATACAACTGTTTAGAGTAGAAACAAGAAGAGGAAACAACACAAACAAACAGTGGCAACTCCCCCTCCAAGTTTGGCACACTTGGTACAGTCCAATTAGACTAATTAGCAGCAGCAGCTGTATTTTCTGTAGCACTTGGAAATCCTTGAAGACAAGTGTTTCACTAGATTTAATTTCAAATGCTATTGAAGAAGGATAGAGAAGTCATGTAGTTGACAGCATAAAATTCTGTTCCAAAGTTTATTCTTTCTAGTTTTCCAAAGAAATCTCAGAAATATTTCTGTCTTGTTGAACTCAGACACGTTAACAGCTGGATAGCTTGCACCTCCCTAAAACTTAGTGAGGGTTAAAGTTAGGGTTTGAGTTGGGATCAAATCCTTCCTCTAAAGGCTGTCAATACCTTTAACCCAAATGCTAGCCCTTCCTCCTACCTGAGTTACTATAAGTTCCCTTTGACAGTAGTCACTTCAGTCTGCAACCAAAAACAAGTGAACAAAAGAGATATTGTTCAGCGTACTGCCCTTACTTTAATGGCTTCTAGTGCACTTAAAAATTGATTTTTTGACCTTAGTGTGCACTTTAAGGAACCATAGCTTGCTGCTGCAGACAGTATGTATTAGATTTTTTGACTTGCTTCAAGTTTCCACCACATCTTTTGGGTCATCTGACCTAAAGCAGCTGGCTCTTCCTTTTTCTGATGTCTAGAGTAAAGCAGAAGAGTTGTCATGTCGTTTGGTATTTCACATTTGGACTGTGCCAACTATTTTATGTACCATTGAACACTGTAGGGAGAGTTTGGATTTCAAGTGGGGTTGTATGATTCTTTGTCCAGTCACTTTATTACCTGTTGAATTTTTGGTCAGTGCTCTAACAGTTTGACAATGTAGACAGGTGTACCTGCACAGAGGCTGAGCCTTGTACTGCTTGTACTGTAGCTGGGCAATGCAATACTTCTCATCAGAAAGGAGAGCGTATGAGAAGCGTAGATGTCTGCTTGGTGCAAATAGCCACAGCTGTTTTAGGCCAATATCACTCAACAGAACTGGGCAAAATCAATATGGTGGTCAGCCCATTGAGGTATGTATGCACACCATCATGATGATTGGCAGCTGCAGTGCAATACAGTGAGGTGTGCACATGCAATTACACATAGGAATACTGAAAAACAATTGAGAACATGTAGGACTGAATGAAATGGCTGTCTGATGACAGCCATGAAGATAAAGAGAGAAATAGCTATCTGAAAAATATAATATATACAGACACATTTTTACCCTGTCCCTTACCCTGAGTATGTGACTCCAAACCAGGGAGGATAGATACATCTTTCAGCATCAAATAATCCAAACTATCCCTTTAGGCCCTCGTGTACTGTGTGGTATTTTATTGTTTGTACCGCATGTTATTTTATAAGCCTTCCCCAAAAACAAATTGTCCATCATGCTGGTCCTCATCCTCCACAGACCTGACCACACAACTGAATCAACAGCTCTCTGACACAATGTCAACAAAAGCTGAATATGATAAGCCTCATGAAGGTAGGATTTATTGCAGTCCAGTTATATTGGATGTAGTTCAGTGCATCTAATAAACTGGCACCTGAGTGTATACTTTATACCATAAGAATATAAACTATGTAAAGTTAATGTGCAGAGGCTGTTCATCTGACAGTGCAGAGGGCAGATTCCTCTTCCCTGCACCTTGTGTCATATAAAACCCGAAGGTCTACAAAGATAGCCGACGCTAGTAGCAGTATCACAAGTCTGAGTTGTGTCTTTATGTGGTTGTCAGTTTACAATATTGTCAACATCTTTGCAGCTCTCTGCCTTGGCTCAAGCACACTGTATACAGCCTGGAATAAACTATTTTTCTCTTGCTCATGCTCAACATCCTACATTTTCTCTGCTTGGATGTTTATACAATTCATGCCTTCATTCTTTGAACAGTTAAGCATGATCGTATTTCTTCAATTTCTGAGGATCAGCACATTCGTTTTGATATAAAACAATGGAGTGTTACATCTCTTTATTTGAGTAGCTTTACACCTGAGAGAATAGTATGTGACAGATAGAACTTTTTTCACTAGTGCCCCAAAGGTGGGGGTTCAAGACACTTGGCTACTACATTTTTTTTGGGGCTCACATATGACCGATGATGATCTAATAATATCGAGGAGAAGGAGATTGAGATGGTGACTTATTATATAAGTATCTGGGTTTTCAACTGAACAATAAACTAGACAGACAACAGCATTGTGCTGGCCAAGGAAGGCTCCTGAACACATTCTTCAACACTGTTTTGGCAGCAGCCTTTATCCATGAAGTGGTTTGCTGTCGACTGCGGACAGAGAGAGACATCCTGAGCAAGTATGTCTCCATGACCCCATGGAGGTGTTGCTGAAATATAGCTAAAATATCACACCCGATGGAGAACAAGTCCCGCCCAATTCAGGTCACTTTGACTGTACAGAGAAGCTCCATTGGTGGCTAAAAAGTGTGTGAAGGTAAGATACTGCAAGACATCACATCTTCCTACCAATGTTAGTCTTTACTGCTGCTGTAGCATTGCTTTTCTCCATTGTGGGACAGACATATTTTAATGTCAGGTTCTTAAAAAATATCTTGCATATCTTAGTAACTTAGTAGTACTCTAAAATGTACACAAAAGGAAACTAGAAATTGACCTGGTACACCAAAAGAATCAAGTCTTGTGGGTGACAAAAAAAGAAAATATTTTGCGCTGGTAAGACCCCTACACCCGCGTTCCTCCTTAGAAGACATTTCATCATCCAGCAAGACAACAACCACAAGCGCCTGACCAAGTCAATCACAGAACATTTTAGGGTATAGAGGTCAATTTCTTAATTGGCCAAGAAGGTGTCTGCAGTGAAGAAAAATATCAGGGATGATACAGTGGTTTGAAAAAGTATTCATACCCCTTGAACTTTTTTTTTTTTTTTTTGTGACATTGCGACCACAAACATAAATATATTTTATTGGCGTTTTATGTGAAAGACCACCACAAAGTGGCATACAATTGTGAAGTTTTTGAAGATTTTCAATTTTTTTTACAAATAAAAAATTGAAAAGTGTGGCTAGCAAAAGTATTCACCTCCCCTTTCTCTGAGTACAGTCAATTGCCTTCAGAAGTTACCTGATGATTGCTGAATGATCTAACGTTGACCTAATGATTAAATAGAGTCCACCTGTGTGTAATCTAATCTCAGTATAAATACAACTGTTCTGTGATGGCTTCAGAGTTTTGGCAAGAGAATAATAGGGAACAAACAACATCATGAAGTCCAAGAAACACACCAGACAGGTCAGGAAAAGTTATGGAGAAGTATAAAGCAGCAATGAGCTGCAATGGGCTTTCCACAAAATATTAAATGTGATTGTTTCAATACTTAAAGTGTTTATTTTACAGTATGCTTTGCAGGACAGCAATAGTTTCATTTATCTTTGCATCACTCTCGTATGTTACCATGTGTTTTTGCTCAACAGGGCCAGAGTTCAGCTCAAGCCAACACGATACTACTTGTGGTCTGTAATACTAAAAATAAAAAAAAGAAGTTTTTTTCTGATGTAAATATTTTATTTGTGTTATAATAATACAAAACAATAACTCATTATTAATTTTCTAGGGACCTTTAAATACCTCCAATCAAATTAATCTCTTGCCTAGAGCTCTTCAGGAACACCCAACCTCATCAAATAAATGATGAATCTTATTTACATATAAATCATTATTTGTGGCACACATTCCTTCCTATACACACAAACTCACTTCTCCACACTGTCCTTCACAATAAATCCTGCTAGTTCACCCCCTGCTTGACATTGTTGGTTTTTGTTTCTTGTTATCCATTCATTGCCTTGCATGCCGTTGTTTTTTTTTTCTTTTCTTTTTTTTTACCTGAATGCTTTTCTCTTGTATAGAATAATGATTGCACATAAAAGAATGATGCCTTCACATGCATGGCAGCTTCAACGTCGGGCTTGACAGACCAGCTGAATTGAATTCATGTGTCTCTTTGATCGCCTTCTCTTTCTTTCTGCAGCTCGCTTTCTCCCTTTAATTCTTTTCTCTTTTGTCTCTTTCCCTCTCAGCATATTTTGTTGCATCGCACACCGTAGGAGTTGAGCTTGTTTTATAATAACTTTCTCAAATCAAACAAGGTCTGTGAGATTTTAAATAAAATTCCCGTCTTATATGATTTAAAACCAGTTAAACTGCCTCTGTGCACGAGCTCACAAGTAAATCAGTGAGTTTTATAGTTTCTGTAGCCTTGGGGAGTCTTTTTAATATTACCATGTTGCTATAGCAAACACAAGAACTTGACATTTTCAGGGTAATTCTGAGAAGATCCAATAATATGTTTATGTAAATCCAGTTAGGGATTGTGCTTCAACTTAGTTCAGAGGTGCAATACATAATTTAATATATGAACACATAATAGATGTATCAGCAATAAATGTCCAGAAATGTGTCATTTAAAAAAATACTAGCTGAGAGGCCAGTGATGAACATTAAATTATTTGTGCTCCCTGAGAGTTGACAAGTTGCTAAATGTGTTGCCAAGTTTTATCTTACTCTTAGATTTTGTATGATGCAGTTAACTGATACGCTGGACATAGAATAACCTCTGTATACCTAAATGGGAACCTTTGTTGGTTCTAAGAGGCTTGAGCACAAAAACAACATAGTTTCTTGGTTAAGTTTTGGGATGTGTCATAGTTTACTTTAATATAAGAAAATAAGTACATAGAACACCTTAGTTGTCACGGTGACTATATTACATGTGATTAAGGTCAATTGTGGTCATGGTTAAAGATAATATGTTGAGGGTTGATGGGACACAGGAAACACAGGAAGTTGTCTCCTGTATTTAGGTCACATTCATTCACCCCAACCTTTTCCCTATGAAGAGATTAGCTCCGGCCTTTCTCTTTTGATCCTGCAATAATTACTATCACTACAATTTGAGGGCTTTGACACTTCAATGGAAACATACTGTTTTGGGGCAATAACTGAAAAGATTAACTTAACTGCTAGATGTTGCTTAACAGTAAAATATGACCACAGGTGACCACACCTGCTATTTTGTACAAGCTGCTTGCCCAGGCGAGGTTATTTTTAGGGAATGTAATCAATGACAATGTCTTTCCAGATAGTTACAATGTCAGATTAGTTGATCATTGTCATGCTGTGACTTGGCTGAGAGACTTGTCACACAACACGTTAAACCTTCTAACAATCAGAGACACAAAGGTAACAAGATGGATGTGGCTAGAGACAAACTTCTAGGTTTAGAAATATGGTGTCAGAGCATCAGTAAGTAAATCAGAGATGTTATAAAACAGGAAATAAAAGTTAAAAAAAAAAAAAAGTAATAATATTCTCAATTGCCCTGTGATACACATGAGAATGTCATTGCACTATGAGTGGTTAATGTACAATTCCTCACACTTGTTGGCTTGGACCATTTTTTTTTTTTTTTTTGCTTGATCATCCTTCAGTCCTTGACTGTCAGTGTAAGGTCTTTTGAGGAAATACAGCTAAAACCAACCTGAACATTTAAAGGGAGTTTCAAGGGAGATTATGATGGCAAATTATAAAGAAGCCATTAAAACTATTCAAAAACATCTATTATAATTGTATCCTTGGTGTCATATTTAATTAGACTTTACAAACACAATGTGGCCATTCAAACATTCAAGGACAAACATCTGAGCTGTGTGTTCTGCATTGCTAAAGAATTTAAGGGCTGATTTTGTACCTTTTAGCTCCCAGTTCAGTGGCATACACCAGTGTGCACCAACATGATGTATCAATGATTCTCTGTTGCTATGTACGTTTTCACTTAGAGCAGAGTAAAGAAAACCTATTGTCAGGTCAGGTGTATGTGTGTGTGCACACGAAGCCCATCCTAAGGATAAAGGGTGTAATGTTCAGCCTCAGGCAGCTCAAAGTGGTTGCTGTGCTTGGCACCTGGGACCCCTGTCTCTCTGCAGGAGCTGGCATGGAGCCGGCAGCTTCTCTAAGAGCCAGGTGTTGTTTTATTTATCTGAAAGCACAAGTGACCTTTCTAGAAGAACGCTGCAGAGAGACCTGCCTCCAAGGGCTGTCTGCTTTGCCTCTCTTCTCCTCTGACACATACCTCTCAGTGAAGGATGAGACTGAGAGCCATCAGCCGAGCCCACATCCAGACTGTCAGGGTAACAGACCCTACATGAACCTTCATATTTTGTTTAACTATGACATTGTCTGGTTCCTTAAGCGTCAACTTAAGTATGAATGCTCCATCTCAAATTGCACTGTTTGACTACACAGAGGAAGGTATACTTCTGACAGGTATATTTTTCCATCACTTTATAATGTCACGGCGGGTATGATTCACCTCAAGACATACACACCAATTTACATTCAGTGTAATATGTCACATCAGGTTAATATTAAACACTGGAAAACATTGCATCTGATTAAGATCTAGGGTTTTGTAGAATTCTTCGGTATCAGCACTTTGTTTGATGAGTAAGTCAGGTGACTGATTCACACATTTGGTATGACTCTGACCTACTTAAACTCTTCTCCAGAGGTTCTGTCAATATTTTGATTACATCACCAATAATTTTTTGGCAGTGTCATTAGAGATAATTAAACAGCTGAAAAAATGAATGAGGCTATGACCTGGACAGCATCAACAATGTTCTTTTTTTTAACTTAAGGATACATCTATTAAAATAACCTACTTGGGAAAAAAGTAATAAAGCCACCATTGCATGTATATGACATACTATTACATGTTAGATTTAGTATCAATACATATTATTAGTATAATGTATTTATCCTAAATAATCACCATTTAATTGGAGGGGCATCTTGATTCTTCATGAATACACAACCAATAATACATTGTTCCTTTGTATGGCAAAGAAGAAATATTATTCTGATAAATTCAAAGAATCTACTAACAACATAAAAAATACATGGAACATTATTAGTGAATTATTAAATAGAAAAAGAAAAAGGCACCTGCAAAATTTCCATCCCAATTTACTGATGGCAAGTCCACATTCTCCAGTCTCTCTGACATAGCAGATAAATTTAATCATTTCTTTGCAAATGTTGGTAGCACCTTTGCCAAGGAAATCTCTCCATCTAATAACTGCCCTACGGATAATATTACTGGTGTCTTCCCTGCCCTGCTAAACTTCAAACCGCCCACAGTTAATGGAGTGATCGATATCATTGTAAATCTTAAGGATTCAGCAGTGGGTCATGGCGAAATCAAGGCTAAGCTCCTAAAAGAAGTAGTTCCCTTCATTAGCAAACCTTTAACACATGTATTTGCTGTGTCACTAAAAACTGGGATAGTTCCTTATGATCTTAAAGTGGCAAAGGTCTTACCTCTTTAGAAAGCAGGTGAACCCAGCATTTTTAACAACTGTAGGCTGATTTCTAACTTGCCATGTTTTTCCAAGGTTTTGGAAAAATTGGTTTACACAAGGGTTATTACACACCTTAATGATAATGGCATATTATACAAACACCTATATGGTTTTCGCAAACAGCACTCAACATATATGGCTATATTGCAACTTACTGATAAAATTTCTACTGCTTTGGACAAAAACATGTTTGTTATTGGTATCTTTTTGGAACTCTCCAAAGCGTTTGACACAGTTGACCATGATATTCTTCTCTCAAAACTCTATCAATATGGTCTTCAAGAGGTTGTGATCAAATGGTTCAGTGACTACCTTAGCAATATAAAACAATATGTTTGTATTAATGGTCATGAATCTAAAGAGCAAAATTATACTATGGTGTGCCTCAAGGGTCAATTCTAGGGCCCCTTTTGTTTCTTATTTTTTTTAATGATTTTGCTGTAATGTCTGAGTCTTCTCTGTTGGGCTTCCTTTCCTCTCCTCGCACAATTATTTGTTTTTGCATTATTAAATGTGTTTTCTTTTGTTGTTTTATTATTGTGCATAAATAAGTAAATAAATAATAAATTGTTGGGTAGATATCAATTTTAGTGTGATACTGTGATTCAGTGTGATACTGTGACCACACACATCACACTGTCAGTCTGGTCACAGTCTGTTGTTTTATGATTTTTGTCACAGACACTGAAAGGTTAAAAGGGAACAAAGATGGCACCCTTTGTGTATAAAGTGTTGAGACTTGAACGAACATTGCCACATGGAGTCACTCCAATTGTAATCTGGAGGGCAAATGGGTACTATGGTAACATAGCACAGCCTTGTTTGTGTCTGTGGTACATGGGGAGACAACTGTTAACAATATGTGAGTATGCAGGAAGCATTGATTTACCGCAATCGATGCAACCAATGTCCTGTACTTCACTGCATGCTATAGGCTCATTAAAAGAGCACATTAAATGTTGCATGTTTTAAACTGTCAGTACCACAAACAAGAAGAATTCTGCAGTCTATGTCAATGTACTTTCAATTGCAACATGCTTATGAACATAAATGAAAGTGTTATGATTTGTTGCTTTTGCTTGTTTGTGTAGCCAGCTTATTGTACATATGTTGCTATAATAATGGCATTTTAAGTCCAGACAAATTAGTAGGAAATTTTTATATCTTTGACAAAAATATTAGCAATTCAAAAGTTTTGCTGGTGTTCAACACCAGGTTAAAAAGGTGTTATAATATCAATAATACAAAAAAACAACAACTAATTAGGGTCAGTGACACTGAACCATTTCTGAAACCATTTCATGGCTTTGGCGACCTTTATCATTCTTGTGTTTTGCCAACTGGAAATGTTGTTTACTTTGTCCAGCTCAGGAGAATGGTAAATGAAACTAAAGTTAGTAAAGGAAAGAGTGTGTCAGAGAGACATGATGAATGGGGTCAGAGAATGTCAGTAAATGCCATCAGATCAAAATCATTTTTCCCAGTCTTGATCTATGCCCTTGTATTGTTTAGATCTGCTGTTCTGAAATCACTCAGAATGTTAGTGATGAGAAGAGACACTACAGAAATGATCACTGAAATATTACAGTGATTTGCTTAGCCTCAGGGTGATGACCCTGTGTCTGGCAGTATCACAGATAATTACAAAATTAATATATAAAGCATATATAAGTTTTTAGGAGCTCTGAGAGAAGAGTTGGTATCATTGTATCATCCATCCAGAATCACAAGACACATTGACTATCAATGCAAGACACAATTATGAAAGGTTCCAGGTGCACAGTTGAGATTAGAATTAAGGCTTTGAAAGATAGGCATGGTCCAACCATAAAATCATGTATTCCATCAAACAGTGAGCAGTTTGTACAAAAGTTTTCCCAATAAGTTAATGATGTAAGTCACAAATTCTATGTTTTCTTCATCAGAAGATGATGTTCATTTTGTAAAATATTGTCCAGTGCATTTTTTAATGATTATAAAGCAGGGAATGCCCCAGGTCATGGCTACCACAGGATTAAAATAGGAAAACTAAACCAAGTTCGAAATTTCACTAACACCATTTTCAGCTCCCTCCGTTCTGTTGTACAATACGACATTATAAAAATCATTTTTCTCAGCCACAAATTTACAAAAAAAAGCTATGTTAACAAAAAATAACATGTATCTTAAGTGTACTGCTTTCAATAAATATAAATGAATATAAAACGTATGCCCAGAAAAAACCCAATACTCTAATATTTCAATAAGAAAATATGAAAAAAGATGCCCTACAGATGTTTCTTGATCCAGTAAGGTTACAGCTAGATGCATTACCAGTTTGAATGGCACTACATTAGGACTACACACAACTACACAACAACAAACACTGTGATGCCAGATTATAAATCATTATTGTCTGGCCAGAATAAAATGTTACATTTCAAAGAACCAGAGACAAATTAAACCTCATGGACAATATTTTTTCTATTTCATCCATTAGCCCTAATGTGGTTAACATGCATTTCTTAGTGTTGTCGTGTAGAGTAAACTTGATTATCTCTACTAAGTGCAAATCATGTTCACTCAGATGGGTATTTTATGCTTGAACAGTGACTACCTGGGTAATAAGTACCACACACTTGCATTAAGAGGTGTTAAAGTGGCTGGAGTTAAAAGCATACGTCACAAAAAGCCTGCATGGTTCCTTCATTACCTAGGAAGTGTATCTTAACCACTGGTCTGTCTTTAATTGCAATGATTCATTTGCTGTTGAATCACAGGATTCATTTCCAGTCACCCTCACTGCATTTAGAGCTTTAGGATGTTCCTGCTAATGTTTATGCATGATGGTGAAGCCATGTCCTTTATAACACCATACGGTTACCATGACAACATTATTAGTTTAAAAAAAAAAAATGAGCTGCTTGTACAGCAAAACATCAGCCTGGCCATTATCTAGCATATTTGTTTCATGTGGTCTGCAGTGACATTTCATTTGCTGATATTTACAGCAGCTAGCTAATTTTGCTTAATGACTTTTTCTTTATTTAATGACTCTGCTCCAGCTTACACAGTCCATATCAATTCAGGGGTAATAGACCTCAGTAAAAGTGATTTGAATTCTAAATACGAGCCAATTGTGCATTGGTCAACAGACCAATGAATTCATGTTTGAAATGCAGTATGTAATCTTGGCATAAAGAATTTAGGACGATGTTAGATGTTATTGTCCATGTCTGACTCTGTTTGTCATTCAAAGGTACACAAACACACACCTTTTCTACAGGGCAGCATTTTTTTAAGGTTGTTAAGATAACTGATAGCAGGACATCAGATAGTATTGTCAAGGTACACATTTTCACATTTCAGGGTGAGTAAGGTCAGACTTTCTTTTACAAAGGTTTTGCTTTATACTTTTCTCTTGTATGGGCAAGACTTCAGTTTATTGTCTACTGTTCTCCAAACAATATCAGCATCAATCCATTGCTTACCTGAGCATAGTGCATGCACTATTATTCAAATGGCACTCTGACAATATGTTACCCACCACACCGGATATGAGATTGTGCTTGTAAATGATATTTTGAATCGATTGTGAGGAAAAACTCACTGTTGTGGATCTTAAAAGAAACAATGAGTATTTTTTTAGAAGTTCATAGATTTGATAGTGTTATATCAAATTCAGTTCCAAATCTACTAATTGAATCTGAAACCTTTCACATCCCCTATGACATCATTTGAAGTAGTTTGGTTTGTTGGAAATGAAGACATCTGTTAGGTAAAAATCAGTTTTTACCTGCTGATGTAATACTATGTAATACTAAGTCATATTATCACAAGGGGTTGTAGAATGAAATGTAGCTATTAGATAAGACATTGTGCAAAAAAAACTGTATATGCTAGTGAGATATATATTCTTTTATTTTTTCAATTTACAAATGATAAATCAGAAATACCAAATGAAAAGAATGTAAATGTTTTAATTCATGTACATAAAGAAGCAACATTGTTTAAATAAATAAACAGCTGGATTCACTACCTGAATTAAGAAATTACATCCTAATTAGATTTGAAAAGGCAATTTCTTTTCTCATTGTCATGTATAGTTCCCCCCGCTTCTTTTTCTTTTCCTATTATCTATGTAATTTACTCACTCATTTAGCTTCTTTATGATTGGCTGGCTCTTGCACTGGTAAAAGCAACAACATTGCTTTTGTTGCAACAACAACAAAAGCAACATTGTAAATTCCATAGGAAGTAACAAGGTGCCTAATTGGCTAACACCTGACGTACTCAATTAAAGCATTTTCAAATAGATTTTTAGATTCTATCATTTCTTTATGAATTGTTCATTGTCTGTGACATCTTCTTTATAATTATGTAGTAGTTGGCTATTCAATATTGTTTTTTTTTTTGTTTGTTTGTTTGTTTTTTGTGAAGCTTTTTTCTCATTCATATTTGTTTTTTAATAATTACCCTTTTGTATTGTACTCAATATGTCTATCCAACTGCTGGTATTTGGTGTATTAACATTACTTTGTAAAAAAAAAAAAAAAAACATATGCCACTGTTTCCATTGCACTTCTGGTTTTCCATAGATTTGTTTACTTATCAAAACTACCCAACGACATGGGAGCAGAATTCATTGTCTTTTGTCTTTATGTCCATGTGATACGTTGTGATATTAATTATGAGATTAGTCAGTTCTGGCATGGCTCAGGGCCACAAAAGATCCTGTGTAGTAAATGCCCACTTAAATCTTGACAGAAATTGAGCCACGTTGAAGAGCATTTAGATGTGAAGTTAAAGGGAGCAGCGACCTGACATATCGTGGTGAGTAACTCTTGCCTGCTGAGCTTGATAAATAATGGAGCAGAATTTGAGCTCCTACAGATAAGGGCAGTGAACTTGCTCCTAATATTGCTTCCTCTCACAGCCTCTGTCTATATCCTCAGCGTCTCAGAGATGACCCTTTTCTTTTTTTTATTATTACATTACACCTTTTACATTTTTCATTGCCGAACACACTGTAATACCTTATAATTATTTACACCCTGCTCTTTTTAATCATGAATACACTTTTGCCATTAATTGCTGCAGGCTTTTCAGAATGAGCTTGATGTTAACATAGCTCTTGCAACCGTATGATTTATACGAACGATTTACATTGTCAAATAGAAGTACAAAAAGCTTTCAATCCATCTGAGTGTGAGGACATCGGGATTTGAAATATTTTAATTGAGCCGTAAGGACTGGAAAAAGTGCTCTTGGAAAATATTAAATCTTAAAAATGACTTTGGTTCTTTTCTGCTAACAAAGAGCTCCACCATAAATCTTGCTGAATTCCTCAGAGAGTGGAATCGCAGCTACATTCTTGAGGAAACGAATGGTCTCTCCCTCTCCATGGTGCTGTGTTTGTATGAAGACACTCAGTGTGTTTGTTTTGGATGATTTCTCTACTGACCTTAACAGTAAAATAACTATAGATAAATAGAGAAGCCTAGAAGGAACTTATACAGCCGCCCCCATCCATTCATACTAGAATTATGTATGGTATGCCCCTACTGGCTATCCAGATATATATTATTTCCAGCAAGTATCTTGGCCTTACTTGCTCTGCTGCAGCTGTATGGAGATGGCAAAAAGAGTGAAGCTCAGACAAATCAAACAAGAGCAAAAATGTTGAGATTTTTCTATGAAAACAATTTTAAAATTCTGGCTTCTCAGTGGAGCCAATTAAAACAAATGACGTTGCAATATGGAGACTTATTGATATAAAAAGGTTGCACTGCCTTTTTACAAATGACTGTATTTGATTTTAGATTACTAAAAAAAAGTGTCATGTAATCAACTTTAGTTAAGCCGATGCTGACTTATGCAAATACAAACTAAGTTTCAATTTTAATTTTGCCACAGTGTTTGACAATTAATTATACATTTCAAGTGAATACCTGCATGTGTGGGTGGGTGGGTAGGGGGCAGGGATTTATTTACCACTCTTAATAAAATTGTCACTGTGAAACTGATTCACTCAAAATTCAACTCACAATTTCTTGACCACCTGTTAAATATACCTGTAAACTCTCAACAACAAGAGCTGCTGCTTGAAAATCTGAAATTTCAAATGATTAACATGTTCAAATTGATTTATAATTCATGCAAACAGAAAAAAACAATTATCATTAAACTAATGAGGGAAGTTTTCAAAACAAATGACACTGTTTTTCTACCAGTCTCCAAAAATAAACCAATTTACACATTTTGACTCAAAGATATTAAACACTTTACTGTCACTCAGGCTAATGTTTACATACCTGTAATGTTGGAGAAGTGACAAACACTTTAATAAGTAAATGAAGAAATAGCTAACCCTTTGCTGTCTGCAGTGTTTTGGCTGACTTTGTTTGCAGTGGTACCTGTTGTGGAACAGTGCAGTTAACACATGTTGGACTTAATACAGCACTGACACTTGACACAAACCAAACTAATTAGCTAAAAGGGACAAAAAAACAAGATATACACCATGTCCATCAGATTGCTAATGGTTCTAAGACTGCTGCCCTTCATTTTCACTACCGTTTGACCCTGTATCTATGTTATCTCAGAGCTTAAGTATTTTTTTGTGATTACTTGATTTACATAAATTTATCATTCCAGTAAGTCCCATCTCATCTTTCAGCCAAGTGTCCCTCTTGGACTCTGCTGTGGTTCTTTTCTTCTGTCCATCAGAGTATCATGAATTTTCTTTAGGCAGCCATTTCTTTTCATTGTTAACTTCCAGTAATTGTCTCAGGCAGCCGGGCTCAGCACTTTTAGGAAGCCACCTGGCGTAGACTTAGAGATGCAAGAGAGACCAGAGGCTATGTGCAGTCTGAGGGGGGGGGGCTGAATTTAGGGATTGTCTGTATACCATTACTGATTTTGCCCGCTGGCAAACAAAATAGCATATTCTCTTATATTAACAGTAGGTTGAGTCACAGACTGGGGAGAAGGAGAAAAATATATACTGTCAGGAACAGGATTACCTTGAGGCAGTGTGGTTTAGTCACTTACTAGAATGTACACTAACTCTAAATTATGCACATAATCTGTAATACTATACAATTCCTTAGTTCTGCTTCTTTTCACATTACAAGAAAATGTTTTAAACAAGACTACCTCAGCAGTAAACACCAAAGAAGTATTTAATTTACAGATTTAGCAAAACAACAATGCCTCAGTGCATTCAAAGTGACACAGTCTGAGCTTTGTTACACAATAACTTTGCTCACAACTACAATAAAGTACACAAATCAGCTTGAGTTTTTATTTCGGTATTATTCATTATATTATTGTTTATTACATTTTCCTGAGCCATATTCATCTGACTCTGATTCTCTACATCAAATCTTGATATATTGTCATTTACAGTACGCTATTAAGTGTAATCAGAATTAATTGTCATTATCAAAGCCACAGATCACTTATTTGGGCTGCCGTTGACAAAAACAATTATTGCATTACATCAAGAAAACTGCCTATGTTGTGAAAAACCAAAAGTCCAATCAAGTTTGCTTCATGTGTACACATACAGTATTTGATACCAAATGTAGCAACCATTTATTGTGGCTTTTCACCAGCTGATGTTTACATCATCGATGCTCTTTTTTTGTCCTGTGTGCCCTTAATTTTCACATTGCTGAGTTTTGGAACAAATCCAAAGAAGTGCAAAGAGAACAGCACTCTTGCCTGACCACTTGCACAGTAATTGTTCTGATAGTTAGGTCAGTGTCTGGTTTGTTTTGTTCCCGCATATGTGACACTTTAGTAGAGCTGTAATTAGTGTTGCTAGTCTTGCCTTGGCAGTACTGTTTGTTGTTTCTCCTTTGTACCCTCTGACATGGTATTCAGTAAATCATCTCTCAAACAGTCTTGTCCGTCCAAGTTTTACTGCAGCAGGACTCAGTAACTATGAGATGTCTGCAGATACTGACCAGGTTTTTGGACTTTAACTTTCAGGTCACCACCACTGGTTAGCACCAGGATCAATTGAAGGTCCCTAAGGAGAGATTAGCAACGATTAAAGTGACACTGGAGGATAAATTGACAAGGTAGAGGGCAAGCTGGCAGAACTCTCTAACAACACCACTTTCTAGCCCACAGGAGCAATTAACTTCAGTCTTCTCTGTCCAGAATTTCAAAGTAAGGTGCAAAACACAGTACGGAGGCAAAGTGTAGCACCAAATTTGTCAACAACATGTTCCAGGCAGTAGGAAAGTGCTATCGTCTTTCTCATTAGGAAAACAAAGGGAAGTGATTCTGCCACTGCTATGTGCAGAGAGCTTAAAGCAGCGGAAGCAAGCCCAGCAGCTCCCAAACAAGGTGTCAGTCCCACTGCTCACACAACCACTGTTCAGCATATACATGCTGGCTTGCTCCCGTCCATTCCCCAACACTTCCCTCACATTTCCCCAGTTTGCGTTTCGCCAGCATCGATATTTGGCGTCTCCTCCTCCCTCCTGGGCCCTTGGCCCAAACACTCCTGAACTTGAGAAGTGTTTGCATAACCCAGAGACCAGCTGACACTTTTGTGTCTAACAGCCTCACAGAATTAGAAACGAGGAATAACAGCCTTCACTATGAACTGTTAATCAGGAATTTCCCAGGATGGTGTTAACACAACAAACTATAAAATGACTCAGTGACTAAATTGAACATTGAGCTACATCTCACATATTGCACATGAGCTACTTAAAGCAGAACAGTAACTTTGGGGCCAATTATTATTTTTATGCAGCCTAACTAGTTTGTCCAGCACCACATCAACACATTACAGACACCACTTTATTCTTTTAATACTATGTTTACTCTATTATAAATATATGTTTCTATCCTACTTAATTGCACCAACAATTGTGTTTTTTGCTGAATTATGTTTGGAGTACTGTAATTATCCATTGCATTGGGGCCACTATAGGTGGTGATTGCACAAAACATATGACCAGGGTTCACATCCAGTCTAACATCTGTGATTAGGTTAGACCAGACAACCTGTGAAGGTTAGTGTAAGATCATGTGTTTCATGTAGTGACACTTGGTTCTTTTTCTGCTCCCACCAAACAAAAGATGACTTTGTCGCTTCCTCAATGAGGGTGATTTATTGTGCTCAAACTTCCAGGTGTACTGGTGAAAAAATATTTACAACAATACATAGGTGATTAATATTTAGGCTACAAAATACACACAAATAGGACTTAACAAGAAAAACTACTCACATACTCTTCCCTCCTGACGTGGAGGCAGCCTACCATTTATAGGCCTTGACTCTAGGCCTTGGAAAAAAAAAAAAAAAAAAAAAAAACGGCATTTTGGCGCTGACGTCACTTGTCGGCGCCTGCCAATGCGGCATCTTAAGTGCGCCGATGACGTACGCAATATTTAAATGGACGCGGTACGGATCATGGATGAATACTGGAGCGCAGCGGTGAGTAAAAGAGAGGTGGTTTACTTTAAGTGATATGATTGCATAGGACGGCATGTGTGCACCCATGGCGACCTACGATGAATCGGTGAATAATACAGGATGGGCAGTATGATGTACATGGGTGTATCACTGTGTGTGTGTGTGTGTGTGTGTGTGTGTGTGTGTGTGTGTGTGTGTGTGTGTGTGTGTGTGTGTGTGTGTGTGTGTGTGTGTGTGTGTGTGTGTGTGTGTGTGTTTGAGCGAGCGAGCGTGCGAGCGTGCGTGCGTGCGTGCGCGCGCGCGCCGGCGGGCATGCGACACGACATGACCTGCAGTCCCTAATGGGGCGTCACATGTAAAATATGTCCTTTTTCCTTCAACAGACAAATATTGTAGCTGTGAACTTTGCATGTTATTAATATCAATATTTTTTTGCAACTTTCCAAATTTGTAAATTAACCCAACATCGTCTGAGCTACTTTGTGGCAGACATATCCAAACTAAATCATGTATAGCTCCTTAACTGTATGGTCCATAAATACTATCTTGGTCTTTGAGAACTTTAAATTTATACCAGTCCTGTTGAGAGATGTAACTGAACAGGCTCATGTCCTTGTTTTTTTTCTCTTTTACTTCTGAATCCAAATTCCCCTTTAATTTATGAGGTGACTGTTTTGAAATGTTTGTGTTTCTGTGTGATAAAATGTTATCATTTCTACCTCAAATCTGCCTTGCAGCACTTAGATGCATTATTAATCATTAAATGAGATGCTGTTAAACTATTAGATCATCAGTAATATGGTCCAAATTACTGCTTTAACACCCCCAAACAAAATGCTCTGACACATTTTTTTACCACTGGACAGGTTGGAATACCTGCCATCTATTTTTCATGTTGATATTCATACTCTCTCTGGTGTTAACAAGCAGCAAACTGTGACAAGTTATTAAATCCAAATTGCGTCCAAATGGTTGCTTTTATTAAAGATTGCACTGATTAGTGTAATTTTTCCTCATCTATTGCAGAGTCAGCAGCTACTTATGCACTCAGCTTCTCTCCTCCATGTTTTCTGAGTTGGTGTATGAACTGATGTGTAACCAAATATATATATATATATATATATATATATATATATATATATATTCTAATTAATACAGTATTATAAAAGTGTTTTATCTCATTTTGTTTCACTCCTACTACACTGAAATCCATAGTATGACTTGTGTTTGTGTGCTGGATATTCACTCATCCAGTGACAAAATGAGCGGGTGCAGAGAGACGCTATATTTACTGCACAATATAAATGGCACTGTGGCATTATCAAATCACAGATGCCAGCTGTGAAGCATGGCAGCGTCTTCACTTCCTTTCTTATAACTCAACCAACCAGTATCAGTATCAAGCCAAAGGATGAGCTGTTATGATGAGAACAACAAGACGACTTGGTGATAATAACGCGATAATTGCATTTGAGAGGGTTCAGCGGAGCTCAGAGTTTTGAGCGGCTTCCAAAGTCTGCCCTTGTGGTTTTCTTCCATCCTCTCCAGTGGCACGAGTTAAGGAAATGATTCAATCGCAGGGGGCTCATCTCCTGCAGCTAGAATATCTGCAGCAGATAAAAGGATGTTGCTGCCTTTACTGCCTCCCGCCTGAAGTGTCTAGTGAAACATCAGAGATGGTGCTGACCTGGGCTGTCCTTTAAACAGTTCAATCCAATTTTTTTCTCTTCTTACCCTCCTATCTACTGTTCATGGTATAGATAGAGCCGCTGTCCTGTGGTCTTTTGTTGATTGTTGATACTGAGCTGCCTGTTTGTGTGCTATGCTTTTCCTTTAGCTCCAGTCAGGTCTAAATACTTTACCAGTTGTACACCCTACATGCTGCTACCTCTATTCTACTTCTTGTGCCCTTTTTAGTGGTGTTGATGAGATAGCAAAGTCATTTCAATGAGTGCTGCTCTCTCCTTGTGGGCTTAATGAAGATTTCCCTGCCTCTTTAAATCCTTCTTCCAGGGGTTCACTCTCCCCTCTGTCTCATAATTAAGTCAGTATATGAGCCGTAAAGGCTGAACTCTCCTGAAATAAACCCTGAGAATTCTTCACCATCTGCTCATTTCCTCTCATTCTCCACAGCGGCCTTCCACAATCATAGCTCTGGCCACCCCTGTTAGACTCCCCTTCCACATATTTACAGGAGAAAGTACTATATTGATGGTAAAAGGAAAAAGAAAAGCTGCTGTTCATTATGCACATCAAAATCAGGAGACTTATTTCTGAATCTGTCAAAATTAACCTGCACTTTTTTTTCTCCATTAAAATCCCAAACCTCTTCACACACTTCTTCTCTCTCACTCTCACACATCTTTATCTGTTTTTATCAGTTCATGCATGAAGGGGGTAAAGAAAGCAAAGCTGACAAAATGGCCTGTCTGCATAATAGTTGCTATTCATCAATTAATCATAGTATTCATTTCCAACCAGTGAGTACATTGAAGAGAAATGCAGACAGGCTGGGGACTAGCTAGAGGTGGACTGTTTTATTCAATTGTGTGAATATTAATACCCATCTCTATATGGTATCTATAGTGATCCCTGCAGTAGTCAGGACTTAACATTGTGATAACTAATTAACCTTAAATTAATGGATCGTTTCACAACTTTTCTTGTCTTTTTCAAAACAATAGTCAGGTCATTTTGTAATTTTGTGTAGTGGTTGTTCCTGTTCACACTGGTCATTGAAGTTACACTGTGTAGAACTAAAACAGTCCACAGTGGCTCAGGTTCAGCCCCACATACATTTAATGTTACCAAAGTAGATCTGAACATGGCCTGAATTACACCAACAGCAAGTATCATCCAAAGTTACTGTCTTTTCAGTGTAAAATCATCTTTGTGTCAGATAAAATGATGACTGTGGATTTTGTCCCTCGTTACTTCTATTGGCGGCACTCACCATTTAAAGAGTTTTTCTAATGGCCAGTGTGAATTGGAGGAATAATTAGAGCAAGAAAAATCTTGCTGTCTGTTTAAGATAGACTTGGAAAAAAAACATTCATTTAATGCTCATGTGCATAAATTATTCATTTGAGCCCTCAAATCAACTTGTCTAAATCATTTATTTTTAAATGAGCATACTGAAATTACTTCAGTTCTTTAAATTAATAATTTGTGTGACGAAATAATGATACCAGAATCTGTGATAAGTAATGCCATTGATAAAACAGTATTGTTTTTAATGGCAGAAGCCTAATATCTCAGTCCAGATCCAATCAGTGCTTTACAATAAGTGATGTGCAGCCTAGAGCAAGGACTTTTAGTTTATTATAACGTCAGTAACCTCTAAATAAAAATAAAGCTGGATGCTGCAAGTGTCTATCTTGATTCTTGATTGACAAGTCCAGTGGCAATAATTCACAACATAACAATTGAAAGGCACAAATTAAGTAAGTGGTATACAGGGACAGTAGCATTTAGTATGGCAATAAAACAAGGGGACAAATACTGAGTAACATCAGTTTATAGGTGAGGATGAAGCAGCAGGAATGAAGGCCTGCACCTCTGAGTGGTGGACTGCAAAGTGGTGGAGTGTCCCGATTGGATTGGGGTTGAAGGAGTTTGAGTATCTAGGGGTGTTGTACTCAAGTGAGGATAGCATAGAATTCAAGATAGTTTGGCGTGGCATCAATAGCAAGGCAGGAATTGTGACAGGGCATGGTAGTGAAGAGGGACCTGAGTGGAAAAACAAATTTATCAAACCACCAGTTGCTCTATGTTCAGACCCACTGCTATGGCAATGAGTCATGCTACAAAAAAAAGAGAGAGATTTTGGATACAAGTGGCTGAAAAGAGTTTCCTCCACAGTCTGGCTGGGCTCAACCTTAGAGAGCAGGTGAGGAGCTCAGAGTAGAGCTGCTGCTCCATCATGTTGGAAAGAGCCAGTTGAGGTGGTTTGGGCATTTGATCAGGATGCCTACTGGTTACCTCCTGCTGCAGGTTTTTCAGGCCTGTCTAACTGGTATAGACCTTGGCATGGTAAGGTAGACCCAGAACACACTGGAGAGATCATATATCTCATATGGCTGTGAAACAGTGGACAGTGTTGCTGGGCAGCGGGACATTTGGACTACTTTGCTTGATCTGGTGCCTGATCCTCCTAGATAAGCAGCTGAAGATGGATGGATGAAGAAAATCTATCTGTCTGAAATACATCACACTGGACCACGGTAACAACAAAGACTAGATGAAAATAAAATAAAATCATTGCATCTTATTATTTTCTCCACTTAAAGCATTCAGTGCTTACTGTATCTAGATCTGTTTTAGTTCTTTAAGTGCCCCCCCGTAATGATGCACACGCCACACCTCTTGTCTTACTTTATTTAGCAAAATCTATACACAGCTACTGCCATAACACATTTGCAGTGTTCATATGACAGTATTTTACTAAGTTGCAAATAAAACTGCACAGAACCGCCTGTATGTAAGTAATTTGGGGCGATTGCAGTAATACATTGCAATTTTCAACAATTTTCAGGTGTGCTTAAAGTACACTTTAAGTACACATTAAGTTGTTGTTGTTAAGTACACATTTAAGTTGTTTGAAATTAGACTAGACTTCAACACTTGAAAATGACTTGAAGGAAACCTACGTATTGATCACAGGGAGAATATCAAAATGTTTTCAGTGCAAAAAAAAATTGGCTTAACCTGAAACATTTACACCTCCAAACGAAAAGCATATAACCATTTCTCTGCGATGTGTATAAGAGACAAACTGATTTACCATGTAAATTAAACTAGTGGCATCCCTGCAAGATATAATTAAGGTACATGATACCCATATTCCTGCAGTGCAGCAGCTAGCCAACATGCAAAGTGTAAACTGGACTCTTGCAGTCATCACAGGTTCATAAACTTTCATATTCTTGCATAAATGTTCAGGATCACATATATGTTTTTACCAAGTACCAACCTGAAATATTTTGATATCATGCTTCACTTTTAATGCCTCCATGCCCTCTTTAATGCCTTCATGGTGTTGAAAACTATATCTGAAGGCACATGTTTTTTGGGTTGTCCATTCATCCATTAATCCGATCTTGTGAATATGATATCATATCAGTGACTTTACAGCATCCGTTCAATTTTGGCACAAATGTTAACTTGGCCTCCATGACAAATTGATTACACTTTGGTAGCCAAGGGTTGAACGTCATTGTGACCTCAAAAAAACAATTTGTGTCTTTTTATATTGGATATCTCAAGACCTCCCTTAACTAAACGTCTTCTTATTTCATACAGACATTCAGAGTCAAAGCTGAAGTTATTACATTTTGGTGGTTAGAGGTCAAAGGGCCATATGCTTTTGTACATGTATCAGGGATGTCCACAATGAATTTCATGACAATTGGAACAAACCTTCATTTTGACACAATCATGACCTGGTTACCAGTGGTTAAAAACATGTTTTTTGGTCCAGATATTTGGCAGAAAACCTACAAGAGGAAATGATCAGATACTGGTAGTCATAGGTCACTGTGACCACCAACATGTGTTTGGCCACAAATCATAAAATTAAGTACCAGTTATCTTACTAATTGTCTCGACTGGTTAACGGGTGAATACAAATGTATGGCATTAAATCTGCTTATATTAAGTCTGGCTTTGGTTATGGCTAATTTTAAAAATAATAATAACAATAATTATAATAATAATCATCATCTTCACCCAGCTGGCAAGCCCAGCTGTGTTTGCCATAATGCCAACTGCGCCACCCGCAATGCTACTCTGCTTTAACATTCCTCTATATACTTCATTTTCCAAAAATTAAAATCCATAATTATTACAAATTACCATGCACTGATACCATGCCCTTCAAGTCGCTAAAACTGAAATTTGACAAATTAAATTAGAAATTAGCACAGAAGTGGTCACACATTTTTGGGAGTGCCATGCTATTATGTTTTTTTTTTTTTTTTTAATTTTTTAAATTATTTCTCCTAACACTTTTATTGTTTGGTTTATTTAGCCCCAGTCAGAGAGGGTGACAAGTGAAAGATGAGTCCTGAGATAGTTGTTTTATATGATTGTCATTTATCACCAGCGACCGTGTGTCCAAGTTTGACAGTATTCTGGCTTCAAGCAGTACTTTAACTGCCAGGACATCATTCACAACAGCTTTTTCAATCTCTTGTTTACAAACATACTTGTGTGAGTCATATTTACCTGAAACATAATTTCAGAGCGAACAAATACATTTGGCAAGCTGTCTCTCTAAGTGTGTGTGACACAAATCCTAATAGCTACACAGCAAATAGAGACACTGGAATTAGATGTCTGTCATGATTGGTGTTTAACATAAAGTGTTGTTAGTCATCGGATCGAGGAGGGGAAAAAAAATGACATTTTTGAGTGCCGATCCATGTTCATCCACAAAGTAAAGTGGAAAAAAAGATGCTGCTCTCTTTCTTTTTTGTTGTCAGAATAAAAAAAAAAAAACGAAAATTGAGGACACCTGATGAAAAAAAAAAAAAAAAATGGGCCAATTTAATGTTTTCAAAATTCCTTTGTCCATTTTTCCTTGTTGAGTTGAAGAAAGAAGAAGGAAAACAAGGTGACATGGAAGTAAAAGTAAAATATATCAAAATAAATGTCTTGAAGTTAGAATGACCGACCGGATGGAGGCGGATGGTCAGCTGTGACGACCCCTGAAAGGAGCAACAAAAGTAGAAGATCTATGCCAGTGTGAGGAAGTAAGATGATGGATGTTATAATGCTCACTTCCTATAGCTTTGTGATTCTATGATTGCTGGTGACAAGTTATATTTATTAAGAATTTTTTCACCCAATTAACACATGAAAGTGCCATTTCCTGCTACCGTTCACTATTTCCAGCTTTCAATCAGCTGCTCTTTTCCTCTGAAGATCATCTTAAATTGCATGATTAAATCTGAAATGATATAGTTTCTCTATTGTGTTCGGTGCTTTCAGCAGTGACTGCTGGATTAAATATCATCACAGAGTGACCATGGTGTGTGTATTTCTGAGGGTATATGCAAGGTTATAATAGCTTTTGATTTTTCATTATAGTTTAGTTTTATTTCGTTTTGACCTTTTTTTTCCTCTAATTTAGTTAGTTTTATTTAGTTTTCAGAGCAGGTTTGCTAGTTTTAGTTAGTTTTAATTTTTTCAAAATAATTTCAGTTCAGTTTTTATTAGTTTTAGTATTTGTTTTTTCATACTTTGGGTTATTTGTCAGGTTCAGGATTTAAAAAGATCAGTAAGTATTGTGTAGTAAAACTCAAAAGATACCATTTTAAAAAGATGCATTCAGTGACTTTTAAACACTTTAAACAGCAATGGTAAACAAGCAATCATGTAATCTCATTTTAATCTGCTTGGCCACATAAAAAGATAATCAATAGCAATGACAATAAGAGTTTGAGATGCATTTTTTTTTTTGTTATTTTTAACAAATGGATAATAAATCTGTTTGTCTACTAATGATAAAGATATGAATGATAATGATAAAATTGGCATAAATCCATTAATTTTACCAAATTTGATTATTTATTTAATTATTTATTTATTTATTTAAAAAAAAAAACATAATTTCATGGATGTATGGATAGAAAGATAGTGTTATTTCCATGTTATATCTGTCCTTCTTCATTCTTGGGAAAATGGAGAAAAAAAAAGACTTTGACAACACTAAAAGTGGACACTTTGTCATCTGTGTATCATTTCTTCTTTCCATATACACCTGAGCATCCAAAAGTAGAAAATTAAACTGAATCTGAGCAGTGGTCCTTGTGTGGATTTTGAACACCATCTCCCTGTGTCTGCATGACTCCCGTTTCCTCCCACAGTCCAGACATGCAGGTTAAGTTCATGATATGATAAAATTGCCTGTAGGTGTAAATGTGAGTGAAATGTGAGTTTGTCTGTATGTATATGAGAGACCAGCGGCCTGTACCCTGCCCTTGCCCACAGTCGGTGGTGATTTATTCCAGCCTTTCCATGAAAGTTGAATTTGGAAAGAACATAGACCTGATCTGACTCATCCATGGCTTCATTTATTCAGCCTACATGTGTTGGTTTAGTTCCACATTAACGTGTTAAAACGTAGTCGAAAAAAATATGCCTTAATGTGATGCTCTGGAGCCACATAGGTGGTGTTAATCTTCTAGGATCTTAAGTGTTGTGGTCCATAAAGCCACAGTGACATACAAGCAGTGTGTGCCTCCCCTAGGTGCTGCTCTCAGTGAAGCATCTCACATCAGTTGTGCCCAGGTGAAATATATCAATATCTGTGGGCTGATAACCGTTTAAGCCAGTTCGATCTCGCTGTGTCAGGAGCCAATCCCTCACCTTTATTCATCTGGCCGGCCTTCATCTGCTCCTGTCTGACCTGAGCCATTAATTACCCCGCAGCTTGATCCAAACGCTGGTGACAACACCCAGCAAAGCAACGCCACAATAATAGAAACTGATGAGGACTTGCTGGCTGCGCTACTGCGCTGAGTTCTCCCAGGCTAAGTTGTCAGTTGATTTTTTATTTTTCATCATACATCTGAGGTGATGTCTCCCCAGCATCCCCGCGCTGCTCGGCCCTTACTTGTATATGTTTTGTCAGAAGCAATAGGTTCATACTTCCCTTGACATTGTAGCAGATGATGTGCTACGCCATACTTCGTGTGCGAACACAAACAATGACAAAGCTTTTATCCGTCTTTTCTGAAGAAATTCTGTACTTTGAATCTGCTGAAAATTTATTCAAAGTCATTTTTGTCTTTTCTTTTTTGTAAAAGATTGAAAAGGGCCCTTTGAGACAAGCGTTTTTTGACGATAACTGTGTAGAAAATGAAATTGGGAAAACTTTTAAAGCGAGTCTAGTGATTTAAAACTTTGTCATTTTTGTCTCTGATAGAAACATTTTTTATTTGCCTCAGATTGTAAACAATGGAACCTAGTGGGGATAAGGTTTGGGGGAAATATCAAAAAGGGTTTTTTTTAAAAAGGACTAAATTCCTTTGTTAGTAACATCCATCCACATTCTTCTTTTAAGTCGTTCAATTTTATGGTTGTTTCATAAAGAATTAACCTCAAAATGTAGGCTGTAGAGAGCAAAAGAAAACAGTGACTAAATCCATATTACAATGATCTGACTTAAGCTGAGCTTAGAAATAGGAATAAAATCCTATTTTTAAGACCAAATCATCTTTCACACATGATGACAAAGAGTGTCTTACACTTGTGGGTTAGCTAGTTATGTAAGGATTTGCTGAGTAACTGAAGAGACGGATAAAAATGAATGGAAAAGTTAAAGATCGATATCATTTTGAGTTTATTTCCAGCCCTGCAATTATTCCTTAAAGCAAAGCTGTGAATAATTTATATTAATTGTAAATTGATCTAAGGTAAGGAATAGGAATAAAACCTGATGATGACAGGAAATCCTTGTCGATTTTGGGTTTTGGGCAAACTCGCAGTTTCTCAGTTACTCAGTTATAGTCTTGTTTGTGATTATGAATGGTGTCCTCTCTTTCCAAGTGGCTACAATGCCAGGTGCAACAGAGAACAGTGCTGTGTAAAGACCGGTAGAGTTAAATTGAAATGTATATTTAGTCAAACAAATATACCTATAAAATGTGATGTGTGAAAGAAAAGAAGATTGGTTGCATTGTAAGGTGTTTTACTAATTAGCATGGACATAGAGTAGACCTCAGGCAATCTGCATCAGAAGTTAGTTAATCTAGGTAAGAAGGGTAATGTTTGTAAATGTAAAGTAAATGATAATTGTAAAAGCAATCTTTAGTAAGGTTTTATCCGGGTTGTTCTTTATTGCTTTTACTACGCAGGTGGTGGTTTATATTCTACACAGACCCATGTAACAGATTTAAAGTTGTTTTTTATGGAAGTAATGAACATACCATATTTGTCGACAGTTTTAGTTTTGTTTTCCTCATTTTGGCATTTCAGCTGGTCCTTCTGTTGTAGGTTTGGCGAGAATTGTCATGCCTCATTTTCTTTTACCTATCCGTAAACATATACCTATAAGGCTTTGACTATCACACCCAAGTGTTAAAAATAATGTTTTCAAACAAAGACTTACTTTGCCAACAATATATTTAAATGGCTCCTAAAATAATAATAATACAGAAATGGCAAAAGAAAGGGAAAAGTAACTTTCTTTTGGTTTGGTTTATACTTTTTTCCACTTCAGTTTGTCACTCCTTCTGATTACTGCTGCCACCCTCGTCAGTCAGAACTGACAGCCCTCATCTAATTGGTGCACACCATTTCCCTTCCCAGAAATTAGCAGCAGAAAACAGTTTCTTGCAATTTAGTAAAGTTTTCTAACTGATATTATGTGATAAAAATAAAGTTATCTTATTGATCATGTGTTTAAGTTACTTCAAGTTACAGTGTGGTTTTCTGACTTATTTTCCCAATTCCCAATGAAAATACAAGCAGTTCTTGGGTAAAGCCAGACTGATGTGATCATATCGGTGAAGAAAAAAAAAAGATTCAACAAAATCAAACCTAACCACAACAGCAGCTGTCAACGTAGACAAATCTTATCCTGATCACAGAGGACAGTACAACTTCTGGCAACAGGGTGTGTCCAGACTGAAGTGTCTACAAAAGAAAATCTATCATTGTCCCCCAAAAATATATACATTTGAAATAACTGTTGTGCTGTTGTCCGGCTACATAGATGATTAAGTCTGATCTAGGTTTACAAAGATAAAGTCTAAGATCTTCATGAACTTCTCTAACATTTGGTAGAAACTCGTAATTTAACACAGTGTGGTCAATTTGTTAGTATCCTGCTTTAGCTGCTAAAGTGCATGCAACCTCTGAATCACAGTTCATGGAAATCTGGTCTTTCACTTACTTAGCATTCTGTCAAAGACCTTTTGACGTGACACCATTTGATTTACAGTTCTACTGAATACTGAACGGAGGCAGTGCTGACAGCTAGTCATAAATATGGATAGTGCACTCAAACCATAATCAAAGGATTAACAAATCATAGATTTTTGTTTTGCTGCTGTCAGTGCACATGCGCACTGTGTATTTGCAAGACGTCAGTATGTTTATAAATAACTTTCAGTTATCTCCCATTTTTCAGCCAAAGGTGCTCAATATGTTTTTTATCTGCATTTTTGGAAAGCATGTATTTTCCTTTGCAAACAATCTATAGGGTAAATGGGCCAAGTGAAGTCTCTTCATGAACATTTTCCTGTGTGTCTGAACTAGTTTAACCTTCCCATGAGTCTAGACTTTAGTTGAACGGTTTTCATTTTTCAAAGAATGAGCTGTTATGTGATAGTCCAAACACACGGCACTAGTGCAGACACTAGAGAGAGAGAGCACAGACGGTGACACATCCACAGATATCAAAACATGCACGTGTCCACTCTTTTTGTTGAATGCACACTTGCACAGACACAGACATCATAAAGGTGAATAAGCAGCCACCTGTCTTCTCCACCTCCTTGTTCCCCCACAGATCTCAGGTAGGAGCCAGCCTCACCGTCCACAGCAGATGGAAGGTAAGCTTCCAGAGGCTCAGAGGGTTCCAGAGGGTTTATAAAAGCACCATGGAACAAAAACAAAGGTCTAGAGATACCTGTGCAAGATCAGATAAAGAAAAAGTAATTTTAAGGCAATAGCTAAAGTAATTTTGGAAGGCAACAAACCCTATGCAAACTAACCCTAATATATATATATGTATATACCTCATTAAAAAATACCGTTCAGCATCCAGCCTTAAACCCTAAGAAACCTAATGTTCCCAAATGAAACACCCCAGGAGCTCATCAGCAATATCATACAGGCCATCACAAAGCAGCTTGAAGCAGACTCTTAAAATTGAATGAAGCAGGCTTGACAAGACAAGGCATGGAAAAACAGAGCCACAAACATGGTTGAACATGCTTATGAAAGATGTATTGGTAAAAAGAAGAAAATAATGAATTCACCTGTCTGTTGCCTTGGTGCTTTGCAGCACCGGAGCGAGGGATATTGAGTGCAGATAATAAGAGTGTTTAATGTCTGAATGATAATTGAAAATAGAGAGGGGGGAGGAGGGGCTATACTTCAGAGTTGGAGGAGCTGCAACTGCAAGACGAAACAAGACGAGTACAACACAAGCCATCAGTCCATCAGACAAGGGCAGTACATGTTGATCAGTTCTTCATTGGGGTCTTGAGAGGACTAACAGAAACACTCATGTGGTTTATTAAGAGTAATGGTCATTTTCTGGATTGGAAGAAAAAAAAAAAAAAAGATTTTTTTTTTTTTTTTTAATTTTAAATTTTTTTATTTGAGTTTGTATATAATCTGATATTTCTGACTCAGAATATTTGCTCATTTCACCAACTTCAGACTTCAGTTGTATTGTTGATAACCCAGGAAAATAGTTTTCTTGAATAAACTGTTGTCAAGAAAGCTTCAAATATTGTTGTTCTCCATTTTATTTGATGTGAATGAAAAAGGCAAGGGTGACATCCACTAGGTTCACATCAGTTAAACAAAGCAGAACTGTGTGCTTTGTTTTATTATGTTTTGTAATAGTTCATTTAGCTTTCATCGTGTAATATTACATTTGCTGTGCTCCTTTTTCATAAATTGAATCATGTGTTCGCTAACAGGAGACAAATTGATATAAGAGCATGACTCATGAAACAAGTACACAGATTTCCACAGCTTACGTATTCATAAATATCGTATCTCTATCTTTTTTAACCCTCCTGGCCACAAGGGGGCTCAGCCAATTTGGTATTGCATGCATACACTAATTTTACATGCATACACTTTATTGTTAGCTTGATCTGTAAGCCCAGTTCACTGTTGACCAATTACAAATCATTTCGGCAATTCAGCATTCATTCATTTTCCTGTGTAATTTTTCCATAGCGCTGCTGAACCGATGAATAAATAAAATATTATTTATTTAATAGTAATAGTAACTTTGTGGTACCCATACTTCCTATGAGCTTCTTTGACATGCCCCTTTGGGAATGTAGAGTAAGCTGTCCAGTGCAGTGAGAAATTCAAAGACCTGTTCAATGAGGAAACAAAACAAACACTTCAAAACTGCATGGCAGTCCACAGTCTATCTTCATCTCATATCTTTTCAGGATGGTAATTTTCACAATTTGGCTAGAGAAGACAGGTGGTTTGAAAGAGGAGTAAAATAATCCATCTTTGTCAATCTGGAACGACCATCCTTGAACAGAGGAGGTAGTCTGAGACACCACTTATCCACCAGCTACAATGCATTCATAGGCACAATACCCACACTACTGAACTCACTACTCAGTGATTGCAGCGCTAACAAATGCTTGAGAAGTCACCGGAACCAACCTCTAGGTTAAAACACCTTTTCATGTCTGGCCTCTAATGACCCTGAGGACCACATAATGACTGGAAAGGTCTACAACCCACAACAACTCTACTGCAATTGTTGTTTAGAGTATAAATACAGCAAACTTCCCACCAGTACAACAGAACTGAAGAAGCCTTGCAAATTAGAGGTGAAACTTTTTTGTCAAAAAGTTACTGATTAAAAAGTAAACTGGTTTGGTTCCCCATGTTTCCAGTCCATATTTGCAAAAATGACTTCATCTGCTCAGGCCATGTATAGCAATGGACAGCAAACTGATTGAGAGTATACCACACATCTGCAGCCTTGGGATGCAGATCTCTGTTATGTCCATTGCGGCCTGCAGTGGAAGCACTGTGTCCCAGGATGGTGACAGCTAGAGCTGCTGGGAGCTGACAAGGCGAATCTGACTCATACTGTAGCTGCGCTGCAGTCCGCCTGCCACACTTTCCAAAACCAAATCACTATATCATGAAGTGACTTTCACAATGAACTTGTGAAATTCTGCAAGTAACAGTTGCTCAAAACCGTAGATAAACTGAGGAAACCTCAGCAGAAAGAGAGTAGGTAATTACTGTTTATGTATCAGTGAACATCTTTGTTCGGCTTTTGGATGTTTTTATGAGCTAGAAAGGTATTAATCTATAATGGGGTGATTACATGCATGCTAATTTGGCTTGCATAGCAACTAATGGTACAGAGATGAAGATAAAGATACAATGGGAATGTGATTATTTGACCAGCTGCTTCACATGCACACAAAAGAAGCCATTGTCTGGAAGAGATAAATATCTAACATGCTATGCTAACTGTGTTTTAATGTCAGGTATGTCAGTCAGTTGTGTTTAGCATGATTAGCCAGACTAAGAAGTTTGGCTAACAGCCAGATGAAGGGCTTAAACTCTAAGCTGGTTAGAGGTTTTGGCACAGAGAATGGCAAATACAAACCCTGCTTGGCAACGTTTGGGACAGTGTATAGGAGAATGCTTTTTCTACTTTTATAACTTTTTGTGGTTTTATTAGACTGCACAGACTACTAGCACAGGCTTCCTGTATATTATTGATGGCATAATGTTCCTTTTTCTTTCCTGTCAAGCTTTTACAATGATTATGTCTGTGAAAGATTTTTAGTTATTTTGACATAATCAGTGCAAATTTTCCAAACCTGGACATCAGAACAGAGGTATGTAGAAACTTTTTAATTTTTTTAGGTATATTCTTTCATCCATTTAAGAACCTGTCCTCCTTCCTCCTGTAGTGATGCATCACAAGTGTAGGCATAGTTAAAAATGAAGTCTCACGTTTAGGGCAGGAATGTGTCAGTCTGAGTTGGGCTCTGTTGTTGTGGATGGAGGATGAGCAGTTTGGCTATAGACAGAGAGGGTGTCAGGCAAACGCAGACAGGTCATTTCCCATCCATGCAGGGGGCCAAAGCTGCAGATTCAGCAGTCCTGGATTCAGATGATGATGACAGCTATGGATGCACCCGGTTGGTTCCTCCACAAGGCCATTCCTCCTCATCAGTCTCTCAGAGGGAGAGTTCAGCCGAGTCAGCACAACACAGATAAAAATGTCGCTGTGTGGCCTCCTCTCCAAGCTTTGCTTTTTCATTCTTCTCCACAGAGCAAAGGAAGGTTCACATTTGAGAGAGAGAGAGCACAGGAATAAAACACAAAGAGCAAAGAGAGTCTGAGTTGCAGCGCCTGTTGCTCATCAACATATGTGAGAGACACATATGTGGTTCTGGATCCTGACATTAATTGAATTTCCAGTTTTCCTTGACAATATTTTCAACAAATGCTAGTCACAGCAGCAGTAGCAGTAATGGAATTCAAATGGAAGTGAACCTCATATTTCTTCAAACGTACTTGTGAATTCAAAGATCTCAACATGAGCAACACTTCATTTTGTCTGACATTGCATTCACTTTACACAAGCTCTTTGCTGAGAGTCCTTTCATTGTAGTCTCTCAGTAAACATGCTTGAGCATGTTCAGCATATTTCTGAGACACAAAAAATGAAATAACTGTCTTCGGTTTCCACATAATATGATTAATGGTTTTGACAATGGAGATATCTTGCTTAATTAACTGGTGAACTACAGGATTATAAATGCAACCTCCCAAAATATTGTCACACTCTGCCGTATCTCACTTCTGTCTGCTGAATCCAATTTCATGAGAATGAAAACATCTGTTATGAGTGGGATATTGTGAATCTTCTTTCATTTTTCAAATAATATAAAGCCAATATGCTGGAATATGCCATGCCTGGAACAAATCATCAACACCGGATGGAACTTGGTATAGAATACCTTTAGTAAACTCTAGGTTCATGCTGTGGTAAAGAAAGTACTTGTCTCCTTTTCTTGAGTAAAGGTACCAGCACCACAATGTGGAATTACCATTGTAAACTGAACAGCTATACTTAAAATGCAGCATTAGTAAAAATATATTGTCAGCTGAATCTATCATATATCATATAGATTAATACTTTAAACCAGTTGGAACAACTTCATATAAATTCTAGTCCTGTCATGTCTCCACTGGATCACAAGTTACATTTTAAGTGTCATGGTTAATTGATTCATTTAATAAAATTAGTACTCAAATGATTTATAGAAGCAGCTTATTACATGTCAGAGTTAGATTTTAATGTTAGGCAACCTCTAATGACCATAGTAATTATGATGGGAGCAAAGGAGGACATTAGGTAACATAGCAAATAGGTTAGCAAAGTGCAGTTTGGAGGACTTCCAACAGACAAAACCCAAACAAACAAACAGAAAGGAAAAAAAAAAACATTAAATCTTGCTGTATAAATGAACATATATTTTGTTTAGCCCTATTTTCTGCATGAGCAACACCAAAATTACTGCTCTATACTGGGGAAAGGGGATATTCCAATTGTTTCCCAACCCATGTCCACTACAACAGTAGAACAATGTCACCTGACTTTCTCCTTTCCTCTCGACAAATTATAATAGCCACTTGAATGTAAACACGTCATTGGCTGAAATGATTAATGGTGTCTCACAGGACTGCTGAAAGTTACTTGATAGTAAATGTAACTATGGGTCTTAACAGACTATGGGTTTTTGTTTTTGTTGTTTTCATTTTTATGTGTAGCTAATCTTAAAAATAGAAGTTAAAAGAAATGTCTTTTTGTGCAAGTCACAGACTGGACTAAAAATACTTTTTAAATTAATTAATGAATGCTGAATTAATCATTAATAATGCATTTTAATGCATTTTATAAGCGTTTAATGTAAATTCTCAATCTAAAACGTAAGTAGTTCAAACGTATTTTTTAATAAATTAAGAAGAATATAAAGTCTAGTGTTTTTCCAAAGAATTGTAATATATACTTATAAGTTTAAATAAATTTAGGACTGATTAATGTCTAAATGTCTGAGTAACAGAAGTAATCAATCAATATAAAGGACATATTATGTAAATAACCTCAGAAACACATTTAAAAACAGATCCAAGTTCTTAAATTGCTATGGCAACAGACAGTACTCAGTTCAACCCTGGAATAAAAGTAACAATATACACAATGATTGGGCCAAAGGAGCTTCAACAGGCTGCACAGTTGGGAGGAACATGCAATACTGAAAACACATTTCACACTAACCTTTGACTAAAATATAACTTTGTGTACTGAAGTATGAGGCTACATGGATGAAAGAAACATCAGTAACAAAGGAGAACCACTTTGTGTTACCTAGCTAGTTTGTGAACCTGTCACTCACACATAAAAGACACTGCCACAAGACAATTATCAACGGTTCAGCACTAAGCATGTGAACCAGAAAATAAAGATGAAAAAAGTAAGAAAGGAACAGCTGTTGATGTTATTTCTTGGAGATGACGGCGAGACCACCAACAAGATTAGGAAGTTAATTAAATTTGCAATCTTGAGTTTATCTTGAAATGAAAGAGAATAAGAGATGCTCAGTGTTGATTTGGTTTGTGATATAAGCGAAGAGCTAATTATATCAGTGACTGTCTGTGCTAATTTGCCTTTCTTTATATTAGATTAATAGAGGATAATAGACATGAATTCATAACAAAGATCATGATGATCTCTCTGCTTCTCTACCATACTTTTGAACTTTTCCTACAGAGTCTTCCTTGGTGTCAGCTGAAAATTTACACCATACATAAATTTGTATTTTCACCTTTTATAATATTGTAGCATGATTAATTCAGTGTTACCCAAAAATAAGAACAATAAACTGAGACACAGCCAATAACAAAATGAAGCATGAAATCTACTCTAAAATCTAAATACATTTTACTGACTAGGTAGATGTGATTGCCATCAAAACATTTACTCTGTTGTTTGAACAAAGAAGCCATTTGTGCACAATTAACAAAAATCTATAATCCGTTACGTAAATTCTGAATCTGAAAGCACAGCTTACATCATTGACACAAATTCATAAACTGATAAGACACATTTACCCATGCCTCTTTTTTTTCCCCTTCAGTTGATCACAGCAGGGCACTGTACTTTTCTTTCCATGATATTTTCTTCCCTCCTGTGCCTCCGTATGTATTTTCTGGCCTTGATAGGAAGAGTGGCTTCTCAAAACAGGACTCCCCCCAGTTATAGGTGAATAATGTTAGCTCAGTATTGACTAAGCCTGTCACACTCTCTAATGACTCATGTTAAAGCGCTTTTTGGCTAAAAGGATTTGTAAAAGATGTGTCAGTCATGGAGCTTTCCCCTCCTCTGTTCCCGGTGGTTGGCCTCTTTGGACGAGAACAGACAAATCATTATCTTTTCACTCTTGACTTATTGACAGGATGCTGGAAAGAGGGCTAAATGGAGGTTAGCCAATCACAGCTATTAAGGTCAAGCACATAAATATACACTTCTCTGACATGGCGATAGGCAATGTAAGAGCCAGGCTTTAGTCTCTACTGGAATTGCATAGAGATCAAAGCAACTCATACACTGACTGATCGTGTCTGATTGAGAAAACTGTAGCCTTTTGATGTCAGGAGACAAAGACGAACAGAGATCAGGGAGAACAGTTGGTAGTGAACAACGAAGAGTGGAAAAGCCAATTTATAAAAGTAGACAGCCTATGAGTGAACACAGGTACATGATGAGCTAGCTTCACCACGGGGTGTCTGTCTGTGAACGGGGTACTTCAGCTTTTTTTTTTTTTCAGTGAAAAAAACACATTTATGGATATGTGACTGGATCTTAGGCTCATTTTTTTTGGAATTAGCTCAGATGCTACTCAGTATGTGGATGACACATGAATCACATCAAAACAGTGTTTAGTTTTTATGTCCTTAACATCAGATCAAAGGGTGTTAATGGAGTTCACTTTCAGTTTTTTTTTTTTTTTTTTTTAATGCAGCAATCTATTGTTGCATTTACAATTGTACTTATAAAATCAAGATGGACATTGTCTCAGTTGAGGTTTTCTTTCAAATATATGACCTTTGTCTGTGGTTGCAACAAAGGTTTCCTCTTTTGATTTGTGAAGTGTATCCTTTATGAAAAAGTGTATCGACTAACATTTTTCCAGAAGAAAAACAAACATCTTCCTTATATCAGTTTGGTGAGCATGTCAGTCCTGCAATCTGCAAGTAAACTCCATGCCATTTTAGACTTGGGACTTAAGATAGACTTGGGGATTGTTTTCAGGACCGCCGCTTGTGTTGAAGAGTTGAAGTTTTGAAGATAATGGCTTTTAGAACCAAAAATACAAAACATCACATCACATTACATTTTCCAGATGATTTTCATCCAAAATGACAAGTTAAATTTTCACAGTGATCATCAGGAAAAGTCAGGGTTCAGTATTTTGCAGAACGTATTGTTCTACAACGAACTACTACTACTTAACAATATAGACTTTGGCAGCTGTTACGACCTGAGCTTGGCTATGGATAATAAGGTTAAAACTGAGCTTATCAATTTATTTGGAATAGACAATCAACAATGTAGGTACACAGATAACAAAAAGGGCCAGCGGATGCTGCTCAAAAGAATGAAAATGGCTAAAACAAAAAGAGGGCTCTAACAGAGCTGGTTGTGCTGATCTAACCTAAAGAAACTACAACAAGGAAAACCTAAACTATCAATCTTCAATCTAATTTAGTAGTGGGTAGTAGCACCCCTACGTCTAATAGATCTAAACAATGTAATACTCAACTCAAAAAGTGTGTGTGTGTGAGTGTGTGCGCGTGTGTGTGTGTGCGTGTGTGTGTGTGTGTGTGTGCGTGCGTACGTGTGTGTGTGCACGTGCGCGGGTGCGTGTGCATGTGTGTGTGTGTGTACTAGCCTAGGCCCAGTCTGCAAAGGTACTAATGTCTCACACACAGTTAGGAAACACAAATAATCGACAACCATTTAGCAGAAATTGAGAGGCACCAGCAAGCTGTTCACATCAAATCCCAGCGACGCCACAACTATCTGTGCTGTGCTTTTAAACCTGTGGTGGCCTCTTGTTTGGCTTGAGGGACCGGGGCATCCGTCTAATCAGGTGTTGTTGTAGGCAGGAAGGGGAGGTGAACAGGCTGGACATGCAGAAGGTGCAAGCACCAATCTTCCTTGAGAGCTTACACATCCTAATTTACATGTCAGAATTGTTTTCACAGGGAATAGATATTCAGGTTGTCATCAGCTGTAACAGAAGCCACGAATAAAACCCTGGATCTTTAGAAAAGTGGAAAATTCAGCTTTCCTTGGTTGCAGCTTAAGTTCACAGTTTAACAGTGGTAACTAATAACTTAACTAATGGTTGGTGAAAAATGAGATACAAATCAAATTAGACTTCTTTTGTAAACACCCAACCAGACTTTTGGTTAAAGTGTGCAACAAGAAAGAGTCTGCCATCAATAATCCAAACACAAAGTCAATGGTATTGGTTTTAGTGATGTAGAGATCATGAATGTTGACAGTGAAGACAGTTTCAGTGGACTAATGCAGTGAGACCATTGTCATGAAGAACAAATAAAGGCAAATAACCTTCTCCTATCAGCAGATGGTCCTTTTTTGTGAATCTATGTCACTGATAAATGTTAGATTATGCGCAGATGGCAAAGGACAATGTTCTATCGAGCAGAAAATGATACAAGGTATTTCACATACTTGCTACAAACAGATGTTTTGCACTGTTGTCACCAGCAATGACCTCCTCAGACACATTATCATTAGATGCCAGCTCTTCTGACTGTGGCTGCCATCTTGAATTAGTGACGGCCTAGTGTGTAGAGGGCCTTCCTGTCTCCCTGTCATCTCTATGGAGATGGAGGAAGTGGATCTCGCCCACAGCTTGTGCCCACATTTCACATCTACTCAGCTTCACACCCCAATGTTTCTGTAGGCTGCTGCAGAGCACGATTTTGCACATGTAGCCAAGCAGACTTAATAAACATGATCAACTCTCCCATCCCTCTCCATTTAGGGCTTTAAAAGTCTTCAGATGGTCTAAGTACAACAGCGGGGGCAGCAATTTGGCTGAATATGACATTATAAATTGAGGCATGACTGCAAGCAAGCGTATTTGTAATTCAAATTTCTGTGTATTGCACCAAACATCTCTTTGGCTGCTACCTGCCATGCAAACTCAGATGACTTACAGGAGGCAGTAAAACTCCTTTGTTTCAGCCCTTGACATGTCCACTATCTAGTGCTGCTAGCAGAAGTCAATGAGGTAATGGACAAGACATAAAGCTGAAATTAAGTTTAATGCTTTTTGATCAGGGGGGAAAATCCTTTTGTACTGGGTCTGGGAATTAAAGAACATAAAATGAAGATCGCACATAAAATGTAGCTTAACACAAGTAAAAGAGTGTTAGTTTAACTATACTGATGAAAGCAAGAATGCTTTCTATTAATAATTAGCTTGTTATACATCAGAACTATTGGGCTGACATTCATTTATACATACTCTTTTGTTTCTTTACACAGATTTGCATAAAACAAGACTAAAGCAAAGTGAAGAAAAAAGACATTATCAGATGATATGACAAGTCACATATGGCACTGCAGTGAAAAGAATAAACATAAAAAGGTTTATTGTTTTGACAGATGCTGTTTGATGCAAGTCAAAAGAACAAGAGATTGATGGACTGATGAAAGCAGCCAGATTATATTTATATATTCATTGTGACATTTAGCTGCCCTCATTTTCAAAAAGCTTCCTCTGCTGTCACTGTCAAGGAAGTTCTCTTCATTTTTGAGGTGATACTTAACATTGTTTGACATCTGTAGTCAGCTCAATGTGGAACTTTAGGTGCAAAATGTTTAATGGTTATGAAATATGAACTGTTCAGGAACTGGGAGTCCACTGCCTCCCAACAGAGAGTATGAGCAAATCTGAAAAGGTGTTGTAGTCATAATATCTTGGAAATTCTGGATTGAATGAATGGTAGTAAAGAGGAAAAAATGTAAGTGAAGGGATGGACTAACAAGTAAAAACAATCAATGGGAGACAAACAGAAAGGTTAGTATTCATGGCATGCGCAGCTCACACCATATGCCACAAGCTAACACTGAATAATTGGTTTCATTGTTCAACAGTGTTGCCAATTTTTAGCTTAGACAAATCCTACATCTTCTCTTCCGGATGAAATCAATTGCATCACTCAGTGTAACATCAGGAAAGAAAGATCCATACAGATTAATGGAATACACCTCAAAAACCTATGTTTTCAATTTCAAACCCTTACACCTCGAAGACTTGTGATATAACTACATAGATCCATAACACCAGGAACCAGATATGTAGGTAATGTTGGTTAATGATTGTTCTGCCCTTTTTATTCTTTAATTACACCATACTAGGTGGTTAACAACAGTTGTGTAGATTACTCTGTGTTTACGGACATACTCAAAGTATAATTTTTTTTTTCACTAAAATGTCCAGTTGTCTGCTTTCTTTCGCTGAACTTACATTTAAGAACCAATAAAAACCAATAAAAGTAAATTACACTGTGAATTTGTGGCTGCATTATAGAGATAGAAATGAAAATTGCCCTGTTGATAAACTCATTCTCATGGCCATGACAGACACAGAGCAACGAGGCCAGTTTTGTTAAGGCTCTGACATCTCTCTGTATGTGATTATTCATTGTCACGCCACACGTTATCTTCATTGCCGTCTATTTCACCAGCCCGCGTGTCATCTTATCGTCCTCAGCCCCTGTGAACCGTTTCCTCGGTCTGGCTTTCTGAGCGCAGCAGGGAGTGGATATCTCAAACTTGCCTTGTTAAACACAAAATAGGAAGGCAAGGCCGCAGAAAGGCTGAGTGTCAGAGCCACTGGGTTTATTCAGCAAACACCATCAGTCAGAGATACGTGTTTGTGTAGAGGAGACGCTGACAGTATGTGAAAAAGGACAAAGGTGGGAAAAAGACACGATAGACAGATAGATGGATGGATGGATGGATAGATAGAAAATGGCTTGTCTCAGTCAGACATGGATAGTGAATTACTTCTCATTTACTGCATTTTTAACATTGCACTTGGGACCACTGCGCTTTCTAATCCACTTAATGACATTACTGGCTTGTTAACATAGGCCAGGGCTATTCAACTTCAATAGCAAGTGGGCCAAATATGAAAATCACTGAGGGTTTGCGGGCCACACAGAATATTTGTCAACTAATGGATAAAAAAATAACTCATATCACACATATCCATTTTCTTTCATTTAAATTAACCCTTTCACATAAGGAGTATCTTTTCTTTTAAACAGAGGTCCATATTTATATAAATGCTTCATTCAAGGTGAACAAAACAAAGCTGTTGTTGGACAATTCACAGCATAACATGAAATAATCAATTCCAAACCAACCAAAGCAGGTCTGTATTTACAGTCAAATGTATTTGAGCTAAACAGTAAAACAGACAAACAAAGTAATTAACATAAAGCATCATGTGATGAAAACATAGCATACATCACAATGCTTTCATTTTGAGGCTGTCCAAGTTAATGGGAAAAATTACACTGCCTTTATTTACTATTTCAATATACTTATTAGTAAGACACTCATGCAACTTCTCATTGGTCATAGAGCAACGTGCCTTTGTTTTGATGGCATTCATCAAACGAATGAAGTGGACCCAAACGTTGTCAGTATTAGCAAGGCCATTTTCCTTGTTGTGGGGTACAAATACTGGTGAACATGGTTAGACCAAAAGTTCTCTGCACCCCCAGACTGCAAATGCTGTTTTAAAAGCAAAGGAGGTTTGCACATTAACCATTTCCGTTAGAAAGATGCTCACATCAATAAAAGCCATATCACAAGTCAAAGAAAGTGCAATACTTCAGTGGAAAATGAACCCTTGGAATGTCTCAGTAAAGTTCTCAGTCAGTTTTGTCATGACATCTGTCATGATGGGTGTTATAAGGTGCTGTGTTCATGAATGCACACAGTCATGAAAAGTGCAGCAATCCTGTTGCTGTTAGGTCTGCTGTGAAAATTGTTAGCTTTGTCTTGAAAGCACAAAGCTTCTCAACCAAATTAACAGACTTTTCTTTCCCTTGTAGTTCAAGATTCAGAGTTTTCAAATGTCTAAAAATGTCACCCAGAAAGTACCCTTCTGCCATGATCTGTTCATCAGTATGTGCTCCAGATTTTGCTGCCCATTTTGTGCTGGTATTCTGCATGAAGGAAAGACACAATCTCCTGGTGGAGTTCACAGAAATGGCCCAGATCATTTCCCTTGCTAAGCAACCTGACATTATTATGAACAAGCAAGTCTGTGTGTTCCGCAACCATGTCAGCAAGCATCATATAGAAAAGGCAGTGTTGTGGGCTGGAGGTTGAAATTCACACATCTTTTGAAACGTCACCTCACCTATGGTGTGTCCTCCATTGTAATAAGCCCCAAAAGTTCTACTCTAAAGTGAACTCCATTGTGAAACCTGACATAGATGCATAGCTGAGCCATGTCAGTACAGTCAATTAATAAATCCACAGCGATAGACATAACATCAGCTTGTTTGAGGTTTTCCAAAAGCATCCTTGAGACATCCTTTATAAGTAATTCCACTCTGCGAAGAGTTGATGTGTCTGAGAGAGACACTTTTTTTAATGGATGAGGTGACGCTTTTCTTCACTTATTCATCAACAATCACCTTGTCAATGACAGCAAGCATACAGTCTTTAAAAGTCTCCGTTTTGATAAAAGGCAGTCAGATCAGAACCATTGTTGAAGTAGCTCAGAACTATACCATAATTTAATTATATCACACACTCTGATTTATTAGCAGGCCATTAAAAAGACTAGCAGCCCACTAGCATAACCTCCAGCCCACTAGCAGCCCACGGGCCATATCTGGCCCGTGGGCTGCTAGTCTACTAGGCCCGACATAGGCTATTGAAGTTTGCACTGTCACAGCAAAATGTCATGGATCAATATTGAACAACACTAACACAAAAAAATAAATAAATAACAGTTTCTAAATAAACTGACAGTTATTTATTTAGAAACTGTCAAAATTGACAGTTTCTAAATAAATAGTCATTTTACATGTTACAGAGAATTATATACATCTACATCTTACATAGATTCTGAATTAATTTATCAATAAATATATGATATAAATATGCTGTATACACACAGTAGTAGTTGATGTGGTTGCTGTTGTACTTTTGTACTTGCTCTTTCTTTTTGATTACATTGTCTTATCAAAATGTACCATTATTATTATAATTTGATGCTTAATCATTTATTCATATTGCTCGCATTACTTTACTCTTTTTTATACTATTGATATAGATGAATTATAATGTTAAACTTAAAATATCTTTACTACAGTAATGCTCGCAGACTTCATGTTTTCATTCCTTCCTACTGAAAGAACAGTGTAGTTTTTAAGGGCTTTCTGTCTTTCATGTGTAGGCATATAAACATGCATACTGTGCATACATGGACAGAACAGATAGGAGGTCGGTCATTATCCATGGGGTAAGCTGTGATGTGATAGCAGTGAAGCATGATGAGTGGGAGGTGTATGATACTGGCATGCCACATCTATTCTTCTGGCTCTGTAGATGACATCAGCCCCTGAAGGTAAAGTCTTGACACTGGGCAACTCTGAGTCACAGGGGCACAGTGAGATGCAATCTCTACTTTCTTGCTGTTACATGCACACTCAAATACACATTCACAGACTTTCCATCATGCAGTAAAGAATTAGTGGCGATGAAGATTTGCAACAAAAAAGCTAAAAATGTGCATTATGTAACCCCCAGGTAATAATAAAGAATATCCATACTAAGAGTATTATAGAGTGTATTCTGACTGAAAGTAAATCAGACAAAAGGCAAATTGAACTCTGAATATGTCATCCCTGACATAATTTAGAATTACGCTGAATTCCTGCAAATAAGCTGTTTGATAAATGATCAGATCAATCTTGTGCAGTGGCTATTTGACGGTTGGTTGCATATCTGGCATGGCAGAAATTTTGCAGTTTTAGTCCCGAATATGACTACCTCCATGACCTTATTTCCCATTTGACTTATGAAAAAGAAATTGTTTACAAACTGTAGTCTGTTCTGTACTGTAGTCTTTTAAATATGATAGAGGACTAAAACGTACATTTAATTGCAATCAATCTGTCACTTTACATTTATAGTTATGCAGATTATTATTTAGTAATTTGATCATGGAAAAAAAAAAAAAAAATTATATTCAAAATAAACACCAATAAATCCCCTCTATTACATTTTACTTAACATTATGTCTCACAGAATCAGAAAACAGTCTTTCTCAGTTGAAAAGTCACATTGCAGAAAAATGATAACAAGCAAGTGCGTGTGAAAGCAGCCATGCCTGTAAAGTTTGTTGGTTTATGTGTTTACCATTATGCTCCATAGCCAGGATGTACCTATTATGATATATTACTGTGATTTCCAAGGTGCACACGATATTAAATTCAACTGGCGATTGATTTCCCCTTGCACAAGGGGAATGACAGCCGGAAGATTATTGGCTTGTTTTTCCCTCTCTCTCTCTCTCTGCAGGTAATTTTCATGTTGTAAATGGAGGTATCGATTCAAGCTCCATTCTGTTTGTCCTCAGTTCAGTTTGTCATCTGAGGAGAAAACAAGAACGGAAACTTGCACAAGTTTAAATTCATGGAATGTGGGAATGTGATCAGTAGTTTATACACGACATGCTGTTTTTTGAGTATGTTTGTTATACGAGTTGAATTCCACTTTACTAGTTTGATTTACCCTTTTTCTGAATATATCTATTTCCTTCTTCTTACATGGTGACTATCTTGGAGCTGGTAACCCAAAAACTCCTCCTTCTATCATCCCATGTTGAATGGCATTTAAAAACCAATTTTGGTTAGTTTTTGTGATAAGTTTTGTACGAAGTGTCCCACTTCTTTTGTGATGATGGTTTTGGGAACCATTTGTTGGAAAGTGCATTAGTGATTTGTCTACTTTTGTAGCATGAGCCACTTTGTGCTGTGTGCATTGTGCAAACTGAAATGTTTTTGGAGAGGTTTCATGTGCATTCAACTGTTTTCTTGCATGAAAAATAACAATTTCAACAACTAACAATCTCAAGGAGTTGCTTGAGCAAATCATTCAAAGATCAGCTCTGAAATTGTCAGTTATTATGTCAATGACATTACAAGGAGTGGAAAGTGGGTAAGAGTATTATAGAGTACATTCTGACTGATATTGGCATCCTCAAGCATCCACATATGTCCAGTATTTCAAAAAAATGTACACCTCCTGTAATCTAGTGCTGTCACTGAGGTGAGGATTAACTGGCTTACACAAAAAGCAATAGTAAGAGATGCAAGGTAGGCTCATTTAGAAAAAAGAGAAAACAAGAACTGGCGTTTTGTTGAGGCCATTGATGTTGAGCCATCTGGATTTCATGGAGTTAGAGACGTTAGATTGGTTCCTCACTTTTTCTACGGGAAAGATGTTAAAAACTACTTCCCTCATTTAAAATGCATGGCTGCAGTTTTAAAAGTGGTCTAAACATGCTTTGACATCGTTTTTGCAAAGTGTTTTGGTAGGAAGAGCACAGGAAGTTTACTCTTTGCTGGAGGGCAATGACTTAGGACTTTGGACTAGAACCTAGACCCTGAGTCTGACTGCCAACACTTTGGATGCCTCTGTGTGGTCAACAAGCAGACTCAGACAGATCGGTTGTAACATTATGACTGCCTTTCTAGTGTCGTTTACAATATATCTCTCTTTTGCTGCCAAAGCAACCTTGACCTTTGAGGAATGAACTCCACCAGACCTCTAAAAAACACTGCTGTAGTATCTTGCATCAAGAATGAGCAGATCCTCTCAGTCCTGTTAGTTGCAAGGTAGCCTTCATAGATCAGAGCTGTTTGTCCAGCACATCTTACAGATGTTCAGTTGGATTAAAATTTGGGGAATTTGGAGCCAAGTCAACACCTTGAACTCTTTTTGAAATTTGACAGGAGCATTGAGCACTGAAAAAAGGCCACTGCCATAATAGAATTCCTTTTCCATAATTTGGTGTGCTTGGTCTACAACAATAGTACTATATTGACCCAAATTGTGAAACGCTACAGTCTTGCCCGTGTCTGAAACACTGTCTTCCTCTGCTGTTTGGTTACTTGCTTACCGTTTAAGTCACTGTTTTCTGGCAAGTCTCCGTGTCGCAGTCACATTTCTCCAGGTCACTGGTGTATGTGACTGAGAAGAAGTAGCTTGTTTGGAGCCTGTTGGTTTAGACCGCCCAGGCTTCTGGACCCCAAAAAGAAGATGACCCGTCTTTTTCAGATTTTTTTCTACAGAAAAAATACCGTCTTATATTCGGGTCAATATGGTAGTTGGTATGTCAAAGTAGCATTTTTATGAGTGGAGTGGCAAAACCCAAAAACGCCCCCCAAAACATTACACTACTTATTGTAGCTTGTCTTCTTGCCATAGTGCATCTGGTCCCATGTCTTTTCCAGTAAATGACACACACGCATTCAGCCACCCAAATACTACAAAAGAAAAGACACATCAGCAGAAGGCACTTTCTTTCATTTCTTCATGTTTGAGTGCTGATATTTAGGTGCCTGTACTAACTGCTTTTACTGGACATAGGTCAGCAGCACCCTGACCACTCTGCAGCAAACAGCAACTGCAAACTGTGACTTGTATATTCTGACACCTTTCTATAAGAACCAGGATTAACCGTTTCAGCAGTATGAATTACTATAGCTTAACAGAAATTTGAGCCTGGGCTGCCCATAATCCTAATGCTGGTTAACTGGTTTACTGTTCTTGGGCCACTGGGGAGTTACTGACCACTGCAGAAAGCAACATCCCAAAAGAACGATAGTTTCTTAGATGCTCTGATGAAGTTTTCTAGCTACCACAATTTGGTCCCTGTCTAAATTGCATCCCTATTTTTGTTGATTTCAACACATCAACTATGAACAAAAAATGTTCACTCATTACCTTGTTACATTCTTCTGACAGATGCCACTGCAGCAAGAGTGTTACTTACTTCACCTGTCAGTAGTCATACTGTTATTGCGAATTAACATACCTCACAAAGTAAAAACTAAAGAAGGTCTTGGACAATTAGTCTGTCCAAATTAACAAAAAGGAATTGCTGGTTTAGTAGATGAGACAAAGCAAGCGAATGAACTGAATTTCATATACATTGCTTTTAAAAGCCTGTCCAATTGTCTGCACCTCTTTAACTAAAGAGTCAGAGATTGGAAGTTTTTTTTTTTCTTTTTCTAAGTATGCTGACCAGAAAGTTGAATGAAGACAACCCATAACATGTTAACCATTTTTTATCCATTACAGTAATCTCATATGGTGTTAGTTAATGAGCATTACTTTTAGGTTATTGTATTTGTTTTAAATTACATATAGTATAGGGTCACAGTTAATGATAATTGATATTAAAATTTATATTCATTCATATCATATTATCAAATGATAATAACCAAAAAAAAAAATTAATTATAGCAGCTTTTGTAAATTCAGCAGGATACAAATTCAACAGTGCTGACATGTCTTTACCTATTATTTGCACAATCCTCTCTTAAATGCAGATATAATAAGCACATTCTGCCACCACTGTGCAGAACATTAGTATATCTAGCAATGGCTGACTGTTTGCATTGTGCCAATCGTGTCTCCTTTTCCTCTTTTCAATCAGTGAAGCATTTTGGAGGAAACAATGCTTGAATTAATTACAGTTGGAGTTTTTCTGTCTACCTCAGCTGCTAACTGTCAAATACAACAAGACCACAAAAAGTAAAAGTCATCATTCAGTTGAAGCAATCAGCAGCTCATCCATCCATACGTCAGAGGCTGGATTGCCCGAAAGTAGAGAACTGCCCCAGGGCCCTAGACCCTGAAGGCATCGAGATTATCTGTGTCATTGCATGTCTGGTGGTTGAGGTTTGCACACTTCCATATAACCTCACTGTTGCACACAATCACACCAGTGAACATTAATCAAAGTGGTGGGGAATATAATCTTTTAGTATTTAATATTTAAAGTTGAATTTGACCAATATTTGAATAGGTCCCAGATACTTTTTTAATTTTTTTTTATTGTCCTACCTGGCCTAAGGCCACTCTAATCATCCAGTATGAACTTTTCCCTCTGCTTTGTTCATCTGTAGGCACTAAGAAAAAAATAACTAGACTTGTGACCCATGGATCCTTTACGACTCTCCTAAAGATTGCCTTTGGTCTCCTAGAGGGTGAATATATACAACTCCATCTAGTCTCTACTGTCTCTTCCTGGTCTCCCACTTTTCTTCCTCCCCCGTCCTCCTCCCTCTCTTTACTCTGTCTCTTCTCTTTTCCCTGTTTTCATTTCACTCCAACCGGTCGAGGCAGATGACCGTCCACTCTGAGTCTGATTCTGCTGGAGGCTTCTTCCTGTTAAAAGGGAGTTTTTCCTCTCCATTGTCGCCAAGCGCTTGGTCATTGTGGAAATGTTGGGTTTCTCTATGTGAAGTGCCTTGAGATAAATGTTTTTATGACCTGACGCTATATAAATGAAATAAATTGAATTGAATTGAACTTCCCTGTAGCCAGACAGAACTGAAGAGGCATTTTAGATAAGAGGTGAAAGATCTTCAAGAATTTCAAGCCTTTTCTTAGCATCTACAGATTATCATTACCTGAATGATGGAGAACATATTTCTACACTCTTCTATCTTCCTTATATCTTACATAGACTGTCAGCTGTCCCATGTCTATTTCATTCATGTGCCACATTGTGATCTATCACATAGACCTGTAGAATGAGGAATACAGTAGTGTAATTGATACTTGGCTTCAGAAGACCCCAAGATGGCAAGCTTTTTTATATCTCCATGAGCCAACAGCCTTTGACAGATTCATTATTTTTTCAGGTTGTCTATATGTCCATATGTTCATACACCTTCAGTGGTCAAAGGCCAAGATCACAGTGATCTCAGAATCCATGTCTTTTGTCTTGAGAAGGTAATATCTCAGAAGCACTAAGAGTAAAAGGTCAAACATCACAGAGACTTCACAAAACACATTTTTGGCTTTGGAAGGTGATATCTTGAGAACACCTGGAGTGAATTAGTATAAATGTGAAAAAAAAAACATTCATTTAGACTCAAAGATGAAATGATTAGATTTTGCTGATGAAAGGTCAAAGTTCAAGGTCACTTTGACAGCACACATATTTTTGCACTATTACTCATGAAATCAGGTACTGATTTATAGATGCTGTGCTACAGAGGAATACAGCCATACAGTTGAAATTATAATATATATATATATTCCAATGTTTTTTTTTCTCTATAGTATTTTATACATTTTATTTATAGTATATTTTTTTTAGTTTATATTTATTAAGCAGTTGTCACATGTCAAACAACAATGTCTTCATACCTGCATGAAAGACTAATGAATGAATGATGGTCCAATCTTTGGGCCTAAAATATTTAATTGAATAGTCTTACATAACATCTAGTACTAAATGTAAGTGTCTGGATTCTTCTGACAACCGTGTTTGTATGCTTGAGATGAAAGAGAGAAGAAAATCACTTCAATTCATACTGGTGGCCTACTTCAAGTTGTGTTAAAAATGAGAAAGATGTCCAAAAAGCAGTGAACAATACCAGAGCTGGTATGGGTGTGGGGAGAGCAGTTAGTCAACAGACTGTAATGTCATGCTTCAGTAAAGCTACTGTGGTCAGAGCAGTCAGCTGAGGACAAGAAGAGAAAAACTGCACTTAGTGACATTATTTGTTGAATCATTGATGGTTTTGTGAAATGCTCACCTTCAGAATGTACCCAGGCATTCCTCAAAGTGTCCAGGGTGCTTGAAATTGAATAAACTAATAAACTGACACAAACGTCTGATGTGGGAAAAAGTGGGATTTCATATTTCGCATGCATCCAGTTCTACATTTTTAGTGTATTGAATATTTCAATGAGTAAAATGGCCATTTCGTTCCATCTTTTTGCACATGCAGGTGCTGTTAAAACATGAATCCTCATAATTTTGTGAAGTCAACTACTTTGACTCTTGGTGTTATATTTATGCCCCGCTATTTCCATCTATTTAAAGTGAGCTCGTATTCTAACTGATCCAGGAGCTCATGTATGCTCTATTGGATTTACTCAGTTAATTTGGGAACCTGTGGGAGCTACAAATACTCAATCCAGTGGTGCAACAGCCTTTCAAGAAATGAGATTTGGCTTTTACCTTTTTTTCTTCAATTTTACTGTATATCTCACTAATGCACAACAGAGTATAATAGGCTTTTATCCCAGGCCATGGCATAATCTTTATTACTACAGCAGCATTGTGATGCAGCATGGAAAATATCAGCTTTCTGACAGAAGGCAAAAGGTGAAATCATTTACTTCTGACTGTATTTCTAGTGCACTTTACATTTTTTCAGTCATTTAACTTTAATGTCAGCTCACTAGCCATCAAATTTGGCCAGGAAAGGAAACCTATCTGTGCAAATGAGAGGACAACAATTGCATTTTGCTTGATTTACATGAAAATGCCAATGTTTCCAACTGTGCTTGCTGTTCGGAGATCAAACCCTTCCTTCATTGTTCTTCAGTGGAATCCTAACTCAGGCCAAAGTCCAGAGGTTGCAAGAATACAAATATATCTCAATGATCTGCAGCTGAGGAAAAAAAGTACTCCTAATTTTCTCAGGAATATAGTTGACAATGTTGGTGTAGATAAGATAATGATGATACTTAGTCTAGGAGATTATGTTGCCACAGATGGTGTGACATTAGGGGAAGATGAATTAGATACATCATAACTCTGTTTTAAGTGTTACTTTGTTGTAAATATAGGCATATAAACAGTTGATTTTTTTGCACAAGTTAGTCAAAGCATTACATAAGATTTTGGAGCATGCACACATTTAGCATATGCAATAAATGTACGTTAGTTCTCTGTTCATACTAAAGTCACATTCGCATTTGTGGCTGAACACGTGGTCCCTCACAGCTGCATTTAACTGATAAGGCACTTAAGGAACAGACCTGATGGCAGCATTGAGACCAAAGACCAGTAAAATAGATTGACTGTATAAATCCCATGTGGAGTTTTCCATATCTTAATAGACCAGCGAGAGGGCAATGATTTACAACACAACAAGCCATGGTGATGGGTTGGTTCTATGTTTGTGTGTGTGTGTGTGTGTGTGTGTCTGTCTGTCTGTCTGTCTGTGTGTGTGTGTCTGTCTGTCTTTCTCTCTCTGTGTGTGTGTGTGTGTGTGTGTGTGTGTGTGTGTGTGTGTGTGTGTGTGTGTTGGCAAACTCAGGATTTTCCTATACAGCACTTAACATTACTTTTCCCGAGTTAAGAAATACAGCTCCTGCATGGCACATCTGCTCACAGCCACAGAAGGACCCAGTGAGAAACCAAATGAAGCTGTCTGCTCAGCCACTACTCTCTACCCACTCACACATTTCCAACTTTAAAACTGTCTACAAACTACTCAATGTTTTTACCCTCTAATCCACACCTGAAACCTGACAGCAAATCCAAATGAAACTGACACTATAGTTTGATGGATCGCCCTGCAGGCTGCGTTTGATCTGCAAAGCCCCCAAGCACACAGAGATGGGAATTTTACCCAGCAGTGTTAGTCAAACATCTCTCACCTCTTATCTAATGCCATTATTCCCAACCTGAAACCTGGAACCATCTCAGTGGTTTGCAATATAAATTTATAGCACAGCAAGATGATTATCATGTTTGAAAATAAGAAATAAAATACTATGTATTGTTGTTTGAGGTTTCTTATTTGGGTCAGTCAGACATATTTGAACTGGTTAATACATAGTAGATACTGCTCTATATTAAAGATAAAAAAAAGTGAGGCACTCTAATGCAGCGATTCCCAATTTTTTTTTTCCTATGCACCCTCTTCTACATCTCAATGTAGTTGGCGCACCTCTAACCCCCCCAAGCACCATTTTTTAAACCCAGCGGCAGAGGCGTATCAATAAATACCATAGGCTAAAGCTGCAAATAATAGCAAAGTGGCCCAGGGCTCTGTGTATTTTTAAAAAAGACAGGGCTACATTGGACCACGTGTATTTAAAGACAGGGCTAACAGCTGATGGGCCCACACACACGTCTGGTGTGAATTATGCTGTGTTCCATTTACCTCGGAAATCAGAACTCTGAACGGCGTCACAGCCGAATTATCAGTGTTCCAGTTACAAAGTCGGAAAAGTTGCCAATCTGCTGATCCAGAGCACATTGAATGTGGCTGCACAGCTGTAGCTGTGTGTGTGTGTGTCTTTTATAACGGCTAAACAAACAGCAACATCCTCTCAGTCAGGTTGCTGATTGGCAGAAGCCTCTAGTCACTCGACACTCAAAGCAGTTTAAAGTTATTGGTTAACGGGCACTGATCTACCAGGCTATTGTTCGGCATCGTTAGCACTGCCTGCGTTGTAGTACACATATATGACATGAAAAATGTAAATTACACTATCGCAGCATATGGCGAACAATATGCATGATTGATTTAGATTGACAAAAACTTGTCAGAAGTGCTAATAAACAGAATATTACAGGGACTTCTACTATTGTTTACACTCGGTTGACTCAACTCAGAGTCAACTCAGGGGCGCTGAGGATTCTCTGACTTTCCAAGTCGGAAATCTGACTTCAAGGAGTGTTCCAGTTGAAATTTCCAACTGGGTTTTGTGAGCAGCGCTGGTGTGTGGTCTGTCTTTAGGCAACGACCGGAGCCGGAGTCCTGCGAAGATCCTGCCACAGTAATTTTGCTATCCTTAGTAGTTCCTGTGTTTTATTTTGATCATTGTTGTTAGATTTGGTGTTGACGTGTGTATCCGACATTTATGGAAATACGGAACATATCATGTCCTGTAGGCTATTGGTTCAATACGGGACACAACATTTATTTGACAAATTGACAAAATACAATTCCGTATTTTACGGGATGGGTGGAAAACCTAATCTAATTAGTTGAACAGGTGATGGATGGTTGCTGATGCGCATTTGGTTAAGCTGAATTATCATAAATGTGCATTACTGATGCGATTAAGTTGTATGGAAACCCAGCTAGTGTGTAGCGGCCGCCACACACGATGAAGCGGTCGCAGAGAAGACGATTGGTAAAGTCCATCACAGATGGAGAAGCAATGAGCTTGAACTGTCAGTAACTGTCAGCCGGAGCGCTACAAGTCGTAAACTCGGACCTTTCAGAAATACCACTTCAGAGGGGCATTTAGGTGTGATCTTACCATAAAAAGTACCTAATTTGAACACATCATTATTCATAAGTTTATTAATAACCATACACTGTAAAGAAGATGTTAACACTGTAGATCCACCACTGGTAAGTCTTTTGGCTTGACTGTGGGGATTTTGGACTCTAGGCAGTTATGTATATGTTTTGGGGTTTGGAGTAGGTGAGTTAGAAGTTTTACCCGTAATGATTTTGCTATCCAGGAACCAAAAGCTTAAATATTATTAGCCAAAACTAGACAAAGTAAAACAACTGAAAACAAGTGAACCCCAAAAAGTTAGAAGCTATTAGCTCTGTCAAGTGTTCAGTCCACCAATTTGGCCTTGACTCAATGCCCTGCTAACTTTGGAGACAAGCTTTTCATATACAGAGTTAACTACATCTATGAAATGGATTGGCACAAAATAGTGTACAGATATTTGTGGTTCCCTCTAGATTAATTTTCATGACTTTTGGTGGTACAATCATTTCTACCACCTTTCCTCTGCCACCATGAGATATGCCTGTATGGTTCTGAGTTTTAATAATTCTGGTAATCCCTTTGAAAAACAATGACACTCCCAACTGCCTCAGTTGTTGCCTACTTTTTATTTAAGTTCATTTCGCATTTTATATTAGCATGATAACAAAACAGAACTAAAGTCTCACTGAGCTACTGAGTAGATTAATTTAAAGCATCTTAAGATCCCAAAACAACAAATGTGTAGGTTGGCGTAAAACTTTATGATAATTGGTGGTCAAGGAACTCAATTTCACTTGGCTTTAGTGGGAGGTTGGGCATAATTACATACTCAGTAAAATAAATAAATAAAAATTACAATAGCAATTTGCAAGCCTTGCAGAGGCTAACCTGAGGGAGCAAGATAAAAAATGAAGCTTCATATCTGTAACCCAAGAGAATCTGTCCTGATTTTCTGAGACCTTTGATCTGGGATTACACAGGGACTGCTGAGGAGAGAGCTCAGTGTTTGGCCTGGGAGAGCTGGTGATGCAGCCTGAGGTGTTCCAGGCCTCTGAAGTCAACGCTGCTAAATCTACTGAAACACATCACATTTAAATGCCCAAAATATTCAGAAATCTGTTTTGGTCTGCTTTGACTTATCAGAAACATATAAATTTTGTAGATCATTGGGTGAACTATCTAAACATTTAGGTAAAGAATCATTAATTGATTACTGATCATTGCCTCCTCCATGGAGATTATGTTTTCAGCAGTCTTTGTTTTTTAGCCAAATTACACACACACACACACACACACACACACACACACACACACACACACACACACAAAAAAAAAACTAATTCGTGCCAAGCCTGGTAGATTGATGGGACATGGACCAATGAATACCCCATGAAATAAATATATGATTAAAATCATGTTAATATCATGTCACCATCATATATCACATATCAGAAAACAGACATATTGAAAATGATGACTGACATCAGTTTCAAGACTGACATCTATGATCATATGACATACATGTTTTTTAGATTTGGTAGAGAAATGCTCTCCACTGAGAGTCATCCTAGTGTTAAAATTTAAATCAGGATCAAATTTGTAATAAAAAGGAAAATTTAAAAAAGTGATGTTCTAATAGAATCAGCGCTGGGGGTGGTGGGGAGTGGTGGTGGATTGCATTGGATAGAGCTCTCGTTCTCACACAGCCTCTGGCATAACAGTACTGTACTTTAAGAAGATGTCACCTCCCCTCAAAACAAAGGCGTTACACGAACAATTGCACAATATGTGTGTTGCCCAGCTTGCCTAAGGTGTTTGGACTGACAGGTGAGATGCCTTCTGGGTTCACCTTACATTACTGCACTCACCATCCTTGGCAAGCCAAACATTTCTGAAGGAAAACCATTTCCTTTTTTTTTTATATATATATATTATTTTTTGGGCATTTCTTGCCTTTAATCAGAGAGACAGGAAACAGTGAGGAGAGTGGGGGAGAGACACACAGGAAAGTTTGCCTCAGTCAGGATTCGAACCGGAAAACAACTGCAAAGCATATATACACCAATGTGGCACGCGTCAACTATACAGCTATCCAGGTGCCTCAGAAAAACCATTTCTAATGCAAATAAACGTGTATATGTTTTCTATATCTTCGCCATTTTCGTCTCAATTAGCCTCAAATGAACCTACAGTTGATCCCGTTGTACCTAAATGTTTTTTTTTCTGCCTCCTCTTTCCTCTTTCCCCATCAAAAAGCTTTGAATCAATTTCATGCCCTACAAATGCTGTTTACCCTCTTGGGTGTGAAACATCTGCTGCTAGCTCCCACTGGTTTCTTGAGCTTTCCTTGCTTTCTCTCTCTGTCTCTCTCTCTCTCTCTCTCTCTCAGTGGCTCTCAGAAGGCCTGTGCAGAAATGGTCAACTGTGCATTAATGTGCATTTAGAATGAGTAGGTTTGACATATTCATTTCCTATATTCATCAATGAGAGATACAGTCTGATACATTACAGTCTGTTGTCAAGTCTTCTCACAGGGCAGCGTGTTTTCTGCTGCAATTTGTTCTTTGAATTCAGTGTTTCCTTAGCATCTGCTATAAGTCTTGAAGTTTAAACTTGCTGAAAACATGGTGACTTTACACTCAATAAAAAAAATATCCACCATCTGGAAAAGCCTTTTATGAAACATTGAAATATAAGTTGTGTTTATGAACATTTAATAAGTGCATTCTCCCCTTCTTGTTAAATTTTCTTTACAGATTCTGTCAGATTTAGAGTGATTCTAAAAAGCCTATAATTACTGATACACCCTAGGGTTTCAATGCGGTGCCATGCTACCTGAAAAGCAACTACTAATATCAGAGTGCAGTCTTCAGAGATTTGCACATCTATAGTAGACAGCTTTAACATCAAATAGTCTATACTGACATAGCAAGACTGGTGTTATTTGCAGTTAAGCCCCATGTTGCTGGAACTCAAAGTTATGCTGTATATTTTTGTTACTGTATTTTGTTACCTCATTGACTCCCAGGGAGAAATTGAGTTTGATTATAGGTACACAAGTCAGGAGTAGAAATATAAACACAAGTTTCTGTAGCACGATAACAGCACAAAATAGGTGTATGAATGAATCAATATTGAAAAGTCTGATGTCCACAAGCAGGAATGACTTCCTTTAACGTTCAGTTGTGCATCCTGATAAAATCCTGGACCCTGTGGTGAGCAATAACGACTATAATTGAGTCCTACTAGGCTACCCCAGACACAAACTCTTTGAGTTGCTTTCTTTATGAACGAATCTACCGTGTTTAGCCAGCACGTCATAGAAGTGGTTAGAGACAAGGTCCAAACTTACCTTTTTAAATTTTAATAGCATCTGTGATGTGATCTTTAGTACTCCATTTACACCTTACATACTGTAAATATCCAGATAACAGATACTGATCTATACAAAAATAAAAAGGATAAAGGATTATATAATAATGGGATTAATACAGTATTAAGAGCCAAAGGCACCATCAAGTCATCTAACTCCACCGCTTTTTCCTGCTGACTAAACCAAGGCTGACAAAAGTTACAGGCAGTAGCATTACCATAAGCTAGCTAACTGCTATTCATACTTGGATACAATCATGATGTGCATCCCAGTGAAGAAATTGTAGAAAATGAAGAAAGTGTGTTTTAATGGCATGCAAAGATCATGTGCTAATAGGGGGTTTAAAAAGTGGCCCCTTGTTTGTTTCCAGTCTTCCTAGTTCATGGAAATCTCTTGACATGCTGAAAAGGAGAAGATTTCAATTCACTTTCAATGTTTTTCTAAGACCGTGACAAGGAAATGTCACTCTCTTTTTTCACTGAGACCTGACCTTTTCTGCTCCCAGACAGTCTCTCCACTCTGAGTTTTCAATTACCTCACCTGGGGATTACTGAGGTTTCAAACCCACAAGATAAATATTACCACAGTTAGTACAGTCACTCCATACAGGAAGGTAACAGCAACCAGGTTGTTATTACAAGTCTGTTCCAGACCTTGTGTTGTATTATCGTTTCAACAGAAAACATGATGTAGAAAGAGATTTAAGATGCATTGGTTTGATTACTTTATATCGATTTCATGGATATGTAGTATAGTACACAATGTTCAGGACTGACCATCATACACATGGGGCCACTCATACTCACACAGATTGTCAAACTCAGACTGTCACACTTTGATCAGTCAAAGCTGAAAGTTGTCTCAACACCATCATACTGAGATGCCCAATGTCGTTTTCAGCTATTACTTGTCAGATTCTGCTACACTTGCTGCACCTGGGCTCTGTCCATAATAACTGTACGGTATGAGCCTCCCCTTTAATTTTTCACCTTTAGTTAGTTTTTTTTAGTATCAGCTTCACCCACATTTCCTTACTTTGTCTGCTTTGCAGTTTGCTTAGGTTGTACTTAACCATTACTTTATAGCATTTCTAGACATTCAATGAATGAACCAATTATACAAAACAAATTATTATTACCACAATTAGTACAGCCACTCCATACAGGGAGGTAACAGCAACCAGGCTGCTGTTACTTCCCTGTAACAGCAACCCTGCAAACTGCAAATGAATAAACACTGCCGTGTTTATTCATTTAAATGTCTTCAACTCTGCACTGATCCTTGTGTCTGACTTTTATCATTTGTTCTATGTAAACTCTGTGTAAATTGTGTGTGAATTTAATGTCCAAGTCACACTTTTTTCTCAGTGACAGACTGTAGACTTAGTTCCATGCAGTTATTCTACATTATTCATTGTGAAAAATGGTCAAAATCACAGTTGCTACTGTTCTGCAATCATAGAGGACTTAACTGACATTTTCAGCATGAAAAATAGTAAAAAAATAGTATTCAATGAAGCACTGATATTTAATCTTCAAATAAATATTTGATGAAAAAAAGTGTAATCCCAGCAATCACTGAAATACAGGGGATAATACTCTTATCTAGTAGATTATGGTCAGACTGTAGGTGTTGCTGCCACATGCTAAAGTGGGTTTCCATCGGTTAAACATGTATCTAATGTAAATAACATTACCTAAATCAAAACATTATAAATGGGAGGTATGTGTATTATCCTACCATTTGCATTAAGAGGAATTTTTCCTCTGAACTTTTAAGATTTAATTATGTGTCCAGTATCACGTTGTTGTTACTGATATATTTTTAAAAATGAATAAAATGTTTGTTACAGAATGCTTACTGTGTTGCTGTGAGTGTTGTGTTGCTACATCTAAGGTGGGCTGTTTCAGTTAACCCTTACTTGTGCCGTAAACGGGTCACCACTCTGGGGAGGTGATTATTCTCTACCCTGGTTAATGGTCCTTACTGACGGCACTTAATGAAAATTAATGACCAGGTTTAGGACGCTGTGCTCACAAATAGGGCAGCAACTGTATTTTCACTCGCTTTAAGGTCCCACATTCAGAGACCAACCACAGGATGAATTTAGACAGATATATTGTAGGCGGTAGGGTTACAACAAAATCTTACTAAGTTTGCAGTCTGTGCCACTGTGTCCCTATGCAGAATAAACGCTCAAAAATAAATCAAACCTCCCTGCGGTAATACCCCAAATTTACTTGATGAAATGAACTCCTGGATGTATTTCTGTCTAATAATAACAAATTTCAGATCCTGGCCAAGCCTCTGATGAACTACTTTGGCAGTGTTCTTGCTTCATCATCCACTCGTTGGTCGGCCCAGCTGGCTGCAGCGAGAGAGCAACACTCACTAGAGGAGATCAGCCTCAGACTTAAGCCCGTGAGAATCCCATTAATGAGTATTAATGCATGTCTTGGAAATGCCACAACATGGATCGGATCTACAGCCTCTTAACCTCACTCAGTCTCAAAGATTAGTTCTTACTGGATTTATAGGTAGATGCATTTTACTCACTGTCTCTGAGACTTCAGTGCGCTGCATTTACTGCACGCAGGTCTAATACTCTTGCAGCTGATACAAAACCGGGCAGTTAGCACAATATGTGTGTATATATATATATATATATATATGATATTATATTCATCAATATTCATCAAATTATTGAATGTTATACATTACCATAATAAGTAATAGAATTTAATTCAAATTAAATGCACCTTTGGACACCACAGCGTTACCAGGGACCAAAAACCAAAATGTTTATAGAGTGTAATAAAATCCTAACAATTTGGAAACTTGACAAATAATTACTTTAATAGCTACAGCTAGAATTACCTTATCAAATGTTATTGAGGAATGAAGGATTTGTATCTCAGCAGCTAGTGTTAGTGACATTCACTTTTGTACAACTAGACCAAAATATGGCATTAAAAGACATTTGTTCAACAAATATTATAGATAACAACTCATGACATCTAATTTAATTTAATCCATTTTAACTATGTACATGTGGATAATTGTGTCTGTGTGACAATAGATTAGACAATTGTTTCCAATTTAAAATGGCAGCTTCAACCACATGGATCAGAACAAAGAAACATTAGACAGGATGGCAGATTCAAAGATGGCTTTGCTGTGAGATCAAGATGCTAGGTTTAGAGAACTGAGTTGCATGTAAGACAGTTACTGAACACTGTATACTGACATCTACAATCCTGTGAACAAGCTAAGATCAATTAAGTACATCAAATAATTATATATATATATACATGTAATAAGACAACAGTTATGTGATTAGCAGTTTTGCACTACACTGCCCAGTTGTTTTACGAAGTCCATGGAGGGAGGGTCCATGGAGAAAAGTGGACCTTTCAAATGTGCTATTCATCAAGTCTGATAAACTGGTGAGGATTCTTCAGGCGTAAACTTGTTTGGTTTCTGACATTGGACAAGAGATCTTTGGTCACTCCTTTTGTTTTCTTTGGTCCAGAGTTAGTTCCTTGTTCCTGACTCCACGTTCTGGCTCCTCACTCTTGTTGATTCATCTGAAAGACTTTGTCATAACAACTGATGTTGGCTTAATTTAAGTGGGAGTCCAGAAATTCAGCGCACATGCAGAAGAGATATACAGGAAGAGTGCACCCTGACCCTGTGGCACAGTAGTGGCAAGAGCTTGTGTGGAGAAGCAGAGTGAAGAGAAGAGAATGAACAAAAGGTGAGCTGGGTTTATCGTCCTTGTGACTGCATGGGGCCTTGTTCATGTAGTGATGTAGTGGACAGCTGCGGCTGGTTCCTGTTGCCGTGGACCAGTTTCACATCTAGGTAGGTAAAGGTGAAGGACCTTGGGAGACTAAACTCGATGCCACTTCTCGTGTCTCATCCACCATTCTGGACAAAGAGTTGGATGGTTGCCTGTAGAATGATGGTGGTTGTTTACCTACAGGTCAGATTGTTGTCCATGGTAATTAGATTTTATAAGCGTGGATGGATGACTGTATCCCTCTCTAGGGGCATAGTAGTTAGTTATCCCACAGGTAGAGCACTGCAATCTATTTTAACATCTAGTATGTGAATTGGAAATCCCCAAATGTTATAAATGAACATAAGGTGATTCAACTTTGGAAGTAAAGTCTGAACAACAGCTCACTGGAAAGGTCTTTAATTGGAATATTTTGTGCAGAAACCCTTGGATTAGTGAGGTGAAATCCTTACTTTGTATCATTAATCAAAACATATTACTGTATAATAGCTCTTGATTTAGAAAGAAATATTTTTGTTGTAGTTTGCAACAAACCTAAATAATGGATGTTGCATTAAAACAACAACAATAGAATCTGAAGCCAAATTTGGCCAGCACAGCTACATTCAGAGAGCATTTTGGGGCTCTTTTTATTTGACTTTATGATACAATAACTATGTAATGTCTCACCTGGCTATTGATATGATTTTATGTTGGCAGGCAATAGTTAAAAATATACACTGTTGTTGTAGTTATGTGTCTTTGCTTGTTTCATAAAATATAGGATCCAACATCCTGAGCTGGATCAGCCTTTTATAAAAGTAGATGGAGCAATTCCTCTCTCCTCTGTGTTCCAGCTATTTCTGCATTTAAAAAAAAACCACACTAATCGTTTTCAGAGGGGCACAGCAACACTGATTTGTCCACGTTTCACTTTAATGCACATCTGATTAGATGTCGATGACTGGTGGAGGAATGATTCATCTCACCAAAACAAAACAGTACACTTTACTCCAAAGAGCACAGTTTATTTAAAGGTTCAAAATGTACTTGTTACAGCTCGGACCTGGGGGGCAAACATTGTGTTTATCATCACCCCTTTTTGCAGTCTAGCACATTCTTCATAGCACTTCGTTTCTGGACGATCGTTGCTAACATGCGCTTTTACTAAAGCAGTCAGTGTGTTGTTCTTTTAATTATGATTGATTTTTTTTTGTTGTGCATTTAAAACACTGCATAAGTGATTTAACAAATCTACCTAACATGCATATCATTAAGCATTCCCTAAAGTTTTCCTGTTTTGCAGCGTCAGAGGGGCCTTGGCAAATTGTGCAGAATCAGTGAATATTTAGTCAAAAGGACACAGAGAGAAAAAAAAATGTGTCACATTCAGCAAGATAAAGATTTTCATTCATATACAGTAGATGCAAGCATGAGGGCATGAAGTATGCATAGTGCACATAGATAGCATGGTTGTATATGTGAAATATGAAGGTGAGAAGCTTGTTTGCATTTAGATCTGTGTATACAGCGTTTGTGTTCACACGTATGTCTGTCTGTAGAATTACAGTGTCTTTGTGAAATAACAGATATCTATGTGTGTCTGGTTTGTACTCTTGCTATTCCAGGCAAGATATTAACAGTCAATAGTTGTGCGAGGCATCTGAAACCATTGCAATTTATAGGCCTTGTTTCTGCTGATACAGCCCGGCTGTCAAAATCATCAGCGTGTGCACACAAACACCGGTCCTTCTGGAGGCACGGAAACGCATACAGAGCAGAGACACACCACACACCCCGAGAACGAGAGGAGGAGGGGGGAAGAAATTGAATCTCTCCTTCTTTCTCTTTTCTCTCTAGCTGTTTATCTTTTCCCTGCCTCTTCCACCCCTCAATACTCCACGCCATTCACAGATTATCTTGTTTTCCCCTCTTGTTCCGCAGTGGCAAACACCCCCCATCAGGCTGGGATTTGTGTGGAAAGCTGTCATTCAAAACCCTTCAGCTTTGTTTTTACAAATAATCTATAGCATTAAAAAAGGGGAAAAAAACTGCTGATGCTATTATACATTCAAGCTGTGTGGCACCAGTCAAGCGTACAAGCGACAAAATCTATTTTTGGAGAAATCTATTTTAATGATAGGTGATATTATTCAAGCAATGGCAGCACGTGAAGCAGTTTATTCCAAGCTGCAAGTTTCTTGCATCAGGAAAAGTCCCTATTTCTGTCACACTGACATGTCTGAATTTCACAGTTAATAATGTTTTTACCTTCTCTGTCACATTTTGTGCTGATATTAATGACACTTTTGGTATTTTGGCCACCACATACACATCAACTTTACTCTCTACATCTATAAATTACATGTTTCAACTGACCCGGTAAATGTGCCAAAACCCTGTGGAGATAGATTGGGAGGGGTCAGAGATTTCAAAGCTATCAAGGACTGATAAGTCAAACAGATACACCCCACAGTGGTTCCTCCGGTGGCCCAATCTAACATACCTGTTTGCATCAAGCTATGCTGTCAATAGCACACAGTGATTTGATCTCCTCTGGGTCCTGTGATAATTACACTGCTAGAGCATCAATGAGGATTTATTGGTGTTCACTCCACAGTGTATAAAAGAGCCTGGCTTTAATCTTTGTAGGGTGAGAGCCTTCGACTTGTTAGCAATGTGTGAAAAGCCCCATCGCTTCTTTATCCTTGACTAATCATTAGTGGAAATTAGCGTGGACATGGATGGAGTGAGTGTGGATGCTGCATGAAGACAAATGCTAAAAGTGAACAGTGCTTACAATTTATGTGGTCGTAACAAATGGCCCACATACGACCATGAGAAGACAAGGACAAGGCAAGTTGAGCCAATGGATATGGAGGAGAAACATTTCCCTAATACTGAAGAAGTAATAGGCTGCAGTTTGAAAATGATTTTCATTATGTGTGTCTTGTGTGCATCATTCTATTGTCATTGTCTCTGTGTGTGTAATCTGTCTACAGCAACATTCAGGGACTAATGTCTACACAGGTTTTGGCTGCCGGGTGCATTTTTCAATGGTCTGCCTTATGTCAGAATAACATAACAAACCAGAAGCATCTACTATACAGCACCAGCAATGATGAAGTATGTTCAGAGGAATGAAATGTTTCATGTGGAGTCATCAGGAAGTGGTTGGGGTGAACGGCAGGCGTGCACAACTGTCACACCAGATATAGTGTGAGTCCCATCTGTGGTTAGGTTTAGGTATAATCTAGTTGCAATTACATGTTCAATTTCCAGTGATGGAAAATAATGAAAGAAGTTGGTTTTTTAACCTTATGTCGTGCCGCTCATTTGACCCATTTCTGGTTGGAGCACAACAGTCATTGACTTCCACTGAAACGTCAGTTGTCAGCCAGTTGTAAGTGTAAACAGCGATTAACATCTAAGATAATTTCTGCTGATGGCAAATAAACTTTGTGGTGTACAGCAGGTAGCTGACATGGATACTGTTCCCGACACTGTGTTGGAGTCTCTCTCGCTCTCTTTCCCCCACATAAACGTCACACCGTGTTCTACAGTCATTCACGTTAAGCTATACAGATAGATCTGGCAGTTTGTGTAGTGTTAAGTTACTTCCCTGTTCTTGAATTTATTCAGAATTTTGCATGATAAACACGTACACACACATTCAGACTTGAGGATTTGCTTTCTCTCCACACACACACACACACACACACACACACACACTAATGTGCACACAGATGCACAGAAGTCTTACACATGATCTCTTGCTGCTAAAAAGAAGTTTATAGTTAGGGTATGCCTTTAATGTTACAGCTTTGAAGTTTCTGAAAACCATGCACATTGAATTTGTAATCCCTCAATCTTTTACAGCACTATAATATTTTTTGTATGATGTGACTGGGTTTAGAGACAGCCACCATGTATAATGGTGGTAATGGGCGATGGAGCTTCTTTTGGTTCATGTCACTTTATTTAAATGAAGCTTATGTTCCTTTACAGTTGTATCAATATGACACCCAGTCAGCATTGTCATAAAATGGCAGTTTTGTCCTTTGCCAGGGTACCTTGTGCTTTCATACTTCAAGCCTGTAGTTTTTACTTTATATTGAGTAAATAAGTTGAGTCAACACTTCAAATTTTACCAGAGTCTATACCTATCTATACTTGAGTGAAGAATGTGTGTACTTTTGACACCCGTACCAATTTCTAGGAGACAGGGTTCGATAGATAGATAGATAGATTTAGAAAGATTCACCCAGTGGATAAGGAACAAAAAAATGTTTGTTTGCTCCCATCATCTACTTTTTTGAGCTGATATAAGATTTGTCAATTTCTGCCTGAGCACATGTGAATCACACCATCATAAATAAATCACTTACATTGATTTATTTTTAAGTCTCTTGTCATGTACAATGCAGCTACATTAATACTGTTGCGCATCTGAGAGCAGTGACCCTCAGCTAAACAACAAATTCAGCCACTTTAATTATAATGTCTTGATGTCACAAGATTATGAGAGTGCATCAAATAAGAGCAAAAGCAGTGAATTGATTCAATTTTGCTGTAAAATGTGTTTTTCTAGTTGTACTTCTTCTCATCTCCTGAACTAATTGATGTGCTCTACAAGTGATAGAAAACATGTCAATCTGTGTGTAATGAAAAGAAACCTGGAACTTACCATTCAAGAATTTCATAATATAGTTGTACTGACTTACTTTAAAGGACTGAAATCAGTGTGTGCCACAGTGAGTCTTCATGTAATGTTATGTGAAAATGGTCAGACATAGTGACACATCTATAGATAATTATCATTTGACTTTACAGTTTCTCAGTTCTAGAGTCAGAAATTCTTGTTGTGGCTTTAGAGTCTGCAACCCCAGCTGTTTCATGATTCACACTTATGGCTCGTAATCAAATCATGTACAGATGCATCAATAAAAAAAAGTTCTGATAAACCCAGGCTGCCCAACACCAAAAGGCAGACAGAAAATAAACAGTAGGTCCACTACCTGAATGCTGATGTTGTTTGTCCACTTTAAACGAGCAACTGTTTTCCTACAAGTTCATTACATCAGTTGGAAAGGTGATGATACAGCTTGTTTTAAACAGATTGCTGGTTTAAGGTAAAGGTAATGGTTAGGCATGTGGAAAAGTTAAAGTAGCCTCCAGTGGATCCATGTAAGTCAATGAGTTTTCTTCTGAAGGATGCTCAATGGTGTGTGTTTCTGTCTGTGTGTGCATCTGTTTTGTGTATTCCCATCCCATCCAGATCCAGGTTACACAAGCCAGTACGTTGTGCCCTTGGCCTGAGCATGTGAACTCAGAGGTCCGAGGAAGGTGACTCCCACAGTGTGTAATTAAACAGCAAACTGCCTCACTAAACATGGATGCTGCCCTACTGAGTGCCTCCTCGCTCTGGCATCTGTGCCCAACACCAGACTGGCTTCCTTCTCCCATTTTTCACGGCGCTCCTCACACTGTCAAAGAAGTCAACGAGTAAGTGAGTGGGGGGAAAAGATGCTGTGTGGTGGCATCAGCGCGACAGGTTATAAGTCAGGAACTCTGGGAAACACAAAGGAAAGTTTGTTTTTCCTGAAGTAACAAAACTCAAAGTGCCACATTATACACTAGCTCCCAGAACACAGGAGTGCCAGTTATTAGATAGCAGCAAAGACTACACTTTGAAGATGAGTTTTATATATTCTTCAGGAAAAAATGTCATGAAATACCAAGGACAACAGCACTAAATAGGGAAGTGGTATTGCCTAAGTTCTCTTGGCTCTTTACCTTATAGTATTTGAGCTAAATGCCAACGTGTGTTTTATAGGCTATCTAGACATTTGGAAATTTGCACATACACAGTTTTTGTTTTCCTATATCAGAAAGCTATCAACAGCTTGCAAAAAGCAACATGTAGGCATTTGAACCTAGGCACTGGGGATTTTCATGAAAATGCTATCTGTGAATCACATCTATATCTTTGCATTTAGTCTTTGACAGTGATATAATGTCAGTAAACACCCTCATTCAGGTGCTTTTTAACTTGAAAGGGAAACAATATTAAAGTAGTTAAGAAAAAAACTGAGATATTCTACATTCACTGATGTTTAATTAACCTCCACAGGAATTGTCTTTGAAGTGGAGCCAGAAATCAGAGGTGTTGTACATGTCACATGTTACAAGCCCACAGTGCACATTTGAATACAACAAAAGGCCACACTGCAACTTCAAAATCAAATACTCTCCCTGCTCCACGACAAGTAATGAATCCTTATATTTGTGTGGTTTTGAAAATGATTCGGTGCATTGGTGTTTAACCACGGTCACCCGTATGAAATAGCCTGAGACCATCTGCGATTTATGATTCGCTCCCAGCCTCTGGCAAGCCAGGCTGAATAATTTACATTGTGCTGAGGCCTACGTGCCCAGAATTTCTGATGCCAAAAATAGAGGAATGAGGGGAGCTAGTTGAATTGAGGGGACAGAGTCAGACAAGCTACAGCTACTGTTGGAATGGGGCACAAAGTGGGTGTGTTGAGGGGAAAAAGGAGCGGGTGCCGTGCTGAGTAATTGGCCGAACATGCTGAGTCACGTGGATGCGTTCTTCAGAGCCTCACTAATCTGCGCGCCTCCAGCATGTCACAGTGACACTGTAAACACTATGTGCAGGAATCCTTTTTTTTTTCCTCTTCAGCACTAGAAAGAGACGCTTGTGCAGAGTCTGTGATCCCCGAGTCAACAATGAAGTTGATGGAAAGGATGAAAAAGACTTATTTCTCTTATTTCTCTTGAACTGTCAAATGCTTTTCATTTGTCGGAGATAAGAGCCAGAAATGGAAAACATCAGAAACATCAAACAAACAAATCAATCTATAGTGCATAAGCATTAGAATAGCAAATGCAGATTAAAAAGATACATGCTTTGAATGTTTCAGGAAATGAGTAAAATTTGTGTGTATTTGTGTGTGTATATGTTTGCAAAACACCCCCTCTCCTCACACACAAACCTCCTGGCTATAACCTTGGTTGGCTCTGACTCTCACAGGTGAATGCTCTTTAACAAAGGTGCAGCCCAACAGCGCTCAGTCCTCCCAAAGGCCCCCAAAAACTGCAAGATGGGGAGAAACCAAAAACATAACAATGACCCTGTTTTTTTTTTTTAATTTTTTTTTTTTGTTTTTTTTTTTTTTTTTTTTTAGTTTTTTTTTTTTTTTTTTAATAGCTATTGCATGTGTTCATTTTGCAAAGGTCACAATTAAAAGACTCATTAACATTGCTCGCATTAGAGAAAAAATAATGATGCAATATGTTAATGGAGAAATGATACCACCACAAAATGCTGTTTGTCACCAACACCATAAAATGTGTCCTTGAGGATGCTTTTCTTGTGTCTTTGAACACAAAAGTAGGCAAGCAAACAGCGATTGCGTCCAGTGATAATCTTCAACTTGTGCCAATCAGCCTGGCCTAATCACATTGGGGATTTAATGAAAGTGGAGGACCACAGGCAGCACAAAGTTAAACTGAAGCAGATAAGAAACTCCAGTGGCCTGTAATTGGACCTCATTGATCTGCTGGGTTTATAGATCCTTATCATCTCACATTATGTAAATTCTTCCGATCTCACAAGAGCATTAGCAGGCATCCCCTGTGACTTTACTTTTGACCCATATGGTTGTAATAGGTTCCCTTTATAAAAGACACAGTGGCACTAAAATCAATAATGTAAGACTGTATTTATTCCTGCTATTGCCAACATGAGATCATGTCATGGCAAAGGGAAGTTTGTCCTCTATATTCTCTAAGAAAGCTAACCCAAACTTTAATAGTTTGATTTGCACTCTTTTATCCCTCGTCATTGATTTCCTATGTTTTCTATCTTTTCCGAATAAAATTTAAATAATTTGTCTCGCATATCTGCTGAACTAAACTGAAACTCGCTGCCTAGCCATGTTCTACCCATGTGAGCTTATGTCCACAGAGACCCCGTGGGCAGTTGACAGATGGCAAGGCACTACCATACACAGATGCCTACCTCTTATCTCCCACATCTTTGCCAAGACAAAACACATGAAGCAGGCATGGAATCAAGCAGTCGGGAACAAAATCAGAGGGACAAACAGTGAGGAAAGAAAGGACGTTCTCTTATAACACAAAGACATAGAATGTCACATCAGCAAAATTATGTATCTCCACTGGTGTCGGTGTTAATGCAATTATTATACAAATTATTATACAGTTATGAAAATGTGAGCTATAAATGTTATGAACATGGAGTACCTGTGCAAAATTTAAAGCACTCTATGACTGTGTGTTACATTTTTGCATAGATGATGCAAGCAAAAGTTGTTGTCGTCAGCTATACCTCTCTGGTATTATTACTATTATTATTATCCATATCATCCAACTGTGCAACCTGTAGTTGAGTTATTACACAATCAGCCTTTCAGAGGGTTGAGAGACAGAAAATGTGATAATAACAGGATTTTTTTCCTCCAAGGATACTGGATGAGATAAAATAGATAGAATACTAGATATGATCAGGAAGATAAAATAGTCAATAACATTTTGAAAAGCTTTGAGTGATACCAAAGGGGATTGTTGTCAAAATGTAGCTCCATCTGCCCTTCAGTGGAGGAAAAAAAAATCAATAAAAACACTATGAAGATCTATTTAAGAAATTTAGAAACCAATGAGATTTCATGTGCCTTTGTTAGTTTAATTGTTAGATTACAAGGAAAAGCTAAGACACTACATCAATTCCAGACTAAGAGAAATTCAAAAAGAGCCAACTCCCACATAGGGAGAGTAAAGGACAGATAGGAAAAGCACAAATTATGTCAATGACATACAGTAATGTGATATAGAGGCAAAAAGAGGAAAAGAGAATAAGATAGAAGTGCTCAGTGCATCATGGGAGTTCCCTTAGCAGCCTCGGCCTGCAGCAGTGTTATTAAAGTATCGGTCAGTCTAACCACAGGCTTTATCAAAGAGGAACTTTTGAGCCTTTAAATGTAGAGTGGGTGTCTGTCTTCTCAAACAGAAACTGGGAGCTGGTTCCACAGAAAGAGCGCTGCCTCCCATTCTGAAGAATCAAGGAATCAGAAGTAAGCCTTCATTTTGAGAGCAGAGTGATCTATTGCCATGATAAGGCATTAAGAGCTCTTTAAGATACAACAGATCTTGGTCATTAAGGGCTTTGTACTTAAGGAGAAGCATTTTGAATTCTGTTCTGAATTTTACAGGGAGCCAGTATAAAGAAGTTAACAAAGTAGAAATATTTTCTGTGTATTGTTCCTGTCAAGTGCTCACACTGCAACATTTTAGATCTGATTTTTTACAGATTTATTGGGACATCCTGTGACAAATGCATGGGCTAAGTTTTCAACATCTTTTTGAGACAGGATGTATCTAATTTTCTACAATATTGCATCTGTGGAAGACGGCTGCTCTAGCAACTTGTTTTATATGTGAAGCAAAGAACTAAGCTTCCTGGTTTGAGATGTTTAGGGCCCAATACAATAACTTCAGTTTTGTCCAAGTTCAGAAGTAAAAAACTTATAAACAAACAAACAGTCAGGTAACACAGACTTCATACATAGATACCTATTCGCTATCTGTATATCAATGGATTTTTATGAAATGGTTCAAGATTATATTGCTTTAAGGATACATATGTAGAGTGAACAGTATTGGACCTAATACAGTACTTTGTGAAATGCCATGATTTACTTGAGTGTGCTTGGAGCAATCACAATCTATCTGATAATTATGACTGAAAGTAGTTTAGTGTTGTTCCTTTAATCCTGATGACAGGTTCTAGTCTGTAAAATAAGATTTATAAGTTTGTAAAACTTCTATATCAGCAGTAGGATTTTTAAGCAAGAGTTTAATTACCCCAGTCTTAAAAGCCAGCACTCTGCTAAAGGTAAATTGATCAGATTTAATAAAGAAGTGTTAATTAAAGCCCAAGCATCCTTGAACAATTGTTGAAGTCAGCTCACAGTTAGATCTAAAAAGGGACGAGCAGGCAAAATATAAATTAAGACTTACATAGGTCACTGGATGAGACAATATATCTGTCGTAGTTGTGGAAAGAAGAATGGAGGTGATAGATTCTGCCTGTAATAGTAACAACTTTATTTAGAAAGACACTTGTAAGGTCATTAGTACTAAGAGTTAAAGGAAGAGATCGCTCCATAGAACTATGACTGAAAAGAAACCTGAGATACTCATTCTTATTTTCTCTTATTAATGATATTGGCAATAACAATAATGAATGCTAGCATCATCAATGGTGTTTTACACCATCGGTGATGTTTAGTATTTGATTATCTTTCCAGGCAAGGCCAAATTCTTCTAGATAGGAGGAATAGCTGCTCTAAATGTGATGCTTTACCTTCTTTTTCACATGTAATGGTGTTGAGAGATACACACAGTGAAACTGCACCACTATCAACAAGAACATGCTCCCCATTGTATTGACACATGGTATTGAGAGTAAATAAGAATGGATCACCAGGTAGACACAAACACTGATGGAATTTTTTTCTTCCAAATACCCTGTAGCCCATTATTGTATAGTAAACTTGAATATTATTTAAGTAAGAGTCAGATTTAAGAGGGCTTGGGAGGAAAATTTCTACATCACATAGGTTTATTTACATTTACAGAAAAGCCAATTGCATTTAACATTTTTCTGTGTATGTGTATGTGAGTGTGAGTGTGATAGAGAGAGATAGAGAGAGAGAATAAGAGCAATGTTTTCAAATGACTTATAACTAAGTTTAACTTTGGGGTGGATTAATAAACTGGAGTGGAAAATTGCAGAACTGCCTCCCCCTCCACATCCTGTGCTTTGAGGAATGTGAGAATTAATATGAGTAGGGGGTGTTGATTCATTTATACTTGTTGCAGCCATATTAATGTGATGATCAGCTATCAAATCATTGTCCAACAGAAATATAGATGAGATTGATCTAATAGTCAATGGCCCACACCTATTGTCTTGTGCTTTTTATTTTATTCAGTTAGTATTTGTATAAATTTCATTATCTGTAATTACCTATTTTATTTTTTACTTTTGATTTAAATTACTTAAGTGGTTGGAGAACCATGTTGTATTGCAGCTCTGTTTCTTGGTCTCAATTCTGGTTTGTCCAAAACCTCAGCACACGTCAAATCATACCGTATGTATTTAACATATGTAGAAATAGAGAATGAGATATTCATTTCACACCAAACTAGGTGATTCCTCAATGTAGTCTCATCAGTGGCTAATGGAAAATAAAAAAGGAGGTGAAGACTTTTGGTAAATAAATAAATAATTCTTACAGTTCTTCTAACTTGATATTATTGAAAGAAGTAATCACATTACTATGAATTACTTAGTAATGCATTACTTACTGCCCAACACTATTAACAACAATGTGACAAAAAAAAAAAAATTACTATGGACTTGTGATGGATTAAACAACCCAAGCACATTTCCAGAGTCTGCTAATAGATTTTCTTTTTGTACAGAACTTAATGGAAAAGAATGGATATCTGAAATAGGAGCAGAAATATATTCATCTTTCTAAGCACGTATCACACCGTGGTTTGCAGCATATAAAGTATGACGATTGTAGTATCTGGGCTTAAACTTGCTGTCCAGCCCCTTTACACCATATGACAATAATGACATAGATATAGTGATGCTATTCTTCAACTGTGCAAGTAACACACATAGTTTTCGTTATCATGCTTGTTTAACATAATTTATACATGTTACATGTTTTTGGTATCATGTTCATCTAGCCTCAAATACCGAAGCTCCAACCTGAGCTGCAATGTGTGGAACACAGTTCTCCAGATTGGAGCCCAGCTTGGGGTAAAGGTTAATGGAAGCAACCTGCAAAACAGAGATTTACAACTACCACATCTGCGATGGCAACCTTGGCATCATGACATTTTTTGTGTATTTTTTTGAAAAAAGCAAAGAAGAGCAAGCTAAGTCTTCATTTTCACGTGGCTCTGTGTTTACCGTATGAAGCTGTCCCTGGATATTTGCTCCATGATTCACATTCATAGGTGAACTCGAGAAACTCAATGTTAGGTTGAAAATTGCCTTGAGGCAGGTTAGGATTATTCTGCCAGGCTTAAGATCAGAGGAAATGGAAAAAGAAAAGTACACTAGAGAGAACAAGTCCCGGTCTAATGTGAACATGGGAAGGACAGAACGGAGCTGTCTCTCACACTGGAGATTGCCTGAAAATATCTTCTGCTGTCAGAATTGCTAAGACAGAGCACATACAGCAGGAGAGGCCATACATTCACTGCTACAGTTTGGTCATCGAACAGATCCACAGTCTGTTCATCCATCTTTATACGTATATCGTATCCATAGCATTCTTTTATACAGTATCTCAATTATTCTCTCGAAATCCCAAGAAAACAATAACATCTATCATAGAAGTTTTATTTATCAAAACAATTCTTTGTCAGGGACAGTAAGCAGGACGGATGTGTGCCCACTTTGCTGTTTCTTTGTTTGGTTCCCAGCAGTTTTTCTTTATAAGCTTATGAATCACTTTCAGGCAGTTGAGATTTCTTTCATTTCGAGTCACTGAGTCATGCATTCAGACATTTATTAGATTTTTAATGAATGCTGTTTCCTTTGTTAATTCTCACAAGAATCCATACAGTATTTATATGCATCAGTATGGGAACACTGCACACTGTTGCCATTTCATTTGCATTGTGTTATGTTTTGCATTCTCCACTTAATTTCTCACTGTGTGGACTTTTTACGTGTGTAATGGCAGCTTCACAAATCACAATAAATAGTTGAACACTCGAATGATGTTTGTTTCATTTGATCTCTGAATAGACTAAAAAAAGTGTTGTTGAAATCACTGAAGGCCTTAACATTTTCAACCTGAGGGATTGTTCAACATATGAATACTGCCAAGCAACAAACACACTTTCCTATTAAGGGAAGAGTGGTTTGATAAATATTATCTTTCAAACTAACAGATTTTTCTGTTCAAGGACTCTAACTATTTTTTCTTTTCACTTTTATTTTACTTCTTCTTCTTCTTTTTGTGATGATGAATACCATATCTGATACACACTTAAACCAACAAGCAGATGCAATTCATTGGTTGTGTAAAAACAGTGAGGATAAACATATACAGTTATATATTTCCTGAGATGAGAATTCATGGCTGTAGCTTGTGGGCTGGCACTGTCTGTATCTCCATAACTTCACAGGGTATTAATTGTTTCAGCGCTGTCAGCAGAATGGCCTCTGCTTGTTGAACCAAATCCAGAAGTAAAGTCATCAGCCAAATTGCATGGGAGCAGAGGCTGAGCTACAGTGTAAGATGCTGAATTTTAAGATGGTATTGGAGGATGTCCGGCACCATTTTGAAAAAAAAAAATGGTGCTTTGGAAACAGGTAACACTTAGCAGATGAGTGGGTGATTAATATCACAATACACAGTGCAGGATTACTGTAAAGACTCGAATGGTGAAGCCTTTATTGACATTCATGTAACAGACACTCTTATCAACACGGATCCATAATACTACTTAGTATTTTAACACATTATACCATGAGATCTAGAGAACAGGGGCTTTTCGGTGGCAGTGAGTGATTAGCTGAGCATGAGTGCAAGAGGTGCTGCGGGGAATAAACTCCTGCACTAGATTAAAAAAGCCTCTGGGAAAGATTTTCAATTAAACAGCCCTACTTTTCACAGCGAATAGCAACAGTAGTCAAAATTTGTGGCATTTAATTTTTTTTTTTTTCCACTGGGCTTGATTCAAAATGTGGCTATTTTTATTTCAAAAAATGGAATTTAAAACTACTATACAGTATTTTTTGGTGATTTTATACAATGTATATGGTAGCATTGTGTCTTCAGAATGGGTTAGTGCAGGCAGAGAAAAATCAGCACCTGGACAGTTCCAGGAATCAGTACCCTCAGCCTTCAGACACTCAAATATAACATTTCAGCACCATGGACAGTGGCATGTTATTGGTTCACAGTAGGTGGTTAAAGCTGCTTTCACAATGGATCTCACATGCTCACACACACAACGGTTTGTGTGTACAGGCGACTTGTGAGGACCCTGATCAGAATACTCATTCTCTCCTTTCCTCTTTTAACCATAACCTTTTAATCTTCAACTCTAAGCTTAACCTAGACCTCGTTTTTACATTAAATTTGAAGGTCCTAGTTACACACGAAGAGGTTTTAACACTTATAGTGGTCCTCACAGAAATAGGAGATCCCCTCCCCTCTCTCTCGCTCTCTCTCTCTCTCTCTCTCTCTCTCACACACACACACACACACACACACACACACACACACAGTTATGCAGGATGCATACTACTTAATCCCTTAGAAATCATGAACAAGTGTGATAGTTCTCCCTTTCGTCGAGCAAATAATGAAAGGGTTAAAATGAAGGAGACCTTTATAACATTTGGAAACCTTCCTTAAAATCGCGCCACCCTAACATTTAACTCCCGGGTCGCAGTCTCACCAGAAGAGGGCATTCCGATTCTGCCTGACAAAGTTGCTTTGACATGCAGACGTGATTAACAAAACAGCGTCACGCTTTATTTTCAAACCCCGAGCTGCAACCACAGTGAAATGAACATTTGGACTGAAAGGTGGATTTTTTTTTTGTTGGTGGTGGTGTCTTTACATGTGACTGATACGCGTCTGTTCCGCTGCCAGCGTTTCGCAGAGACTTGTGGATAAACCTACCGTTACTTCCCCTCTGTGCGCCATGCGCGGATCATACTGAACATCCTGTAGAATAGAGACGGCGGGGAGAGGAATCTAACGGATGCTTGACTCCTTTTTTGTGTGTGTGTGTGGAAAAAATTACATATTTATTCTGCTTCGTGTTGCTGTATTTGTGAAGTTTGGTGCGAGGATTTTCGCGGAATCTTTATGCGCATGCAGTAAGACTGACATGAATTACTTGGATGTGGTTTCGTTATTGTCTGCACCTACTGCAGTACTCTTTTTGCTGTAACTTGAAAAAAAAAAAAACACCACACACCACACATACCGAGAGAAGAACGATTCTTTTGAAGCGAAGACGTGGAAAGGGAGTACTGAGCTGGATTTCTTTCTTCTTCGTTTTCTCTCCCTCCTTATTTATCTGGAAGTGGAAGTAAATGACATTCGCCCCGGTTCAGTTGTACGGTTATACATGCAGAACTAAACCGGATAACACACCCAGGTCCGGAAGAGTAGAGGGCAGGTGCGCTTTGGAGTCGGCGGCTGCGCGGAGAGACCGGGCTAGTGGATTAGGACGGTACCTGTCTGTGGAGAGCGCGTCATGCGGACTCGGATGTCGCGCACCAGAAGCCATTAAAACCTGTAGGCTGGAGCTGACAGATACGCGGATATGGGTAAGTTCTGTTCTTGTTTCCATTATTGTTATTTTTTATTTTTTTATTCATGATAGCGTTGTTTGTTGGGAAAAAAAATATTATCCAGTTGTCCTCTTTTCATATAATACAACCATGCTTAAAATGGCTTGACTCCGAGTAGAATCTGATCCGGATCAGATTTTTTATTAATGGTGATATTCTCAAAACGCACTGCTGCAGCATCTAATCTGATGTTTTCCGATGGCTTTTGTGAAGTGGCTCGGGAAGACTGAGGAATGTGGCTGAATCCTGTGCTGTAGCTTGTTAGTCGCAGAGCTGCAATATGTTTTTTTTTTCCCACCATTTCCCGACGGTATGAATTATTAGCCACTCATTTTGCATTTTTGCCGAGACCGTGCGCTTTAAAGAATTCATCCAAAAATGGCAAGCAAATCAAACAAGCCTGTTTGTCCAAGTGACTATCCTTTTTTCCCTTGACTAGTTAGAGTGGCTGGCTCATTGACATGGACTGGAATGCTAATCACGGTAAATGTTGGAAGCCAGTCAACTTTATAAAGCGTGGTTCTGCATAATTCATTGATTGTCCTTAATCTGTACGCACGATGCCTATTGTCCAGTTAGTGCAGTGCAAACGCCTCCCCAAAACTCTTTTGGAGGCTGAGGGCACCGGCGAATGCACGTTTATTTTTGTTTATTCAATTTTAATTATTTATTTTTTGCCAAGCAGACTGATTCTCATTCAATAAAAGCCGTGGTTTTCTGCACCTGCTATTAACAGAGACTTTCCAAATGTTGGATAAAGCTGGGCATCCATGTTTCACTACTCAGTGTGTGTGTGTGTGTGTGTGTGTGTGCGCGCGCGCGCGCGTGCGCGCGTGCGTGCACACTCTTCCAATAACACACGATCATATTTCTGTTACTGCGCGCGTTCATGTGTTTTTCTCCTCTTATTCCCATGTATGTGTGATTATAATTTACCATCCCTCACTGTTCTGTTTCCCTTATATATGCAGTTACACATTCATCACCACCCTCCACCTTCCTGGCTCCTTCTTTCACTCTTGGTATTTAACTGTGTGCCGCTTTGGTCTGATTTTACCATATTTCTTCCAAACTACTAAATATCCTGGGCCGCGTCCACCTCCGTCCTCCTGCATCCTCCTGGTTTGATATTATTGTCTGAGGAAGCCTAATCTCCTCAGCCACTCTTAACTGGTATACAGATGGCCAAGTTCACTGGTGGTGCTGTGCCATTAATTGTAAGGCCGCATGATATATCGACCCACAGTGGGTTACTGCACCACATCAATATAAGCTACAACAGCACACAAAGCCCTACAGTACATAGTGTAGGAGCATAGAAGCTGTTTATGTGTGCTGTAATGCAACCATATATGGTTAATCATAGAAGTCTGGTTTATGGGCTGTGCCTTAATTTAATATAAGTGCATGTCAAAAAAAAAAAAAAAAAAGAAAACAAATACTTGAAGTGCAGTGATTTTGACTGTGAGCGTGCTTCCACACATACATGTCCACAGAAACATTTGTGTCCAGGTGCACAAACCAAGGCTCAAGAATCTCAACTTTTCTCAAGCGTATAGCTTCATGCTGTTGCCCACAATTATTTGATGATTACATGGCGCTGTAGTCTCAGTTATCCACCAGTGTAGCTGACTGTGATGCTCTTCATTAACAGCATGCAATGCACTTATGTTTCATGGACCATATCATTAGAGATCTGCTTTGCAGAGAAGAGAGAACAGTAGGGTAGGGACAGTAAAAACCACAGCCGGATATGCTACTGCAGTGCTTTTAAGATTTAAGATTTAGACTTAGATGACATCTCACATACCTTACCTACATCTAAGATAAATCTCACTGTGGGAAAAAAGTGTGACCACCTGTCTGGGTAATAAGAAATAAAACAGATGCAGTCTTAATTTGTTAAAATTAAAGGAGAGTCACAGCAGCTTTTCTTGCTCATCAGTCTAAAATAAAAAAGGCAACAGATGACCTTCTGCTTGCCCATCAGCTTTCAAGAAGCAGCTTCCATGGAATTCCAGTGAAAACAGGTAATGAGAAGGGATCAACAGGGCCTTTGAGGGCAATATTTGGGCATTTGTGATTCACATTTGCTTATTTGTAAAGTAAAAGTCAATTCACTTGTGAGCTGAGGAGCCAGCATCCATTACCTACTTTATCATTTTCAGGACCTCAATGCATCAAGCAATAAGCTGAGTACACACTGGGAAGGTTCCCTAGTAAGTCTCGGTTACTTACCTTGAATGTTTCTGCACCATTTTGTTGTTGGTCACTGAGAAACACAATCACAGATCTGGATGCATTTTTTTGCCTTGTATCTAAGCTATTGGATGATATGGTAGAATAAAAAGAACACAACCTAAACATATAAAGCTACATCCCAGTTTGTGTCAAATTCACTATGTGTTTGTGTCAGACACTTAGAAGAGAATTTTCCTCCTGTAATGTTTCATTTAAAAATAATGACAAACAGGAAGAAAGCTGTCCCCTGGTGAATGTTTGTTTACTTGCACATTTACATTATATTCTCCTAACAAATTTGTATACACAGCAATATAATTTTTAAAACAGTATGGTGTGTTTGTCACAGTAACCATAATGAAAAGTACTGTATTGATATAGTCAGATACTTATGTCACTGCAGCACAGTAAAAGTTGGCAGCTGATTGGTTAGGAGTTCATACCAAGCCTGTAATATATGCCTCTTGCTTTGAAGCTGAAAATTGTTGTTTTTTTGTGTTGTAACACAAACATGCATAGTCAAGACTTCAGTGTTTTGTCTATATGTATCCTTCCCCCACAAAGTCAAAAGTTTGGTAGAGACACCTTTTGCTGCAGTTACGGCTACAAGTCTTTTTTAGTATGCTTCCATTAACTTAGCACATTTAACTACTAGGATATTTAATGCGTTCTTCAACAGCAAAACTGTTACAGCTCCTGTATGGGAATCATACCACAGATTCCCACATCGGACTGAGCTCTGGGATTTCAATTGGATATTTCAACATATTTAAATATTTTCCTTTAAACAACTCCGGTGTAGCTTTATGAGGGTGTTCATGGTCTTCAGGCCTCATTCACAAACTGTGTACCCACAAATCTGAACTTGAATTTACTTGTACTGCAAGCAAATATAGAACTACTTCAGAAAATGATGATGGTCCAACTCCATTACAAAATATAAACAAGCACCTTTCATCTAAATGCATTAAAACCGCATTAAAAAGCCTTTAATAAACAACAACATTCAAAACTGTTTACATTTAATTTATTTAATATCTTAATTAACCATGAAATCGATGCCTTTTCATCCTCATCAGTTACTGTCAATTGTACAACTGTCTCATCGTACAATTATGAAATAAATTACCCGTGGGTGAAAGTCCTTCCTGTATGCCATCATTTTCACCCACACTTCTTGGAAGTATCCCACTTCATGGATGTCTGTCACGTTGTGGGCTGAGCAATGAGGTGAAACTTATCCTCCACTTGTTTTATTCTTTAATATTCTGTTATTTATTTATTTTTCACACCCCTGCTAACATGAAAGATTTAATTCCTGAGTCACTAGTGATGTATGGGTCACAGTTCTTTAAACAGATGCACCAAACATCCTGATGAGTATCAATGACTTGAACTTAACTTGCAAAGATATGAGCAAATCAATGAACCACAACGTTTTTCCTGTCCTGGACATTTATTACTATTCATCTTTTCCTCAATCTTGACCAGTTTTGTAATACCTAATGATGAAATGCCCTCAAATGACATGATGATGCCACCATTATGCTTCATTGTTGGAGTGGTGTTCTTAGGGTGAAGGGACATGTTGGCTCAATGGCTGAAAAGTTCAGTTTTAATTGCATTTGACCAGAGATCCCTCTTCCATGTTTTCATGGAGCCTTTATTATAATGACCTGCGTCTGTGCAAAGTACAGCTTAAGATGGATCTATGGACAGAAACTTTCTGCCTTGGATCCTTCCTTCTCTGGTATGTTAAATTTAAGATTAATGCTTCTTTTCCCTGGTGGCCTTCTCTTGTCAGGTTTGTAGTTGTGTCATTGTGCTTTTTGCTTTGTTAAAATGGATTTTAAGGTGCACTATGCAAAAATTTTAAGTAACATATGAGCTTTGTTGTCAGTGTGATGGTGAAATGATTCCTTATGGAGCAAATGTTTCTCACCTGCTCCCACTGTCTCTTTGCGATAAACCACACTTGCAAGATTAGTGTCGGCAGCCTGGCAATGATGGGTTAACAAGCGTGAGTTTAGGCACATTTGTTAACCCAATGCACAATGTTTGAGGGCTTTTGAGGCAGTTTTCTCACATTTGGTAGGCATGTGCAAGGAGTTACCCAATCAGTGCCAACATGTATATAAACCTCAGAGATTTAAAAAGCCATACTAAGTACTTGTAAGGCTGGTGTCCTGCAACAGGGCATTCAGAGCACCTTTGTTTCTGTTGAATTAAATCTTTAATTATTATTATAATTTATTTTGTTTTCTAATTAATATTTTCTTCATTATACCACATTTATATTGTATTGGCCACAGTGTGGCAACACATTACAGACAGTACAAATCATGGACAAAGCACAGATCAATAAACATAAAGGAAACAAAAGGATTGTCTAGTCAGATATTGATATATTCACATTTCTTACCCGGGTATATACATTTCTTAGCTTCCTTAAATCTCATGAAGAGGAAATGAACAGTGGTGTGGTGCTTTTAAATCTTCATATGTTTAGCCATACTAATAAGGCTATTGTATATAGTTTCCCTAATTTTAACTCCAAATTAAAATATCATTATTTAATCAGTTGGCAGTTCCTGTTTTATCCTTGTCAGATACAAGGATAAATATCATTTATCATTTTTTAAAATTAATTCTTTAGCTTTCAGTGAAACAGGGAGGGAGGCATCTGTTTCTGATTTAGATTATAATCTCTTCAGGATTGTCTTTTATTACTGGAGCTGTACTCATTGCCGTTAGAAAACTTCTCATGTCATTGGATTTGGACTCAACAACAGATCCAGATATTTAGTCTGCTACATGTCTGTCAGACATCTGCGAGTCTCATGAATCGTACCTTTAAACAGTTCACAAAGATGGAAAGAATGAGCGAATCATTGCCGAGTTAAAATCATGTCGTGTGAATTTGGCTATAATGGTGTTGTAGGCTCAGGTCCCTTTTATAACATATCTATTTGAATGAACATCATGTGACAATTTGATTGCACACGGATGGACCTTAATCAAGTAATGATTTGACTTCTGAAGTGAACTGGTTGGAAAAAAAAACACCAGGGACAGTGTATAATTTCACAAGGCACAATATAGACATAGTGTGTGTGTGTGTGTGTGTGTGTGTGTGAATTCATCAGTGCACCCCTCAGTGATTTTCTGTCTAATCAGTGCTGCAAATACAAGACTGAAACATGGAAAAAAAAAAGGTTTTTCAACCGCAGCTAAGCAGGGTCAAAATTGGCACCAGGCTTTGCTATTATCTAAGAGATAATTGGTGACTAATCGGATGGTTTGAGCTGGTCTTGAGATGCCCTTACCTGTGTCTTAGGCTGGTGTCCAGAACTTATGTGCCGTCAAGGCTGTGGCTGGTAGCAGCTTTGTCAATGACAGGCAGCAAATAGCAATGAACCACTTGTGTGCACTCAAAGTGCACCAGTTACCGAGTCCATTTGCCAAGTTATTAAGCTACATTTGCTTTTATTTTAGGTCAGCAGTAAAGTGCACTTACTCTCTCTATGTGTTAGGGTTGAGAGGCAGAAATAGCTATCTTCTCGTGCTGAGGACAGCAGGGCTGTCTGATACATAACTAAGCATTACACACATGCCTTTAAACAAACTTTAGCTTTGGCTTATCCATCCATATTTGATTTAGACAGGACAATGAAAAAAGAGAGGCAAAACTTGTGTGTATTGCCATAACAAACACAAAAAGACAAAAAGTCAAAAGTTGGGAGAAAACAAGAGGTTTGGGGATTGAAAAATGAAATCAACGAAGGGAGCAAGTGGGCTGAGAAGATGGTTTGACCACATAGACCAAAAATAGGTTTCACGTTATAAAAACAATAGCAATGGCTGCACAGTTCAAGGACACAAAAAACTAGCATATTTTTAGCAAAGATGCAGCATGAAACAGGAGACACCATTCATATAACTAGATGCGACAGAAGAACCGTAATTGTGAAAGGTACATCAGCTAAGAGGTAATAGAGGCACAAACCCCATGAGTGGCACCTCAGAGAGTGACTTGTGCTCCTTTGTGAATAAGATTAGAGGTGTAGTGGAGAAGAAGATGGCTTACAGAGGCATTAGCACACAGAGCACTCATTAAACCACATACAGTGTCAGTAAGGGGAGAGAAAGGTGTCTTGTGAGGCAGCCTCAATCTGAGAGAGATGGCGGAGCCACTTCTAATAAAGCAAGCCTATTATGCACATGGGAAATAAAAGCGATGGGGGGTTGTTTCTACATCCTCCTGGGATGCGAGTCAGATACAAAATTTAGAAAACATGCATTCATGTTTAACAACCCACACACTCTGTCAGCAGCATTGTCTATTAAAATTCCTTTAAATGCACATCGAACATTACACATGGGCATTGTTCTGCATCTGTATTCTTCCGCTGTTTCTACTACATCTTTTTGTGTAAGCCTCTGAGGCACAAATGTTGCTGGCAAATTTGTTAAAGTTACATTCAAAAAGCTGAGACAAATAAACTGGCTGTCCTCAGAAAAACTGCATTTTAAGACCACCGCTTTTCTCACTCTCTCTCTCTCTGCGGTATTGAAGTGAAAGTGTCATAATTGTGGGATCCGAGATGAAGCAGCATGATCGATGTATCTGTTGGTATAATCGATACTCAGGACAAATTATCTGTATAGTTCCATGGTTACCTCCATCTGTAAGGAATGATGAAAGATACCTCAGAAAACAAACAGTTTGTGTGTGTGTGTTTTTCCATCATATCCTTAGAATAACACACACACATACAAAACCCATATGGGATCAGCAGATGCTTGGCAAAGAGTGAAATAGCTATGTTATATGGCATATGCTGTATGATGCCTCTCAGGCACTCTATGTCAGGCAATTCTTTCTGACAAATTCTGCAAAAATTACAGAAAATACTAGAAAATTTTAGTAATGCTTATTGTCACAAGATTGCCTACAGGCTGCAGATTTCAAAGTTTCAACACAGGTTCATCATAACTGTAACACGTCTACATTCATCTGAAAAAATAATAATGATAATAAATGATAATCTGGATAATGTAAACTTAGGAGTATTAGGTATTAGTTATTAGGTATGCACTCTGAATTTACATTTGTTGTTGAAAATTGGGGAACCACCTTTTATTCAAGGGAAATTCATATAAACCTAAAAACCTAAATAATTAGTCACGTAAAATGACTTGAAGGAATACACAATGTCATAATGTGATGTGAACTAAATGTCAACAAATAATTCAGTAAAAACAGCATAAATAATGAACATATAATTAATGAATGAATGCTGGTATGTGAATGATGAATTAAACTAGTTTGCTTAGCTTGGGAAGAGTGAAATAAAGTGTGGGATACAGAATTACAAAATTATGGATTTTGTCTCTTTAAGGTTAATAACTGAGGGAACGATCTGACATCAACTCTATAATCTCTCTCTCTCTCTCTCTCTCTCTCTCTCTCTCTATATATATATATATATATATATATATATATATATATATATATATAAGTGAAGTTTTGCCTGTTTTTGCAGCGTTGTCTTGCAGCTGTATGATGCTGTGGTTGAATTTGTCCCGTCCTACTTTGCACCCTCTCCCATTTCCAGAGTTACAGTTTGCCAAAGCAATGAGGGTCACTCAGTGGGGTTGCTCAGCTGACCTAGTGATTTTGAGCCAGTGGTTGGAGCAGATTTTAAAGCTGAGGAGGGCTCTTGCAAGCACATGGAAGGTGGCACATGTGGCAGCCATTTTTACTATTTGGATACAACTCGCTTACTTTAACTAGACACCTTCAAGAGACACATGTCTACGTATGTCATGCATATGGGAATAATAAAGTTATGCTTGCTCAGTTTGGTATTCAACTACCAGTTGGGGCTTATTCAGCTATAGAATATAAGTGTTATGACAAAACATCATGTAGAATATAAAGAAAACACAGAGGTACAAAGTCTAAAAAAAGTAGGATAATACTGGCAAGCAAAAGAGAAACTTGGCAACCGAGGGCCATATAATCACAGTGCAGCACATCAGGGAATTGATTTGTTAATAACAAGATGATGTTCAGTATTGCTAGTAAATGTAACAGAAACATTGCTGATATAAATAAAAATTTAATATAGGTAGAGTCATATCAATCCATGCTCACTAGGTGGCCATCACACATTCAATTTCACATCTCTTAATGTAAGTTGGACTAAGTTTCATAGAAAAATTATTTAAAGTTATTTCAATTACATTACTGAACACATCATCAGCTATATTGTGTTATATCAAATGTACCTGTTTAGGAAGAAGCACATATAAGTCTATGTGACTTTGGTAGTCTTTAGTTTTTGTTGTAGTGTCTGCAGAGTCTAACTGTTCTAAGTGAGAATGCCATTTAGTCATAGAGAGTCTAAAAACTTCATTCAAATCCCACTGTTAATCTCCCAGTGGAACTCCAAAAAATGATGAGTATCTTTGCTACATTGCCTTGAGAAACACTCATAAGTAGTGAATCCCCCCTGTACCACCTCTTCAAGGGGAAATCAATGTATCTTAATGACAGATCATTAGTGGCTCTGTAAGGGGGAACGATTTTAATGGAAACAACTCTGTCTCACCTCAGAACAAGGAGTGATTTCAGGAAGGTGCTGACCACTTTTCTTCTCTTTTAAAATCACATTTGAAATTGAGCATCTATCCCCACAAAATTATGTGTCTCTACAGACACATTCAGGTAGATGTTTTCTGTAGCACAGATGAGTTGCATAATTTCATAGGGGTTATCGAGATTTTTTTATTTGGACCTGTGGAAAGCAGAGGCAGTGATTCATGCTGAACTTGTCCTGCTTTGGTTTGGTTAAACACGGAGTGGCTGGAGTCTAAATTGAAACGCCTCCACATTTGTATACAGAAACATGGGCATTTGAATACTAATGCATGAAGTTATAGGTTTCCATTTATTACTTAACTGTCAGTAATTGGTACAATGATAGCTGTAGGATAAATGTGGTGGGATTATGTCACCATTTCCTGTTTAGTGTAAGTAATTCCTGAAAACCTCAAACCTCACCTTAAATAAGTTTATTTGACTATATGTATTGCAGTAAACATTGTAGATATAGCTTCAGATACTGTAGACTTGATGGCAGTTTTGAATTATTGCTAAGCACACGTTCCTCAGAAGTTGTAGGATGTAATATGATTGGACATTGTCAATGCAAGTGTTTATAGCAGATGTGACAACCTTTGAATCTGAAAATGAAAGGGATGAATTACATCCTTGCTGTGACAGTTGAGTAGAGGTGAGGAGTTTCCAAGATGTGAAAAAAATATCCCGGGCATCTGGAACTGGCACATGGCATATATTTCTCTGGATACTTGTTGTTAAATCGACAGCATGTTGATTACCTGACAGTTTGAGGTAGGAAAAGATGGAGGAAATAAGTCATATATGACTATGAATTTGCAGTAATTATTATGTGTTGGAACCTGAATGGTAGTAGTAGGAACAATCAACTAATGCAGAAGTAGCAAATTAATCTTGGCCATTTCCACATCAGCATGGGAAACAGGGAAAAGTCTTCTGTTTTAAAAGATTTAACGACAGTTACTTATAATTTTCTTGACTTTCCCAACTCATTATTATGTTGTTCAGTGACTTTGCTTTTAAGTTTGTTTTATATGTTTTTTGGCAACAAGAATATTCTGTCCTTCCTATCCAGATGCACAGATGTTAGTCACTAAACCAAACAATAAAAATACAGCTTTCCTAATATAGCTACACAGACACTTGTTGTGTTCGGAAGTTAGAATAAACATTGCAAAGACCACCAGGCCTAATCTTCTCTTGGGTAATAAGTGTTTGTGGTTGTAGTGTTGTGGGCTTTGAGAATATTTCCTTCCAAAAAAAAAGAAAAAAATTTGTTCTAATACCGAACACCTGGAAAACTAAACCACTTATTGTGTAGAGGAAAATTGCAATTTATGAATTTGGGGTTTTAGACTTTGTAGTAAGCTCATCTGCTTAACATTTTTCCTCTCTTTCTCTTCACCCCTTCCCCTAGGCTCTGCTCTGCGGCGTCGCTGGCTAGTGGTCCAACTACTGATGCAGGTGTGGCTGGCAGCAAATCCATCTTTGAGTGAGCGCCCATGCCCAAAAAGCTGCCGCTGTGATGGAAAAATTGTCTACTGTGAGTCAAGCGCCTTTCGTGATGTTCCTAAGAACCTCTCAGGAGGCTGTGAAGGCCTGTCTTTACGATACAACAGCCTCGCCAGTCTTCGTGCTGGACAGTTTGTAGGACTCAACCACCTCATCTGGCTTTACTTGGACCACAATTACATTGCTTCTGTGGATGGAATGGCCTTCCAAGGGGTCCGCAGGCTCAAAGAGCTGATCCTAAGCTCCAATAAGATCACATCACTCCACAACACCACATTCCACCCTGTCCCTAATTTGCGTAATCTGGACCTGTCATACAACAAACTGCAAGCCCTGCAGCCAGGGCAGTTCCAGGGCCTACGAAAGCTTCTCAGCCTTCACATACGCTCAAACTCTCTAAAAATCATCCCTGTGCGTCTGTTCCAAGATTGCAGAAATCTTGAGTTCCTGGATCTGGGTTATAACCGTCTGCGCAGTATCACTCGGAATGCATTTTCAGGCCTAGTCAAGCTCACTGAGCTGCATCTGGAACATAACCAGTTCTCAAAGATCAATTTCTCTCACTTTCCTCGTCTCTACAATTTGCGGGCACTTTATCTGCAGTGGAATCGCATTCGTTCAATGAACCAGGGCCTTACCTGGACCTGGGCCTCTGTCCAGAAACTGGATCTGTCTGGGAATGAGTTGACGGAAGTAGATGCTGTAGTATACCAATGCCTACCCAACCTGCAGACGCTCAACCTGGACTCCAACAAGCTGACCAACGTTTCCCAGGAGGTGGTTGATGCCTGGATCTCTTTGACTACGATTAGCTTAGCTGGGAATGTATGGGACTGTGGCCCTGCCATCTGTCCTCTGGTGGTTTGGCTGAGAAACTTCAGAGGAGCGAAGGAGACCACTATGATCTGTGCATCCCCTAAGAGAGCCCAGGGTGAGAAAGTGATGGATGCCGTTGAAGCTTTTGGTGTTTGTCAATCAAATCCAGTGACAACGCTCACTGTGAGTATTCCTCCAATGACATCAAATGTCCCCGTGCAGACTGAGCATCGCCCAGCTATCATGGCTTCAACTACTGGCTCTGAAAAGAGAGGAGAAGGCCCCACGTCTTCAGCTGTTACCCCACCTGTGGCAGTTCCCCCAGATCAAGACTTGGAGCCTGTGTCTTTCCACAAGATTGTGGCTGGAAGCGTTGCCCTTTTTCTGTCTGTTGCAATGATCCTGTTGGTAATCTACGTGTCTTGGAAGCGTTACCCAAGCAGTGTCAAGCAGCTGCAGGAGCATTCGGCAGCAGCCCGCAAACGCCGCAAGAAAGCTCGAGAGACGGAGCGCACCCTGAGCTCTCCACTGCAGGAGTACTATGTGGACTACAAGCCCACCAATTCTGAGGCCATGGATGTGCTTGTCAATGGGACCGGACCCTGCACCTATACCATCTCAGGCTCCCGAGAATGCGAGGTATGACCCACACCACCGCCACTCCTCCTAAACAAAACTCTGTCCACAGTGAAGCAACCAGAGGTAATTATATACACTGCTTGATAAACGATAACTCTGCAGCCTGATTACTTACTGTTAAAGAGCAGATTAGGTAACTACATGGTGTACCCATGGATTTATATTGAATGATGCAGAGGTGGTTTTAGGATCACTTTGTGTATAACTAGATATCACCTGTTTTTAGAGGGGTTTGTGAATGCAGTTAATCCTTAATCTCTGTTGAGATGCAAATGTTTTTTTTTTTTGGAAGAATTGTAGTGAAATACAGATAAATGAGGCTGATTACATTTCCTCTTCTGTATAATCTTTAGCTTAAGCTATGCTGTTTATGATGCTTGTTTAGGTGCTCATTTTTGTTTGTTTGCACATCACAGCTTTGTGCCTTGTGTTTGCTCTGCTGTGGTTCAGGTTTTGATGAGCACAATTATGTGGGTAGAATAGCTGAATGATAGGAAAATTCACTTTTGGACACTGGATGTGAATTCTAATAGAGAGTGTTGTGACTGAATGGAGCTCCACTGGTGACTTTACGTTTTTCTTGACATAGCTATGACTCAGGACTCTTGTTACTGAAAAATACGTGATGCACACTGTCAACACAGCAGCACCCCGTCATTTGCACACTGACTTGCTGAACTTATTCTCTTGTTTACTCACTAGCTTAATTGATTAGACACACAAACTGAAAATATTATACTTTCACTGACCATCCACAGGGATAGAATCGAACGCACACACCGAAGTAGTGTTTGAGAGTCCTGAAAGGAGTGGGAATGCTTTGAAATCCTTTGTACAGACACAAGTGAATTTCTTCAAAACAATATTTACAGACAACACCAATATGGGAATACCACCGTCTTTCTTCTTGTGCTTTCATTTGCTACACTCTTGTGCACAAGCCATACTATATCATTCTTAGTTAAAGCTTTTATTTTGTGGAAACTTGGGGGAAAAAAGTTTTCCCCTGGTTTTCCAGGGGAAGGAGCATGGCTTCTGTAGAAATGTATTTCTTATCACTGATTAATCGCACCAGTAACAGGGTTCTAAGAATGGGCTAAGCCCACCTGGATGATGAGGTAGCCCACCCGCCAAAGCTGTAACCCCACAGGTGTAGAACATATTTTGGTTAAGCTCTTTCTGTATTTCCACATTACCAGCCCACTCACTCTCAGTCTAGTTCTTAGACTTTTTTGGCATTTTTATGGCATGATTTTCTGGCTGATTCTCTCTGGAGGAATGAGTATAAATGCAGAGGTTTGAACAGCAAAGGAGGAGGAGGTGTGGGAGGGCTCAGTCCTCCACATTCTTTTCCATTTCTGTTCTGACTGTCTGGCTTTCCTCAAGGCAGGTCACCTGGTAATATGTGATACCTGCAAGTTGTTCACACTGTTTTGATTGCAAAGACAGAACACAAATCACAGCTGCCACTTTGTTTGCCTTGTCCTCCCCTGTATAGGCCCATGCTGCTGTGTTATGTCTACTGTGAAATTTTAAATGAGAAAGTGATGTTCTACAGGGGAATGAAAATAAAAGATTTTGCAGTTAATGATTTGGACCAGCTACATTTAATTCTTCACACTACCAAAAAACCTTCTGTTAAATTATGGGATTTTCATATGAACTTATTTTGACACATCTTGAATGGCTTCAACCCAACATGCCACCAATTAAATGTGTGGAAAGACATCTTATTTTCAGATGACATGTTTGATCAACACAGAATTATCTTCCTGTGTTGATGCTGCCCATTTATAATGCATAGGCTAAAAAAATAACAACATGAATCATATGATACAATATTATGCACAGCGTAACAAATATTCCTCAAAAACATTGTAGTGATGTATTGCATGCCCAACATTTAGATAATTTAGCTTTAAAAATAGATATTTTGGATAAGCCTCCAAGATGCAGTATTTGTCATATAGGTACTTTTGGATTTCTCAAGTTTGCGCAGGTGTTGATCTTCTTGTGGCTATCTTCTGTAATTTAAATGATTAGTTTTTTAATTTGCACAAGCATGCAACAGGTGACTGCTGCCCTTAGGAATCATATTGGTTTAAAAAAGACATAATGATAGTTGCATCCAAAATGAACTCACAAAATAGCAATCATATCCTTAATGTGGACTGCTCGTCTGGTCAGTGTTTGTTAGATTATTTTTTAATGATAATGTGAGGTAAACAATACAAGACTGTTGCTCTGAGAATCAGGAGGAATTAACTGCACTAGGGAGGAGGAGATACTGTCGCAGTAGGTGAAGGCAAGCAAACAAATACACAAACAGCTAACACATTGCATTCCAGTATTTCAGTCATTCTCAGCACTCATTTTATTCAAGATGCCCCGTGCTGGTGGGATCATACTATTACTCAGACTTGTAATGAATGCTCTGGGATGACTTTATAACTCATGATATCTATAAAGGTGCCCTCCACCTCCATTTAAAGGGACTACATGCTTAAAATACCTCACTGCCTCCACATGTGTGTTAGCTAGAAGCAGGCTTCAAATCAATTGCATCTATCATTAGCCTGTTTTATCTCGATTTGACTGAACTTGGCAATTTAGCTGACTCTTTTATCCTGCGAGCCAAATAAAGCAGGAATTAACCCACAGTAAGAGGGGCATGGGCTAAAAATCAACATTACAGAGCCAACTGGGTGTAATAACTTGGAGGTCCTGGGAATGCTTGCAGTTCATCAACTAATAAGCACACTGCTAAAGTGTTGACAAAAGATCTACATGCTTGAAGAAGGGAACAAGCAAGAACTGGAATATATCCAGTGAAAAAACAGAGTAAAAAAACAGAGAGCAGGAAATAGTACTTAAAAAGGTCTCATTAGCTACATTTTAATCACTTGCTACTTAGCAGGTTTTACCATTTCTAATGCTCTTCACTTCCTTTTATAAGTCAGAAAAGTTGCATGTTAGCAAAACCCCAAATTCCTATACAAGGAAGACGTGGGCATATAGCTGTATAGACTCCATGCAATACAGCTTTCTGCAATCTGATAATTTACACAATACGTCTCACCAGTATTACATTTTTGCCTCAGGTTTCCTATAGCACAACCTGTAAAGTTAAAGCCATATTATCTTTCTGTGCAGGAAAACCGAGTGGTCTGTTTCTGAAAGCTCCTTTTGTTTTAGTTTTTCTAAAATCCCTGCACTTGCCTCCATTTTATTGCTTGAGATATCCTTTAAAAATGCATTCTCTCTGGTTTTATCTGTCCCTCTGTCTCATTTTAAAGCATTGTAGAAGGGAGAAAGGAATCATCACTCAGCAGTCCGCAAAGTCCTGAGTTCATCTCAGAATGTGTTCCGATCTTGTTTCTGCATTTCGTTGCTCTTGTGAAGACATAAATCACTCGGCAGTACACAGCAGCACCTCATGCACTCTCCCCACTTCTCAGCCTCCGTGTGTCTCCTCAGAAGCGAGGCTATAGACACTCAGGTCTCTTCATGTCTCCTAAGTGAGAATTGCTTATTCCTCCTGTGTCACTCTAACCATTTCTTTCATTTGGATTCTGGGCCATTACTATAACTCACCCTGGACCTCTTCGCATGATTGTCCTCCAGCCGCCCCCCGGACCTCTTGATATGAATCTGAGTTTGGCAGCCTTTTTAGTGAATTGCCTGAAGATGGTGCAATCCTCATTTTCCTATACGTCACTTCAACCTCCCCGCGGAGAGGATTATTTCCATCATTTCATTTCTATCTCCCTTTGAAGTTTTCTTTTATAGCTCTACTTCCTGATATGGGCAGCGGACTTGACATGATCTTGACTCTTGACTCTTGCCACTTATGGCCTCTGTCACCTTTTCATCTTGTAACCTGACTACACTGTATTGTAACATTTTTTTGCACCATTACTTCTCTTCTCGTCTCTTCTCTACTCTTCTCTTCTCGTCTCTCATCTCCTTTCACTTTATATTATTTCCATGTGTATAAGAACTCCATCATCATCCTTTGACCTCTGCTACTTTCCATACGGATCTGCTCATTTGTTGTATCCTGCCCCTTGATGGATTCAAGCTGAGTGAACTGAGTAGACATCTTTCTTTGTAGCTGACACAAAGTGGCTCAAATCTTCTTCTTTGATAAAGATTTTGATGATATGCCAGCGCTGCTCTGCCAGTAGCGCTACACATAATTCTTCCTTTTCTTGGGAAGTCGTGAAAGTCAGCTCTGCCAGCAGGACGGCTGCATGCCCTTTTGACGTAGAGTTATCCCTTCCTCTGATACTGCTTCTGACCTTTTCCAAACCACAATCAGCCACTTACTTTAATGTCACGCTGCATATGGCTGTCTTTAAATTAATTATGTTTCTCCTATTTTTAAGAACCTTGACTCATCTGATGGTAAAACCTAGAAAATTATATGGTACCTACTTCTAGTGAATATACTATAGCCTTTAGCCAGGATTAGGAATTACAAGGCAGCTTCTTGAATTTCATTTCATTGATGTTACTCACTGAGATTTTTTTTTTGAACCTGTCTGCCAGATTTAATGCAGTAACCCATCAAACATTCTTAACATTTTACCACAAATTGTCAGTTAATCTAGTTATGAATTAAATGTTTGACAGAAAATTAAAAGTAATTGCAGAATTAGTTACTAGCTAATTTGCATCAGCAGGCAGATGACACTTCAAGGACAAATGCATCAAAAAAAAAGAACACTAATCGAAAAACTTTTTAAAAAGTTAAAATTTTTATGTTTAATGTTTAAAGTCATTAAATTAAAAATAAATATAAATTAAAGAGATTCCTTTCTTTTTACTGTTAAATAACTGTAGATCTGAAACCACATTTAAAAAAAAATACTGACTGATAAATAGGTTATTGTAATTGTTTGTTCTCTGAAATCAGCATGAGCTAAAAAAAAAAACATCATTCAAGACCTGCATTTTTCACAATTTCTAAACACGACCAAAGAAAACATTTAAAATAATTTATAAAAATAATTTGCTTGTTTTAGTCCTAATTATCAACACTGGACCCATCAAACTCACTGCTGTTTCTCAATACTTAAATACCTTGGTGTCTATACTTAAGGTAGGATTAAATGCGTCATAATCCCAACCGACTTTATACCATTGTCCCTCAGCGGCAGTGTAACGTCAAGCTGCTTCATACTTGGAGAGGGTGGTAATTATTTGCACAACCACAACAGGTTGTTTATTAGGAAAATAGAAACACAGATGATTTTAAGCAGCTGCACATAACCCCAGTGGTGTGTTGTTATTTTCCAGGGAGGACGGTTTCAAACTGAAACATGCACCGATGTTTAGTTGTGTTGTATACACTCTGTGGATTTGTTTCCTTACTGTGAATACTAGTGTGTATCTATTCTATTTTTGCAGTCTCCTCATAGAGTTGTTATTTAAGAGAGAATTTTGTTTGTATCACTTCATTGTTGGCCTCGTTGCTGGGATTTTTATTTTGTGTGTGTGTCAGTCAAAACCCATGAGATGAGACTCGTGAGATTAGAGAACATAGACATTTTTTGTAAGACTTCCAAATATGAAGTTAAATTGCTCCTAATTTGTGCTGCACCATTGTACAGCAGTAGCTGTCCTTTTTTAAAAGGTATGAGCCACTCTCCTTCGTCTCTCCATTTCTCTTTTGCTCTCTCTCTCTCTCTCACTCTATAGTCCAAGGTCATGGTGTCAGATTGTTAATTGCTCAGAAAAAAATCAACACAAACACTGGGAGGCTAGCCAAGGGCAAGTAAGCTATCTGTAATTCAGTGGGGAGGCTGAACTTCTCAATGCTAGTGTCTACAGTCGACAATTAGCCATGTAGGAGACTTCAAACATGCACTGCGCGTGAAAGAACAGCTCTGTTATGCACTAATCCTGTCTGCTTCACACTCTGGTTCCATGCCGCTGCTTCCTGCACCCCCATTTGATCCATGCTTAATGAGGGTGTTACATCACCAATACAGCAATTACATTACCTGGAAAAAGAGCCTTTTTCTTTTTCTTCTGGTTTTTCAAAATGCAACCCAACGTGCATCATTAATGCTAAGCTCCCTCATGTACTGCCTCTGTTTTCTTCTCATCTCATCTCTGATACTTATCTTAAAATCTTTTTTTTTTTTCACAATTTGCATCTGATGTTCTTGCTTTGTACCTACTTGCTTTGCAATCATTACTATTTTTCCCCCAACCGGTCCTTTCACTTTCAAAGGCATTTTTCAAAGCTGAACATCATTTGTCTCACAGAAGCCCCTTCTCTGTTTTACCACCTCTTATTTGCTTCGCTACATACTGATACAAGTATCGCTTCTCCTCTCAGCTTGCTCTATTGGCATACTGTCACCTAGATTAGACAGAGAACCAACTAAAGCTGTGACTTTTTTTGCAGTCAAAACTGCTAAGCTTACAGCCACGTACTGTATATTACAGCATGCAATATATGAACAGGTGCAGTTGCAGTGCAACAAAGCACATTGTAAGCATCTCCGTGCTATCAGATATACAATATATTTTTAAACCACGTGAAACAACCTGTACATCCCGACTCTCTGCTTCTCAACCAATAGCAGCAAATCAGCAGCATGTCACTGGGGCTTCGTCATCATGTTAGTAACAACACATCCTGCTTCATGCAGAAAATAACCCACAGTCTTCAATGTATTTCATCACTCTTATCCATCCACTCCAACCTCCTAGTAATACAAATTTATTTTCGATTTTTCCACTAACTGTTTTTCCCCCATCATACGTACTACAGCCACTAGAAGGTCGTCCAAGAAGAAACTGTAAGATAACCTGCACAGATTAACCTTTCGGCTCACATTTTCCACGTTTGTGTTTGCATGTTTAAATAAGAAGGAATGAAGGAATTTCTTGCCTTAAAATAGAAATAAAATTAAAAAAATAATAATAATAAAAAAGATTCTACAGTGTGTGAAGCTACAGCCTCTTTTATGGCTTCATATTTGAGAAACAAGCTCCTGGCATTTTACAAAACAATTTTCTCGGTTGTTGGCGTCTTGTTTGTAATATTAAATGCATGGCTGTTGTATGGACTTTAAGGGAGGTTAGAGGACATTAGCGTCCTAATGAAGCGTTCTTTTTTCCTCATTAACGACATGATCATTTTCAGTAAAGGCTAGACGGCCTCACTATCACCTTGCCTATTAGTCAAGATTCAAATACTTGTAAATCAGTAAGTATGAGGGAAGATGATGGACCTTCATCTAAGTACACCACTAAGTACCTGCAGCAGTGCATCTGTTCGGGCCTAAAAGAGCAATAAAATGAAGAGGTAAAAGACGAACAAGCCATTTCCACAAGAGATATTTTTCTTCTTTTTTTTTTTTTTTTTTTTTTTTCTCTGGAAAGTCGTTGTTGAATGAAACACAGCTGAAGTTGCACAGATGAGTCCATGGTTACCAAAAAAAAAGATGATGTGCTTTTTAATCAATTGACAATGAGTCAAGTATAATTACCCTGTCATCCTTGCATAATGCTGCTGTCAAATCTTTTAGCTTTCTGAAGTCAATTTTATATTTCTATTTAATGGGTTTCATGGGACCTAGTGTCAAGAAACTTACTTAAAATTAAAGATTGGCCCTTTCAAGGAACTAAATCTCAATTCATTTCTTCTAGGCAGAGTTGTTATCTGATTCTATAGCTCGTTCCTAATTAACTACCTATTGTGATTAAGAACAATGTTCCATAAGAAGAAACTGTAGATGCTTCCAAAATAAGAGCAAATTAAGAGTAAGAAACTTGTTTTTTAAGATTAAGGCTATTTGGCCAGTTTTTTGCTCCTTTCTAAAGAAAGTGCATGATCTTTCCGCTGACATTTATGTCTCTTAAAATAGTGCTTTCATATCTGTCTGGGAAACAAATCTCTTTCAGAAAGTAAAAAGCAAATACAGAGGGAAAAAAGCAAAAATAAGACTTTTATTACTTTCTAACCCAGAAATCATCTTGGCACCTTGCAGGGGTCTTGAGCCGCTGGTCTCATCTGAGCTGAGACCAGAGGCTCAAGACCCCTGCAAGGTGTATAATACAACTGAGTCAGCTGTATTATACACTTGGCACAACCCCTCCTCAGTTATTTTTATTTTCACTGATTAGACCAACTCTCACCGCTGCGCCTGTTTGTCAAGATTACTTTTAGATTTCTTTGCACCTGTTAGGTTGCGAAAACATACATCTTTTCCATTCCTATTCATAGGTTTCTATGAAGCAGATTAATCATGAGCTTTAAAAAGCTTGTGACAAAAACAACAACACAGTTTGTAGCATCTCTCCATGTGATTTTATACAAAATAAGGAGACAGCACATCTTTAGAGAAATGACGATTCAAAGTCAAAGTTCACCTTAAATAAATGTATACATTTATAAAGATTAGCCCAACATTTTCTATGGAAATACATACATTTTTTAACATATTATGTAATTCTTTCAAGTCTAAGAAAATATCAAACCACCCCCTCCCAGGGCCAAGGAGATGTGATTTTATTAGTACTGACAGCATTTAAGTCGTTCTGCTCAGCGGATGCAACAGGCAGAAAAAATAGACTGGCAGTAGGGGTTGAAGTGGAGTACGACAGGTAGGCGAGCGAACCTGGCAGAGAAGGACATTCAACAGGACAGAGCAGTCGACAGGCGGACAGGAGACGCAGTTAGAAAGCCAGAGAAATCAGGCAGTCATCCAGGCTCGACAGCTAGATTGGCAGGCGTCTGTCCGCAAAGACACACAGGCCTTTGTCCAGGGACAGCTGTCCATCCTCTGATCGGTGATGGCTTGAAGCTTTTTTTTGAAGAAGAAGATAATAAGTCTGAAGCTCGGCTCGGCCCGGCAGATTGGCTTGTATTCCTTCGTGGTCACATCAAAAACCACGATGCACTAAGGATTTTGTGTGCGTCCTCAGAATTAAAAGGGCACTTTTGATCAAAACTGTCAGACTCGTACGGTTAATTAAGCAACTTGGTTTGAAAAATTACAGCTGAGATAACAATAGGGAGAAGCATAGTTGTGTTTGCTGCTAAACTAACTGTAACTAAAGTTCCATGCTACTCTAGTTAATATGACAGAATCTGTACCACAGGACTAAACATACATGTAGTTAATTTTTATGTCTTAGTTACAACTTAGTGGGTAAAATAGCCACAGTGAGAAGTTGTTGTCTTTAATGACTTGATGATCAAGTGTTGTGTTATTTTTTTTTTTTAATTTTTTTTTTTTTGCTTTTACAAGGTTTGTTGCTTCTGGCAGGTTTTTCAGATATTCAAATTGCGTGTGCACAACTCAGCTTCTCTCAGTCTCAAGGTTCCATTCAAGCAAATCATATTACATAAATTATTTACATCTACATATGTGTGAAAGCACAGTTCCTAACATGTCTAAAATCCAACAAGAATCGAAGTAATCACACATCAAATTAAATTTCTGATGCTGCTGTGATGTGCTGTCAAACTTTAATACTGTAAAAACAAATAATTCACATGAAGGGCTGTGGGTGACAGAAATATATTGATGCTGAACGCCCAATGTCTTCAAGTTTGATCCCTCTACAGCATTTAGGTGGCAGTGCAGGCTGAGTGTATGCATCCAGTCATGTCAGCATACAAAGTAACCTTCATGTTCCCCAGCTCGGCTATTCTTGGAGGTTTCATTCCGTTGTGTCTCCTGTTCCTTTTAAAGCCCTTTTTCTCTGCTGTGTCAAGCACATATTATTTTTAGTTAATTACCTGTCTCTGTCAACCTGCAGCATCCCACTCTGTGGCCTCACTGCATCAGCCTGATGCAGTGAGTGCCTACCTTGTCTTGTACTGCAGGAAAATGTACACCACTCATGATTGATGACTTCTGTTGTCCCACTGCTTCACTTTAAGTTTTATAAGCTATGCTTGTCCAAGCTGTGAAAAAAAAAATAGAAGTAATATAAACAGATGCTGTTAGGGACAAGTCCCACTTTTCTTCATGTATGGCTTCAACACAAACAGAACATTATCCCAAGCCATTTGTGAAAGAGACAAAATTATTGTCATTCTAATATACATATTCAAGCAATATCTGCCCTATGATGCAACATGCTCCATACAAATGTCATACATTTAGAGGCCATCTTTCACAGTAAAATATAATGGTCCCTCTTATTGATTGGATTAGCAAGGTAATAAAAGCTCTGTATTGACAAAACTGACAATGGATACGTTAAGGATTGATTGTGCCATGAAACTAGTGGGGCTACTTAGTGACCGGGGACCCTGCTCTGTATTCATCACCTGTCTTCACAGACGAGAAAAATATCACAGAACAATGATCAGATAATGATGATCGTAAAATGATGAAATGAGGAAAACTGTAAACCCACCTGAGACCTGTGTCCGTCATAAATCTTGACGTGTTTTACTTTACATTTTAAAAATCCTTGGGAAAAGTGATAATAATAATAATCACTTTTATGACTACGATCACATAATTGCAAATTAATTTCAAACTCAGAATTTGACAGTGGAACCCATATGGATCTCCTTTATGTGCACTGTGTATCCTGTTGGCTTTTAAAGAATTAATTATTCACTACCTTTCACCTTGGTGTAATGGTTATATACAAGGTTTCCACTATAGCAGTGGTTAAATTTATAACCTGGTGCAGGACAGTTTTACGCCCAAAAAACAGCATTTAATTTCAACCAAATGCCAACATCTTTAATATTGATAGAATTCTCCAATTTTTTTCAGACTTTTTTAGCAGTTCTAGATGCATTGTGGATAATGTGACCACCAGGTTTTGCAAAAGAAAACGAGTGAGTGGAATGAAACAAAACATATCCTGGTTTCTACTGCATCAATATTGATTTCTTTTTTTTTTTTCAATATTACATTGTGAACCTGGAGCATTTAGGGTTTAGGGCAGTTTGCTTCTTCGCCTGCTCTGTAAGACAGGCTGTTGCGGTGTAGAGAAGCAGTAGATTCTTAAGTGTCTTGTGTGTTTTGTGCATGAATTACCAGTAAATCTTGCATCATCTGAGAGGTTCATTCAATTTTATTGCAAATACCAAAGAATGAAACATTTAAATTCTGAGATTGCTTCCTGATACCATTGTAATGACTCATATATAAGAATGGCTGTGTTTTCAAGGGTCTTAAAGGGCAGTTAGAAACACTACACTGCACTGCTCGTTGTTTGCAAATTGAAAGCAAAAAACATTCACAACAAGCATCTGGCTTCTCAAGAGTGAGGTTTTGCTAAATTTGACCACCGAGTTTTTCATCATTGAAAATGTCAGCTTAATCAATAATGACAATAATCATTAGATGCATCCCTAATTGCTGTTTCCATGTCCCAAATATTCTTCTTGGTGGATCCGATTGGTGAAGCCATCAACCGACTGTGTCTGTCATCTACATTGTGTCTGATATTTCACTCATTCATCTTACCTGATGTGCAGCCTTTCAGATATGATCCCTGGTGCTATTTCACCAGTGATTATAACCATTATCAAGCAGTCTGTCTGTGAATGGATGGGGTCACAACCCTCAACATTAAAACATTCATCAGGGAATATGATTTCCTGGGTGATTCACCAAGCGGGGGGATAATGCTCACTGCAATGTGCCACATTCAAATGGGAAAGCACATCATAGATAATGCAAATAGAAAATCTTAATCATCTCAGACATACTCCTTCACCAAATTTAATTGATTAAACTGTTCACTTCTGCATCTCTGATCTAACCAAACAGCCTCTCCTTTGACACAATCAAGCCCTTGTGTATATAAAGTAAGATCCCAGTCTACAGCAGTGGGCTATATTCAGAGCAGAGAATCATTAATGAAGTACATATGTGTTTGACCCTCGATAATGAAATTCTGCATTCCTGTATTTTTCTAAAGAGATCAATGCCCACAACTTCAACAGTTAAGCTGATTTTTTTTTCTTCTCTCTTTTTAATCAAGGCAGGTTGAAGGTTTTTTCTCTGTTTTCCTCATAATAAGTGCCAGTGCAGGGCAGTAATCAACATCAGGCTAACCGTATTTAGGTTAACAAATTGATGTTTTGGACCTATGACCACTGGAGTTGATGAAGGTAGAATAATCTGCACAGTGCACGAGTGCTTGGATAAGATTAAAGTGGTGGGTGTCAATCTGATTATCTGTTCAACCGTAAATTAAATCACCTGCAAACAGGATATGAATACATACAGAAGAATGCAGGCAACCATGGCAAATACAGAAAAGGCAACAGTGACACATACATTGTCACTGAAATTTATCAAGTCAGCAGTAAAGGAAGGTGGGGTAGAGAAAGGGCACCAGCAAAAAAAAAAAAAAAAAAAAAAAAAAGAATGGAAAATTACAAGTTGAACCAAAAGATAGGAGTAGACAAAAAGAGAGGGGGAAGAGAAACAGGTAGGTAGACTTGCAGTGATGTTGGATTTGAGGACAGAGAGAAATTGATAGTTTGGGAGGGAGAGCGGGGGAAGAGCACACACAGTCGCTCTCTCAGCTCTCTCTGACCTGAGAGGCATAGCCTGTTTGATTTAGTGCCAATCAGAGTTTTTAATGTCTGTGCAGTGCATCATAATTTATTTGGATTATCATAAACTTGAGCTGGGAGAAGAGCAGGGGCACTTGTGCCTCCCTCTCAGAATGAATTACGTGCTGCAAAGCCGGGAGCGTCACTCAGGCCAAAAATGGTGATACCAGCATTTTTCCTCACTTTGTTTTTCTCCAAACCTTTTCGACCCTTCGAAGCGGAGACCTGCAAATAAACATCACTCCTTCATATTCCAACCTGTGTGAAACCTGGAATATTAGATTAGCAAGTGATGGAGGCAGGTTTGAATTACTGAGGGGGCATCTCTGTCATAAACAGCAGGGTTGGTTGATTTTATAGAGAATTGTTTGCCTTAGACTGTTTGTAGAACAGGTACAGAGGGTGTTACTGTTTTCCATTTTCATATTACATCAGATATATATAGTTTATTGTAACACAAAACCTGGAGCATAGCAATTGACTGTTTCTGTTGTTATTTTTACAATTAATGTGAATAATAATACATCAATTATCACTATTTCTGCCTCACCTAACTCCATGCTTCACATAATTCTTGCTTGATATCTGGATGGTCCTTGGTGGCACTTGCTTCTTTTGCCTTTTTTCTTTTTTGTTGAGACTGGAGCTGAGAGATCTCTAAGCCTTTTGACTCCATAAGTAAACAGCCTTTTTAAAACATTGTCTTGAATATGGCGACAAAGCTTCATTGTATCTTTCCAAGAATAAGAACCCTTTTAACCTGCCTCAGTCTCTGCGTTATGATGGAATGGCGCTGAATTCATTTGCTCAGGGCGAGAAACGGGTGAGTGGGAGGAAAAAATCAAAGGTGGCGATGTAAAACTTCAGACAGCTGTGTAGGGACTGCTAGCTCTTCCCTTTTGCATTGTGTTGAAATGTGAAATGAACACCCAAAGATTAACTAATTTGGTGTTCATCCATGCTCAGTTCGGTTACATATTCTTTTAAACATTAAGTAGAGTAAGAGTAAGAATTTCACTTCCCCTGTTTCTAACCCATATTTACTTATTTCAATTATTTTACAAACTCAAGTTTCACTTTTGTTGCAGAATACAGCATAGGTAGAGTGGACTTACACAGAGAACACCAGGTCACTCAGTAATATTTCACCTCACTGGAAATTTAAGCATCGTTAACCAAATGTGGCAGTAAATTTCCTCCACGCAGGAAAGCACAATCTGTCTTTTCAAGGTTATGTTCGTTCTTTTCAGGTGTTTGCTGTAATTTACTGAATTTACAGTGTAGATTTAAACCCCACGGTGGACTGCACTGATAGCGAAAAACACACATTCCAACAAATGAATGGAAAATCTATGGAACAATAGATCGGTTGGCTTTTGGGAGTTGGTTTTAGGCCTGTACTGGCATGAAGCGCAGTGGGAGTATGACAGACAGGCAGACTGGAAGCCTAATTAATCCAACCCCCCTTAATTAGTCTCTCTCTCGTCCACGACACACTCGCCAATCCTCTGATTCTCCTTTTCTCTCCTCTGCTTCCCCCACCTCTTACTCACATGCTTCCTTTTCTTTACTGCATCCATATTTCTCTGTGACTTTCTCTTCTTTTCCTTCCTGCTCTGTCTGGTTTGCCATCTTTCTAGGCTTGACCGAATGGTGACAATATGTTTCGAGGTGATAAACAAGCACATGCTGCTGCAGAGGGCAGCTTAGGCAAAGCTGTGGTTGTCTGTGCGGTTGCCTGTCTTGCCACTAGAGGACCAGACAAAAGCCCAGCTGTAGGCGGGAGAGATTGCCTGTACCATGTTGTCTTTGGAGATATACAGTGTGTGTCACAATGCAGGTGGTCACTGTGTGGCTTTATGGCAAAATGCCCTGTACTCTGCTCCTCCTGTGTACAGATCATGGCGGTAATCCGCAAACACTGACATGGGGAAACGCTGGATGTTTCCCTCCAGCATGGCTGGATAAGGGGCCATGTCAGCGGCTGTAAGCGGGACCAAGCCTGTCATGCTCAAAGATGCTGACTTTAATAACGCTGTGCGACGCTGAGGCCCAGCCCACTCACTCTGCGCCTACAATAATGAGGCAGTTATTCCACCAGTGGCCATGGCTATTCACAATGACTGCACTGTGAATACTGATCAAGACTGTTGACATTCTTGTGCACCATGCTGGCTTCATAATGAGCTGCATGATTAACTCATCAGGGTTTTCTTGTCTTTTGTGCTTCAAAGGTAATATACTCCACTTCAAATATAAAGATTAGTATCACAGTGCAGCAAAACTTATAGGAAAAGATTTAAACCATGTGTTTAATGGTGGTAGCAGTGAATTACCTACAACCAAATATGGGGCTCTGTGGAGCCATTTAGCCTCTTATAGGTCATGGAATCATAGTTTTGATTTTATTTTGCAGGCATATATTTTCAGACAGGAAAAGGAAATGTAGCTATCAGTGTAGACACAAAACCCAGAGCCAGTAGCATTTCCAAAATAAGAGCTTGGCAAAATGTGAAATATGATAAAATTTGTTGGGTCAGGTCCTCCGTCAGGTCATAGCTCAATGAAAAAAATGGCAAAAAAAAAAGGACAGAATAGAAGGTGATAATTACCTGAACAGGATCTGCCTTCCTGCCAATGAACCATAATGTGATAAATATCTTGAGGGATTTTTCTTTTTTCTTTTTTGTGCCTGTAAAGATGGGCTATTTGTGTATCAAGGTCATGTGTATCCCTGCTGCATTTCCAAAGAACACTTGCCAGTTTTTTTTTTCTCACTTTCATTTTCACCCTCTCTCACTCACTTATTTTTTCTTTTTTTCTTTCTTTTTTTCTTTTTTGACCTCTTATTTTCACGGGGGATGAAACATTCTGAAACAGAGAATAGGCGGAGGTTGAGGTGAAGTTGTCTTTTACACTTCAGAAGCTAAAAATCCTTTTTTTTCCCCTCTGTGCTCACCCTGTAATAATGCCTCAAATGTCAAGCTTTAGTCCTGATTGCCTCCGCCGTGTTATATGAGGCTTTGGTGGCATTTCACAGTGAACTTGGTTCCAAATGAGATAAAGATCCTTCAAGTTATTTCAATCAGCGTTTCAGGGGGAAACATTGTCAGCGCCGCACTTGGTACGTGCGAGTTTGCACATATCAATGTAGTCTAAACAGAAGTGTGGTGAATTTGTCTCTAACTCATTTAACCCTAACATGTATTTCCAGGTTGAACAAAAGCTGTGTGGGTCTGAGATTTGTTGGCTTTCAAGGTTGTGCACTCTAACTAGTGAATGCAGTGACTCACCACTACACTGCAGTCTGCAGACTTACCCATCTCATTCCCATGAGCACCACGCATAAATCTGTTTAGTCTGCTCCAGTTTACTGTTTCTTTTCCTTTCTCCCACTTTTCTTGTTTCTTTATCATCATGATTCACTAGCTTTGGCAAGATTTTTTGGTGCAAAAATAAAATAAATAAATAAAATAAAATATACAGGCCATATTTAATATTTTTTCTGTGTGGGGTTTTTAATTCCTTCCGTCTCTTTATTCTATAGCTCTCTCTTTCTCAGGGTCTCCTCAGCGTCTCTTGCGTGGCCTACTTTCTGTTTGGGGTTTGGTTAATACCCACAAGTACACACTTGAGCAGTAAACACTTCCCATCCTGTTACTACCACGGGCTTTCCTAAAGGAAATGATCCACTTGATCTGTATAATACCTGCTATACCATTCAAGACCATACCTTCCCTCTCAGGATATTGACCACGTAATCACTCACCTCTGCAGGGTCAAATTAATGCACACTTAATACAATAATTATATCAGCTTGCTCTGTCTAAGCAATAATCAGAACCGCACTCCTACTTTTATATTACTGCTTATCGCTGTTACTTTTAATGCCTCACGTAAGCCACAAGTAAGAAGTCAAAGCAGCGAGCCCTGTGTGAAATCTGACTTACTTTATCAGAGAATAATGAAAAGCTGTCTTGTAGTGGTAGGAATTGTTTCAGAGAGGTAGGGAGTGAACCGTATAAGTCCTACATGACTGACACAGCAAAGATTTATCAAAATACTCCGCGGGGAAAAGGAAAGAAAATGCCTCCGAGGTATCTGCTGCTAATTAAAGTTATTGATCCTGCACTGACAGTTTTTCTTTTTTTTTTTTTTCAGCAGAGAATGCACATTATTTTGAGTTTGTCTATGTTCCTGAACGTCTCAGAACAGTCACTGCCATAAAGTGCAACACGATTATTTCCACCTGTCACCATCTCTTTCAAATTGAGTTTCAGATGTGCGACAGCTGAATCTTGTTGAGAACAGACAGCTGTGCCTCTTCCTCTCGAGATGAATCTGTGTCCCTGCACGCACATCCATGGTTTGTTTTTCCTCTGTGCTTATTATGAAGTTAAAATTCCTCAAAACATATTACAGAGTATTTTGATGCGAGATGATTTGATTTGCATTTTCACCCCTTTCATATAGTGTTTATAACTTCATATTCCCCCCTCGTATGCTGTTTTGTGTATTTTGTCTTCCTGAGCTTTCACCTTTTACATAAACATACAGCCACATGCACACACACATGGTTTTATGCACAGACATGCACAGACACTATGTAACAGATACAGTATACTTCAGTATACATAAAAACCCACACATCTGTTACAGTTTTCACCTGCCAACCTAAGTGCTATTCTCCACATACCCCTGGGACATTCCAGTATATTTCCTTCTCACAATGTTCCCTACAGACACTTGGGGAAGGAAATAGATCCACATGGAAGTGTCAAATGCATAACTTCATAGCAGATGAACAGCAGCATTCACTCATTTGCATGGATAATTTTTTGTTATTTTTAGGGGGGGTATGTGTCTCAGATAGCTAATCTCCCATTGCATTTACAAGGATTTCTGGGGCAGCAGAACCCCAGGAGGAAGTTGTCTGTACACTATAAACAACTACTTTTCAGAGTTTGAGTTTGGGTGGGGGGGGTTGTTCTTGAGAGAACAGGAGATAGACATGGAAGTTTGTCTTCCCTAAGATGGGAGCAGCAAATGAAAGACAGGAAATGGATGAGAAATGGAGAGGGGAGAGCACGGTTCATATATAATGGCTGACTGGTGGAGAATGAGAATTGGCTGTTTTTCATTTCACCTGTCGTTGTAAAAGAAGCGCCTGTCACAATGAGGGCAGTGTCACCAGGACACACAATGTTTCCATGACAACTGGGATTTTTTTTTCTTTTTTTTTGCCACTCTCTTGCTGATTTGTGTTGAGCTGTTGCATGGGATGAAGTCTTTAAGCATGGATGTGCTACCCTACAACAGACCATGAATGGGAGAAACATTTTTTTCCATGTCCATGCTGTGAAATCAATGTTGTTTCTTTCTCCCTTTTCATTGTCCCTTTGCTCCTGAGATCTTTTTTTTTTTCTCGGCATGCCGCTGTTTAATTCTGCTCAAATCAAGCTGTGCCTTTTGATCATCACTCTGCTTGTTCTACATCAAACACTGGCAGAGAGAGTAAATTTATAGCCTGTCGTGCCGTGGTGCCACTAATGTCTTACATCTGTGCTTAACATCTTGGCTAAAGACAAAACAATCAAGTAGTCATTCTCACATTATCAGATGGTCCCGAGTTTTTGCCAAGTGTGGATTTCGAAGACTGCACAGGTTAAGATCCTCAGGCAGTCTATAAAGATAACAACAACCCACAGGGTTTAGGACATTTCTTGCACTCTCCATGAAATCCCCAGGATGAAATGTATCAGCGCTCTGATCCAGGATAAGGTGCTGCTGCATACTGACACACAGCACTGATTTGATAAGTGTTGCAAGAAAAAAAAGGGAAAATCCTAAATCTCTGCTCACAGTTATTATTGCTGTGACTTTGTGTGTAAAAGTCTGAAAGTCTGATTCACCCATATCATACACACCAAAAATATGTTCGCACCACTTTTTTTTATAGAATCTGGCCACACAGAGTGTTACCTCTACTTGCCCATGTTTTTGAGGTATCCTTCTATGAGATGTATGCTGCCATACAAATACAATGAAAGTGACTCAGTATGTTCCAGTGTCCAGTATGTTCCAGTGAAACATCTTCACTATGACAAAGACAGTAATGTAGAGTTCTTGATAATGCAGTTCTAAGTGCTGCGAAGGAGATAAATAGGATTTACCTCCTTTGTGTTATGCAGACGTCTCAAAAACCTGAGCAGATTAAAAAACCTAATAGAGGTAGAGCTGAGAAAATGAGGTAATAGAAGTAGAGTGAGGAAATATGCTTTTTGTTGTGATTTAGGTGAATCAACACTTTAAGTGAAGTCAGCATGCGTGTGAGGTTAGGTTTCCCTTATAATGAGCGAAGCTGTAGAGATGGCACTGATTCTGATCTAACATAAAACACTATAAGAAAGTTCTGTGTGTTTTATGCTGCTGAGATATTGTTGGCTTTGTGCGCAATCACACCTGATGTAGAGAAGAAGGACAGGAGTTCCAGCAAAAATCAAAGGCCACTTTTCTATTATCACACAGCTGGAAAATGATGAGGCCAATCTGTTCCATGCAGGGAGAGACAGTCCCCTGTAGGCTTACTGATTTTAAGGCAGTACGTTTATGTTACGTGCCACCATCTCTCATCTTAGGAGCTGCAGGTGGGCTTTTTTTTTTCCTAACATTAGTGACGATCCAAGACTCTCAGTGGCCCAAGGCAAAAAAGCCCATTGAGCCCAACCCTCTATGTCTTTAATTTGGTCAAAAAACACAATCAGTCAATTGTGCAATTGTGTGTCTGAGTATTGAATAAAATGGAACCAAAAGAGATGTTTTTGGTGTTTCCTAGTGGTTGAATTTGAATTTGCTTGGGGTGGTGTGTGGTGTAACGTGTGAACAATTAGCATGCAGAGAATCCAAAAGCATGACTCAGGTTATTCCCTGTAGCTACAATTTGCAAATGGCATTCTAAAACCTTGTACAAGGAGGCTAGAGTTAGGGTTAGAGAGAAGCAGATAATCACCACTCAGTCACTGCAGTGCAAGAAACACTGGCATGCATGTAGCCAAAAATGAGACAGATCTATTGAAATTTACGGAAGTGAACTGAATAGTTTTATCCACATAATATTTCTCAAATCATCATGCTCTTCCTTCTTTTGAGATTTGAGGGCGTTCATAGATGTCACTGCATGGTGTGCCAGCATGATCAGCCATCTGATTTTAATTCCTCCATCCCTTCCTGGCCTTGAGTTACTTCCTAAGGCACTGACAGACCTGCAGTGGCATGCACCATTTTTAAGATGCATTTACTTTAGGCAGTGGTTATAATTGAGGTTCATTTCACCTTCAGTGAAGCAAATTATTATGTGCTATATCAATATATTGTGTTTTGGTTTCACATTCATTCCTGGGATATCATATATATATATATATATATATATATATATATATATATATATATATATATATATATATCATTTTTGATAGTAAATAACATTTCTAAATGTCAGAAAGGCAATCAAATCATGGTGAATTTAATGGTATGAATCCAGTGATGAATGATGTCTCATATTTCTGCCTCCTTCGAGACGTTGTGAGGAAGCGAGTTTGCAGTGCAACTAGTGTAGAAAAACAAGATGGTTGGAACAAATGGAGAAGTGGGGCTAAGCATTCATATGCCACATATTGATTCCCATTTGAGCCACATATTAATAATCCTCTGTGATCCAGATCTAGACCACAGAGCTTCATTAACATTCTGACAAAGTGCCATTTCATAATTATGCAAATGGAAGGCCTCCTTTTTAAGTGTCTCTAAACTCAGATTTAGTTATATCAAGACCTCAACATACTGGTCTGTGAAAACAGAAAAAGATGGGGACTGTTGGTCTGGCATTGCACAATGTTTGTTGGTAAAATTGTGTTTTCAATTAAAGGCAGAAATCTCTATTATTGTCTGCCAAGAAACTTTAGATTTTAGTTTTTTTTCTGAAGCAATAAAGCCTGGTCTGTTTGATGGTCCAACAGCTAAATTGAGTATAACATTACTCATTCCCAAAATCAATCAGTTAATTTTGTGTCTTTTTACTCTTGCCACTTTCTTGATCACTTTCTTTTTCAGTCAATACATACATGGATTTCTGTTTGAAAGAAAGGCACTTTGATTATGTGGGCTTCAGATGTCTGTGCTGATCTGTTTCTTTTACTATTGTTAATACCTGCACTGGCTTTTAACGGAAACTAAGACAGATGTATTCAGTGCATTGCTATCTAAAGCCAATTAAGGGGCTAGTTTTATTGATATACATACTGTATGTGCAGTTCATAGTACACTCTGGTGTTTCCCCAAATCATTCATGTATGTAAGCAATATGCTGTCCTTAAAAAAAGATGAAGAAATTATGACATGTTTAGCATTAAGGAATCCATGTTTTTAACTTTGACAGTCATTTACAAAACAGAGATACTAAATATGTTCTTTTGGATATCTAAGCTGCTGATAAAATGTTTAAACTCTGTAAACATAGGAAATGTTCTTTTAGTGCATTGACTGCTATTAAATTTCATCTAACTTATTCATTTATCTTTCGAGGGTCTCTATGAGGCCACAGCTGACATTGGGTTAGGCCCGTCCATCACATGGTGGATATATATAGACAGATTTAGAGTCACCAGTTGACCTAACCTGTATGTCTGTGGATCATGGAAGGAAGCTGGAGCACCTGGAGAGAAACCCATGAAGACACATTGAGAACATGCAAACTATACACCAAAAGACTCCAGCTCCAGTTCTAACCCAGAACCTTCTTGCTGTTAGGTGATCACTGCACCACTGAATTACCCATTACATTTTACACAACCATAAAAAAAGGCTGGAAGGAACAGCAGGAAGTTAGATGCCTTAAAATGTGTCTGACGTCTGGTTCATACATCATATGCCACATATGGTCAAAATGATGAATTGCAGCTCTAGTTATGTCCTTTTTTTCCATGGCTGGTATGGATATGTCCAACAGTTGAATTAACGATGAGTATAAGACTACGTATTTGTAACACACAGGTTATATCACCTCTCACAAGCCGTACATGACTAGCTCCTACTAATTTATTCAGTCTTGAACTGAGTTGTCAGATTAAGGGTTCAGAGTTGAAACAAAACACTTAATGACTCCCAGCAGAGACAACATTAGGCTGTGGTCTCTCAGTTCAGCGTTGATGCAAATACACTGGAAGTGTGCATTGATTTTCCCATCATGTCAGGACCATTCAGCAGCGCCAAATCCTTTTCCAGTCTCTCCCAATTAGCTTTCGGCCTGGGGAACGCTGTCGATCCCCATCTGCCCATCTGCCTGTCAGTGGCTTCATTCCACTGAAGGAGAGAGATAGAAGGAGAGAAGAGAGAAATAAGGAAAGGAAATGAGGGAACGAGCAAGCAAGTAATGGATAATTCTGTATTTGGCGGCTATGGGCAAGAAGGCTTGGCAGATCTGTCGACAGCCAAAGCCAGTAGGGGTGGTTTGGAAGCGGAAGGACTCCCTGAGAGAGATACTGTTGTTTGGATGATAGAGTGAGGCACAATGCCCACTCACTCTCTCCGCAGCCATTTATCAATGAAAACACAGGACTTGTTCTCCATGCAGGCTCTGCCAAGGTGGAATGCAGATTTTTCATTGCTCCCTGAGTTTTATATATCTTTGTTTCCTTCTATCTTCCTATCTCCCCTCAGGGAGAAGCTATCACCGCTCTGCCCTGAAGGTTAGCAAATCTGGTCCAGATAATGGCCTGTCCAAGAGGACTTCAGCTTAGTCTTTCACTCTCCCAAAAGGCCCTGGTGCTTGAAGTTGGCAGAGTCAGATGGACATTCTGTATGATTGCTGCCTCATCATTCTCCCATAGCTTCTTTCACTCCCCTCCCACTTAAAAGAGGAGATAGTTCCCCTCTGAACTGAAATGAGTGGCAGAATATATCCTCGTAGTCACCCTGCATGCAACGTCTGTCTATATCTTCAACTGCGAAAAATTGGCCAATTGTCAGTTCGGGAGCTGGAATGAGAAATCTTTGCAGAGTAAATGAGATAAAAAATAGTTCTGTCTGTCAGATTTAATTTGACATCCAGTTTTCTCCTCCAGGGGGTCTTTTGCCCGGCCCCCTTCCCACAGCTGAATGGTGTATAATTGTATTTGTATGGAATATCTGTTATATCCCATTGGCCCTGAGTGGTTTCATCCTTTGGAAATGGTTCCTCGCTCATGACAAGATGTTGACCATGTACATATAAATCAGTGTCCATGCTGTTCTAGCAGCTTTGTTGTCCTCACTCTCTTCTCTCATTGGTATTCCTCTTCACTCTTTCTCCTGATGGGTGGTGTAATTACTGAGGCCACAGGGAAGCAGCAGGATTTTTTAGTTTGCAGAAATCCTGCTGCGAGCTGCCCACTAGTGGGGAGGAAGAAGAAATACATGCTACCCTTCCGTAACCTCATCAACCAGTGTGCAACAGCCGATAAAACTGCCAAATTTGATGAAAAAAAATGCATGTGCACGCACTGATATTGAGACATGATTGGACACATCATCCATGCACACAACACACACTGAAAAACACTCATATAAATGCGTACTCACACAGCAGGGCATGTAGACACACATTGTGGAAATGTAGCTGTCCGCCCCTGCACACAGATAAAGTTGCCGCTGGCCGGGATGCAGGCCGATGAATTTTCCCCCACATCCCTTTATGGGTTGTACTTTTTATTTCGCTGCTGGGGTTTTATCTGGGGGCAGCAGTAGCTGAATCCACATATCCTGGCCCTGGCACAGCCGGGACTTCGCCTACAGTGTATTAGTTCTCACATGAGGAATGAGTTTTGTGATGAAACGGCCCACCATTCTCAGGCCTGATGGAACACCACTACGGGTTTACCAACAGTGATCTAATCCACAGCTGCGCCCAGACACTGGCTGATATACTAGTGAGAGGGCAGAGAGACAAAGAGAGATTGAAGGAGCTGAATAGAAGAGATGTGGAGTAAGAGCAGGGGATTGAACCAGAATGAAAAGGATATACTCTGTGAGGAGAAACAGCATGAGAGGATCCTCCATTAGAGAGTCCATATTTGGCATGTGTATGTGTGTATCTCACACATCTTGATGACAGACAAACAATGCCTTGCATGACTGCAGGCATACCAGTAGGTCAGTATGGTGTGTTTGAAGGGCTAGAATGACAGAATAAACATCAATAACAACAGTCACAGTAAGCAGCAACAACACGCAGCGGCGGCGGCAGTGGTGGCTCTAGTGTTGCAGAGCAACCAACAGCGGTGGCCCTGGAGGAGCAGAGGCTGCTTTCAGAAGCGTGGGTATGACTCATTGGTGGGCTATAATGACCACAGATGGCCATTAGTGAGGTGTGAGGTGAACAGCGTAGGCCCCGGGCCCCTAGCTCCACAGAGGTATATGCTGCCTGGCTATGACAGGCTCAGACTTGATGTGCATCTAACGAGCCCCCTGGTAAATTACGCTTGTGTACGGAGAGTCTCCCTTTCCGCACCTGCCCGAAAAAATTTGAACAACACAGACACGGTGGGCAGATTACACATTGCTGGTGTCATTTACTAACCTGCAATGTCCAGACTACATGTTTAAATGTGTCCTCTGTCTTCTAAACAACCACAAGTTGAAATTGTCATTATACTCTAGCCCTTTTTTTGAGTTGGCTAAACAATACATTTGACTTTAATTATATGTTTGTTTATTTGTATAGTTGGTATGCCAGAATGGTAACCATGATAATAGTTGGTAAAACAGTATTCACTGGAAAAAAAAAGATCTATAAGCATTATTAGTAAGGGTAAATATGAAGGGTTAGCAATGCAAGGCCACTTGTTGTAAAGGACTAAACTCAAATAAATGAATACTGAGTTTAGCTTGGAAATATGCAAAGGCTGGTTTTGAGAATTCTGAGAACAAAAAACATCAATTTGCATGATTGATTTTTTTTAAATAATCTTTCCCTCTCCTTGCATCATCCCCTCCTCTTTCTTAGTATCATCTGCTGGTCAAGGAGAGCCTCAATATGCTACTCAGCTCACTCATAGTGTCAACAGCGCTCATATCCCCCAGGTGTACTGTATAACAGTATGGGAGCTGCTAAACCCCTCTCCAAGGGAGTGGGTGCTCAAATGCTTCAAGAAATTTGGGGTGCATTTTCTCCTCCCCTTCTCTCCCTCTCCTTCCATTATAAGCTTGTTTAGATTCCCTGCCACGTTCCATTGCTAAGCTGAACAAATCCCTGCATATTTTCCAGAAACATTGCCTGATGGAAGTAGTTCTTGGGAAGCCTGGGTTTTATTACTTTTTAAAAGAGTTGTTGAGGGATGGTAAAGGAACAGATTAATACTTGGATTTAAAGGAACATTGGCATACTAATACAGTTTTTATGTAACTTAAAGACTTTTTTGTGTTCAACATACATCTCCTTGCAGTTTTTCTTAGTGTCTGCTGTCTGTAACTGTGTCAACTAAATCTGACTGAAACATGGGTTTTCCACTGACACTTATGGGTCATGTGGTCTCAATGAGAGAATAACTCATTCAGTTTGGGAAGCGCTCCTCCACTGTGAACTCCAGTCTCTTGTCTGCCACATACTGGCTGAAGCAATGCATTATTTACAGGGTACATTGCACTAAGTCTGAGACAACCAGCCAGTGAAATGTTACAGGATTTAGCAAGAGTGTGGACACCACTGATCCACAGGCTGATGTACTTTGCTTTTTCACATTTGTCCATCTTTGATTGACAGTTTTCCCAGTTTGACCAAACTGTTACACCAGTTGCATAACTTTACAATAAAAAGACAACAGTTACCAGAAACATTAGACCCAACCAAGGAGTTTTTTTTTTTGTCTTTCTATCTATCTTTTACTTTAATTATTTTAACTTATAGTCAAAATTAGTTATACAGCTTGTCCATCTGGTTTGTAGGGGGCGGCTGGAGCTTATCCCTGCTGACTTAGAGCAAAACACAAGTTACAGCCAGGACGGGTCTCAAGTCTTTCACAGGGCTGATACATACAGTAGATACAAATAACATTCACACTCACATCCACACCCACAGGCCATTTGGAATCACCAATTAAAACAACCTACATGTCTTCCAACTGTGGTAGGAAGCCAGGGTACCTGGAGAAAACAGGCAGAGAACATGCAAACTCAATACAGAAAGCCACCCAGCTCAAGTTTGAGCCTTCAACCTTGTTGTTGTGAGACAACATTGTACTTCCCTTTAAATCTTACATAACCACAAAAGAAGTTTTGAAAGTTTATCAGGAAGTTAGTTACAATAAATGTTATTGCAAATCCATGATTCAGACATGATTCACCGGATTCAAATTGACCCAATCTGGCTGCATATGTAAAAATGAGATATTACATAAAATCTAATTTTCATATTTGGGCAGATCAGTACATGTAGTGATTACCTAATTGAGATAGCAACTTGTAGTTATTGATGATAATTACAAGAGCAGTTTAAAGCAACAGATCGCACATTTTTGGACCTGCAAAACACATGTGTCATTTTAATGAAGAAGTCAGGCAATAATTGGCCGTCTTCCATCATTCTGTGAGCAGCTGTGATCTTGAATTTATGCTGCACATGGCACGAGGCTGCAAACAGCAGGGCATGGTGAAAGGAGTTGGTTACCTCGCTGAGAAGTTGGGAGGTGCGCAGTCTGTCACCTGCAGCTCTTCAGCTAACAGCTCATTGTGGCTGCTCCTGACTGTTCCATTATAACCAGCAATATTTCAAAGTGATCGCTGTCCAAAAATGACCCAAATGACCTGTGACAGCTCAATCTTACAGGTCAACTTTTTCCGTGAATGTTTTTTTTTTCCGTGAATGTTAAAACATTATAGATAATGACTTAACAGACATGTAGTAATATGAAAATCAGTGTTGGCCTTCTTGTGATGTATATCTATCATTAAATTGCTGTTACATATAACAAAGTCAAATGTCTTGTATATGTTGGCAAAAAGGCTGATTTTGAAGGAACATAAAGTTTTTGCTGCCTGGCAGCACCAAAGATGTTGCCACATTTCAAGATCCACTATCTGGCAAAATGTGAGATATAGTCACAATCTGTTCTTCTGTTTCTGAGTTATGGTACTGAATGATGACCATGAAAGTGTTTCTGCAAGACACTATGATTTCACAACAAAGTTGAACTTCATCATTCCTCAATTTCATCATTTTATCTTATTATAGATTTGTGAGAAACTTTGTTATAGTTACTATATTGATTCTTCAGTTGTGTCTCAAAAATGACCTCAACCTTTGACCTTTTACCATCAGATTTTGATAAATCCACTATGTACTCAAAGTTGACCTTTAAGCCAGATGTAATGATATTTCCTGTAGGCGTTCCTGATCTACTGCAACCACAAGGATGGGATGAACGGATGGACAACCTTAACACATATTAGTTCTGGCCACAGCTGTCACCAGCAAAGAGGCATTAAAATGTCTAGGTACTCAGGCTAAATATATAGGTGTTTCAATGAAAAAGGAAATAAGCAACAAGTGAGGATAAACATAATGTTCAGATGTATGTGTTTGATGTACATACCATCATATTACACACATATAACAAGGCATGCTATATAGGAGACCATATTTTAGATAATTTACACTTTTTACACAACACACCTCTGTTTCTGAATCAATAGTAGTTTCAGATCACTCAGAAGATGAACTATTTACTGTATACTCATTTTGTCATTCACTCAAGAATATTGTTGCTTTTAGAGCTATTCAGCCACCAGAAATAAAAAAAAGAATAGTGACGGTCCATTATCTGTAGACAATAGTGGACAGAACTGAGGTAGGAAAGTTCAACAATGCACTTCAGAACTATGGATCAATTCTCTAGGCAAAAAATACAAAACAAACTATGTCAATTCATTTCATTTTCTTTTTTTTTTTCAATGTGTATATGTCATATGGTCAATGTTTCTCATTTTCCAGTATGATTAACAGATCGTTTTATATCACTCTCTATAAATATCTAATATGAATAAGTTTGCACCTCATGAAGGATCAGACACTTTTTCATCTTTCCCTACAGCTCAAAACTTCTTCAAACAAAAGCATTTCAAAACAAGACTATTTTCAACTTTTCCCATTTTGAAGGGTATTTTTTTTACCGTGTCCTTTCTTGTTAGTCAAACAACACACTGATCCTCGAAAGAGCTGTATAGGTTCTGGACGTCCTTTGTGGTCCTTTATGGTGCATCAGGCTCGTGATGGAGCAGCTTTGCTTTACTCAGCAGGTATCTGTCTCCAACTCCAGCTCTCAGGGAGAGCTGGACACAAGGCAGACAGAAGTTCAGAAGCCTGTGGCAGGGCTAGAGAAAATGGATCACAAAAAAAAAAAAAAAAAAAAAAAAACACAAGCTGACTGTAAATGAGCAAGAGAACAGACAGCGGGGAGTTGTGGGGGGAGGGTGCAGTATGCCAGTGGCTGGGTGAGGCAAGAAGCCAACAGGCCTCACCCCAGACACGTTGATTCAACAACGCCAATTCTTCATTTTGACTTAAGCTACAGCAGGGATATAATGGGATTCTTTTGGATTTTTTTTCCTCATTAACTCTCAATGATTGACAGCTATCTGCATTGAATGACAGTTAGGACACTAGTATCGTGCTGAGAAGATAGCAGCACCGGGCTAAGTGACTGTCTTCCAGCTAGTTGATGGCTGGCTTTGGAATAAACGGCAGGCTCGCAGCCCACCACCATTTTTTGTTTTAGATAGCCTGGAAGTGATGAATCCTGCTGGAATATTTTGGCAGAGACACATAGACTCAATTCTCACTTTGTCTTTTCCGTAAACATATGGGCGTGAGTGTTACGAGTCGCAGCCACTACCATCCTGGATGTGGTGGAGAGTTTTCTTTGCTGTTATAAATACTGTCTCCACGCTCCAAAGGTAGAAATTAGAATTAGATGGAGCTGAGGGGCTCTACTAAATAAAGCATTTCTGTGGTTGAATTATTGAACAAATAGAGGTGTACACCTGCAGCAAAACAGCAGGGCCTGATGGTCTTTTTGAACACAGCAGCAGAATCGGTCATGTATTAAATTATGTGTTCCAATTATTTGCTCCAGCCTACTACGTTGGACTAGGGGATTTTTTTTTTTACTCCCCAACAACCCTGTGCTTAGTAAATAATGGATATTGCACAGAGAACATAGGTAAGCATGGATGAAGGAAGGAAAGAATCCAACAAGACAGGAAAGACAGGGACTGCAAAGTCTTACATAGTTGGCCACTGTGGTTTTTATTTAATTGTATATATACATGTCATAAATCAGATCACCGTTTTAATCACCAAAATATTATTTTTTCCTGTTATCTTATTGCTGGTCAGTTGTTTTTTTGATTGCACAAAAGTTTTGTGGTAACAATATTAGGTTTCACAAACTATTTTTTATTATCTCACTTTGGGATTATCTCCTTTCCATTCTTTGTGCAGAACACAAAAACAAACTTTCTGAGCCAGAGGCTAACAGCATCGACACAGTTTCAATAAGTCTTAAATATCCCCTTGAGTAATGCTGATAAACAATATCTGATCCATAGCTAATATCCATTTTAATTTGCAGTAGATATACAATGTCTATGCTGAGGTCATCCCATTGATTTAATGTACACTGCCTCCACGGGAAAAATGGCATTCATTGAACCCATACACACAGGGTTGCATTTCAAATTGATTTTTCACAAAGACACTGACATTGTGATGTTTCTGTGCACTCCAACTATGGCATCTTCAAACAAATTTATACTTTTGATTGAACTACAGCCATAGAAGATTAATCGTTAAGGTGAAAGCTTGATGAACTGTAAAAACATCCTAGTCAACTCCTTTGCAGAGCCACTTGTCATTAGAACTATCATGTCATGAGGCAGGAGGATTGTCGCTAGTGCACCGAGAAAGCTTCTTTTGCAAAAAGGGAAAGTGGGCAGCATGGAATTTGGATGGGCCATCCAATTTTCTGCTTCAGTAGATGTCTGTGTGCTAGTATCACGTATAGATGGCCATGCTTTGATGGTACCACATGGAGGCTTCTACTGGAGTCAGCACAGAAAGCAAGACAGACAGACAGACAGACAGATAGATAGATAGACAGACAGACAGACAGACAGACAGACAGACAGACAGACAGACAGACAGACAGACAGATAGACAGATAGATAGATAGATAGATAGATAGATAGATAGATAGATAGATAGATAGATAGATAGATAGATAGATAGATAGATAGATAGATAGATAGATAGATAGATAGATAGATAGATAGATAAAGACTGTAGTGTGTGTGGTGTTGCTGCACAGCTCTGGCTCAGGCCTTGGCATTGACAAGCTGTCCACATCTCTCTGTAATTTAGAGACCTTACCCCAGAGAGCAGGTCTGAGTTATAACATTTCTCTCAACCCAACTCTTCCTCCACTCTCGCTCCTTCCTCTTCCCTCCACCCATCCCTCTATCCTCTCCATATTTCCTCTTCTTCTTCTTCTTCTTCTCTGCCAGACATCCAACTGTAAAACATTGAGACATCATACAATGGGATGCCTGGTGAAAACTCCCTTAACTCTTAATCTAACTCCTTTTTCTTAATCAACATCAGTTTTTCTTTTTAGCACCCTCTTGCCATTGCAACATAATCCCACAAGTCCCATCTGGACAGTCAGTTTGAATAAATAATCTTTCTGTTTTATTTTTGACCTCAGAAGTGTGAATTTAATTGAGTTTTTTTTTTTTTTCTAATGGCTGTGCATCTTCTTGATACCATATTAGACAGATGGCTCTGTAACTAATTTTGATTGGAATTAAATGTTCTTTTTCTTGCTGCAAGAGATAGTGCCCAAAGTAAGTCACCATGTAAGCTTTTTACATTTTGCTCACGAAATCTATCCTTGGTGGTTTCAAACGTCTTTATAAAAGCATATGTAACCAATCAGTCTGAGTCCTTGATCAGGTGTCCCACAAGACTTGTTAGAAGTTGGTTTCTAAGAAACAATTACTGTAAATGAAAACGGACATCCCTCTGGACACTCAAAAGGCCGTTTATCAAAACTCCAATTTTGTACGAGCAAATTACAATGTAAATTTATCCCTGCCCGCAAAACAGACCTTTCAGCTTAATAAGAATTCAGATAAATGCTGTAGTATTCAAAATAGGCAAGGTAAGAAGTAAATCTCAGAGAGTTTCCATGTACCTTTCTTCACTGCTGACATTTCTATCTGACAGTGAGAAATTAAGACAGGCCTCTCCAGATCCTAATTTAACATCTTAGTACAATCATGGATGATTCCTCTTTACTCCCACCATAAAGATGTCGTGCTGGTTTCCGGTGCTGCTTTGTTACAAGCCAAGGTACAGAGGTACATGGCGATCTTCTTCAGCTGCCCTCCCCACTGAGAGGAACAACAACCTTCATTATGTTTAGTTTTAATCACTTAATCCGTGCTTTAATACAGAAGTAAACAAATAAAAGCACATCTAAGTAAATGAACAGTTGGAGTCATTCTGTAATAGCTCGTAAATCTTTCAGAGTTCGTAATGAGCTCTCCTTTCTCCTCTGGGCTCAGCAGCAAGAAATCAGCACTTCACACACGAGTGAGAGTGGTATGCAAGCAGGCTCCCATTCTGGATGGGAACCACTGACAGCCTTTGGGGGGAAGGTTGGATTGTTTTCTTGGGGAGCTTGTGTTAATCCGTATGAACATCTTGCACTTCATTTCGATCAACAATGAATGTCCTGGGAAAATAGCAGAGAAATATAGATATAAAATTGGACAGTTGAGATGTAATGTACAGATATACATTTGATTTATTCAACTACCTCATTTATGTGCAATGCAATGACATACAGTTCCAACTTCGTCAACTCAGCCTGAGAACATGCATAAAGAAGTGTTATGTTTTCATGAAGAGACTGTGATTTAATACACATGTTCATTTCAATTTAAACATGAAATACCTAACGATAAGAGCAGATGACCACTCTTTTTTCCTGTATCCAGGCAACAAGAAAATCACATCATGTATTCTTTCCTCTCTTTCCTTCTCTGTCTCTAACTCTGTTTTCTCTTCTGCTCCAGGGAACACCTCATATTACTTTTAAAATTAAAGCATGCATAGACTTTTGTTTTGCCCAAAAAATTTGTAGCGACCCATTCGCTTTAAGCTTGGGACTGCGCCGGTGGATTCCTGGTGCAGCATCCACTGAGCTGTGACTGTGTTTTATGGCTCTCCTTGAGGAGTGATGAAATGTTTACCAGTGGGTGAGGAGCAAACAGGGCAAGGATGGGAGGGGGAGGAATTTGATGTGTGGGAGGACTGGCTCACTCCTGCAACAGGGAGGATGGCGGGAGGAGGAAGAGGATGAGATATAGGTGGAGTTTGATGTCATCTAGGCACAACCCCCACTGAGATAAATCAAATACAGGTGCAAAGTTCGTTAGAACAGTGTGTTTTTTCTCCGTGTGTGTCTTTCAGTGGCATTGAACAGTTTTTTTTTTTTTTTGAATATTATTTCCCTTGATTTGAACGTTTCTCTTCCCTGCCCACCAGTTTTCAATTTGGAATTATTTGTGGCCATCAGACTTACATAAGCTTCACTTGCCCAGTGATATCTGGCATTCACACTTTGACACTGAGTTGCCAGAGAAACAGAGAAACAGTTCTGGATTTGTACAGCATAAGGGGGGTGGGAGAGGGTGTGTGTGTGTGTGTGTGTGTGTGTGTGTGTGTGTGGGGGGGGGGGGGTATCATCTTGGAGAAATAATTGTTCTTAAAACCACAAGAGGCCATTACTTGTTCTAAGTATTATGATTAATTTCTTTGCAGCCTGTCATAAGTAGTTATCAGTTATTTGCAATTAATTTCCTCATAGAGATATAATGTGTTAGTCTTGAATACACATGTGATGGAATAATTTCATGTGATTTATACTCTTTTGCTTTCAAACTAGAAATATGTAATTTATTATTTTTAATTAGCCAGTGATAATAGGAGACATGCCTCTTCTGGTACACTGTCTTTTTACAGTGTTTCTCAATTATCACTCCATTTTTGAAGATTTCTTTACCCATCTCTTATTTTATTTTATTTTTTTTTTTATCTTTTTATCTTTTTGACATTTAGAAAATTATGAACTAACTTGTTGGATTAACCTTGGACAAGAGCTCCTGGTGCATTATGTATTTTTAATCCCCCCTCTCTCAGTCTGCCACAGGAGAATAATAATTCAATTTGACGCATTGGTGGAGTTACTATGTCGAGAGATTAAACAAGTTTTTTTTTTTTATTTGTTTGTGTTTCTTGCTATTGCAATCTACTGGTGTGAATAATGAAATATTATGTGACAATACACAGTATCTGTTGCAATAAAATGAGAGCATTGAGAATATTATGGAATACACATACCCGCTGAGCTATTTCAGGCACTGCTTGCTGTTGTAAATACAGGTATTACTGCTACCTACTATGGAAAAAAAAAATCTTATCAACTGAGTTTTTTTAAAAAAAAAATTGTCTTCCTGCAAAAAATGAGGCCAAAATTCTCATCTGTGTAAGCAGCTTAGTCAAACCTGTAGTTATGTTTTATTAATGGAGTATCACTAGCAGCTGTTGTAATAATGGTGAGCAAAATTACCGAAGAAAAGGAGAAAACCCAACCAAACCATGGCCCTTACCATAATGGTTCAATTGTAGAAATTGTTGTGTTTTTTTTTGCTACAAAAAACAAACTGTGTAGACCATAATCCTTAGAATTACTTCACACATTTAGCAAATAACCCATTCATCTTTTAAGTGACAACGTCGTAGGGCATAATGAAACTGCAGATGCAGCTGTGTGGCGCAACTTCCACTTATATATTAATTTATTACTCTTGCAGCAAGATGAGCACACCTGCTGAAAGCCAAATGTTTCAACGTTTTTACTTACTCTGGTTACATACTTGACAGTATGGTGGATGCAGAAAGCTTAACTGCCGCTGAATTACAACTATTCATGCTCACAATCACACCTAAAACAAATTATCTTTTTGACTGTGGAAGGAAGCAAGAGTTCCTAGGCAAAGGAAAAATAAGCAGACTTCCACACATAAAAGCCCCAGGGACTAGGCGTTCATGTGAAAGATTTGGTGCATAACTGCAGTATGATAATATAACTCTGTAGTACTGATGTTCACTTATTTTTTGCCAGTGGCAGCAGAAGACGTCAACAACAATATTATAGACACTCAACTCAACAACATTTGATTATCATATTAAGTTGCTATGGCCTATGTGGTTGCAACAATCAATCAATTACACATCTCCCATACATGATATAATATTAGCATTCATCCAGAGTCATGTGCCATTCTTCAGACAAATGAATGTCCAATATGTTAACACCAGAGTAACATATTTTTTTTGGTGCATTTAATGATGCACGGAAACTGAACAATGTCACAACAGCTCATATGTCCCAGGAATGGTTAGACCAAAGAATAAGTTCCCAGTTACATTATTTTTTTAGGAATTTTTTGTTACTGGTTCCATAATTTTCCACTTACTTTAGAGCTTTTTTATATGGTCCCCTCCATGATATCTTTTTTGTTTGTTTCATGAGATGTATAGCTGAAAATAAAAGAAGGGTACTTCAATTTGCCACATATTGTTGTTAATATGTTTTGATGAAGTGTTTTTATATATATATATATATATATATATATATATAATATCAGGTAGAATATACCTGTTTTGCATTACAAAAAAGAATGTTAGCGTTCTAGGGTTAATGTGGAGCACATGTCTAAGATGTGTACATTTCACCTGTCCTTAGTTTTCCTCTTTATCCTCAGAAAGCAGTAAGGCAGCACAGGAAGTGGGAGATGAGACATTGACTCCAGCTGATAGTTCCACATGATGGATGTGGCCCACAGGTGACAGTTCACGCTGACACCCCCAATGACAAATCCATGCTTTATAGCACCCGACAGACTGCTACCTGCAGCTCAGCCTCTCCGCAGCTCAGGCTTGATATTCTCTGCAGTGTAAAAATCACTTGTGCCACATGCCGGTGATTCTGTGTGGTGATGCTATTGACAAGTACCATGTTGAGGTAAAGTAGGGTGTTTTATTAAAGTGTCTCATAACCAACCACAACCATTTGATTCCATCTATGTTGGAGGAGTAGTGTGCCTGGTGTGGAGACTTGCAGGTAAAAATTATTAGGCCAGTTGTTAATTATAACTATGCTGCACTGCGCAAGTGCATATTCGGAAAACCTTTGTGCTTTTAATGTGTGTGTGTGTGTGTGTGTGTGTGTGTGTGTGTATATATATATATATATATATATATATATATATATATATATATATATATATATATATATATATTGTGAATGATTGCATGTAAACCTTGTGTCTTGTGTGTGTAAACATTATCTCGGTGCACAAAAAATGTATGACTTTCCTAGGAACTAGCATTAGCACTGAAATATAAGATGGTATTTGCAAAAAAAAAGATGCAAGACAATGAAAAGACCCTCAAAGACATATTATGTATATGAACTATAAGAAAGTAGACAAACAGTTTCCCGTCACAGTGTCTATTCTAGATCCATTGTGTGACCTTATTTTCCCTTAGAAAAACAACTTTTCTTCTTTTCAAGAAGTGAAACCTGCAGGGGAGAGACAAAACATCAACACCTTGTTGTCTGTTTTTTCTATTGTTTTCCTCCTTATTCTTTGTTTTATGTGAACCATAGTCTCTGACAAACTGAGACTTATTAGGGGGCATGGGAAGAACTGAGTAAGGAAGATAAGCCTAGACTCTCCTTTAAGTACCTCTCCATCTATTAAGATGGAGATTATGGCTTCAAAGCTAATTGTTTTTTTCTTTCTTTCTTTCTTATTCTTTTTCTAGGAGAATGTGCAGGAAATCAAGGAGTGTAGGTCTTTCTTTTCAATTTCCCTCCTAATAAATTCCTACGCTTTTATCCCTTGTCCTAATATAACGGCAAATTAAAATTCATTGAATTTCAGCATGTTCATTAGGCTCTGAAGGTGAGCTCTCAGTGAGAGGTACTTGTCTTCCTCTCTATAAGTGAATGACAAATAGAGATAGAGTATCAGAAGTCAAGGCAGAATAAATGTGTGGCTGGTGGCCGACTTATTTGCTGATGGATTTCTAGTTTTTCTTATGAATGTTCTTGCATAAACACAATAACCACTTAGGGATATATGTACCAGTACCAGCTGCTTGTATTTACCAGGTACGTCACAAGATGCAAGAGGAGATATTTACAATAGACAAGCTCTGCAGTTAAGTTTTAGTCATGGACATTGTGATGATAAACATTGGTGCTGGCAGCCGTTAAAGGATTCATGCACAGAGCAAACAATAGTGTCAGTAACCTCAACTTCCTCACAGAGACAGCCACTAGCAAATAGTCACAGAGTCCACAGGGGAAAGCAGAACACCAGACTGTGAGTGAAATCCTTTTTCCATAAGAAAACATGAAACAGTATGGGCGCAGTGTTGGTGTTGAATTTCTCTGATAAAACACCATGAAACTAATTTAAGGTATGGTAAGATTATTATGTCAATACTATTTTGTTATACTAGCACTGATTACTTCCCCAATATGACTGTATGTATGGTCTATTACTGTAAATCCATGCACCATCATCAGCATTTGCTTATATATTCTATTCATTCTTTTGCTTTTTAGCTTCATAGCAGACAAGGAAACAGATGCTTGCAAAAGAAAATTTAGGAGCTGAGGGCCGTTTTTTTAATATATTGTAACACCTTAATTGGATTTTACATAGAGGTATTTTTTTTCCTGGGATTTCTTTTTTCCAAACTTCATTTTCACGGCCAAGTGGTAGCAAAGTTATGGCTACTACCTCCTGGAATTAAGAATAGTAAAATACACACTGTCAGACCAGTTTTGTTCCCAGAACTCCTGAGGTGGTATGCAACAACAAATACAAATTTTAATTTTATTTCAACGGGTTTATTAAAGCATTCATTGGTTCTGAGCGCCCATACATAAATTCAAATGCTAACACTTGAAATAAATTAAATACTTCAATGTGAATATAGAATAAGCCACTCACAGACAGAAAAGTAGTACTCGTAGATAATGACACCCTAGTGGATTTATATTAAATTTAATACTTATGATATGAATTAAGTATGTTACAATCCCTGTGGACTATCACATTTATAATGGATCTAAGCACAACCATTAATTCCCTCCTGTGAACTTTTTTTCACTGTCTTGTTTTGTGCTGAGGGGGAGACAATCACACAGCCTGAGTGAGAAAGAGATGGACGGACAGAAAAGTTCATCAGGTCCTGGCCTACTGTGAAGCAGTGTGTGTGTAAAAGTGATAGGGTTGGGTGCATGTGAATGTGTGTGTATATATGTGTGTGTCTTGGGGTTGGAGGGTGATGAGAAAAATCAAGGACAGCCGCCTGTGCCTTCCCTAACTCTGTTAGGCCAGACTGGCATTTTAATAAGGGCTGGTGAATACCACTGCTTCATCCCCTGGGGAAGCCAAACACACACACACACACACTCAGAGAGAGAGAGACACACACAGGCTGGTTTCCATTACTTCAGAGGACATTTCCTTAACTTGAATTAATTTCCTGGAGAACATATCCCAATCATAACTACTTACACACTATATAATCCTAATTTAAACCAAATCTTAATTTAACCCAAACCTTAAAACACATCTTTAATTTAAGATTTACGTATTTATGCCATTGGAAGACTTGTTTTATGTCCACATGAGGAAAACATTTCTCCTTAAAACATGTCTTCAACCTAGAATTTAACATTATGTCCCCATGATTAACATCATGGGGACATAATTTGGAAAACATCATGGAAGACAAGCCCTCAGATCTAGATTTAGGTTTATACAATGGATCTGCACTACACACACACACACACACACACAAATCGCATCATGTGCTTCTTACGGACAAAGTATACAGAGGGAGGCAGAGACACAAATCATGTGTAGGTGTGTATGCGCACTAGTGTACACAGAATGAGGCTTGGTATATAAAATACCTTCATGTCTACATATTATAAAGATATAAAGGCACACTAGTGAGTGTACTCTAGATATTAAATTACTTCAAAGGTAAATCTATAAATGGTAAATTAAGTGTCTGGCAGAGATAGCCACTGGGGAAAACCTTTGCCCACAATGTAATGCCATTACTATCCTTGCAAAAGCAGCACTGATGTCCTGTGCAAACGCAAGAGTGCTTTTTACATTCTCACATGTCAAATACGCAGCTCATGACAATGAGGAGTGGGAATGAACAGCAAGACTGTAGCGGTGGAGAAACACCACATGGGGCTTATGTTAGTGTTAGCTGCCCATCAGTGTAGCCTGATGCATCGTATCCAGAGGTGGTACATCAGGAGAAGGGGAATCATGTGTGGAGAGTAATGCGAATAGATTTATGCTGGTTCCTATTGACCAATGCAGATGGAAGCGGAGTTATACATAATGTTCACACATACTGTGACTGCTTCTGCTATCGATCTCAAGTGTTGAAGTGGAGGAGATGCCGGCGTGCTGTGATGCACACATTGGATTGCTGCTGTCACACTCTTTACTCTCAACAACATCCTGTGTCAGAATTTATGTAATGCATCCCAGCACTGAGGCTGAGCCTCATCAACACACCCCCTGGTTGACTTATTGTTTCGTCTACATATAGAAAATGCAGAATGTTTTTTTTTTTTTTCTTTTTACAGAATTTACTCTTTTTTCTTCTTGTGACAAGAATGAAAACGTGAACACTGAACATGTGTGACAACTTGACTGCAGCGCTTTGCGATTGCAGTTGGAAGACCGAACTAATATGTTGACCTTTTAAGCTGACAAGTGTGTAATACGATCGCATGCGTGTGGTTCCATTTCTCTTTTCTTGAGATTCCTTTTTTTTCCCGCACGGTGGCCTGGGAGAGGGATCACAGTGGTGGTGATACCACGTGCCCTTTTTCAAAGCGTGGAAAAGATGAAACGGAATGAAACAGAAATGACTGAAGATAAATCCCCCCGATTATCTTTACGTTGTTTTTTCAACTTCGACGTGTCTCATTACATCCTTCAGTTGTCATTTAAAATGAAACAAACTCATTTCAAAGTCTTATTTTTGACTATGGTCGATTTCTAAATGTCTGTGTTAAGAGATCAGCATCTAAAAGATCATTTATCTTCATCTGCAGCGTACAACTAGGTGTGTGAATTGTCTTTGAATGCACACACGCGTGAAACATTGTGAATTACCATATGTATTACTTCAATTCAATTACTGGTCTCCCCTTAAGAAGAAAATATTATTGAATTTTCCTTCTACAACTTGATTTATTCAGTTTCATTTTCCCACCAAGAGTCATGGAGGGCAACTGTGTACATGCATATTATTATTTTTTTTCCATGTGTGCAATTATTGGTTCCATACAGTCCTTATACATACACCTATGCATATCCCTAACATATATAGGCTCTGGCTCGTCCCTTTACATTATTGGAATTACCCAATGGGCAATGCCAGCAGGGGTTTAATGAATTAAAGTGGACATAGCTGACTCAGTTCAATCGATAACTGGTCCCCTGTGGAGCCCTCTGCACTGTGCGCCAGGAGCAGCACAGGAGGGAGAGATAGAGTGACAAAGAAAACGAGAGAGAAAAATGAGAGAGAGAGCAGAAAAGAGCATGCAAAGGAGAAAAAGAGGAGGGACTAACCCTCGAGAGAGAGAGAGAGAGATAGAGAGAGAGACAGAGAGAGAGAGAGAGAGAGAGAGATGATGTGAAGGGAGAGAAGCAGGGGATGGAGCTGAATACAAAAATGGATGGAGGCGATGAATGAGGTCCGGCTGATGAAAGGGTTAAGTGTTCTGCAGTTCCTCACCCTAATGGCTCCCGAGGCTTCTTCTCAAGAGGGTTAGTTTGTGCTCTATCCTCAAAAGATCCTGAGAGATACACACTTGATTCCTGTTTTTTTTTTCTTTTCTTTTTCTTTCCTTCTTTCTTTCTTTTTTTTTTTTTTTTTTTTACCCAACAGCGGCTTGTTTGTACTTTACAGCACAAACAAACTGGGACTTTATAACACATGTGGCCTCATTCAGTCCAGCGCTCATAGAAACAACATTTGTCTTGCTCTTCATCTCGGTGTTGAAATCATAATTGTTGTGGCCTTTGGAGCAATAAAAAACACTTTCCACTGGTGCGCTTTTGTTCCAACATGCAGTCTGGCAGCAAGAAAAAGTGATTTTTGTTTTACTTTGCATAAAAAAGAGATTAAAGAAAAATGGTTAGCATTGAAGAATTACACAAGATAAAATGCAAAGTAAAAACATTTTACAAGGTTGAATGATCTCCCTCTTTCTTTCTCCGGGGTCCATATTGGCTTATGTCAGGGATCCCAGACACTCACTATCAGTTGGATTTTTGCTTCTTTTTTAGCATCTAACCACAGTATCACAACATTTGATTAAATAATAAATATTACATGGTTCTCAACAAGAATACAAAATTAAATTCTAGCTATTGTTTCTTCATTAGCAAACTCTTAGCTGCTTTTCCAGTAGAAGTAAGGAAACATAAACATTTAAAGGCCATGATTAATGTTACTTCCCCTTTTTTTGCTCAGCTTTAGTCTCCACCAAATCCCTAAGAGAAACATCTGGTTCTTTATAGACACCAGATGTTCGACAGTCCTGACTAGCTGCGTGCTAACTTGCTGCTTTTGCAGCTGTGTGGTGCAGGGCAGGAGCACGCAGCTAATTTGCTGAGAGAAAAGCTGCACAACTGACAGAATGTTATGGATTTTGTTATGTGGAATATGCATGTTCAAGCTGAATATTTGGTCAGTGAAATTGTGAAAAGTAATTTTCTTACACTCTGGAGTGTAAGATGGTTTTCTTTCCCAACTATGAGTACATTTCCATCCACTCTGAAATGCCTGCATGCCTTTATCTTGCCTCGCTCTTAGCGCCACCACCACTTCCTTTCAATCACAGTTTCTTTCTTTTCTCACATTCCATTATTTTTTTGTTTAAGCTCACTCCACGCCCCCATGCTCCATTTTCATATTTTTCTGCCTTGACAAGGAGCGGGTTCGCCTGTCATGTCACACTGGTGACTGACTGTGTGATGGATGGTATTCCGGTTAGAGCTGTGTTATGTTTAAGGCACAGCAGGAGCAGAAGACACCCAGCCACCTCCCACTATACCTATCACACACCGCGCCCTGCTCACGTCACCCTGTATTACTTCTCCTTTCTCAAAGCAACCTTGTTCCACATCTCTATCCATTTGTTGGCTTTTCACTCTTGCCTGCCACTATTTGTCTTTCTGTTGTGTTTCTGCTGCAGACAGTCCATCATCATCTTATATTTGCACTGTGATTCTTTCCACATTTGTTTTTTTTTTTTGTTTTGTTTTTTTTTTGGTTTTGCTGTTGGTTTAGCACAAGTGCAAGAATAACTTAATGATAACTGGAGTAAACCTGCTAACTGTCTGGGAGCTTTATTCACAAATATTCTCCTTTCAGAGAGCTCCTAACTTAGCCTAAATATTCCTAGCAAGGAATCTTAGCTTAAGAGTGATTCAGGAAGTTTCTGAGGGCAACTCTGAGCAAGAAGGGGGCACAAACTTTTATCTTAGTGAAGAGGTGTGGCCGTTGCTAGCTTCAAAATGTGTGAACGTACCTCATTCACATGCCGATTATTATATTGATCTGCTTATTGTTATGTTCACTCGCATGCTGGTAATTTTACTACTTAATCTATTTGATATTAATGGTGGTCGCAGACTCAACTGTCGGCAGGTACCGCGATTGCTGGCCTCATTGTAAAAAGTGCTTTCATTTGGCAGAGTGACCGAAACAACAAACAAAATGGAGAAAAAAGAGAAAGCCGGTAGCGTCTTATTATATCACTGTTGTTCTATATACGGAGAATATCTTTGCTACTTCTCTGTCTTTCCACCATCTTCTCTGTTTAAGACGCTCTTAGGCTTCTTAAAAGTCTTCCTACCTCCTCTAAACAGTGTTTCACTTTAGCAGCTCTCTTAAGGTGTAAGATGCTTTGTGAATAACTTTTATCTTACCAAGAAAAAAATCTAAGTAAAATCTTACAATTCCCCGATTTCTAAGATTTTTAGAAATTTTCCTTGCTTACCATTTCTTAGAAGGACATCACTAAGAGCTACTTTTAGTCTTAGTATTCTTTGTGAATATGGGCCCTAGTGTTCAGACAATTTTAAGCCTACAATTTCTCTGCACTTTCTCTGCATCAGACAATTAGATAATGTAATGGAATTGTACTTTTTCCATTAGGCTTCTCCTTCCACCATCCTTTTGCTCCCAATTATTTCCTTACATTTGCCCATCCCGCTAATCGTAGTGCGCAGATGGACAAAGTGTTAAAATTTAGTTATGCTAACAAGGAGCAGGGCAAATGCGGCCTTTTTCCACCAGAGCGCTGCTGTGGTAATGGGTCCTTGACTGATTGACAGGCCCATTCTCTACTCCTCCTGAGTGACAAGTCTGCAGTCGCCGCTGCAACGTAGGAAATGAGAGTGGAATTACAATAGCAACCATGTCACCTCCTCTGGGGACAGGAGAAAAGAAAATACAATCACAGTCTCCATCAAACACACACACACACACACAAACATTGCAGTCTCCATTTAGCTTCATTCTGGTGGTGAAGAAAAAAAAAAACACACACACGTACATGCACTCACACAGCTATAGTCATCTCCAGCAATGTTTTTGTCTGCTATTATGTTAGTATGTGCTTTGGTTTAACATGACATCCACCCAAGCTATTTATGTAATGAAATGAGGGAAGCTTCTAAGTGCATGATCAACAATCCTATACGGGATATAGGAAAGGTTTTTGTCTTAGCAGCCATATATTAAGAATGTAGTCTATAAACACACACACACATATATATATATATATATATATATATATACACACACACACACACACGCACACACACATATATACATATATATATACACATATATTTATGCTATATGTATATTTTTCTGCCTGGAGAACTTTCAAATTCAGTCAAAATAGTTATATTTTACAGTATGTGACAATGTGACTACAAGGGAAAGCTAGTTTATTTCCATCCTAGGATCTCGTGTAGGGAAATTTAGGTTTGTGAAAGGCTGTGGTTTTCTTTAAAAGGGCTGTGAAAACACCCTTAATATTTTAGGGTATACTAGGGATTTGTGTAAAAAAAAACTGTGAAATAGACAGAAAGTCCGTCCATTTCTTTATATATACATGTGTGTGTGTGTGCATAAAAATGAGAGATGGAGTCAAGTGAAAGAGTTAGATCGTCTGGGAGAGCTGAGCTACATTGTTCATTTATATTACAAGTGAAAAATGCAAATCCACGTATTCTCTTCGGTCAGTCGAGTTTGAGTAACATAATCCTTGAAAGCAAAGCAGGGGTAATAAAGGATAAAAGATACTAAATGGTGATGATGACCGCTGCATCAAGCACAGGGGGAGCTTTTCCGCCTCTGTCCAGTTGTTCATGTGCACTGCTTTCTCTGAGCCATTACCAGGTCTGGTTAATATGATGCTTTGGTAGATTAAAGTCTAAGTGGGGACATTTCCTATTAAAAGCTTTCTATTATGTCTGCTTTTACATGGAGGCAGCCCCAGACCAGAGTCTGTTTGTGCTGCATTTACTGTTGCTCCCCTGTCACTGTGTCTTTAATGCCTATTGTGCGAGCGAAGGTGTTTACGACTTTATAAAGTCTCATGACGCATCATCATGCCTTCATAAATTCAGACATGAAAACTTGGCCTGTATGCCTTTTCCCTTACGTCTCACGTCCCCCCTTTGACAACCCCCATCCCCTTGTTTCCTAACCATCCCAGCACACTCATTTAACCTTGTTAAACCCTCTAAACTGGGCCGCTCAAGGGCTGTTACATGCCACGGTAATCTCTAACAGGGGATTCATTTCCGTCACCGTTAAAGGGGAAACGGGTTCGCATCAGCCGTATATAATTTACAGACAGCGAGCTTGAGATCTTTAGAGGAGGAGGAGGAGGAATGGCTATTGTTGTGATGTTACTTGAAGATGTGGCCTTGGGGGCAGAAATAGAGACAAGAGGCAGCCTGGTTAGTGCTTGGAAGAAAAAAAAAACAGCGAAGCATTTTGTGGTGTGACAGGCCAACATAAGGTGAAGGGTTTACTGCTGTTAGAGCACAGAAGAGCCAGCGGTGGAGGCAAAAAAGATACACACACACACACACACACACTCACACACACTCACACACACACACATATTCGGTTGTCTTTAGTGTTAAGCAGCAGCTGGATGGGTGCACCACCGCCATTATGAACCCTATTGAAGGTTAGCAGGAACCAGGTGGCCGGCCTTTCAGGGGTGGACAAAAGGCAATCAGCCTTGTACCTACTTTATTTGTGTGTGTGTGTGTGTGTGTGTGTGTGTGTGTGTGTGTGTGTGTGTGTGTGTGTGTGTGTGTGTGTGTCTGCATGTGTGTGTGTATGATGCACATGCTCCTGTACAAGTGAAAAGGGGATCAGCCAGAGAATGGAATTGTGTATGGCATTGAGAATTGCTTTCAGGGGAGCTGGAGTGTGCTGCTGTAGATGGACTGGCATTATAGCCTCAGCAGACATCTATTGGAAAATCCCCTCAGAATTCATTGTGGTTAGAATAAAGTCTCAGTGTCAAGTATAAGACTGTTCAATAATTCTCCACTGTAAATTGATAGTTTTGAGTGTATTGCACCTCATGGTGTCATGGGCTTCTGAAATTGTTTTTCGTTGAGCTATAGGTTTCCAATCCCGCAGTTAATGATACTTGTATTTTATTCTTTCAACTGCAGCCATCTGTACTCTTGTGTTTCAAACCAAGCTCATGAGCACACCTGTTTGAATGAATAATGGCTGGGGCAATATTGTGCTGTTAAGCAGCGTCATATAGGGAAAAAAATGGTGATTGTTTCCTTCTCAGAGACAATCTCCGTAGCCACAGCATGGGGCCCCCACTCGGCAGATAAACCACCAGATGTTTCAGCACCGTCAATTTGGCTATGAATCTTCTTAAGTGCGGCTCAACCTGCGGATGACAGAACGAGTATATGGTCAAATCACCGTTTGTGACAGCACCCCACAATTTTTGCTCTCCTAACAACTGCCATTGATGGTTTTCCTTTACTCATCCCCACGCCTCAACTCTGCAGCCCTTTCCTCACATTTATTTACAGGGTTGGGCTCCTGTGGCACATGGCTATATTTCAAACTGCACTGTTTGCGTGGTGCATTTAGTATCAATGGCTAATTAAAACTGCAATATCGCTTTGGTAAAACATCTGTTCCGCCCTTAATAAGCAGGGCTGTCTTCAAGCGATTGCGTTAAGTGTCATTAAGTGCTGATCAAACGATGCTGCCCAGTCAATGGTGGTAAACATTGCTGAATGCTGAGTTGTGCATGCGTTGAATTCAAACACCTTCCGCACCCAACCATCACAGTATGTCTTTTCCTGTTTTGAGGTTATGTTGAGCTGTTCGTGTTCACCTTCTGTTCACTGTTGTTTGTTGCTCTGCTTCTTTAAATAGGTTCAATTAGTAAGCGTTCCATTTTATTTTATATATATATATATATTTTTTTTTTTTTTTTTTCAGTCTGCTTGTTAACATCTGTTCAGGGACAAATATGAGCCTTCTAGGCAAATACACTATCTCAGCCAAATAACAAAGAGAAATGGAACCTTTTTATGAAAAAGATATCATCTACAATATTGTTCAGTCTGTATTGGTCAGTCTGTAATTACTAATAAAAATGAAAAATCAGATTAAGCCAAAAAGTGTATTTATAACAGCTTGACAAACAAAACCTTCAAAAATGAAGCTTACCTTGATTCGACTGTGATGTGTTGACTCATTTGATTTCAGCAAATGTAACAACAGCTTTAGCCCTTATCTGGGTCAACCATTAACATACAAACAAAAAGGAAAGAAACGGAGAGCAAAAGAGAGGAGGAAAGATAAAAGGAAAAATATTTAAGTCTAAGGGACAGAAAGAAAAGAATCTCAGAAGGGGAAGTGAATTTTAAGTATGATGAAGAATACTTCACAGAGACTGATAATGTGTCTCCTAACTGGGTCAGACAGAAGAACCCCTGACATCTCACTGACCATAGTGGTGGATATAGTGAGATAATACAGCTTATGATCTGACTTAGCATAGACCTATAGCACAGACCTTGGTTCTGGTAAAGATTGCAATGTCTGAATAAGCAATTTGGGTTCAGATAGCAAACGTAATATAAGATGTGATAAACATTTTATTTGTTAGTTCATAGTTGGAAGCAAGTCTATCCTGTGAGAGTATACATATTTCCTACATATCCCTACATATCACATTTTACTTAAAAGTTTGGATCTACAGATTATCTTGAGAATAGTTAACTATACTTTGTAAAGCCATAAAAAAACAAAGTGAGTAAAAGTTTACAGGTTCCATGAAGTTTATTGCCCATGTCATGGTCTTTTTATTAAAACTTAATGGATCTGGCAGAGAAGGACAAATCTCCACAGCTTTGTGTTTCTAAAGATTCTCTTTTTAAAGTCTGCTCTTTTCTTCCTTACACCACCCTCCCTGAATCACTCCACCCTGAATTACTGTATTCCTGTTTTATAGTCTTTTTTTTTTTTGTTGCATCCCTCTATGCAAGTGCTCTGCCGTTTGTCCCCATATAATGTCTAAAAGGCAGCATTCCAAGTCCTATTGTATAAAGCACTGGTGTGCATTGCTGAACTAATGGCTTTTAAGATGTCAAAGGGAAATGTAGCGCACAGAAAAAGAAAACTCCTTGCCCTGTGTGGGTTTTCATCTAAAATTGGTTCTCGTGCACTGTGCACTCGGACAGCTGCCATCCATTCTGCAATAGACCTTTCTCTTCTCTCTCTCCAACAAGGGTTCACAACAGCAGGCGTCGATGACAATTCGAGTGGATGCATATTAAATCTCCTATAATGTTCACGCCGCCTTGTGAATTTAAAAGCACGGCACACACAAAAGATGCTCCCTCCCTATCTCATAGTGTTGCTGTGTTTCAGCCCCGTGTATTTGTGCAATCTATAAAACAGTGGCAGCAGGATGGACCTGATCTGACCTGCCCTCAGGTGAGTGGATCTGTTACAGCACCAGGCATCAGCTTATACAATGCTTGCTTGCTCGGGCAATCTTTTACCTGGTAAATGAAGGGGCTGTGTGAGTTTTATCAGCACTGCATTGCTCCCTCTGAAGGCTTCCTCTCAGGAAATGGAGGAGGAAGTGAGGGGTTGTGCACCGCCAGTTATCAGATATACAGTAGTTGCTCTGGGATATTACTCGCTGATAGATTCTGAATAAGACATCTGCCAAAATGCTTGGAGAGTCACTTCTCGCATAGGTGCTTCACAGGAGAGCCGACAGTATTTTATTCCAAGACTTGAAAAGCTAGAAGTTGCAGTTGTTCCGCTCCTTATCGGTGTGATGAAATTGCGTATGGCCATACTCCCCTATTTATCGAGCCATGTGGGTTAAGATGATGTGTAACCAACAGAAGAGGACAAGTCTGCTATATCCATGACACTTGCACCAACACATCTGACAGGTGCTAAAATGAGACATAAGGGCCTGTAAAAACCCAGACGTGGAGAGCAAGAGAGCTGAGGAGCTGCACATTCTGAGAGTGAAGACAGAGACGCTGCTGTCTCTGGCCACAACCCCAACAGCATCACTATGTACCATTTGTCTTCATGGATGTGACAGTCCTTAATTATTTCCAGGGGAGGCTGAATGATTTGTATTTCAGTCAATGAGCTACAGGCATTTTCTTCATATAGTGTTAATGATTTAACTAAGTGCCTCTCATGTGCTTTATCTGCATATGAATTCTCTTAACCATATTTTTTAGGCCTAGCGTATCCTCACTGATGGCTATATGATTCTCTGACTTCTGTTTAATTATCATTATCATTAGTATAAGGTAATTGTTTTGCTGCTGCTGTTATTTCCATAACTGGCTTCACTACGTGGTCTAATGCCTCTACTGCTTTTTACATGATGTCCTTCAGTTGACAACACAATATGCTAACAAAATTCCTTTTTTATTGTAAATCAACCTGGAGGCTTTGAAGCTTGGCTTTCTCGCTCCATTTCGTGTTCTTTGTTTTGTTTTGTTTGCCTTGTACATTCCACTCACTTCCCCCCTCTATTTCCCAAGACGATGCTGCTGTAAATAGATTTACCTTTCCCCATAGCAAAGTCCCTCGTGCATGTGTTTTCCCTCCCTGATCAAGCCTTTCATCCCCAACTATCTGACTCTTTCGTCTTAACTTGAGATTAAACTGAAGGGGCAGATTGACTCAAGGTGTAACACTAATAACAGCTCTGCATTAGCATCTCAAAATAATTGTTAAGTTTGGTTCCATTTATACTTCTACACTGTTATGTAGGAAAAACCATTTGTATTGTTTTATCCATGTCTAGTTTCTACTTTACAATAGGAAATAACACAAACAATCCAAAAATATGTTCACATACTAAGCGTTTGTATGCATCAAATGATGATGTATAAAAATAGCCTTTTTAAAAATGTGTTAGCGCATTATTAAGCTGACAGTGTAACCTTGCTATTCATAACATTATATCTTCCTGCCATGCAGCAAACAATGTAGGAGTGGCTTCCAAAATCCCCAGTAATCCATCTTCTTAGTGATTACCACAAGAACTGGCTGTTAACTGCTTGTGACAGCCAACATGAAACACTGAGACAGATGTCATAAGTTATTGTCGTTGGCAGTCAAGAGGCATTATGCAACTTTAATGATGATTTAAATCAAGCTTCACAAAAGCCTCATCGACTCCAAATGAGGATGCAGTGTCGCTCACGGCACTGTGTCTCTCCAGCCCCCCACCTCCCCAAAAAACACCATCCAAGTCCGCAAGCTGCAACTAGAAGAGCATCACTCCCAAAAGACTTACTCGACCACGGCCTCAAGCCACCTTGAACTATACCACTGCTCCTCAAATAACTCGAATGGAGGTCATTTCACAGAGTGAAGTTACTGTAAGCACAATGGATGTACTCTGTCTGCGGCAATGGCCCGAGGAGTCCGAGAGCATAAATGAGGCCTGGGATATCTTGTTTTCAATCTTCCCCTCTTCCTCTTTTCTGCATCTCTCGTGCGCACACATTCACAACATGCTATCGTTCTCCATGTCTTTTTCTCTCTCTCCCTTCTATTTCGCAGGGTTGGTTCTTAGAACAATTTACAGCAACGGTGGCAAACTCCACAGTCCACAGACTGCAACTCCTACTCGCATCCCTCAGCTCGTTAATGTTGAGACAGTCTAGTTCTGTTCCAGCTTCACTCTCCCCTCCTCCACCAACATGTCCCTGACTCTTGCTCGGTGCCTATTTTCAACCCAATTTCCCACACCCACAGCGAATCCTTCTCTGTAGGACGAACATGCCCCACTGTCTCGAATTACCCTCAGTTACCCCAGTGCCACATCACGAAACCCCTCTCATCTACAAATGTTTCCCTTTGTTATGCATGGTTAGCCGTCCGGAGACATAATCCTCTGCCCAACTCATCAGGCTGCTAATAGCCACCTAGAGAAAGGAGAGAAAAGGAGGGAGGTGATGAGGTTGGGAGATGACAAGTGTGTGTGTGTTTGGAAGGGAGGGTGCATTAAATTCTCTTTGAAGATGATCTTGCTTCCAAAGTTAGTGAAAAAGTATCATGTGCAGCCTTAATGAATGAGAATAGCAAATGAAGGACTGGCATATACAAACAGAGGCTGTCTGAATAATTCCATTAGAAAACAGTCAATGTTCATTTGGGCCGTAATTAGGCCTCCTCTCCAAGAGACATGCTGGCCTGATTGATAGTCAAATTGCAGGAGATTGTGTTTACTTTTTCATCCTATCTAGTTAGGGATTCTTCCTACGTCTCATGTTGTCCCTTTCATCCCTCCCCCAAACCCCCAAACTAGCTCATGAATAAACCAACAGAATGGCCGGAGGCTGATTCTTGGAAACAAGAAACACAATTATTGTAAACTCTAGGTACACCTCTGTGAAGGGAGGGAGAGGGGCAATAACAGATGCATTTCATCACCACGTGGACATGTGCAGACATAATTGTCTGTATGACTGCGTCATAAATGTCATTTGTCTGTCATTGCTCACAAAACTGACTCCTCTCTTAACTCCTTTGAAAACATTTAAACATCCCCAGTTGTTTCCTGGTAGGAAGCATTTTGAATTCATTTCTTTCTTTTTGTTTAATGTATGTAATCTTTTTTAGTTCTTTTTTAGTGTAAAATGTTTGCTTTTTCCATGGCTCATGGAGAGAAGAGAGAGGAAGTATGGCATCATGGTGTCATCATGATCCTTGAAATATTTTGCCTTGGGGCAGCACATGGTGCTTGCTGTGTTGCAGTGCATTTGCAGAAGGGGGGAGGGGTGCCTTGCAGTGTGCTGTTTTATGCAGTTAACATATGACACAATGTTTGCGAGCAAGATTGTTATTTATTTTTTTGGCACTGGGTGGGTGGCATTGAGTTTGCTGCTAAGCTGGATGGCATGTGCTGTTCTCGTTGCTCGCCAAATAAATGATCTCACTTTTTGCCCTTTTCAACCTTAAAAATCCTTATTACATCCTGAGTGCATCCAGCCTTGAGGTGAGTCAGTAAGTTGAAATCAAGTTAGATGCTGTTTGCCATTTTTTTTTCTAGACATGGTGGTTGGTAAATCAATTTTCAAAAGTCCATCAATCTTACTTTTTCACTTACTTCCCATTCCCTGGATTCCCATTGTTTTGCCATCATATAAGAAAAAGACCCTAAAGACGAAGGCATAAAATGGCATCCTACACTTTTCTTTGACTATTCCACTACCAAATAGCTGGTGCGTTTTATAAGTGCCCACGACAGCACTTTTGCTTTCTTTATTGTTCGCTCATGGGGCTGTGCTGATGAAAAAGGCAGCCGGCATGATCCTATGGCAGCATACTCACCCTGGCAGCCGTGTGCACAATTGGAGTGTTCTGGCAGTGCCTGCAGTAATGACTTAATATCAGTCCTCCCACAGTGGAGCAGATGAGAGCACAGGTGTGCAGATTGTCCCCTGTCACATGGCACTGCAGGGCCCTACACACCATTCTCCATCAGTTAACCCGCCATCAGCCCATTAACTTACATGCTGCCATTAACATATATATGCCATATTTATGTGTTTGCTTACCCTTTATTCCTTCACTGCAGTAGTCTTTTTCCTTGCTGTTTTTAGTTGCATCTAAGGCGTGGAAACATGTCTCAAAACCCTACCATCAGGCGAAGGCTATAGTTTTCTTCATCGTTTTCTCTTGCTTGCTTTCCCTCTCCTTTCTACTGTTGTTTTCTCTCTCTCTCTCTCCTCCTCTCTCACACACACCCACGCTCTTACATGTGCCTACATAACCACATTTTCATGCACAAACACAGTGGGAGAGAGGAGAGGGCAATAGCGATGACTAGTGATGGGAATGCACTTTGGCTTGAATCTCTACCAAAAGCCACCCTAGCTGCCCCCCGCCTCCACCCCATGGAACCAAGCAGACAGACCCAGCTGCCATCACGACCTGCATGTGCACAGTCTGTCAACAGGTCACAAGTGCATCACTGTCTGCACTTTGTTGTTCCTCACAAACTGCAGCAGCTTTTGTACTTTAAGACCAAAGCTAAATGTAATTTCATTTTAGGCCTGCTGAGCTCCAATCTACTCAGCCTGAAACCAAAAGTCAATGAAATTAAATTACATTTCTGTGGTTAGCTGCAAATGGAAACAAGAAACAGTACACACAAACTGTATACACACACATACACACATGAATGTGTACACATATATATGTATGTATGTGTGTATGTATGTATGTATGTCAGCTGCAAATTATAAAAATTATATATATATATATATATATATATATATATATATATAGATTGCTGTGAGGCTACATTAAATTGCCTAAAGCCTTAACTTTTAATTAACTACAATTCGCCTTTAAAGTGCTTCATTTAACACATCTGTGGCACCCTGCTAGTGAGAAATTTGAAGTTAAAGTGACAAAGCACGGACAAACACTTCTTAGTGGTATATATTTTTACTACTACTAAATATAAACTGTCATAGAAGTTAAAGTAAACCAACAAAACCCTGTAAAGCTGATCTGACTAGATGCAGCAGGGTATAAGCCAATTATACCCCGTTAAACATGACTACAGATGAACAAAAAATAGTTGATGCGTCATAACATGGTTTGGTTTTTTGGGGTAATTATACAGCTGAGAGCATTATCCTCTTGAGAAAGAGAATACATGCAGTGCTCTATATTCTTTACGTTCATCCATTTGCACTGCGACTCCAGGAAGCAGCTACAGTGTTTTGGCCTCGGTTTACAGTTCAAAGACAACACGTCAAGGCAGTTTGACTCGCTGCTGGACACCAAAGCGCTTGCTGTGTTTAAAAACAAAAACAAAACAAAACAAAACAAAAATGACTCTTGCAGCGCACTTCTGATTGTATAACAGTAGCGCATCCTACGATCCTATGAGAGTAGACATTGCAAAATGAGACCAATGTTAAATATGACCTAAAAGATTGCCACACTGCTGTGGATTAAACTAATCATAACTGACTTTAGCCATTAAACCATCAGCATTTTTTCTTGTTCAGCACAACATGGTAATCTCTAAGAGATTATGAGATGTTTCACATAGAAATGTTTAAAGGTCCCATTTTGTAGGGTTGGATTTCCATGTCTTTTTGATTATAAAGTATGTCTAGCTGCTGTACAGATAGTGTGAAAATAGCAAAAAGCTCTATCTACAAAGTCTGTTTTCAGAAACTGTGCTTAAATGTTTAATGAGCCGTCAAAGTTTGGTGTAACTTTGTGACAAGACAATGAAATAGTCACCTTGCAGCCACTGCTTTTTGATAGATCTTTTACAAGTGTTTTTTTCCCCCTTTCTCAGCATCTGATTATTGGATTTTGTTCTGCTCTCTTATAAATTATGTTGTTTTACGAGTCACATGTCTACTGAGAACAAACTTTTGTTATAGCTTCGTGTGTGTGTGTGTGTGTCCTTATGGGGACAAAAAGTAGGTTCCCACAATGTAAATAATCATTTTTTAGGGTGAAAGCATGTTTAATGTTTGGTCATGGTTAGAGTTAGGATAAGGTTTATAGTTAAGCAAGTCGAAAGTATAACTAAGATACAGTGTCCAGGAAATTAAATGGGTCTCCTGAAGTCAAGCAAACCAGATATGCGTGTGTGTGTGTGTTTGTGTGTGTATGGACAGCAAGCTTCCATACTCAGTCAGTGAATGATATCCAATGTCTGTCCTCAGAAATTAAAGAAATTGGGTGCCTGATTGGTTTTGTCTCTGTAGCTGCTACACAGTCAAAGTATTTGTGTTCTGATCACCCACCTCTTTGATATTCCCAACGCTGGATTCTGGCATCTATGTGCACTGGCCATGTACCAGTCTGCCCAAAGGGTTTAGCAGACAATCAGCATGAGCTGGAGGCCAGAGCAGCGGTTTCCACCACTCCTGCATTCAACCTGGATGCCTCACCATTGCAAAAGATAATCGAGGGATTTGCAACGGTACCAAGTCCAAGGCAGCGGTGTGTAGCTCCACAATAAATCCAGCCAGAAAACTTTTGTCCAAATTTGACTGTTCAGCTCTGCGCTGATTAAATTGCCATTCCTATATTGTGCCACAATTCATTACCTGGGGTTGGTTTTGTTTCTGATTGGTGAATTAAACATAAAATGTCCTGTTCTTGCTAGAAAAAGGACAGTGGACTGGAAATCAGCGCACTGGAAATTATATTTGGTACTTAAAATCACACAGAACATCTTCATGGATGTCGAATAATTATGTTAAACATTGTAAATATATACATTGAAAAAGTAAAAATCATCTTGACTGATGACAAGAACAAACTTAACAGATTGCTTAAGAAGACAGCTCTGCTGTGGGATTGACCAAGGGGAAGGAGAATGATGGAGAACATGTCCCACCCCATGCAGGACACACTGACAGAACTGGG